>CM039680.1:43350985-44023485 GCA_022537955.1 Schmidtea mediterranea
GAAAATATTTTGTATGAAGCTGTACGGTGATACAGACTAAGAGATTCCGATAACGAGAGAAAGATGAGTTTGATAGCCAAAATTACGGAGAACATAAAGAGATATGCAGAGGAATGCTGCCAAATAAAGATAGAGAATATAAGGCACCTAAATGGGATGAATATATAAAGGAAGTAGGTAGATTCCCGATTGCCAATATGCACGATTATTACCGCGATATAAATCCGATGAAATTATACATCTGTATAATCGAAAGTAGTGACGATGTATGGTGGGATATGACTGGCATTAATGTACCACAGAACTGAAAATAAGCCAGCGATGAACGAACCTCGAGTTATATCGATTATTATATGGGACTTACGGCAAATATCATTAATATCTATAGCCATGATGAATCCAGAGAGGTAAAATTATTCATACAATAAAGGGACACAGATCCAATGAATTCAAGAGGTAAAATGACAAAGAAAATGGACAAATTACTAACCCATCTATCACAATATGGAGCAGATTGCGAAAGTTTGAGCACTAAAATTACAATCCATTAGACCGACTCAGATGCATCAATCACCACATTGAAAAGTGGTATGTGAAAAGCATAATGTAGTGGAAATGGAAAATGGGAGAGACTGAAGGCCAAATGAGAAAATATATACAGGAGAGAGCGCAAATAGAGGCAGCGTAACGAAATAACTAGAGTTTATGAGTACGCAACCAATATGAATAATTTACAGGAAAATGAATTAACAGATAATGGATTAGGCACCAGATAGAAGACAGGAATATAACGATAAAGCTCGACTAGCCCATGAACCATGGAAAATAGGTGAATGTGGCTGAAAAAGAATCAGCTGAGAATGAGAAAATCATTCGGGGTCATCTAAAAGTATCTAAGTCTCTATTACAGAGATCTGGAAAGGATACGGAGAAATTGAGCAGTGTACCAAACGGAGAGTGGGGGTAGGAAAAGGGAACACATCTATCAGTATATTTTCTATTAGCAAGAGGTAGATATGACGGAAAGCTAGAGTGGGCATTTATGAAAAGTCACGATTTCAAGTCGCTAAACCGGAAATGGGAGACGACACAGTGAAAAATTGAGGAGTAGACCAAGATAATGATAAGCAAAAGCCAAGAATCCACCGAAAATGTTGCAGGAGGAGTACGCACAATTTCTATTGAAAAAATTACGTAACACTCAATTCGTAAAAGACACACGATATACATTACGATCGAAGTTAGAAAAGAACGAGAAAATGAAATACGAATCCAACAGAACAGAGCGAGAGCGCGAATCAGCGTACTCGAGAAACGAATACCAGAAACAAATACTTGCCCACAGATATAGACGACCCTGTGGAGGAAGGACTAACGAGATTAACGGAAACGCAAAAATGTAGAGAATTAGCCGATACTAAGAACGGAGCAGATAATCTATATACTTATATATTATTAATTTTAGCAAATTGGATAATGATCTTGTAGCAGAGTAGAGAATTCTGCAAATATAGTAAGGAAATAGAAGAGTATCGGAGAATGTATGCGTGTACCCAGGCAACTTCCGAGAGATATTCGAAAATGGAAAACAGCTGGAATGGGCAACCGAAACGAAAAGAAGTATACCTTAAAAATTATGAATGCAGATTCGAACCATGAAAGAGAGAATTTTATATCACTGCAAAGTGAGTGAAGTTGAAGAAAGAGAATACCGTAATGAACCGCCATTCATTTACAATACAAGGACGATCATTAGCGACGATCTCGAAACGGCAGTTACGCAAATGCAATTGGATTACATAAATGTATTAACAGTAGCAAAGATCGCGGTAGAGAACGTCAATAAAAGAGAAACCAAGAACGCAAACGCCAATGGACGACAAGAGATCTAAATACGCAGAAGTTCCACCTGAGCAGATGAAGTAGTCGTCATCGGAAGACAGGGAGATGAAGAGATACTTAAATGAATCTAAATGAAATATTGTGGATAGAGGAAACACCGGAGAATACCGGAATGCAAGAGATTTGTTCATGCACAGGAAGATGAAAACGATCTTGATAACAGATGAACCAGCAGAGCGTAGTAGTGGTGGTCTAATGACACCGTCGAAATGTAAGAGCCAGATACCGAAGAAAATACAAAAGAAAGAGAGAAGCGACGCCAGCTCGACAGGAAGAGAATGGGATAACACTGGATAAATTGAAACGAGACTACAACATCCAAAGAACAACAGACGAACAAACCGCAAGACGAAAAGAAACAGGTAACACGCATGGAAAAGAAACCAGAGGACGACCCGAAAATTGATTAAACCAGCTCCAGAAAGAAAAACTAAAAGAATAGATCAGATGGGATCAATTGACAACGAAACTAAACAAGCTAGCCAAGTAAAACAAGCGTTACAGGGAAATTAAAAGGCCAAGAACAAGGAGGCAAAGTGGATCAACAGACTAATAACTGATATGGTGGGTATTGCGAATCCGAGAAATAAAAGGAGAAATTTTGAAAACTTAATAATATCGGAGGTAGAAGCGAAACAACTTGGGCCGCTAAATAAAACGCCATTAATAAATAAATCCATGGACAACAAGGTAACGAAACTACAACTAGAGACCCAAAGGAATTATGTTGATATAAATACTTAACAAACGATCAAGAAACGATCCAAAAGATATTTGGCTAGGACAATGGCGCTACCTGATGTACAATCACGATAGTGTGAACAGAAAGCGAACTCCAAATACAATCCAAACGGATATGAATCGCATAACAGACATTATCAGGAAAGCATTGAACCCATATCATACCTGACTCAAGGTGGATGGCAAGCCTTTATAAATTCATGGTACGTAAAGAAATCCAAAGAATGATGCAAGCGAAAGTTAAAAGATTTATTAACGGAATTCGAAACAACGATTAATGCAAGGATCCAAAACAGCTAGAAAAGGGATGAATAACGATAATCACTAACTACTCATATGGATGAATGTGCGTAAAAGGGGTAGAACCGTCTGTAGTATATGAGGACAACATAAAGATATGGTGATAAATAACTCAACTAAAAGAAAGGAAGAGTTGAAGCTGCAAACCCCGGGTAAACCTACAGACAGGCAACAGCAGTATCGTATAATGTATATCAGGAGGTAGACTTTAATAACGGAAATCAAGGATGTCAGTAACAGGAAAATTGTAGCCTTTCATTGCGGACAGATCAAACCACACTCAACATTATAGAAGCTGGAACGGAACAACGTGGTTTTTCAGTAACGAGGAGCGAATAGTGAAGAGGATTCACGACAGGACGACATCTCAATAGCTTGGAAGAGTAAATGTAGCGAGCCGAGGAAGGAAAGAGTAAAATACCCGAGTATCACGCTGCGGGAAGAATACACGGTGGAGACGAACGTGTCAAGAGGAGAGTACATACCCTATTGAATCAATTAGTCAAAGGAGTAGTAGTGATCGAAAGCTATCATAAAGTTGGAGAAATATCAACGGAATATTTTGATCCGACAGCAAGCAATGAAAAAGTACCTCAATGTCTAGCAACAGATAGATCATTGCAATACGGGAATTCAACAATCGTATATCAGCCGATACCAGAACTTGGTAAGACTCAACTTATTGGAAGAGCGCAATATTTGATGAGTGCTAAGGACAAGTGCACAGAAAACGAAACTAACAACACAAAAAAGCGCATTAGATGAAATACGGAGAACCGGAAGTATCGAAAAACCAACGATAACCACAACTATCGGATCAGAGGTCACACCAACGGTAGTTATATCAACAGATACCTACAATCGGAAATGAAGATTTTATAAAAGGGATCGGATGTGAGCAATGTTGAAGGAAATGGTAGCTCAGTAGAATTAAACAGAATATTTTTATCGCGAACAAGCAATACCAAACGCAAAGCGCCAAATAGCCCAAATGTGAAAACTAGTATCTCTATATAAACAACAAGATGGATTTCCTATATCAGTAAATGGATTGGCATCACAGAGAAAGTATACTACGATTTGGTTAAAACGACTGTAGTCTTTGAACCGAGAAATATAAAAACAAAATTGGCAGATGGCAGATCACCAAATCCGGAATGCTATCCCCATTATTACCACTCAAGAGGGATATTTTGGAAGAATCGGTGCCGGAGAAGTTATGTATAAGTATAATGCGAAAGAACAATTGCGAAAACTACAGAGAATTCCACAAATCCCGAGAGATAAATGTTATAAACGATTAGAGATAATGCTAAAGAAAAAATCAGATTCGCTCACAGTAAAAGGATGATAACCCCGAAAATTTGTACACAAACATGTTCAGTTTGGCAGAATGTATATGGACCCCTATTCGAAATAAGGAGATGGAGGGAGTTGGTTACAGTTTCCCACCCGAGTAATTGTAGCACACAAAAAATTTGGATTAAACCGAATTTGGCTAGCGAACAGAATTCAAACCCGTTGACATATTCACAGAGTGGAATATACCAAGACAAAAGTCTGGAACGAGCCAGAGAACATGTGAGTTATTTCATCAAAAGGAACAAGCAATATTATGCTAACATTGTACGATAACGGAGGTAACAACTATGGAGAGAAACCTAACTAAGAATTGTTACTATCGCCGGATCATTTACAAACATGCTACAGTCAAATATGATGAAAGCCTGTGGGGAAGATTCTATACTCTTCGACAGATGATGGCAGGAATTCTAGGATAATTCTCATGTAATTCAAATCGAGAGTAGATCTGAGATCAAAATGTTAGCATGTTTCGATATTTATAAAAAGAGAGAAAATGCAACTGAAACTGGCAAATGGATTCTTACCAGTTTTTTTAAGCAAAACATGGTTACATGGCACTCAAAAGATATTTCACAAAGATAAAGACTAGTAGGAATTCTAAACGAAATATGAATGGTACGACTGAATAGAAGTTTGGACGAAATTTAAAGCGATAATGAGCATTAGAAGCCGAGAAACCAGAATGAAACGACCAGAAAACGAGTAACTGGAAACGATGGATAAATTTTTCAGAGATGATGTAGCAGCGACAACGACGAAAACCAAGGAAGGAACACAGATGCCTACCCAAGGCAACTTTAAAAATGGGAAGAATCGAAGACAGAGACATAGATGACCATTATAATCCATCCATCCACCAGTATATGAATGTTTCAAAAGAAAGCAACAGCATCGGTAGAAGAACATTCAGTCAGAAAGACACGTACAAATACCAGATCAACAACATTACGAACATTTTAATCCGTACCATACGAACCAATTGGGCAGACGTTAGTACAGAACCAGCAAAGATAGAAGTGTAGATCAGGATCCAGAAACTCGAACTATAGCTATGTTACAAACGTTAGCTGACCAACTTACGGTACCATAAGATAATGAGTAGAAATCAAAGCAATGATTGATACAGGAGCAAAATCTCAAGCAATAAATGGATATACCGAAGATTGTGGCCATGTATACGAAGAGCTAACATGGTTAATAACTGCAGCAAAGATCGGTAGCAGTCATCGGAAAAATCTGGTCGATAATAGAATATAAAAATGTGAAAATCAATACGTATTTAGCGGAGTTATCCAGGAAATGAGCGCAGAATTGTATACTTGGAAAGAATCATGCCTAGAATTACTAAAAAGAGATAATCATGAGATCTAGGATCAATGGAGCTGAGAGACAAAACCGGACGAATATGTATGTCTGAAATAGAAGTGAGATGCTCAGAGAGAATAATAGTGCAGGACGCACCAAATGATTTGTTCACGTAAAAAGGACGAAAAAACTAGAGGTGAAATGATTTTCGACTAATCACAACTTCGCCGAAAAAGAAGGAACTGCCATTAGCAGAGAAAGTCAGTGTATGTAGAACGATAACAGTGTAAGTTCGACACTATTACAATTTGACGAGGAAGATAAGTTATCTATGAAAACGAGAGACTGTTTGAAAAACAACACCAAATGATGGAGCATTGAACTTCCAACAACAAAAACTGCAGGAACGTAAGGAAGATTATGGACTATCGACAGTCAGCTACTAACGAAGCTGACAAAGAACAACTCAAAACCTGGCTAATGGAATTTAAAAGATTATTTGCAGCCTGACTTAGATTTCGGTACAAAGCGACCGTAACGCAACACACGATACACTAACCGATGATACCCCAATAACCTACGGCCATATGCGATTGGCAGAAGCTGCAGATTCGAAGGCAGAAAAAGAAAGTGCAAAAGATGTTAGACCAGGAGTAATGTGAGACCAAGTTTGCTCGCATGCAATTCCCAGTAGTCATGTAAGAAGAAGACGGAACACACGGTTCGTGCATACGATTATAGACGACTCAAATGCGGTAACAAAACGGGATAACATACCTTCTGTCCACAGACCAGATATAATGAAATGGTTGCACAACGTGCACGAGCAGCTTTAAGTTTTACATCGCTAGATCTAAAATGGTTTATTGCAGATAAAGTCAAAGAGGAGGACAAGAGGAGAAACTGCTTACTATCGAAAAGATCTATACCAATTCAAGAAAATGCATTTTTGGATAGACAACGCACCAGCTTCAAATCAGAATGTATAACTTTGTAACGCAACGGCATTAAACAGTGTAATGGTATATATTGATGATGTTAATAATTTAATTCGTCCGCCACCTTAGAGCAACATTTAAAAAGATATCCGTAATGTATTCGTTCGAACTAAGACAATGGAAATTAAAATTGAACAACCATCAAAATGCGATGGGCAAAGAAAAAGTCAACTTCTTTAGGACATTGTGTCAGCAAAAGGCAAAGAAAATCCCAAGAAACGTCGAAAAGATAAAGAATTGCCCTGGCACCAAAGACAGCTCACGCAAGTGCAGAGAATTTTAGCTTATGTGGTATTATCGTAAAGTTTCATCAAGAATATGCACCATCGCGAAACCATTACAAGAGTATAACCAAAAAGACACTCCGTTTATATAAAGAAACAACAAACACCTTCGACAAACCTTCAGAGATTAAACTGATATCAGCAACCAATACTCGTACCACCAGATTTTAAAGAAACCGTTTTTGGTTAGCACAGATCAAGTGATATGCTCTGGAGCAGTCCTAGGACAATGGGATGAAGAGAAAAGAGAACGAAGTTTGGAATTATAGTGAACGTTCAATAAAACATGAAAAATGAATTACTCTGTGACTGAACCAGAGAGCCTAGCAATAATCCAAAGCTTTAAACATTCAAATATCTTATTATGGGGTCACGATGATCTATAGTCACACAGTATCAACATTGGTATGGCTAGCCCAGCATAAAGAAGCCTCGAATAGATTATGAGATGGGCGATGCAGTTGCGAAGAATAACTCACCTATAGTAAAGATTCAATAATCAGGAAAAGGCGACGCCAACGCAAGATTGATGTCAAGGTTGTATTTGAGGAACTGATGGATAGATTGTAAGAGCAATATGCATGTATGCAGAGGACATCGATTTACGAAGCTGAAAATGAACAGACAGAAGACGAAGAGCTAAAAAACAATAATTGACTTCATAGAGAACGAACGATATGAAAATCTTCGACACAACGGTAAATTAAAGGGCATATGGAAAAAAAACAGCATCGATACACTATGGAGAAAGGTGTTGAATTACTAATGGAATGGTGAGAAACGACTTTGTCTACCAGAGAGTAGACGAAAAGAGGTGCTAATGCAATATCACGATGGAAAACTTGGAGGACACACTCTCACAAAAAAGACAAAGCAAGACTACGTCAAAATTTATTGGCCAAATATCGGAGAGGACGTAAAAGGATGGATAAAGAATTGTCTGATATGTGCAACCAGAAAAAGCACAGGAAGTAAATTGAAAGCACCGTTAAAGCCAATGCCAATCCCACCAGAACCAATGACGATGATTGCAATGGATGTAGTAGGACCATTACCAGAAACCAACGATGGGAATATTTACATATTGGTAGTGACAGATTATTTATCAAAATTCCCGGAAGCATTCGCAATACCAGATCAAAAAGCTAGAACAATAGCGAGAATCCTAGTAGAAGAGATATGTTGTAGATATGGAACACCCAAACAGATCCTAACTGACCAAGGAACCAACTTTATGAGCGAAATCATAGAGGAAGTAACGAATTACTTCAGAATTGCGAAGCTGAGAACATCACCGTACCACCCGCAGACCAATGGTCAAACCGAACGATTCAATGGCATACTAATAGAAATGATGTCCAATTATGTAAGCAGACACCAAAAAGATTGGGATAGATACATAAATCTATGCCTTATGGCTTATAGAATGTCAATACATTCAGCAACAAAAATGAGTCCATTCAAATTGATGTACGGCAGAGAATGTAACATGCCGATAGACTTAGAATATCAACCACCAATATCACAGTATATGGAAATTGATGATTATGTAACAGGATTCAAAGAGCGAATGCAAGAGATCTGGAAAACGGCAGGTATGAATATTAGATTTAATCAAGAAAGCTACAAAGAATTGCACGATAAAAAGAGAGACGTACGTGAGCATAGTTTCAAGTTGGAGACTGGGTAATAATCGCGACGCCAGAAATTATCCCAGGAGTAGCCAGAAAATTACAAAGATGTGGTAAAGGACCGTATGAGATAATGTACGTAAACGAGAATAATGCGCGAGTCAAATTGGTCAATAACCCACTCACTAGACCTATCTACGTAAACGTGAGCAGATGTAAAGCGATACCGAGAACAATAACAAGAGAACCAGAGAATCGAGGTATGCAAACCAGATCACAAACTCAACAACTGAGTATAAACGGGCTAACGATGAGTCGAAAAATAGAAGCAACATCGAATAATACCGTAGAGGAACCCAAACAAGATGAATCAAAAATTACGCTAAACGCGACCCAAGACAATGTAGACAAGATGGATATAATAGTAAAAGCTATCAGAGAGATAATGCCAGAATGGGTCGAAGGAAAAGGATGGATGAGAATAGTAAACAAAGCGGGAAAAATCGCAATGGATTACGCTAAAGGAGTCAGAAGTCCACCAGAAATGGACCGCATTAAAGAGAGTATACCCATGATCTTCACTATGGCAGATGTAGAAGGAAACGTACCTTTACATATTGCAGTACAACACAGAAACACTCAAAGGATAATAGACATAATCCAACTTATGCAGAAATGCGGACATGCCTCAAATATACCAAACGAAGAGGGACAAACACCATTAATGTTCGCAGTTGCAGCAGATGCCTCTACAACAGTTCTGAGAGAACTACTAAAAACAGGATCAACGTTCAAAGAAAAAGACAATGGAGAAAACAACGTGCTACATTACGCGCTGAAATCCAGGCAGGCAAGTGCAATAAAATTTATAACCAGTAATGCGACAATTAGAGAAAGAGAAATGATGGGTAAAACAATCCAAACATTATGGGAAGCTATCGACGCCAAACAAGACGAAGCAGCAGCCAACCTGATGAAATGGACCTACGAAAGTTCACCACTTAAAGTATTCAACATAAATTATATGGTAAGAAACAGAAACGTTCTATTAAAAGAAACAATATATGCTCACTACCCATTCCCAAAGACAATAAAAGCAATGTTGAAGTGGGAAGGACTAAAATTCACCAATCATCCAAAAGAAGCAGTACGAATCGGAGATAGAAAGGAACAACTATTAATGATAATACACAGATGGCATCGAAAGCAAATAAGATTCCAAGCGAGCAAACAAGAAATAAAAGAGATGGACGATATAAAAGCAAGAATAATAAAAGTATACGAAGAAATTATTGAAATAATAAATGTCGAGGACGACATTTCAAAGGAAACCCCGGATGGAGGTAATATCGGAGAAGGAGGAAGTGACAACAGCAAAAGCCAAGACGATCAAAATGCTAGAGACGAAAATAAAGAGAAAAAGGATCACCCAACGAGGAACGTCGAGAAACGAACAACAGCAACAACGAGGGAAAACGAAATAGAGGATAATGTCGCTACAACAAAAGGAAAAAATCAAAACCGACCGACCCTGCTACAAAAAATAATGATATTAATCACGTCCATCAAGTTAACGGAAGCTGACGAAAACATCACAAAGGAGATAAATTGTTTAGAATACGAACAATAAATGAGAAAGGAAGCGCAAGCAAAGGAATATGCTTACAACTGACGATGAATACAAGCATAAGTTGTCAATTCGACTCAATAGGAAAACCAGGAAGGATGGAAATACGATCCGAAAACTCATCATCATGCCAAACCACCAAAGATGTATGTAGAGATGCTATAGAAGATAGAAACGTAAAAATCCAAGTAAAGCCAGGAATAGGCAAATTACGAATAATAAACAGAGGAATAGAAACAATCGAACAAGTATGTATACAAAACAAAATCATTGATTTGTTGGAAAATGAATATGAAAGCAGGGAAGAAATGTGAATGGGATAGCCTAGAAGGAAATGCGGAATATATAATATGTGCCAATAACGATATAATAATAACGTGCACACTAGCCAAAACCCTGGGAGAAAAATTCACAACACCAAAAGAAGAACCTTATCAACGACGAGCACGAGAAAATAAGGAAATAACGATAAAAGTAGAATTAGACCTAAAGAAGGGAGAAGAGATAATAGTTGAAAATATGGGCAAAGAACCCATCACAAAAGTCTGTATATTCGAAACCAAAAAGAACGGAACGGTAAATGAAAGAATCAAATGTCAATCAAATGATGATATCAAAAACCAAAAATATCGCATCCCAACTAAAAGAAAGCGTGGAAAGTACATAATACATGTTCAGAAAGGAAGAGATGATTACTGGAAATCAATAACAAGAAAGTTACTAGAATCAATTACGATAAAACATCCGGAAAAAGAAACAAGAGAACAACCGTATCAACGACAGATCAGAGAAAGCAAAGCAGTAATAATAAACATAGAGTCAAATGCAGCAAATGAAGAAGAAATAGTAATTGAGAATACAGGTGAAAAACCGATCACAAAAATCTGCGTATACGAACCTAAAAGAAATGAAACAGTAAACAAAAGAATCCAATGTGAGACAAGCAAAAATATAAAGAATCAAAAGTATCGAATCCCAACAAAAAGAAAACTGGGAAAATATGTAATAAACATCCAAAAGGGAACTCATGAACATTGGAGAACGATAACCAAGAAACCACTCAAGTCAAATGCGACAGATCAACCTATGATAGAACAATCTGAGAGAAAACCAAGAAGCGAAACATGGAAAAAAGAAATGATCATGGACGATAGCCACCTTTCAATTCACGAAGCATTACAACTCCAGAAAGCACTTAAGAATGTACAACCAAAGGAAGGAATAATGGAGACAACCAATGCAAGAGAAAATACAACTATGCAGCCTAACGAAAAGAGCTATATGATTAAAATGATCTGGATAACAACAGCAGTAATAAGCAGCGTAGTAATGCTGATAATAATTCAACTAGCAAGAACCACCAAATGCAGAAAGAAGCCAGCGAAGAAAAGATTATGGCCAGCAGTAGAAAAATTCAATTACGATATCGAATTAGGACAATACGATGCAGAAAAAACCGAAGAATACGAAATCATAGGAAACTCTAACACAAGCAGACTCTGGTTAAAAGAACCGCCCATTATCGAAGCACAACAATGGTCCAATGAATCTGATGTATACCAGATAATGAATGAGAAATACGGGGATATACGGACATTACGTATAGAGTCCCCGGAGACGATGGTGTAAAACGAGAAAGAAACGTTGTAAATAGTGTAAAATATTATGTAGTATATTAGTAGTAATAATATGTATATCTATATGTAAATACCGCACAAAATGCGTTAGAGACAATACGCAAACAGAGAGAATGCCGATAAATTAACGATGTGTTATAATCAACAGATGAATCCGAATGACGTAAACCAACCAAACCAAGTGAGAATACCACCATTCACAGAAGCAATACCACAACCAGCAGCTGCCAATGTACCTATAGAGATTGTAGAATTAAACCAAGGAATATACCAAGATCAAGGAATCGAGGCAACGTGGAGACGACAATGCGAATTAATGACATTAATAACAAACAATGCGCAAACGCAGTGGACAAATACTCATCTAGTATTAACGGAAAGTGTGAACAGAGGCCTACAACAAGCCATAAGACTCGAAGAGCAACAGAGAACAATACTACAATTACAGAGAATGAATGAACAATTAGCAGATCAAGTTAGATGGCAAGCTGACGAAATTAGAAGACTACGTAACAATCATCAGCACGTAGATCCAGCAAGTTGGGTGGAATGGATAGCATCAATGCCAGAATTCACCCCAGAACCGGATTCAACAGTAGAATAAAAATAAAGCACACCGTGTAAATATGTATAAATAAAGCGATAGAAGTAAAGCAACGTCAAGTAATCAGAAAATTTTTGTAGATATGCAGACAATCATCGAGAGAATTAGAGGAAGCGAGAATCCATCCGAAACTACGAGACGAATAATGAAAAATAAGATTAGAATGGTGAACGATATCAAGGAAAGATTAAAGTGTTGCAAATGTAAAGAATTACTGATTGGAGCGAGACAGACGAAATGCGGATGCAGAATATGCACAGAGTGTACAATAGAAGTGATAGAAACACAAACAGAAAAATGCCCTGGATGTGACGAAACGTTTGAAGAAGATGAAGACCCTACAACAATGGATAAAGCCACCAATAAAGAGATCAATAATCTATTAGTTCAATGCCGAGTAAAAGAATGTGAATGGAAAGGACTTATGAAGGAAGCGGAAAGTCACACAAATGAATGCGAATATAGCGAGATATTATGCGGAAAATGTCAAACCATCACAACGAAAAAGACGATAAAAGACCATCACAAAATATGTATCAAGAGAGAGGAGAAATGTGAATTTTGTGGAGTTACCGACGAATGGATAAAGATAGAGATGGAACACCGGAATCCAAAAGAGGAACAAATATGTGATCTATATGAAGGGATATGCGTAAACAACTGCGACAAGAAAGATAAAGTCAAATTAAAGGAACATTGGAACGAATGTAGCGGCAAACCAGTCAAATGCCCGTTAGAATTATTCAATTGTCAAACGCAACTACCAATGGCGGAAATGCAAAAACACATGATGGAAAATAGCATCGAGCACACCGAAATTATGATGAAAACGATAGGAATGTTGGCATGGGAAGTAAAAAGCCTACGAACAGAAAATGATGCACAAAAAGCAATAATAAGAGAAATATTGGAGTCCAGAAAGAACTTCGAGAGAAGCCAAGGAGACACACTCAAGAAAATGGCCGAAATGGAAAAGAAAATGCAACAGATGACCAACAGCATAAAGGAACTAGAAACCAACAATTCTATAACCAGAAAACATCCTACAGCACCATTTATATGGAAAATAACCGAATTCGCAGAAAAACTCCAGAGAGCAAAAGATGGAACACAAAGAATTCTAGATAGTCCACCAATATACAGTTGGGAAAATGGATACAAATTGGGCATTAGACTATATCCAAATGGAGATGGGAATGCAACAGGCACCCACATCAGTGTCTTCATCAGAGTAGGAAGAGGAGATTACGACGAGCTATTAACATGGCCTTTTAAACAAAATATGATATTAACAATGAAAGGACAAGAGGACTATCGTAACCCAATCAGAACAGGAAATGAACCACAGATGGGAAGACCAACAACCGATTGGAATACAGCGATTGGGACACCACGATTTTATCCACAACAACGATTGAGAGGAGAAGGATTCTTGCGAGAAGATAATCTATATATAAAATTAGAAGTAGAGAGGCCAGACAAGACGTTGTAAAGAGAGAAAGAAAGTGTAAATAAATGTAAATAAAATAACAAAAACCAAATAAAAATCAAAAAATTACAAATAACCAGAAAAATCAGAAAAACAAAAATTCAAAAATAATGACCATATTTAGATGGCAAGCGGAACCAGCGAAGAGATAATGATACAGATGAGAGAAGGACCAGATTCGATATGGACGAGACTACGGAAAAAACCGAAAGAGGAAGAGAAAGTTAATACACTTGCAGCAGCAATTATATACTATAAAGACTATGACGGAACAAGACGGCCAACGCAAACCATAAAAGCAATATACTCACAAATGAGAGTGAGAAACGAGGAACTGAGAAAAGAGGAACAAAGATACCTAACTTTTAAAGATAATAAAGTGTTTACCGAACGACAAAGTCAAGAAATGGCCGCACAAGGATTCTACTTTACGGGAACACCAGAACTACCAGACGAAGTAACATGCATCTATTGTAAAGGAAAACTCGCAAAATGGGGAAAAGGAGAGACAGCTAAACGAGAACACCTGAGGAAATTTCCAACCTGCCCATTTAGAATCAATATTGATGTAAGAAACCAAGCGATGAACAGATCGGAAGGACTCAGACAATCAGAATTAGACAGCGATGAAAAAGGAGGTGAGAAAAAGGTAACGATAATAAAGAATTTCGAAGATCCAACAGAATTAATATGGGAAAAAGAGACCATAAATAGAACATTCGAAGAGAGAATCAAAACTTTCAAAGGAAATCCAAGAGCAGCAGAATTTGCGAGTCAAGGATATTGCCAAACAGCCAGAGGAATAATGTGCGAAGGATGTAAAAATCAACAACCAATACCAGACCAGAACGTAAAAAAGTTAAAACACAAAGGGAAATGTATGTATAAACAAGAAAAAGAGTCAAAGAATATCGAGATAATGATTACAAATCAACAAATAGAAGATATATTAGATCGACCAAAAACGAGAACCATAATGTTATTATCGGGAGTAGACACTCAAAAAATGAGGAAAATAATCCAGGAAAGGTTAGCTAATAATTTAGAATGGTACGACTCGACACAAGCAATAATCCGAGCAATCAAGCGATACCAAGAGAAACCTAAAGAGAATCGTGACAAATCAATAATAAAAGAAGCTATTTTGGAGCAGTATCAATGTGTAACATGTTGGCAAAAACATGTAGAAATAATTTATATTCCGTGTGGACATATGGTCACATGTGAAGCGTGCGGGATAAAAGTCAATATATGTCCAGTATGTAGAAAGCCGATCAACGGGCGGATCAAAGGATTCCGTTTCGCTGATCAGTAGATAGAAAATGAAAACAATGTGTAAAGTGTAAATAAAGATAAACATAAAAACAAAAATTATAAAAAAAAAAATTCAAAAACCACAAAAATACGAGATGATGTAAATTATGATAAAATTTTGAGATGATCGAAAAGAGAAAATAATCAATTATTAATATTCAGAATTACAATGAACCAAAACGAGATGATAAGCCAAAAGATAGAGAAAATTACAACAGAAGACAAAGAGTCAAAAATCGAAAACCAACCCGAACAACTAAAAGAGATTAAAGAAGAATGGCAACAAAGGTCGATGAGATTAAAAGAAATATTAGCATCAGTAGAAGGAGAACTACTGAGAGATACGTTAAAGATAAAGATGATAAGAGAAGAATTAGAACAACAGACAATGAATCCTGAAGGAAATAATGAACCATATCAAGGACGAGAAGAGGAGTTAGTAAAAGAATCCATGCAGAATCAAACCAGAATCATAAACCAAAGAAAGGAGATCAGAATGTTAGAGCAAGAGAAGCAGGATCAACAAAGTGAAATCGAAAGATTGCGGGAAGTGATAAAAGATAAAGAAGCAGAGATACGAGAGGAAGGAGAGGAGACGATAAAAATTATACAGCAAATGCAGGAGGAAATTGGGCAAATTAGCACCCAATACCGAATAGAGAAAACAAAGAGAACCCATTTGGAACAAGCCAAAGAGTGGGCAAAACGACAAGCAAGATACTGGAAAATCAAATGGACAGAAGACAGAGAACAATCAAGAAGTAATTGGGAATCGAGAATCAGACATTATATCCAGCAAATAGCCGAAGAGGAAGATAGAACCAGAGCATACAAAGCTAAATGGGAAGATGCGAAAAAGGAAGTCAACAAGCTAAGAAATCAAGGGCCAAAACCATCAAAGAAAATTAGAGAGCCCAGAGACGATAGACAAGAAAGAATGCTGACTCAGATAACTGATCAAGCAAGAAAATGGCGCATAGAATGCAAAATATGGGAAGACGCCAACGCAAAACAATTTAACCATATAGTGAAGTTAGAGCAGGAAATTGCGTATAAACAGACCAGAATAGAAGAGATGCAAATCGAGCAGGACGAAGCTCACCAAAAAGAGCAAAAACAACAATGGAAAACGGAGATCAAAGAAAAAGCAATAAAAAGAGAAGCGAAAAAATGGAAAGAACATTTCCAAGAAGCCAAAAAAGAGATAAGATTGTTACCCAAAAGGATACTAAATATGGAAGATTGGGAACTTTGGGAACAAGTCGAAGTGCAGAAAGAAACAATCGAAGAACTAAACGAGCAGGTCCAAAACTTAGAATTTCGGGAAAAAATCAGACAAGGCACAATAAGAAGGCTCAGGAGACACGAAAAGGAATACGAACAACAATTCAACGAAATGTACAAGAGATCAGCAGAAACAAGAGATCAACTTACAGACGAAAAGAGACAAAACCAACAATTAAACGAAAGGATAACAGAACTCCAGCAGGAGGTGAATGGACACCGAGGAATTGCAGTGTTCAAAGAAATTCAGTTGAGACATCAACATGAAGTCAATGAGCAGTTGAAAGAACAAGTCGAAGCGGAGATAAAAGCAATAAAGCAAGGATATGAGGAAAATGAGCAGAACCTGAGGAAGGAAATCGAAAAGTTGAAAGCGTTGGAAAACACGCATCGGTTGGAAACGCAAGTGGAAGAATTAACAGAAAATACAGAATATCTTGCTTATCTCTTAGACGAAGAGATACAAATATCAAACGCTTTACGTGCAGAAATAAATACCTTGCGGAGCCGACCACCAATCCTGCTCATGCCATTATACCCAACTGAAATTATAAACCAAGTAACCGCCGAACCCGATGAAGGATTCGGGGAGACGGACGAAACGATAGTGTAAACCTAAAAGAGAAAAATTGTAAAAAGTGTAAAAAGATAATAAAAATAATAAAAACGATAAAAACAAAAAATTGTAATCGATGTATATTTAGCATGAATTTGAATGAATTAGAAGTCCGAATGAATCCAGAAGACGGAGAATACGTACCAAGCCCAATTCAATTAGTAGAACCAATCGAGCAAGACCCACTGAGATATTACAGTAAAAGGTGGAGAGCCGAAAGAAAAGAATGGCAAGAGTTAGTGGAGGAACAAGATTCAGAAATCGCCCGGATAAATCAACAACTAATGCAATCTAAACAACTAGCCAATATGATAAAACGAAGACTAACATCTAGTATGGGAGAGAACAGAAATCAAAAGAGAGAAAATGAACGTTTGAGACAAGAATTAGCCGAAATAAAAACCCGTGTAATCCTGGAAGATTATTGGAAAACCGAAGCGGAACGAATGAGAGACAGTAGAAAAAGTGAACAAAGATATGTAATACAACTAGAAGACAGTTGTAAAGAAGCCAGAGAGATAAAAGAGAGCCATCAACAAGCTCAAGATGAGATTAAAACGCTAACAGAACAGCTCCAGGAAGCGAGACGAAAGCTGGAAAAGCAAACGGCTAAACGAATAAATTATAAACGTCAACTTAAAAGAAGGCAAGCGAAAGAAAGAAATCTCCAAATGAAAATCTACAGTCAACAAAGAGTAATCAAAGAAAACAAAGAACGACTAAAAGAACTCCCAAAACTAACCGAGCGATTAATAAAAGCCCAAGTTCTGATAATGAGATTCTCAGAAAATAAAACTAAGGAAGAGTGCGAGATACACTCAACCCCAGAAAAAGAGTAAAAAGGGCTAAACTCCACTGTAAATAAACGAAATAATCTTGTAAATAAATAGAAAATTGATTATGTATTTGAAAATAGAAGCTATGAACCCAAACCTGTGGATAATAATGATGATAATAATGAGAAAATGCAATACTGAAAACCCGTTAGAAAAATGCGAGAAATCCCAACCCTTCAGAAGAGAGGACAGCACCTGTGCCGATTACAAGGAAATTTGCAATAACCCCAATAATGAGGAATGTCAACAAATAAACCTCCAATGTATGCAATGCCCCACGAAAGAAAACAAGGATGAGATAAAACAGAATATCAAGAAAACCCAAACAATGGTACAAACCCTACTGAAAAATAATGAGGAGATAACCAATATAAAAAATGAGAACCGAGAGATAAAGAAAACCCTAGAAAATATCATCAAACAAATTCAAAGAAAAGCCAAAGCAAATCCCAATAATAAAATAATTCAAGAAATTCAAAAGACCGTCCTATCAATCAAAAGGCAACAAGGAAAACAAATCAAACAGGAAAATGAACCCCATGCAATGACAAGTCTATCAATCGAACTTATACTACCGATTAGTATAACATCTAACATAATACTCCTAATATGTTGTCTCATCCTCGGCCTAACCAACAACAAGCAAAGGCAAAATACCCAAATCCAAAAAGTCGGAAGAATGTTCACTCAAATTCGAAAAACTACCAAACCCAACGAAATGACAAGACTCTCGCAGATTTCCATCAATCACCCGTCAAGATCAACCCAGCTCGAAAGTGAAACCCAAGCCGTCAGCGATTCATTCGAGAACAAGTACAACTGAGTTACAGTAAATGATATTGATTTGAACTGATTTTTCTAACCCGAACCGATTTACATTGATTTGAACTGAATTTACTAACTCATACTGATCTATAGTGATTCGAACTGATAAAACTTGCATTAATATAAAAACTGAACTATCCAATTTTGATTATGTATTGTAGCCGGACCTTAAGTCCATCTTTGCCTTGATGAATTAACCTTACCGTAGAAACTTTTTATGAACGTGGATGTTAAAAATGTATGTATCATTTTGAAATCAATTGAAATTGCGGGTCGCAATTTTACGAACCCCCGAGTGTTTTATGTTGGGCCAGAACGTAAACGGCCTTGATAAATGTTTAAATGGATCAGAAAAACACACGCAAATACAACACGCAATTTAAAATAAACCTGAAAAACACCAAGTAAACCCGATAAAATCTGAGAAATAAAAGAATTAAATATAAAATTAAGAAACATAAAAATAAAATAAAATATTAACAAAATGCATCAAGATCCGCACGATACCTACACAGATACAACAAGAAAACACGACAAATTCGACGAAATTAGAAAAAGCAATTAAAGTTCATTAAAATGGAATTTAAATCGAAAAATTGAATTAGCAATAATTCAATAAAAATTTCAAATAAAAAATTATAAAAAATAAATCAAGAAATATAAAAACTAAAAAATAGAATTTGCTAGAAAAGAACAAGGTCGAATTTTGTTTTACTGCATCAAATTTTACACGTCACACAATTAGGTATAAATACTGATCCATTTTCACATTTAAACACACCATTTTTCTTGAGAAAAAAGAATCGTTTTGAAAAGCGTTAAATCTTTAAAAACAATTTGGAAAATCTTCAACTACTTTTCAATTATTGTGAACTACATCGAATCTATTTCAAATTTTTTAGGTGAGAATCATTTACATTGGAACCCTCTTTCCACATCACGACCTTGCATCTCAATGGAGCTCTGCTCGGCGTCGATGTGGGAGGAGAGGTATTTATGCTGTTATGCTATTTTATGCCTATTTTATGTTTGATGATTTTGGAATGGTTAATGGGTAACTTTATTTGTTTCATGATTAATAAAATTTATTAATATGTATTTATATGTTTTTATAAATTATAAAGTTTAACTATCGAAATTTTTCCGGCCCACAGCCGACACATCACGCAAGTTAGTAAAATCAACATAGTGCAGAGGCATGTGAGTGCGTGGAAGATCGCCAATGATATGCACCCGTGAAGACTCAGCGTGCGCAACGCAGCGGTCGGATCGTAAATAGTTATCCCTATAGCTGAAGCGAGGAATAAGGAAGGAGTCTCTGGCTGCTTCCTCGTTTCTCAATTCTGTAAAATCGACCTAAAATTTATCTAACAAACGGCTTAAAATCTCCACACCGAGTAGTCCAGTGGGCACTCAATAACTATAATATAAACATACTATGCCTTAAGATCAATTAAAGGAAAGGGGTACGGGGACAACGTAAATTGAAATGGCTGATATAACCACTTCCGTGTCAATGCTATAAAATGAATTAATAGAGTTAGGATTAAAATGAAACAAAATAAAGTTAGGATTAATAGGAAACGAAAGAAATTTAATAAAGTTATAAGACGAATTAAATAAAGCTATGATGGAAATTAAATAAAGTTATGATTAGTATGAAATAAAATGAAATTATGGAAAATGAATTTAATAAAATTATGATTCATAGGAAGAAAAATGAATTTATTAAATGATCAATTGGAGATTAAATGAATTCAATAAAATTATGATTAATAGGAAACAAAATGAATTTAATGAATCTAATAAAATTAGGATTAGTAACAAACCAAATCTCAATTGTACAGTGATATACGAGATATAAAAGAAAATCTTAATTGAAACAAAAGAAAATTGGTAAAGTTAATAAAGAGTAAAATCCTGTTTGTAAGGAAAATTTAATAAAATTTTCGGTTAATGAAAACAAATTCTTGTTGATAAAGTAGGTGAAGTTTATAATCGAAACGAAAATAAAATTTTATTTGTTAACTCTGCTACAATTGACAATCATAGAGAATAAAAATCGTACCTACTAGGATATAGAATTAACCACAAACTGAGATCTTATCGGTGAGGTAAGCAAAAAATTGCGATCCATAATGAATTAAATAGTACAGTGGAATAAATGAAAACCAATCAATTCGAGAATTGTAGGATTAACGATAAAATTTGGAACATTTTAGAGATCATTCGGCAAGTTAGGATTATGTGCAGTTGTGCAAAGATGAGAAATTGACCAACAGATCAGAATCATGTTTTAGCCCAATTAATTGCGAAATTAGACAGGGGTTTTCCATAAAATCCAAATTAATCCGACGTAGCACGACTTGTGAATTGAACTGTCAGGAGATCAAAATCTGAAAATAGCAAAAATCCATGTTCACCACGAAAAGTCGCCTCGATGAGATGTATTATTAACAACACCAACGCTTCCCAAAATTCTATGATATTGGAAAAGGTCCATTCGAGGAATGTTAATAAAATCCAAGATAGGGGTAGCCCAATGTTGCGACGAGAACGATTGACAATTATGTGCATAATTACACTAATTTTCGAAATGCGATGATTTAAAATTCCGAGACGGTCGGAATAAATTAACTCGATGCGCTTGTCAAAATAATTAGCATAGAACCGCGATAAATTCCAATCAATCAAGTACTCGCCGGTCAATAATATAATCAACACATTTTCCTCGACGTGACTAAGGTAAACATCGATCAAACTGGAATTAAGTCGATCTTACAAATTTAACTAAGAAATTTAACTCGAATTAACTCCAAAAATTTAAACTATTAGAGCTTTAATTATAAATAAGATTATAATTGAAAATGAGATGCCTCATGAATTCCGCAGAACGTTTGACTCGCCTTCCCTTAAACTATTTTATAAGTACACGTACGTATTGCAGACGGATCGAGCCTAGAAGAACCCCAATGACAGTCACTAGTTATACCGAATCTTGGGCCTACCTAAACTCTCTTTAATTGATATAGTCAAGACCCTGTTCCCCACCCTATTAATTTTCATGATCTAAATTTAAATCATTTGCAGAGCATGTCCAACAATCAGATTACCACTCAGGAGAAGCGCTCGGAAAGGAGGCTACGAACCACCAACGCCATAGAAAGACCCCGGTCACAGTGGCCTTATTCCGTCCCTCAGAAAGCACGGGATCCGAGTAGTAACTCCCTCGAACCAGTGAGACAAGAATACCCAGCCGCTGAAATCTTTGCAAATGCGCAGGATCTCCTCACCCATTGGGAGCGGGTGCAGGAGCAGGTGGACTTACAAGTAGTCAAGGCAAGGATGTACCTGGCAAACGTGCTGGATGACATCCTTGCTGGGCGGATCGCCGTCGCCCATCCACCTCGTCCAGTTCGAGATACTAGGCGTCCTTATACGGTAGAAGCTCTCAAAAGGAGTCTCAAACGATTCTGCCCGGATGAATGAACTGACAAAACGTTATAGTGATTAAAAACCATAATTATAATTAGCATCGCGTGTATTTTTTTTTTTATATAACTGAGAATGAGTGTTGAATTGTTTAAAAGGGTTAAAATATTTAGGCTGACTATAAATTGACGAGTAAAAATCCATTTAATTTCAGCAATGGCTTCTCTACGGATCCTGCAGACGGAGTTAGATCGCGCGAGGCAGGCGAATGCCGAATTACTTAGTCAAGTCCTGCAACTAACCCGTGAAATGCAGCAGATCAAAGCGACGTGCTTAGATCCTAAACGAACCAAAGTCCTATACCAACGACTTACCGCAGCTCAAAAGGGCTGGGCCGAGGAACGCCAGCTCAATCGGAGTTTGCGAACACAGGTACGGGGGTTAGAAGTCGCACTAGCTGTATGCCGAGAAGGTGAAGCGGTAACTTACCCGCTCATCTTCGCCCCAACTCAAGTGCCACAGACAGCAATCAAGACAGCAGAGCAACCCGTCGCCACCAACAATCGCCGACCGGGACGTAAGGAGCGTGCCCGACGTCGAGCAATCCAACTTAAAAATGTTAAACAGTAGATATTCCACATGTGATTGATTTAAATAGAGTAGTTTTAGCCTTAGTTGAGTCGTTCTCTTTTGAAATTGCATATCAGAACGGTCGCAAATACCCCATTACGTCTCAGTTCTCTATAAGCATTAATCATGAACAATTATTTATGAGGGACAGAGCAAAGCGAGCATAGGTCTTCTATCGACAGCTCGTGAACCCGAGGTTTGTCCGAGCAATTACAGTACTAGCCAATGGTATTCAATTTTTGCGGACAATCCACCACTTGAACACATTTCCAACGTTGCTTAGCAACGGGTGCCAAGTGGAGTAGTATCTTTTTGTATGGCGTTACTAGGGTCGCCAGGAAGACAAGCAAGATCTGAAACCCTGTAACCCACCACTAGTATGAAGCAAAGCAGCAATTTTCACGTTTGAATTTTGATTTCGAACATTATCAAAGTATGAACGATGATATTTAATAGCTTTTGATAACAATGTGTAGATGAAGTTGTAAAGTGTTATAATATTTAAACAAAAATAAATATTTGTTATTTTTAATAATGAATGTAATTTAATTAAAATTTAATAAAATTAATTAAAAATTAAAATTTGTAGGCACTGCACATAAGCTGCTCTTTTTTGTTCATTTCAATATTTTTATAATCATCAGATATTATAATAGAAATTTTGAAAATCTTTGATCTCCTTATATTTTACATTGAGTTTACAATAAAATATTGGAATTTGTTTAATTATTCATTATTTTCATATTTAAATAATTTAAAGTAGATGATTTCTAAAAATTTAGTTTGAAATATCATTTTTTATGTCAAAAATAACTGGTCGAATACTTTTACAAAAGTGTGATAAAGCTATTTTAACGAATTCTTTTAATGGAAAAGAAAATGGTGATATTATTAATACTGTTAAAATTGGTAAAGGTTTATTGGTGTATGTTTCATTTTTAAAAGGTGCATCAATTAAAACTGTCGAAAGTATGGTCAAGACAGTGTGTATGGTTAATATTTTAAATAATGAAAATGATTCTCAAGCCATGGATTTAGGAAGTTTACCTGGGGATTTATTGCTTATTCCACATTTTTGTTTAGGAGGAAAATTAAGAGGTAAATCTTTTCAGTATCATTGTGTCGCAGATAAAGGATGCGCTGAAAGCCTATTTGAGAACTTAATTTCTCTATGCAAAGAAAAATTATTATCCAATGACACTTGGAAATCAAGTAATTGTAAAGTGGAACATGGTTTTTATGGATATCGTCAAGATATTAATGTAGAAATGAATGGACCGATGTCGCACGTTGTCGACTATTATGATTGATTTATGATATTATTGTTTAAATATTTTAGTCTTACGATCTGAATAAACTATTATTAAGTTTTATAATTTTGTTATTTGCTGAAAGATTATCATATCATCTGCGTAATTTATCTCTGAATAAATTAAAACTTTTCTATCAAACTTTAAAAAGTTGATACTTGATTTATTTATTAAACATTACTAAAATGTAATCGTTATGAATTAATGTCGTTAATTGCTGCGTTAGAATTATAGTTTTCAATTTCGTAATTTGTTAATTGTCAGCAGCTAAGTATTCACATTAAAGTTTCTATTCAGTTCATTAAATATCTGTGAGACATCTACTTAGCGTCAACTCGATTATGACAAGTGACTCCAATTAGACCTTATATAATTAGAAATGCGATGCAAACTCAACTGTTATATTAAGTCAATATACTTATTTACATCTTACTTAGTAGAGTTTATTGTTATGTTTACGTATTAATAGCACCAATTAAGGACATCCCAAATTGGGAAGGGGTCCAAGCTTCCTTTACAATTTACATGTCATTAAAATCTGCATACAATTTCAGATTATTATTTGGCAAATGTCTCAATTTTATAGATTTTTACATTTAACAGTCAGCAGTAAGCTATTAATAATACACTATCATGCTACATACATTCTGTAGGGACATAATAATAATATTTAAAATATATTCATAGTAAATATAAATAGATTTGAACAAATCGGACTCTTCCGTTTTTATTTAAAGATCGAATTCGGAATTTACTGAGGTAACGTATGTATAAAATCTAAGCTTCGAGTTAGTTAAACAGTCACAAGCTATCATTTGTTGATTGGTTTAGAACAGTTGATTTAGAGAATATTTAAGTTTATTCGATTCATGACCAACTTGACATCGTGTCGAGAATGTCTCATTAAATTAGAGCTTTTGAGAATTGTAATAGAATATGATAAAGGCGTTGTTGATAATGGTTTGACAAAAATGTTGATTGTTAGAACGAATGTTTTGTCCGATTAAAAGATCTGTGATTACAATAATTCGTGGATTTTAAATGAGATCTGATATTTGAATTTTACACGATTTTTACACAACATAATAATTTGATATCTGTACCAATTTGAACAGATTCGGTTTTTAAAGAAGTCTGTTTCGTTCCAGACTGAAATGAATATAAAGAAAATAGCATGCAACAAAACAACAATTTCCATTATTAAATTTTGATGTGAAACATTATCAATGAATAGATGATAATATTCAAGAGTATATGATACATTATCAAAATAAAAAGGGTGGTTTTTTTAAAAGTGAAAAGATTTAAACAAAATTTTAATATTTGTTATTTTTAATAACGCATTTGTAATTTAATTTTAAATAATTAAAATTTAGTAAAATTATATAAAAATTAAATGTTTCAGGCACTACACATTCCATCTTTGAATTTTGAATAGCCTACAAGAATCACCCTCAGCACTCGGTTAATTTTATTCGACTATCTAATTTTTCTGTAAATAAAAATTTCTAAGTTAAGAGGAATGTTTCGTGGGTGTCATAAAAGGGGCAAGAGGTATGGGAACGCCCTTAATGGATACTCCTTTAGTAATAATGCACACTGGAGCACTAAATAAACTATCTGGAAGATCCATTTTTATCTTGATCCTGCTACACAAATTAAATTCTTTATAGGTTTAATAAATATTCAAAAAATTAATATTTTTCTGTGAGGAGTGGTAAGTGGTCATAAGTAACTGCTAGATTTGACACATTTATAAAAGTTTTATAGTTATTAATCATTATTTTTAAATTAATTGAATAAATAATAAAATCATTTAATGAAAATTTCTGAAATCAGTTTTAATGAAACAAAACCGACGCGAATATTTAACAAAATTGTTTGAAATATTTGCGAATTTAATTTTTCAGAAAATCAAACAAATTTCTAGAATGAATTAATTTTTATTTCAAATGTGTTACCCTAGAGTGACGCTCTGAAATTTGACATCTTTAATGTAAACAATATAGAGCAAGACAAAGATTTAACAAAGATCAAAGAAATTTCTATAAAAGTCCATTAAATTTGTAACTTTTAATTTCACGTTCAATTGAGTAGATCCATTACGAACCGTTTTGCCTTCTTGGATCACAGATTTTACAATTAAGAAATAAGTTAAAAAGGATTTTATCAAAATTAAATTTTATATTCAATATTTTAATCAACAATTTTTGACTTCATATAATTTCTAAAATTTTGATAAACAAATTTGAGAATAATTGATAAATTATAAGCATCCGTAAAACATGGGTGTCTGATTTTAAAATTTTAAATAATTATTGGAAACACGTCATATGTAAAGCGTTGTTGATAAAATCACGTGATCCGAAAATTAAGATATAAATGCAATCCCCAAAATTTTAATTAATTTTTGCTTATACGGAAAAACCATTATTTGATCAAATAAATAAATAAACTTGTTTATTTTTCAATGCTTTATTAAACAAATAATAAATAATTATGACCTCGCGTGCAGAGATCACGGTTTACACAAAATCAAAATCAAAGCAACACAATTCGCTTCCCAAAAATGTGTCACTCTTTTTCTAAAAAAGAAATCGGATGTACCAATCGCATTCAAATATTGAAATTATGAAATCTTTGAATACTTGATTAACAGCACCTCCGTATATTATCCTTTTGTAATCTTATTAATTCATTTTATTGAAATAAGTTTACCATAAACATAATTATGATAGTGTCTCATCTCAATCACAAATTTTAAAATTGCATAAAATGAAATAATCTCTGGATCCTGAGATTTAAATCTCGGGATTAGAATCCCGTACAAATTGCTTCAATCCCGAGATTGTGCTTCCTACTATGTACTGTATGTTTTAATTTGAACTTTTGGTCTTTGAAACTTAGAAACTTAAGTTAGGATTTTATTGGATATTTCTTCAGTTATTATACTGCTTTATTTCTGTTTTGACAGATTTCTAGCAAGTAAAGAACTTTTGTTTTGTTTTGTTTAGTTTTTTCAAATTTATTTTGAAGTCTTGTCTCCAATGGACTTCTATTAAATTATTTTTTTGTATGTTTATTATCAATAAAATTGTTTATTATTATTATTTATCATAAAAAAATGTGCAAAAGAACATCTGATTTAAAAATTTTATATAAAAACTTCAATAATAAGTGCGAAAGAATTTGATGTGACGCTTTGGTGGTTAAATGACAAACCCCTCAAATAAACGTCCAATCAGAAACAAAATTATTGAGATTATATAATTAAATCATTAAATCGTAACTATTACATCATTATTGTTTCCGTATATATACAAAGATTATGATGGAAGACTGATAATGAGGATTATATTTATTGGGTTATTATTATTAAAGTTGGTTATTTTCTGACTCTTCGTATCCTTTTCTAATTAAATAAGTAAACCCAACACAGAATAGCTTTATTCGCAATGTATCACAAATACAACTTAATTGACTTATTTCAATCTTTGTCACAATTACAACTTTATACTTATTTGCCCCCTTCTATCCCTGAATATAAGTAGCTATCGTAAGGTAGGTTACCCAAGGGATAATCGCATTTTCTGATGGATAACTTTATAATTTTCTTATGACTGTAATCAGGATTTGATTTCTTTACTCAACAAATCGTTTTGTCAGGTAGTTTCTTGCTTCGACTAAATGGCAACTCGTTTGATTCTGTCTCCTTTTATATAGTTTGTTGGAATAACAATTATCTTTTATTTGGTAAACATTATTCCGACGTTTCTTATGGTTAATGGAGGTTTAACATAAATTAGGTAAACACTAAACGAACTTCTCTGACAACCACAAAGACGTGATTTATCATTATATATAATAGATTTATTTACTTATATTTATTTTATTTTAACCTATTTTTGTGTCCAGCGTCAATTCCATGTACAGTAATATTTATCTATTATGTTGTTTATTTATTTATTTTTTATTTATTTATTAATTAAAAACCAAACAAAACAAAAAAATAAAAATAATCATTCACAAAAATAAATCGTTAGTTTGTTTATTTTCCAGTTTCTATATTTCTCGATGTGAATATTTATTCAATATTTGCTACGTCATATTTTATAATAATCATTTAATGCGAATATTTCGATTTTTTTATTCAACAATACTCTATTGGAAGTTAAGGTAACCTTTTAACCTTTTTCTATAATATAGATTTCTATCTTCATCAAATTTTATCGTAGTTTTTTATTGCACCTTTTCAAACACTAGTGAGATCGTTCTATTTTAGATTTTTTATAATGATTTATTAAATATTTTTCCGTTATATAACTTTTATCATTTTTTAAAAAAAATTATTTTGGTTCAACCATTAGGTTCAGGTTCTAAAAAATTGATTCCGAGGTTGCTCCTGTTCTTTCTGTTAAGAATTACCATAGTCTAGTTCTTGTGGTTATTTTGCTATTGCTAATAGCGAATCTTCTTTGCAGTTTCTAATGCATATTTCTACTGGACGAAGATCTTTATTATAGTTACATACTACTTTTATGTCGATAAAGACTATTTTTTCTCTTCGCTCATTTGATTATATTTCCAAGTTGGTGAATGACATTCTTCTTTTTATTACATATGTGTCAACAATAGCATCAGGTTTTACGGGTTCCAAGCTTCAAAGGGGGTTTTCTAATGTGTGAATATATTAAATCTCGATTCCAATAACACATGGATTTCAATGCATAGATAGCAGGTTGCATTTGAATTGAAATAGGTGTATCTAATAGTATAGTTTTTTGTCCTTTCTACAGTTCGTACATACGACTTATTGATGGATTTCAACTAAGACCGAATTATTGGGTGATTTTTTACTTTGATAACTTATATTATTGGTTACATCGTTAGTATTATTTATTTTTGAGATAACTATGTTGATAATTGCAAGGATAGCTATTGGTGTCATTAAGACATTTTGTGGTTTTGATCTCAAATTATATTTGTGTGGTGTTACCATTGGTAAATCATTTTCTGCTAATTTTCATCTCTTGACGTGAACTATGATTGGGTCATAATTTTATGCTTTTGCAGATGTAAACTTTCATGCGTAACTTCCATAGCTTCATTTGGTTTTATATGGTACTTTCATGAATTTAGACAAAAAAAGTTTTAACGAAATGACTTTTGGACGAAATGATAGTGAATCCATGCAACTTTCATCGGACTACTTTAATCATTTGTCATTGAATTATTTCACAAATATCGTTCAGGTTGGCCATATTATAAGTCATATCTTGGTAATTACTTATAATTTTGAGATGATTCAATTTTAATTTTATAAATATTACATTATGAATGAGTTTAATTTTTCTTCAGGATATAAATTTTAACTGGTTGAAATTGATTGGTCAAATCCTCAATTTCCTCTAAACCAAATTCTATTGGATAAGAAGAATGATAAAATTAAGTAAATTTGAAATTACTTTAAAACTTATTAAATGGGAAAAAACGAAGATGAAACCATTGAGTATTTTATCTATAGGATATCTCTTACACTAATAACGCTTTTTGGTTTTC
The DNA here is from genome assembly GCA_022537955.1 of Schmidtea mediterranea. NCBI lineage: Eukaryota > Metazoa > Platyhelminthes > Tricladida > Dugesiidae > Schmidtea > Schmidtea mediterranea. Next base: position 43,380,675 of record CM039680.1, read on the forward strand.
TAAATAACTTTATGTTCTTTATTGTTTTGTGTTTGCGTAGTTTGAAATCGAAATACACAAATTGTATACTTAGGAATCAGAGTATCATTGACTCAAGTTTGTGTCTCATAACTTTATTAGCTTTAAACTTACCGAAAACCTCCTCAAGTGGAATATTGTTTATTGATCAAATCAGTTGTTCGATTTGGACAGGGCAATATCTTGAGTATTGCTTTATTTTGGCCGGTGAATACAACTTAGTTTTCACAGCAGTTGATAGGTTTTGGGCGGTCGTAACGCCAAGCTTCTATCAGAAAAATATCAACCGAAAAATCATTTTATCTTTTGTTTTTATTTATACTTTTCCAGTGATTTTTAATTGGCCCCAATTTATCGAGTTCCGCTTGATCAATGGAACTTGCAACTCGGACTATTCTGACCTTGGACCAAATATTGTCATGTTTTTTAAAGTCAATTCAACAATGTGGGTTTTATTTCAGTATATTATTCCGGTAGCAATTATTATCTTTCTCTATTGGAAAGTTTACAAGGCTATGAATAAGTTGAAAAGCAATAATGAAGAAACGAAAAAAGCTACAATGAAATTCACGAAAGCAACGATGATTGTCGTTATTATATTTATGCTGACATGTTTTTTTGATCCGTTTTATTATATGTTAGGTTATCTCGGAGCAGTGGAATATGTATTCAATTCTCCCCTCCAATTAACAGGAATTTCACTGATAACCATAAATAGCGCAGTGAATCCCGTAGTTTACTTCATCACAATGAAATCCTTTAGAAAGTTTTATTTTGACGTATTTTGTAGGTGTAGAAAACGATCTAATGCAATTGAAACTTCCGTTTTCGAATAGAATTCTAACATTGTCATTGTAATGTTTTGCATTTTATATTTATTATTATTATTATTATTATTATTATTATTATTATTATTATTATTATTATTATTATTATTAAAAGATAACGCCAATAAAAAACTTTTCGTACGATATATTTTGATAGCATAACTATCATCTTCAGGTACTCAAAACCAACTAAAAATATTCTGAATTAACATTTAATTTAAACAAATTATTTTTTATTAATTTAATTTTGTAATAAATAAATATTTATAAAATATATTCAAATAACTTTTAATTAATTTAAAATTTCATTTATATTATAACTTTTAAAAAAAAATTAATGTAATTTAAAATTTCAATTACTTTAATAATATTAAAAAACAATGCATAAACATGATTTAACATACGTAAACTATTTAAAAACATTCAAAACATTCGTAGTCACAGCACTTTGCACATTAATCTTTGGATCCAATGACCTTATCAACAATGCTTCACATATCACGCGTTCCCAATAATTATTAAAACTTTTCAACAAAATTCTAAAATCAGACATTCCTATTTCACTTTTACAGCCTCTATTGTGCTCACTAATATTGGTCAAACCCTTCAATCGACAATGCTCTAGAACTCGAGTACAGAGATGACGGGAAGTCTTTCCAATGTATGTGGCATTACACCCATTACATGTAAATTGATAAACGAGATCAGAACACAATCCAACCGGAGTTTTTGATTTATTAATAAACATATTGCGTACCTTACACGAATTAGAGACGATCTTATATTCTAAATTTCCCATCTGTTTACTTAACTTCCTTTTATAATTTGTAAAACCTTCAGAGTACGGCAATACTAACACATATTTAGACTCAATTTTTTATTATTATTATTATTATTATAATAAATAAATTAAAGCGTATTTCAGACATTTACCGAAGAATTTAATATTCAATATCAACCATCTCATTAAATAAATGTTTTTTAATGTTAACTTATTTTTATTTATTTTATTATATTTTACTAAAACGTAAAGTATTTGCATTTAGTCGATTGCCATTTGTTCAGAAAATAAAAAGTAGGTCCTAAAGGTTGGGCACACCTGGTTTTTATAGACAAAAATCCACAAGGATGTATATATTACATTGAAGTCATTGCAACGATGCCTTTCATTGGAAAAAGGATTAGTGGTATCAATTTCTACAATAGAAAGAACAATTAAGAGTTTTAATTACTCTTTAAAACGATTTTTATTGGTTCCAGTTGCGAGAAACAGTAAGGTGAATATCGAAAAGCGGTTTGGATGTACAAACGATTATTTGCTTTGTAATGAAGAACGATGTATTTTTGTTGATGAGTTCGGGGTGAATTGTTCTATGTGGGTAGCTTATGGTAGAAGCTCTATAGGCACACCCTAACCCTAACCCATATATATATATATATATGTGTGTGTGTGTGTATGTATATCTAAATAAAGAAGTAAGTTGTTGCGTATGTTTAAATAATCATGTATATGATTAGAAATTCATTTTTTATAAAAATCAAATAAGGTGCTTCAATTAAATAAGTTTTTCACTTCAAAATTTTCTTGCAAATAAATTAATTCAAATTGAAATTTTTCCGAAATTGCCTTTGGATTTACAGATAAATTAAATGCATTTTCAATGAGTCTAAATTCGGAAAATCGCGTATCAAATTCGTGTAGTAGTTTTTGAAAAATATCATTATATTTTTCGGGGCAAAAAATATTAAATTCATTTCGGTTTTTGATTTAAAAGATTGAAATCTGTAAAAGAAAAAGTTGTCTTTGCGTAGCTATATTTTTACTAAATAAAACGAAAACATATGTGGACTAATATCCTTGATTTTATAGTCTTTGACAGTATCAAGAAAATCTGAGATTTCATGTTGCCAATTAAAAATAGCGCTCCAATTCATTGCCCAGTGATAACCTATATAAACTATATTTTCAGCTTCAGGTTCAACTTTTGCTATAAGAGCCACTTAATGGAGTAATACATTGGTAATGTGGTTTTTCTCTTTGAAATTCAGTTGACATTTTTATTTTTTTCAAAGAAATCACACATTTTCGATCTCTTATAAGATCTTTTTCTCGGTCAGCTGTAACTCCAATTAAATTTTCCCAATTCAACAAATTTATTTTAAAAGCTCTGCAAACAGCCTCAAAAATGTTAACACTGGTCGTCCTATAATGCAAGCTATTCAAAGATATCAATTTTTCGGATATTGTAAAATTTTCGGTTACGCCTAAAATTCGTAAGTTGGAAAAGTGCTGTTGATCTAATATATCCGTATTAATAACTTTTACACGGCGTGTCAATGTATTATTTGACTGACTTACATAATTGAATAATGATAACGTTTTGAGACATAAAATTTTTACAACTTTAGTCAAACAATTTTTCAAAAATTCATTATCTGTCAAAGGTTTGCTATGTTTTCATATTTCAACAGATTACATATAACTTGCTATAACCTAGGCTTCGTTTTTATGTGACAAGTATGTGACAGTACGCTATTAATGCGTCGTTCCCTTCATGTTGTGATTTATCTAAAATCAAATTTTGCACTATTAACTATGAATTGAACAATATGTCGATGCAGTAAACCTTTGAAACATTGAAGAACGAAATTTTGTAAAAAAATTCAAACTCATTCAAACAATTTATTTAAAAAATAAAACACTTTAAATTAAAATTTACAAAAAATAAATGATTATGTAAAATAAATAAATTCGCATTTTTGTTTTGTCTCATTTCTTACTAAGCCGATTTCAGAAAATTTTAAAACGTTATTTTAGTTTGAGGATTCAAACAAGCACTGAAAATAAATAAAACGCTTAGAGCAAAAATCAATATTTCTGTAATTTTTTGAAAGTAGAACACACTGGGAAAAAAAATCAATTCTTTGCAAATATCAATTCAAGTATTTTTTTTTTAAATTTATTTTTCATTTGTTTTAAATGAACCGATAATCTGATAAAGCATTTTAATTCGTTCACGAATTGTTTTCTTGATGAATTTTACATTTACTTATTTTGTAGTCATTTATCATAAAAATCAAATATTTTCATAAAAACGGACATTTTTTCAAGACATCTGTTTTTTCAGATTTCATTTTTTTTCCATAAAAATGTAATTATATTTTTTTATATATTAAGAAGATAATAATAACAATTGAAGTTGCAATTTAAATGCATCATACTTTAGTGATAATAAAATTTGACTAACTCATATACCGCTGAAAAAGTCAAATATTTGTGCCCAAACTTTTACAATTCAACAAATAAATGTCTGTTAGAATTTGTTCATTTTGTTGAATAATTTTATGCCTTTTGGTTGGGAATAGACATATTTATGCACTGCAGAAACAAACGGATATTATGTAACAAATGAATATTACATAATAATTTTATCGAACCAACATAGCTTTTTAATTGAGATTTAAAAGACTAGACTAATTTTCAATGTAACAATGATTAGACAGAATTTTATTTTCTACAGGATGAGATTAAATGTTTTCTGAAATTATAATTTTTTTCTTATCATTTTACAATAGATTCAAAATCTTTGTATGCCAATATTCACAACATATTTAAATTCTGAAATAGAATTTAATCCTGTCTATATATTGTATGACTGAAAACGTGGTCACATTACGTACAAAATAGGCAGCAAATACGGGAGAGTAGACCGATTTGAGCATTCCCGACAAAGGAAATTTCACGAACCCCGCCCCTTGTTATTGTAAATACATATTTATTGTTTTGCAATAGTCTTTTTAAATAATAAACTACTATCAAAATAAGTGTAACACTATAAAAAGCAGTCTACCATCACAAGCAACACCAATCTGTTATTGTAAAAATCTAATTTTCTATAAAATATTTTGCATAATAGTAACGTTATAATGGCCTTCTCAAAGATTTAATCAAAATTTAAAAATTACGTAATCATCGATTTAAATAACACCTCGATTAAAAACTATGGAGTTGGGAAAATTATTATATAATATGTCTTTGTTACATGATATTACTTTGTTCTGGAGTGCAAACATCTGTCTATTATTAGACAATATATAGGTTTATAAATTAAGATAAGAATGTGTGCAAAACGATCAAAATACAAATTGAATAGTATTCAAAATTAATTTAGTAGAAAATAATTTTAAAAATATATATAATAGAGTTTAATATAGATCCTTCGTGGTTATTATGGATAAATTTTCAGACTGTATTGATTGTAGTTAGATGTAGGTATGTGTGTGTTCAACGTTCATTTAATAGCATCTTTCACTTTGAAAATTGTAAACTGATAAATTATTATCATTATTATTATTACTAATACTGTTATTATTGTTATAATTATTGTTTTACCTAATCCAGTTCTTTATTGTTTTAATAAACTAGCTTTTCATTTAACATGAACTTATATGAAAGATATTAAGCTCTGAAACAGTGAGATTTAGGGTGACATGGTTTTGTCGTTCCTACTACTACAGTCAAGTATACGTATTTAACATGATTGTTGGCGTTGTTATAAAATTTATGGGGAAAAGATGAGTGCACGGAAATCGAAAATGAACAAAAAACAGCAAGAATATGTAAAGTATCTGTCAAAAATCCATTTCATAATTAAATTGAAATGCTGCATCTAAGATTTATCTAAATACGTGTGTAATGGTCACCTAGTTTTTATTTCGTATATGTTGATTGTGTTCTCCTTGGATATGGACAATGTGCGTGCGTTTTATTATTATTGTCATTATTATATATTATTATTATTCCCATAGTAAATAGCTAAACAGTTTATTATGGGAAATTTTTTAAAAAATCAACAAACAAACCTATGAATTTTAATTGGGAAATCAAGCAATAGAAAACATGAAAATCGGAAATTAATCTCGAAATTAACACCCACAAGAACAAAAAAAAAAGAATTCAAATCGAAAATCAAGATTTTTTTCAACCGAGAAATTAATACAGAACAAGTATCTCACATTACTTGACAATTCAAACCTTCAAACAAGAATATTGATAATAACTTTATCCTAGAATATAAACAAGTGATAATAATTATTGTTATGTAATCTTTGTTTTTTAATATAAACTTACGTTATACGTTAATAATTACTATTTTTATTTTCATTCACGTTTGCAGTTAATTATTGGTACAAAAATCACCCCAGGCCATCCCGACACACTTTTACAGGAGACTAGGATGGGACCTTACAATCCCTTTTGGTTCAACTGTCATATGCATCACACACTAACCACAATAAACCTAATAATATATTCATAAGAAAATGTAATAAGAAAATTAAAACACCGTAGGTAATATCTACTAAAATCCATTTTGTGATAAATTTGGAATACCGTGGGTAAGATGTCTAGTAGAGCTCATTTATGATTAAATAAAAATAACGTATGGGAAATAGATGGAAACCTAAATTTTAAACGAATTAAAATTTGATCTTACTAATCGTAATCTTCGATGAATCAGGATAATTTAAACTCAGAGTAAGAATTTCAGACCATATTAAATTTTACATTTTACATTTTCTTGATGAAAATAATAATTATAATAGTGCGCAATTGGGTATAATTCAGATAAGGTAATGTTTGTAATTAATACTGTTCAAGTGCACTTGCAGGCCGTTCGATATTGTACTGTCGAAAAATTAATGATCTCAACTTAGTACCGGCACCTAATTTTTTACAAAAAAAGCACTGTATATATATAGTTATATATTTTTTTTCATCGTATTTCTTCGTTTTATATTAAATTTAGGTTGGCTTGTTCCTGGGTTTTAGTGTTTTTTCTTTTGTTTAAACACCAAATCCGACTTAATATATCAAACATCTGCTGGGCACCTGATGGGTAAAAGATGTAAGATTTTCGAGACAATTTTCGGAGGATTCTCACCAGATGCGTGGACAAGCGATGTAACCATTGGATACCCGTCAAAAATCACGATGGAAATGTATTCCAAAAAATAAAGGGTGAGCCATATTGCCATGACTGCTAATATCCTAGAAAACCCTTGGGTTCAAGAGCTACCACAGAAGGTATTCGTACTCGTTTTATTTGTGTCTCTCTAACATTAATTTTAGGTTAAACAATATCGAAGATGTCAAAATAAACGAATTATGCGAGATCCTGTAATGATTTAATTTTATAATTGTTCGAAAAGGTTTGAACAAAATGTGTTGACTATGAAATATTTTTTTATGCAGATTCCCTGTTGGTACTGTTATCAATTTGATGTTTTCATTTCTGTAGTAATATCGAAATTAACTTTTTTTTGTATTTCGGTAGTTAAATTTAATTTCAACATTTCTACCTGAGATTTATCTTTTTCTGTTCTTTTGTTGGACATTGTTTTCATTCGATTAATATAAGCTTATAAATTATTCTGGATAAAAATTCATTACCATGATCTCTTTCCATTGACATATTTGATTTAATACTTCTTCTTTCTGGTTATATTATTTTTCTTTTTCTCTTTACTAATAATACATTCTTCTTTTCTCTTGTGTAAGATTTACTCCTTCTTCGTTACCAGTCGCACTCCACTGAGGGTCTAATGTTGATGTTACCTGAGTAAAGATCTGACCCGGCAAACTGCCATTCGCTACTGGTTGCTCTCATCCGAATTACTATCTAGAGATCATAATTGTTTTCAGTTGTTAAAATTTTGTCGATTTGACATTGAATTATATATGATCGATTTTTAAGCACATTTTTGATGCGGTAAAACAAAACACCTACACGTTTTTACCATATCTCATTCCTTTTCCCTTAGTTGTCAGATTTTCATGATTCTTTATTAATAATGTTTCTAATTGCATTTTAAACTTAATTCTCATAGTTATTTTCTAAAATATAATCGATTTTGTTGTTTTGAAATTCTTTTTTATTGTTTTTTATTATTTTTAGGTTTTTTTGTATCTTTTTATACTTTTTTTATTATTTTATGTTTTGTTTACCGATAAATTGACGATATTTGGTAAATTTTCGTCCATTTGAATTTTCCGCTACCAGATTCAATCGGGGGTCGTCCCTGATAAACAAAATTCTCTTAACCTCATTTTTTGTCCCAACACATCTTATAAAATTATAATTTATTCCACATGCACCAATTTACACAAAATCTGGATTGAAAAAATTAATATAATTAGTATCTAATTTTAAGATAATATACGATTTTACATTTTAAATAATATTTTAAGAATTCTGTTTTCAAATATTAAAATTCAAATTACGAATAAAACTTTAAATTATATTTATAAATAAATATAAATTCTTGATTAAGTTTCGTTTGTTTAAATTTTAACTGCACGAAAATCATTTGAATATGGCACTGTTAATCTCTCGAAAATTGATTCAAATGTGAGGTTTTACCTTAATTTATTATAAAATTTTTAATTTTCAAAATATTATAGACCTACTAACCATTTGCTAAAATGTAATTTCTCCCATTCAATTAAAGATATCCCAAGAGATAAAAATTTGTCATTTCCTTTAAAATTTTCGCGCCCGAGTCAAAACACAAAAGTGCTGGATACAGAAACTAAAATTTCAAAATTACATAATGGATTAACAGTTGCATCTCAGTATCAATTTGGTTTGCAATGTACAATTGGGAGTATGTTTTGAGTACTTTTTAATTACCGTGTTTTATTTATTAACAGCGTTAGTCAATTGTGCTCCCAGATATGAAGCCAGACATATTAGTGGAATTTCCCACTTTATTGAAAAGTTAGGGTTTCAAGTATATATTTCTTGATCAGTATTATTTTACAATAATTAATAGTCTTCTGAAGGATTTCAAAATAAAAATGATGTTCTTACTGTTCTCGATGAATGTGGTGCAATTTTTGATTGTCAGTTAGGCAGGTAATCATAAATATAGTTATTTAGTTTTACAATTTAAATTTCTTAATTCTACATATATTATATATTAAAATGCTTTCAATTTGTCTATATATTGTTATGTGATTAATTATATAAATATTTTATTTTTCTATACGAAGAGTTTATTTTTGAAATAAAATGTTATAACATTATTATTTATATAAAAAAACTTCAATTTTAAAAGAACAAAAAATATCTATTTTGAAAAAAGGATGAACATTTTTCTCTGACGACAAAACAAAATAGTTTTATTTTAAAAAATCTTTTTAAATAAGTTTTATTTAATTTTAATTTATAAACATTTTTGATACATTTAATGAATGAGTCAAAAAATCCAAATTATTATTTCTAACGTGACGACGCCAAAGAAATTCACAAATGTGCATTTCTAAATTATCTTTTCTGATGCCCGACGTTATTTTTCCTTTCAAAGTGTGCGATGGTCTGCATCTTGGTTCCAGTGTCCCAGTCGACAAATTCCCGCGAATTGTTGATCATAAATAGAATGGAACAATTGGAACAATTGTCCGTTAACTGGTAATATGCTCTCCGCGAGTCAGAATAAATTGCCGTTACAACATCCACATGGCGCTGTATTATTGGTAGCAATGTTGCAGCGTCCCGCTTGTTTTCAACGCGAAGTTCACCACCTTGTTTCCCTCCTCCCTAACGCAGATCTTCACCATACCAAAGATCCATGTCCCGACCCTGATTATATGTCTTCTCTAATCCGTGACCGCATTTCATCTCCACATTTATAACGGTCTTTTTAACTAGCACTTTTTTTTCACCAAATAACTAATTATTTTCGATCGTTGATTAATTCAATTAATTTTCTAAAATTTATACAAAACCAACTTAAAAATTCTTTTTAGATATTGGGGAAAATATTAATTGAAACAAAATATAAATGGGGGGATGATGATTATGATATTTTTTCTTATCAGATTTCTTTGAGTACTTTCATTCATTAAATATCGCATATCTGATTTAATATCTCGACACTCCCAAATCTTTTGGCATCTATCTTCATTTTGCAGAAAGATAATGCCTCATTTACGTCTGTGTTTTTTTGTAATTTTGTGATACTCATATTGAAATATTTTAGTATGGAGTTGTGAGCCCATGGGATCATATATATATATATATATATATATATATATATATATATATTCAGATTTTATCTACTTTTTTTGAGTTTAGATTGACATTTATCTGTCCTACTTTTCTTAAACTAATTCATTTTATATTTGGCTTACTTTATTCACAATATTTACATGACCCACTTTATTTCTGATCTATTTCATTTAACATGTAACCTATTTCATTTTATATCTGACATTTTAATTTAAGCAAAAAATTTGACCTTGATCTTATATTGACCCACTTTAAAAAATTGATTCGTTTTTTTCTAGTGGGAAAGAGGTTGATCTACATATAGATGGATCACATCTATTTACTACTATCTGATACTTTGAGAATAGAAGATTTAAACTGTAAATTAATCTAATTTCAAGTTTTTCTCGACATTTTCCGACTTGGTAGTATGCAAATTCGACTGTTTAACAATGTACAAAAAAGGAGACTTTCACTATTTTTGTTAATGCATTCTGCTATAGTGGATTATAAACTACTCGACGGGCTTTTCTGATTGGTTATAAATCCTAAAGGATGCTGAGACGGAAACGTGCCTTATGTGTGTCATTATGGACATTAAAATCATTTGATCTAATCGGTTGAGTACTAAATTCTTGAAAAAGTATCAATGTAGTTATTTCCAGAATTAGGGACTTGAACAATTTTCATGAATTTCCCTCCTAGAGTATTAACACGTTAGCTGCCATGAGACATGCATGTATTGTCTCAGATTGTTTTCATAGGAATTTCAAGTCAAAGGGAACATGTCTTATAATTCACAATTACAAATAATATTAGCCGAACAACCGACTTGGCTCAGGAGGACAATTTTTTCTTAAAATTGTAGCAGCTAACGTGTTAACATCTTTTTTTGTAATCTGATATTTTTGTAGTATAGCAATAGGATTTTAAAATATTTTTATCTGACCGCGAAAAAATAGAGCTTCCGAAATTCATAAAAGATTTTTGTAGATTTGGTGTATCCTCAAATCCTGGTCTCAAGTTCTTTGTTCCTACCTAAAGCAAAATGCCGGTGTTTTCTAATTTCGACTTGTTTTATGTAGTAGAACAATCCATTTAATTAATGATATTAAACCAAATTTCCTATGTTTGACAATCTATACTCTGCGGCTTTCTTTCATTATCTCGTCGTACAAAAACATAATTAATTATTCTTCCATTCTTCCTTTAATATTTTTCCAATTCATCCCATTAATCATGCTGTCATACTAATCGCTTCTCGAAATACTCTTTGTTTATCAAACTCGAGTTTTCCTTAATTAACAATTTCATTTCACTACACATTCGTTTACTTTTCGACCTTTTCCAAACTTATTCTGATAAATTAATTATCACCATGATCCTCACTATTGTCTAATCTATACATAACCAGTTTTTCAAATTAAATTTTTAGTTCATTGATTTTCTTTAATTTTCTATAATTTCAATTCTAATTATTCCATTTTTTTTGACTGCGTTCAAGATAATTCGTTTTGCTAGAAATTATAACCTTCTAAATGATTGTGTCCATAATTTTGGTCCTCATGTATTTTTTATTATAGAGTTGTGTTTTGTTTCTAATTTGTCACTAAAATATTTTTTCTGCTCATTGGAGGTAAATCCACTTAATTTACGACCGTGCCTATAATTTTTTCCGTTATTTTAAGTAGGGAAATTTTTTCTATAAATAAATTAATTTTCTTCCCTTGTAGCTCTCATTTCTTTCAAATAAAATTTTAAAATGTTCCTCGATGAAGTTTTCAATTACGGATATCATCAATGAAAATTCATAATTGATTTAGTAAACAAATAAAAATCTAAATAGAAGTTCTGAAATAAATAATTATAATAAAGTTAAGAATGAGAAGTCCTCTGTGCTTTTATGATATAGGATGTACATTTTTACGCCTGACAATGACTTTTAAATTTTCCCTTGGATAATGACTAACATATTTAGAGTAGTAAAGAGGTTTGCAAAATGGATAGAATGCTAAAATTTTTAAAGATTTCCACGGTTTCGGTTTAACACGATTAAATAAATGCGATTAAAAAACCCATTTATATTACACTAGTTTTCAGTTTAACACGGTTACAAAAATTTAGAAGAGTAGCTAACAAAGATTAATAAAATCTAATATCAGTTAATGTATAATTATTTAATATACACTTAGCCCTCAATTTGCTCGGCATTTTGAGGAACCAATCTACCGTTGTAATTGAGGACTAAGTGTACAAAAAAGGTTTATTTATTAACATCTAATTTGTTTATGCCAATAATTTGTTAAAATTGATTAAAAAATAATGCTTTTAAATCTGACATGATGCTTGTATTGGGAATCCTTTAAACTGCTTCTAGATTTCAATAATTGAATTTCGATTTTATGGAACTCATTATTATTCACACAACAATTATTCACAATTACAAAAAATTTCTACACAATATTTCTTATTATCCACACACTGTAAATAATTTATTTTGAGTTATATATCAATACATACACAGAAATTCAATTTCGGATAGTAGATAATAGAGTTTAATAAAGACAGGATTCTATTTTTAAATTAAAGTTAAATTTCTGTATAAGTCACATTAAAATAATTTCGTAACGAAATTGAATAATATATATATATATTTCATTGCTATGAAATTATTGCATGTTGAATGTTTTGATGTAACGTATATAGAAGTTTAATTTAACTTTAAAAATATACAATTCAAAATTGCGTGAATAAAAACACTGGAATTTAAAATAAAAATTTCAGATATCGAATTATTTTTTATATTTTAAAGTTTTTTAAAATAGTTGCATTATGGAAATTGAATTAGTGAAACCAGTAATTGATAAAAAATACGAAAAAATCTATTGCTGGTTAGAATGCTTGTTATAATATAGTTTATAAAATAATATGGATTAATTGCGACAAGAATTTTTTTTGTAAATATGATTCAAATAAATAAATTAAACGCCAATGAATAGCAATGAAAATTTCGTAAGATATATTAAGTTAAATGTAATAATTTCTTTTATACTTGATATGGGAAGGGTGACGAGTTATGATAGTCGTAAAGAATCACTATTTATGACTTTTCAAACGAATTTTATAAACTTAGGTGAAAATATTTCAAAATAATTATTATTTAACATAATGTTTATGAAACATCAAATTCATTTTTTGAGTTTTTTATTCGGTTAACTTGATCGCGTATGCCATTTTAAATTAAGATTAGTCAAAGATATTTGTAAATATTTTTTAAAAAACGAAGATTCGTTTATGTTTGATATAAGATGGATAATAACTGATAGGAAAATATATACCAGCTGTATAAGAACAAGATTTTTGTATCCCCAATGAATTATTTCCAATTTAATCCCAATTATCATTTAAGGGATTTGCTGATATACGGAATTTCTGGCGAAATGTCGAAATTAGAAAGGTTGGTAAAGTTGCTGGGTGACGTAGTTTTGAGACCAAAAATTACACCGGAAGAAGTTGAAATTGCCAGACAAGTAATTGACCACGAAATTCGGGCAATGCGCATGATTCCACCAGCAGATTTGATGATGCAGGATTTAATTCATCAAGCTGCTTTTAGGAATAATACGCTGGGTCTTCCGAGGTATACCCCGTCGAATAACATTAATCTTATCAATCGAAAGAATATCATTAATTTCATGGCGATAAATTATCGACCAGAATCAATGATTTTGATTGGTGTTGGTGTTGACCACAATGAATTGGTAAATTATGCCGAAAAATACTTCGTTCCTTTTGCCGATTACATATCAAACGACAAAGATGTCGAAAAGAACATCTTAGAACAAGGTGTTGATCACTCAGTTCCTCAAATGACAGGAGGAGAAGTGCTGGTAAGTATTAAATATAATTGAGTATAATTGAGTATAATTTACATTCGGGAATAATTTATTCTTTATTATAACTTGAGTAAAATTTCTTATATAGGCGTGAGTTCTTTGACACAATCACTAAAACCAACTATAATATTTACTTTTAACCAAAAATTTTAGCCGAAAGATTTTTTCAGCGATTTGTTTTTCTCAATTTATTTAAAATGAAATTAATAATTCATAGTTAACAGATTTTCAGTCCAGAAACTAATTTTATAATCTATTGCATTTTGTGTAATCATGACAAAATTCTGCAACTACAATGTGTAAATACAAATGTAGATATCCACTTGAAGCCGCTAAGTCAGGGGTTCTTAACCTTTTTTACTTCATACTTCACCTAATATTTAATTTTATGTTCTCACCTCCAGCATAATTAATTTATTTTAAGTAAAGATAAGAAACATAATTAGTGGTATACCAACATTACATATATTATTTTATTTTTCCCATTTTAATATATATTTATAAAAAAAATCATATTTAATTCATACTGATATAAAAAATTATATTTTATATTAAATTTCATGTTGACAAAATTTATTTATGTGAAAAATTTATGTGAAAACAAAATCTCATACCTCCCCCAACACATTAGTATACCTCCCAAAGGGAGGTATACCTCACCGGTTAAGAAACCCTGCGCTAAGTGAAAGAAAATAGTAAAAAAAATTCACTAATTAAATATTCGATTGCTTTATTGATTGCTATCAATATAATTATTTAAATATTTTATATGTTTAACTGTTCTATTGTTAATTGATGAATAATAATTATTTATTCTGCTATTCCTAAAAAATCATATATTATGTATAAAATTATAATATATTATTACAATCAATAATTATTTATCAGTAACAATCTCTTTGTTCAAATTTTATCTGTTACAATCAATAATTATTTATCAGTAACAATCTCTTTGTTCAAATTTTATCTGTTTTTTATGATAATTTTTTTTCATTTTGACAAATTAATATCAAAAATATTTTAAATATAGTCCTCATCATTATCCTCATCATCTGTTTGACACCATGATCTGTGTCGGAAGCAATAATGATGTAATAGTTATGATTTAATAAGTTAATTAACACTAGAACTACCGAGCCCGTCAAAATGATAGTTTTTTTATATGGTAGAACTTGGTATATATCAAACATGCTGACTGAATGCCGATTTTGATTTCATCACAAATGTCTCATAACATTATTTCACGCTTATTATTAAAGTATAAAATCTTTTAAATAAGTTGTTTCTATACATTTTCTTTCTATGCTCAATAATATTACTCACGCCTCTCAATTGGATATGTTCCTGAACCCGTGTGCGGAAATGACGTGAAGTTTTTCAAATATGTGGTATTTGATCCATTACATGAAAACTTATACACTAGATCAGAAACTAAACCCATTTGACATTTATTCCTAAATGATTTAAAGATTTCCATGCTATTTTAAATATATTGCAATTACCTTATGATTTTGACAGAAAACAACATTTTAAAAACCTTTTGAATTTGGAATAACTAATATATGATATTTTATAGGATTTGATCTTATGAGTGATCCTAAGGATCACCACCATTAGGTGGGCTATAATTTCCATTTTTTTCATTAGGAGCAATAAAAAGGTAACCAATGGTTTCTTTAGTTTGTCTTTTTTTAAAAGCTTTAAAATATCCGTTTTTAGTCAAACGAGCTTTTTCAAATATAGAAAATAATAACAAACATCTAAATCATCAAACTCTTAATCATATTTTTATTATATTTTAAGTCACAGAATTTATTAGATGTAATACAAATGCTCTTAACCTTTGGCTTTCTCTATATTTCTGTTTCATAACTCTTCACGTTCATTCCACGAATAAATCTAAAAATTGAAGAAAACAATTTAATTCTTCCACTGTGAACTTCATATTAGAACGAAGCCAATTCACATTAATTTTAAAAAGGAACAATTTTATCGGATGTAGAAAATACTATAAAGATAACAACATAGTGTTATGTTTAACAAAAGGAAAATCAGAAATTTTATTCCCCAATTTCGAAAGAAAAATGGACTTAAGAGCTGGAGTTGAAAGTGATAATCACATAGTTACTTTATCAACTTGTTGATTACAATTATCATCGAAAAGAAATCAACATTAGTGGTGTCAAACACCAACAATTCACGAAATGCAACTTCATATTATGTTTGACCCTCTAACATTTTCTTTTCCCACAAATCACAATATAGATATATCGTTTCGCATTTAATGGAACATTTGTAAACAAACTGGTTACATCGAAAGACCCCATTTAATAAAAGAATCAATAATCTGTTTTGTTATGAAATCAATAAATTAAAATGAATGCCGACGTTCATATTTCTTAGAAATCAAAGGTTTTTCACAATGAATCAAGAACCTTAGTAAACCAGCCACTAGAGAACCAGCCGCGTTGAAACATCTTTATTGAGAGTTTTAGGTTGACTTTACCGCATATAATTGTTTACCAAAATCACAATCAGATAGAAAACAAGTTTATTGAAATTTTTTTTCATCTTTTTGAAGGGTAATATTGAAGTTTTCGTAAATTATTCATCTTAACAAATTGTAAACATTTAAGTAAAATAATCACCTTCAATCAAAACTACTAGTTTGTTTCCTTTATTGAGCTTACAAATTTCCAGGTTTTTGAGAAAGTTGCTTTAACCATTTCGTCCCGAGGGGTACATATATGTACCACTTTTATGTTCAAGGACGAAAGGGTTAAAATAGCTAAATCGCTAATATTTTGTAATTTATTTTTCCCAAGAATCTCAACAAACATTACTTGATTTTCAGATGCGTTTAATTTTACCTATAATAAATTTGATATATAAATAAATTGTCAAATGACCAAAAAATGATTGGATCTTTGCCATAAACTATTGGTTACCATTACGATGTCTAATTCCATGTTTAGGCTCAAATTTCAAAACATAAATTTTGTTCGTAACTACTGTGTTCTGAACATTATATTTAGAAACACCAAATTACAAAATATTAGCAAATTTTAAGAAATTATCTAAAAACAACCGGTGAAAGTTCGTAAGTACATTATAAGATTGTAACCTTTTGTTTCATAGTTCTATTAATTTTCTATTAATTCTTGCCAAACAATGATTGTAGTTCTCATTTTCATCATACAAAATAATATTTCAATATATTCTATTTTTATTCATCCTACATTTGTCCCACAATATTTTTTGCCCATAATGAACTTTAAACAATCATAATAGTGCTCGATTAGTTTTTAGCCAAGATTCGTAAATGAAACATGAGTTTGTGATGCTTTTAAGGTGAAATCAACCAAATTAAAGTCGTTTGCAACACCAAATATTTCATTTAGCTTTTTCAATTGTCAAATTTTATGATCACTCTGAAAATATTTCACAGGTAGAACAAGATTTGGTTTCATATCATCATCCTATGCCAGAGTTTGCCCACGTTTCACTGGGATTAGAATCCTGTGGAATGAAAGATCCACAATTTACACACGCTTGCTTACTCCAAACATTAATGGGTGGTGGTGGCTCATTTTCTGCCGGTGGTCCCGGCAAAGGAATGCTTTCTCGTCTCTATGTTGAAGTTTTATACCGACACCCTTGGGTTAATTCAGTCGTAGCAAACAATCATTCATATAGTGATACTGGCCTTTTTACACTCACAGGAAGTGCAGTTCCCGGTAACGTTGATATGCTCGCATTAGTTTTGGCCGATCAACTGAAACGAATGGTAAGACCGATCGACTCTGAAGAACTTGAGCGAGCTAAATCTCAATTGAAATCCATGTTGTTTATGAACTTGGAGTGTCGCCCGATTGTTTTTGAGGACATTGGCCGACAAGTTATTTATCAAGGCTTTAGAAATTCTGCAGATTTTTGGGTTGAACAGATTAGTAAGTTTTTAAAATTGTTATATGTAATAATTGATTCGATTTTTATGATTTGCTCACTCACTCACACGCACACACACACACATATATATATACTGGTGGAAAAAACATTTCATACATCTACGAAAAATACCTAATACCAATTTTTAAAAGCATAAAACTGAAATGAATGATACTACTTGATAATATATGATCTACTAAAATTGGAAAGTTAACATTTGTTTAAATATTACCTTATAGGAAAGTTTTCAAATAACTAGGTCAATGTTAGTTTAAGGTCAAATAAGTAAGCCAAGATTTATCTAAGGTCAAATAAGTATGTCGGTTTAAGGTCAGGCAAATATATCAAGGTCGGTTTTTTGTCAAATAAGTAGGTCAATGTCGGTTTAATGTCAGGTAAATATATCAAGGTCAGTTTTTGGTAAAATAAGTAGGTCAATGTCTGTTTAGGATCAGGTAAGTATGTAAAGGTCGGTTTATGTAAATATTTCTATTTACAAGTTAAGTTACAATGTTATAAATTTAGGTATTTCCTAATTCTTCACTTTTGACATAATTTAGAAATTTTTTTTTTATAAATCATACTTAAATTTACAATAAAATTGAAATCATCAATAAATTCATACTACTGTTTCTATTAGTTAACTACTCTTTCTGTCACTGTAATTTAGGTTTCGAAATAAATACCTTGTGAAATTCGACAAATTCTGCATCAATCGATAACATTGGAATCAAAATGTTGTATCGCCCAATAAAATTAAAAGTTATTGTCAATTTTAAAATAACTTTAATTTTAAATTTTTATAAAATAAAATAAATTTTCAGAGAACATTGTATTTATAGAACCGCACAAACTTACACATAAATTGAAAATTTATCTTGCAATGAATAAAATAGAAAGTGATAGAAAAAAAACTGAAAAAAATAGACTTGTAAACTTTGTTGCACAAATAAACTCATTATATTTACAATGACATAAAAAATTTAGTCTAGAAATTGCTCATTTTTCTCTGGTTTTACTTGCAAACTTGTATTGTAGATGAGTTTATTTGTTGCAAACGGATATATTCACCTATAGTGTACGCCATTATTTAGTGCCATTTTTGGCTGAGCATTTGTTTCGATTGTCAGTGTAATATAAAATTAACAATTAATGATCTGACTTCAAAACGTGTTTTGTTTGATAGCAATTACGAATCCTACATAATTTTTATTAATCAGCATAAATGGTTACAATTTACAACTACAATAGCGCGACTTCAATACAGTTTGGAATTTATGACAACTTGATTATTATTACTGATTTCGACAATAGGTAGAATAGATTTAGCTGCTTTTCTTTTTTTAATTTTAAGTTATTCGATGCTTGCGATAAATAGAATTATTATTTTTTAACTCTTCTTTGGTCTGCCAACTTTTTCCCAGCAATATTTTTACTTTTAATTCTTACTTTTATCCGTTTTTTCTCCGTTCCAATTGAGATTTCAATTTTATTCTCTGCCACCAAATTGCACAAACATATAACTACAGGAACTTCCGGTTATAGTAAAACACCATTTGCTATGAAAAAAAATTACTATCACCGGATTTTACAATATCCGATTATGTATGCATCGAATTTTGGCTCATGTGTCAGGAAAAAGTTTAATATATCCGGAATATACTGATTTTTTTATTTCTGCTTCCATGCCTTTCCTTAGGTTAGCCCTAAAGATCACTCAAAACAAGTTTTGCATCATCTTTTAACGTTTCTTTAAATTGGTCGTCAACATTTGTTTCACTTTCTTCAATTACTTCATTAATCTTCTGCACATATACTCAGACCCGTTTTAAAGTCGTCGTAGGCCCTAGGCACTTTTGGAATTTGGATATCTGCACTGCAGCATTTGTAGGCTTGTAGGCCTCAAATTGATTAAATTTAATTCTGCACTAACTATTAAGTAATGACTAATATTGTGACTTAAATTGTAAAAACATTTACAGCGTTTTTGTTGACATTTTTTTGACCGTTGTTTTGAAACCTAATTTATGAATGCACCCAGATTTTGATGTTTTTAATCTCAATTCACGTTTTTTTGTAACATTCTATTTACTCTCCTTTCCCCCAATATTTCGTCTAGTTAAAATAAAAAACGATTTAGAATTTTTAATGTTTTGCCAATTAGTAATTACAAATAGTTTAAATTGTTGAAATCATGTCTGATGGATACCTGAGAAAACAAATGAAAGAAGAAGCATTAAAACAGATCAAGAGTTCCTTACTAAAATATGTAAATATTGCTTTTCGATCCTTTTCAAAACTGAAACTAATCGAAACCTACCAATTCGTCAACTATTTTTTTCGCATTTAGCATAACAAGCAATTATGGGCGTATATCATTGTTTTTATAATATTAATATTTTTATGCATTATTAATATCCTGTTTCGACTTATACTTAATTCTTCAATGAGCTTAACCCCTTAATGCACGTTTTTTTGATACAACGGCACAAAAATAAATCTTTTTTTTATTATTGATAATTAACCCTTTGAGTACCAACATGATTTTAAGAGGATTAGCTAAAAATGCCACTATATAGAATAGGGTTGCATTTAACTAATGTGATTATTGTGCGTCTTTCACTTCGAAAACTGCACTATTCTCAACATAAAGATTATAATATATAGCATAAATAATATTTCTATTTCTTATAAATACACATTCGGAATAAAAAACCATAAATAAAAATCGACAAGTATGAAATAGAGATCGAATTTGTCCATGCTGGAGCAGGAGCACGCTCCTTGGCACTCAAAGGGTTAACCCGCTTAATATATAGACCTATGCCATAAATTTATTACACTACCCGAGATATAATCGTTAGTGAATCTTAAACAAAACTTTATATTTCGTATACCTGAGTCTCTCTCGGGCATGCACAAATTTGCCAGTGCGTTAAGGGGTTAAGTATCTGCTCTTTATTTTGAAAATCTTCAAATAAATGTGGTGCATATTTAATAAAAGCTTCTTTAATATAATCTCCATCGCTAAATGGTTTACTATGAGTAACAATAGTCTTTGAAATCTAGAAACTAGCAGCTACTAAATAATTTGCACTTTTCAAAAATGTAGTGAATGGGCTCTATTGTATGTTTTTGTTTTTAACTTCACATGCAATATATTCTTTTTGTTCTGAATCACTTTTTGATAAAAAGAAATGAATGAGGAGTTTCATAATGACGTTTTACTAAGGAGGTTCTGCACACTAATGTTTGTCCACACAACGCACATATTGTTTATATATCATTAAAATCTTTAATGAATTATCTTTTGAAATCAATTATATTTGTCTTCAGAAAATATAAATATATATTTTTTCTATAAGCAAAAAATAATAGTAAAATAAGAGAACACCACTTTCGATCGCACTTACAAAGTTTCAACTGTACTGAATTAGTGAATATGAAATGAGTTCTGGTGAGAATGCAAATGTCCATATACATAAGTATGTATATATATATATATATATATATATATATATATATATATATATATGAAAATCCAAATCACACTTTAAATATAAAAAAATGTGTTAAATTTTTAATTAAAATCACATGTATACATATTTGTACATACCTACATACACAAATAATATAATTGTATTATAACATTGAAGTTGAATTGAGTTCACAGTTTTTTTTAAAATCAAAAATGCATTTGGGTTAGTTAGTACAAATGTATGAAGAATGAAAGAAATTATACTTGTCATAGGTTTACCATCCCTGCTGTAGAGCAAACCAACTTAACTAAAAGAGATTAATCTTGAATTTGCAATTTTAATTTGGTTTCTTTATTTTTTAATCAATCAACATCATAACAAAATGATATAAAAAATTTAATATAAAACGGTCCTTTGTCCAAATAGCTTTTTAATCTTCTGAGTTCCGTTGGAATCATGTGACCCTTGCAAGGAGTAAAAAACATTTCAGATTTGTTTTGCAGGTATATATTCTCATCTGTCACCCCCGATCTTTCACTGACAATCTAGTATATCTACAATCTACCGTTTTTGTTCCAGCTGTGGCGTATTCACTGATTTTTAGCTAATCTAATAGTTATGCAATAATTTCATTTTCTTAACATCCAAGATGAGAAATAAATGTATATTTATATTTATACTTGTCTGGTTACAATGAATAGACCAATTATTTAAACACGGGTTTTTGTGCAAACCAAATGACTACTCATAATTTATCAGCAATTATTTTTGTTAAAATTGTGAAATTAAAAAAAATTGTATTTTTTTGTTTTTTTCACAATTTAAAGTTTAAATAATTAAAACCAGAATTCGAGAAAATTAACATTAGAAAATGAATAGTAATAAAATATAAAAAACTATGTACTTGACAGTTGACCACCATATTAGTGAAAATCAATCCTAAACCGATCCACAATATATTACTCGATCAACATTTAGATAAAATCACAAGTCAGGAATTGCAAGATTTAGCTCATCGCATGCTGTTGAGTAAGCCAGCAATGGCCGGATTCGGTAAATTAGAAAAGTTGCCTTCCCTGGACAAAATATCAGAAATTTTAGCAAAATCTGAAAAGTTTACTCCGAAAACATTTTGTAAATATTTGTGATAAAGCATTATTATGAGATCGATATTTTGTGTTGCTGAAATGTAAAATAAATTTTGGTCTTTTCTTTCATTGATTTAATAAATATTTGCAAATAAATATCGTTTTTAATAATTATCTCTTATCGGATTGGTTGGCATGTATTGAATGTTGAACGCAACTAAATTATTTTTAATATCAATTGATATTAAAACAAATTAAATTACTCTTCGCCTCTCTAATGAACATGCCATTTTAACCCCCTTATCCTTCGTGATTTGATGGCCTCTGGTTTGTAATTCAGCTTAAGGGCAGATATAAATTTTATAATTTTGTATGTCACTTCATAATGCATTTCATGTCTTTCTATTTTGCGGTTATTTACGTATTAATGCATCATCAAGTGTTCAATATGTCGCATACTTCGCTGGTTTGGATCTCAGCTTCTCATTTTCTGCAGCTTTTTGAGTTTTCTAATACTAATTTTACAAAACATGGACTTGTTCTGAGTGGTGCTGAAAATGATGTTGTTTTGAAATCTTTAATCATTCTTATTGCGAGCTTAACTAGACTTTGGTTACTATTAATTTCCCGTACCTTAATCAATAAATCATGCATACAATTATTCACTATAAAATTAAATTACTGTGACATTGTATTTTAAATGTGTCTTTAAACCAATGAATGATATTTATATAACATTCATCAGTATTATTAGTAGGGCTTAAAATAAACCACATTTATTTTTACAGGGGTTAAAAATAAATAAAAACATATTATATTCGATTTATTGATAAACTAGCATAGTTAAATAGATGATCATCAATATATACATCGAAGCTACTTCTTTTTATATTCTTTGCTCTTTCTCTTCGGTCCATTTGAAATTTAATTAAAAAAATCACATCTATTTTTTGAAAAAATCCCAATAAAGAGTTGAAATTATTTAAAATTCAAATATAAAAATTTTTAATTTTACCTTTAAATGTATTGTATAATTGTTAGGTTCGTTAGTGGTCTAATACAATTGAATATCTGACTCCAAACATTCGTATAATGAAAACAAACAACGTCTTTTCAAATATGTATGGCAAAATTAATATGACAAAAGCAACTTTTATAAAAACAGCCGCTAATGCTCAAGAAAGAATATCGGTTATTGGCGAAAGCTGTATCCTAATAGATCAGCAGCTCCGCTCTATGATGATAGGAAAAGATGAGGGATTCCAGAGATTTTTACCACGATCGATTATCACCCAGAATTTGGTGATAACGTTTAGCCTCAATAAGACTACCCTCTGATGTTTAATCACAATAACAGCAACACAGCTTCCCTCGAAAACTGATGCCAAAAAAAAGATTTAATCAAACACTAAACCTGTTACAATTAAGCTATCAGTCTTACGAGCTGATGCAAAATTTCTGTTTTTCGCGTTGTTTGATTTTCGAATAAGTTAACGTAGCAATATAATTACCATTTACCTTTTGAATATTAATTTTCTGAAAATATCGCTTTAAATCTCAGTTTATTATTTTGTGACAATTCTGATTTTCTACCACAGGTTTTGTATTACTTTCCGCAAAATTTAATCCTTGAGATTGTAATTAATCCTCCAGATTATTTTCAAAATTTTTCACAAATAATTTCCTAACTGTCGTTATAATCTCCAATCCATCAGTTCAAGCTGATACTAGATTATTATTCTTGCTGACAATAATTCTTCTTCAAGCTGTTTCTCCCCTGTCCTTTCTAATGATTTCCTTAAATAGTATTTTTCAAAATAAATCAATATTTATTTTAAGTAATTTAATATTACTAAATTTAAATTATTATTACAATCTATATTATTTTATTATTTATACTTACTATTTATATATATTTATTTATTTTAGTATTAAATAAATATCAAAATTAGATTAGTTCTATTTTTAGTAATTTTAACACTATTTTTAGTAATATATCTTATTAGGGTTGTCAAGTGGTCAACACAAAAAAAGAGAACATTTTAAAGAAAAAATTATTAAAATCAAATTTTATACATAAAGATATTAAGGAACATAAAATTGCACTTATAATTCAAATTTGTACTTTAAAAATATAAATTAAATTTAATTTAATCATCTTCATCATCATTTTGATCACTTTTTTCAATGTATTTATCTACATTACTAACTTTGTTCAAAAAAATTTCATTTTCTTTTATTTCTTTATAAAATTCCAAACATGAAATATTTTTATAATTATAAACTATTTGCCTTTGTTTGCAACCGAAACTGTAGTATTACAAACAGTGCATATTGCCTCGGATTTTGAATTTGGTGTTGATTTAAAACATACAAATTTAGCTTGCAGTTCTTCAGTAAATAAACATTTTCGTTTACTCATATTTGGAGCTAAAATAGAAAAATCCAAGAATATAAAATATAAGACTCTAATTAACGATAATAAATTACATACTTACTTGTTTATTTAACACAAAAAAATATAATATTAATAATTACTTTTCACTTGCTTATTTTATTTATTTAACACAACAAATTATAATAATAATGATTTCTTATCAAAATCGTTAATACACACAAATTATTTCATCTTTAATTTTAAATTCAATAAATATTGACAGGACAGCAATAGCATAGCCTGCTTTTTTTCAAATTTTTGAATTTTTATACCGAGTTTCTTTTTAAATTTCAACTTGAATTAATTAAAAATCAGCGAAATTGAAAAAAGAGAACAATTTGAATATTTATAGAAAAAGATAGAGGACAAATAAAATGTGCTAAAAAAGAGAACATGTTCTCTTTAAAAGAGACCTGTTGACAAGCCTATATCTTATTCATTATTTTTGTCAACAAAATCGCACCAAGCGAGCCCAGGCCGAACCCTAACATAA
The DNA here is from genome assembly GCA_022537955.1 of Schmidtea mediterranea. Classification (NCBI taxonomy): domain Eukaryota; kingdom Metazoa; phylum Platyhelminthes; order Tricladida; family Dugesiidae; genus Schmidtea; species Schmidtea mediterranea. Next base: position 43,405,911 of record CM039680.1, read on the forward strand.
TTATAACTTTAATAATTAAAGTCAAGACAAATTTTTAATATTTTATAATTAGATGTGGTTTTTTTTGGAGCCCTAATTATTAGTTTATAAAGTTCGGGCTTATAAGAAAGATAATATAACGCTATAAGTTTATTTCATGATATGTCATGATGTCACAATATCGAGTATGTAAGGGATTTGGTAATTTAAATAAAATATTAAATGATTTATTACAATATAATTATTACATGAATTATTATTATATTTTTATCATCTTTTTATAAATTCTTGGATAGAGCCGGAATCTTTTCTTATTCAGTAAATTAATCGATTTTTAAACTCATCAAAATATTTTAATATTCATTAACTCACACCAATTGAAACAAAGTAACAAGATACTAGAAAAATAAATAATGCATTTAAATAAAATATCAAACGCAAAGAAAGCACAAATTATATTTTTTAAATAAAATTAATAAATCATTGTAGTGCATAACTATCAGCATCTTTGTGAGGCAGATTTATTTTATTTTTCTGTAAATTAATTTTATATGGTTATCTAATAAAAGTTTTTGTTTGTTTGTTTTCTTTTTATTCACTTCCTTAATTAATTTAATAGCTCATATGGCTTTAAAATCAAATACAATGACGCGACATGCCAAAATAAGTTGCTTGTTCGAACTGCTGACAGGTCTGGATGTAACACCGATTAATAACTTCCATGTTATATTCACTTCTAAAACCAAATCCATTCATATAATGGACAGAGGGAGTTTTTATTTAATAGTAAAGCTACTGTTGCTTCCTTGGACCCAGAAAAGTTCAGGTTACGCGCACTGAACTCGAACTGTAGTTAGTAGGTTTGAAATTATTAGGGGCTTACGAAAACGTTTATTCAGATTCGATTACTCCAAATTATATATGGTGGGTTACAGGGTTTCGTTATTTGCTTATCCTCATGGCGGCCCTGGTAACGCCATACAAAATGATTCTGATCGCCACTTGGCACCCGTTGCTAGGCAACGTTGGTAATGTGTTCAAGTGGTGGATTGTCCGCAAAAATTGAGTATTATTGCTAGTACTGTAATTGCTCGGACAACCCTCGGGTTCACGAGCTGTCGATAGAAGACTTATGCTCGCTTAGCTCCGTCCCTGTAGAAGTAAATTCATAATCGAATGTGGAGAGATGATCTAAAGTGGCGCTGCGAGTACTCAAAACAACATCTGCGTGTAAGTGCCCTCAGGAAATACTTTAACTATAAGTACGACTATTTTATTGAAATAAACAGAAATGTGAATTATCAAAAGTTAATGGGACGGTTTTGATTGTTGAGCAGCTCGGCGTCGAGCACGTTCTTTGCGTCCCGGCCGACGATTTATTGGTTGAGTTGAGGACTGGTCTACTAGTTGAGGATTCTTCTGCACCATCTGGGACGGGGCGAATACGAGCGGGTAGGTGACCGCTTCCCCCTCCCGACAAACGGCTAGGGCTACTTCTAATCCTCGTATTTGGGTACGCAGGCTCTGATTGAGCTGTCGCTCTTCAGCCCAACCTTTCTGTGCTGCAGATATTCGGTGATATAACATTTTGACTCTTTTCGGATCCGACCAAGTCGCTTTGATCTGTTGGACCTCTCTTGTCATCTGGAGTATTTGGTGAAGGAGGTCCGTATTTGTGTTCCTTGTACGGTCTAGTTCCGCTTGTAAAATTTGACTAGTGGCCATAGCTATAATGGATAAGTTCGTTAAATTTAACGCTAATAATTTATATAATTTATTTTTATCATTATCGTAAACATATAGATTGAAACGAATATTCTTAGACAAATGATCAAACGCAAAGACAGGGTAAAGAACATTTCTTTACGATAACAACAAAAAAAAAATCAAACTAGTTCGTATTAATCGTTAGTGTCTTTGAGATCTCTATTTTTCAGGAAACGACTTCTTTCGGCTCTTTCTCGGAGGAACCACAGGGTATGGGCGTCGGGTATCGCGGACTGGGCGAGGTGGGTAGGCTTCTGCGATTCGCCCGGCGAGGATGTCATCTTCTACGTTGGCGAGGTACATCCTCGCCTTGACCACCTGGAGGTCCACTTGCTCCTGCACCCGTTCCCATTGGGTGAGGAGATCTCGCGCGTGGATATACGATTCCGCTGCCGGGTATTGTTGTCCGGCGAGTCCGCATGGGTCGCTATTTAGGCCTAGTACCCTCCAAGTAGTGGGGTACGGCCACTGTCGTCGAATCTCATTGAATATTTCTGCGTTTGGGTGTGATTCCTTCCGGCATTGTTCGTCGGGCATTCGGGTGTTAGTCCATTCGATCGGCATATTCTAAAAACACACCAAAATCAGTTATTGGCATATGGGGAAAAAAACAGTTCATTTAAGTATTTCGCTTAGATTATATACTAAACTCACTAGCGACCAGGTTGTTATTATCATTGGGTCTATCACCAGTTAAACTTATCGAATGCTAATTAACCGTACCATCTTTCGCGGATTTAATGGGTTGTGCGTCTCTGAAGCTATTTAGTCTACCACGCTTTCATCACGGCACTTCTATTTTAGTGGTTGCCCTAATTGTGAGACGTTGGGGAAAATTCTACTGCTATATTAACGAGTGAGTCTGTACTTACAAATCCACCGGGTATTAATGTTCGTCAAGTCGGAGTTTGTCACGCGTATGGTGGTGCTATTTATTAGAATTCATTTAAAAGTTATTGGATGTCTAGTGTTGGATAATATTGTAACCGTCAATTTTACTTTTAATAGGTATAAGGCTTATCATTTATCGGGGTGCGTTTAATACTTGTTCAATACATAATATCAATTAAAATTGTTTCAAGATTTGTTACATTCCACGAGTTGACGTTGCACGCGATACTTTACAGATTTACCAACTTACGATATAGATAGGCGTTACAGGGACTTTAGCGTGTCTATATCCGTAGTGGTGTTTATCGATTTGTATTTACAAGTTGTACGACATCAACAACACGGCCTTTGGTAAGATTTACCTTAACTTGGGCTTCCGTTTCTACATCTGTTGTGTTTCGAAATGTGCCGCAATGCTTAGCTGACCTTCGCCCTAGATTATCTCACCAGCGTGGGGCGTCCACATCCGTTATCTAATGCGACTGCGTTAGTAAATGACATTTGATCTGTTTATCCGGTACGTCTAATGTCGACGGAAATTTCTATTTCTCGGATCGTATTAGTTTACTAAAATTTGGACTTACAATTTCCGGTCGACTTGTTTACTATTTCGGATAACTTTGGTTCTTAGTTAACTACTTTCTGATATTACATCGTGGCATCTACTATGGTCGTGCGTGGCGATGAGGCAAATTTGGGATATGTCAGGTACGTCTGTTATTCATATTTAAACATTTTATTACTTAATTTTAGGGAACCAGTGTCTTTAATCTCCTTATGGTATTCCGAGATTATTAAATCGTTTCGAAGAAGACTTATCTGTTTGATTCTCATCCTACGCATATTAACGTTTCATTTCGAATTCGCATTGGGCTTTTATTATATTGTTACGTCACGAATATAATGTGGATTGTATTTGGAATTATATAGGTATTTGAATGATGCAGGCTTTTATGAATTTTTCGGGTGGAAGATATTATCATGATCAGGTTCTTAGTAAATTTTTGATAATATTATACTACTATCTTCCCTTATGTCAACGATTCTTATGAATTTCGTGTTGATCGGTTTAGCTACATTAATTCCTTTTAAGCGATTTATTTATTTGGTTTACCTTTGAATGACGAGTCGATTTACGACCTGTTTTATTCTATCCTTATACTCTTCATTAATTTGGCTCCGATCAATAAATTATTTTTTGATTGAGTTTTATTTCAATGGATTTTTGTTAGTTTTATTCAATAATTACTTTGCTGTTATTAAATTAAATTACATTAACTGAATCAACGAATTGCTTAGTTTTATCAATAGTTGCCTTACTTTTAGATAATGAATTACCTTATGTTAAATCAGAGGATTAGTTTATTTTGATCAATAACTACTTTACTCAATGAATGTAATGGTTTTCTACTAATTTACCAGCAATTTCAATTAATTTGTTTCAGATACGATTTTAATTTACTTTTGGTAATAAGTTTTATTTATGCATTTAATTTACTCTTAGCAATGCGTTTTATGTAATTTGTCTCAAAACATTAAGTTAATCTACTTTTAGAAATAAGTTTATTGATTTAATTTACTTTTAGAAATAAATTTTTTTAATTTAATTTACTTTTAGAAATGAGATTTAATAATTTAAACAATTTATTAGTTTAATTTGCCTTTAGGGATACGTTTATCTAATACAATTACACCATTTAATTTACTGTTAACAATAAATTTTAGCTAATTTATTCCAAAATATTAGTTTAATTTACTTCTAGCAATAAGTTTCATCTCATTTATTTCAAAATATGAATTTAATTTATGTTTAGTAATAAGTTTTATCTAATTTATATGAATTTAATTTACTTTTAGCAATAAGTCTAATGATTTCAAAACATTAACACGGAATCAGTTATATCAACGAATTTCAATTTAATCTATCCCCGTACCCTTTCCCTTTAATAGACCTTAGGCGCATTTTGTGTTTATATTATATTTACTGAGTGCCCACTGGACTACTCGGTGTGATGATTTTGAGCCGTGTGTAGTATAAATTTAGGTCGATTTTACAGAAATGAGAAACGAGGAAGGAGTCGGAGACTTCTTCCTTATTTCTCGCTTCAACTATAGGGATAATATTGACGTTACGACCCCTGCGTTCCTCACGCTGAGTCTTCACGGGTACATATCATTGGCGATCTTCCACGCACTTACATGCATCTGTACTATGTAGATTTTGCTTTCTTGCGTTATGTGTTGGCTGTGGGCCGGAAAAATTTAGACAGAAAAATTTAAGTTTAGTTTATTTAAACATATAAAACAATGTATTAATATTAATAATATTTATTAATTATAAACAAATAAACACAATTACCATTCAATGTCAATCCATAAAATCGCATAATATTGCATATAATCAAATAAAACAAAAATACCTCTCCCCCCACGCCGACATCCAAGCAGAGCTCTATCGAGGTTGCAAGGATGCGACGTGGAGAGAGGGTTCCAAAATGAACATTTCTCACCTAAAAATAAGTTGAAAACGGTTTGAAAATAGCTTTAAAAACAAATTTGTAAAATGGTTTCAAACACAACTTCAAAATTGGTTTCAAAATGGTTTTGAAAATGGTTAAGTTAAATGTGAAAATGGATCAGTATTTATACCTATTTTTCTCGCATGCTAAATTTGATGCAGTAAAACAAAATTCGACCTTGTTATTTTCTAGTAAATTCTATTCTTTAATTTTATTATTTTTTGATTTATTTTTATAATTTTTCATTTAGAATTTTTATTGAATTATTACTAATTCAAACTTTTTGATTTAAGTTCCATTTTCATGAACTTTTATCAATTTTTCAATTTTGTCGAATTTGTTGTGTTTTCTTGTTATATTTGTGTTGGTATCGTGCGTTTTGTTATTATTTTAATTTATTTTTATGTTTATTATTTTATTTTTAATTCCCTTTTTTCTCATATTTGATAGGGTTTAATTGGTGTTTAATAGGTTTATTTAAATTTGCATGTTGTGTTTGCGTGTATGTTACTGATCCATTAAAACATTCTCCAAGGCCGTTTACGTTCTGGCCCAACATATAGGAGGTTGCGAAAATAGGGAGCAGAATGCATTAGGATAGATTTTTGAATAACCGTAACAAGGACAGAATATTAAAAAGGAAGCTAAGTGATGGGCTCAGAGCCACAATTTAAACAAAATAAAAAATTAAAGTTAAAGAGCGGAAGTAATGGAAGGAATCACTGTACATAAACATGCACCGCACCAAGATATTAAAAATCAATAAATAACATAATAATTAAAACAAAATAGAAACATAACAAAAATTAAATAAAACAAATAATTAATTAAAATTCTAAAATGCCTACAGACGCAAAAAGAAAACATAAAGAAATAAAATAAACTGCCAAAACCTTACAAAATAAGGTTTAAAAAAAACATAGGCAGAAGTGGCGGCCAGAAAATAAATAAAAAGGGCTAAAAATAATGTACAAGAAAATAATGATAAAAATAAAATTCAAATATAATATAAACTATATATCAAAAAAAAAAGAAAAATATACAAAAAATAATAAAAATAATTTCAAAATAACAAAATAATTAAAAAGCCCTAAAAATCGCGAAAAATCGCCTATTGGTCGCACACATGCATGAAAATACTATAAATACAGTGATGAATTTCATTAAATCTAATCTTATGCTTTATTGAAAAATTCAATTGCTATTCCGAAAATCTCGACAATTTAAGTAAGGAACCTTTCGTTATTATGTAATGTAATTAATTTACACTTTTATGAGGCGTTTTTATTCAAATTAAACATTTTCTTGATGTCAAGTTTCATTTCATTTAACCATATATATATATATATATATATTTATATGTTCGGACCCTCTAAAATTATATATATTATGTATAGAAATAGATGGTTCATGGGACCGACCGTGTGCCGGCTAGTGGGTTAAAACCCTTAGTTGAGCTCGTGCGTCATGCCTCGTGAACCCCTTGGCAGTTCGCAGTCGGTTCCGGCTTTATGCACGGGACCGCTACGCAGAGCGCCATTGTATATTCGAAGCGGCTGCTGAAAATGTGGCCGGAGCGAATCGCCTTAAAATCACGGGAAGAGCGGAAGACATTACTTAGGGGAAAGCCAAGGCGGATCATTCATTGATCTAAAACATTTTTATATTCCGAACAGAAAGATGCAAATAAAACTGGGTAGCACGGATAGAATTTAAGTCGAAAATGATAGAAAACGGTTTTCTTTTGTACGTATAGCGATTAAATTGAAAAACTGCATGATAACCGGACAATATATTGTAAATGACAATTTTCAAAAAATTACCTTATCGATAAATGCTCCACAGGAGGGCAGCACGATTGACCATTCCAAATTCATTTTTTTTCTCTGAAATTAGGTTAAGGAAAATCCACGAAATCGAAAAGTCGTCTGGGTAAGAATTTCACCCTCGTCGTATAATTAAGACATCCATCGTGAGTATAGGTAGATGACGAGGTGAATGACTTAGAAAGGTCCACGTCCAGTAGGGCGAGCAAATGGAGATCATGAAATAAACAGAGAGATCCAAACGCACAGATACACAATAATTTGTTCACGGCCTAATAAGCCGTCGTTATACAAAATCGTCTAATAATTGCACCGATCTGCATATAGCTTTCGTAGGCTGGATAAACTATATTTAAAAATCGATATAATCTACTGGATTTAAAAAGGAGTTTTATCTGTTTTTCATCTCGTAACCTGGACTTAATTCATCTTCGACGTCAGGACATTCGCGGGAAAAAACGTAAGCTCACTTATTAATAGTACCCATTTCACATAAGTTAACTTTAAGTATAAATTCAAATTTTGAACTCCGTAAATTAACCGCCGACACCATTTTATGGAAATTAATTTTGAATACAAATTTGGGTTCCTAACTTTGTAAATTAATATTCGACACTAGTTTGCTTAAATTAACCTTAAAAATAAATGCGGACTTGGAAATCTATGAATTATTATTTAAAATCATTTTATAAAAGGTAACATTGAATATAAATTCAGGTTGCGGAAATTTCTAATAAACCCTAAAATTATAAATCATCGTTAATTTAAATCTAGGAAACCGTAACTATAGTATTTACAGTTAATTTCGGGAAACAGAAAATTGTTATTCTATGTCAAAGGAAATTCTGAGAAAATCTAAATTATCTTGGCCTTTGGGTAGAAACCCGCAAATTAATCATCCGACACCCAGATTAATTGCGAGAACTATAAATTATCACGACATTTGAATTTTCGGATACTCTTAAACCTCGACATTAACTTGGAAGCCAATAATACCATAGATCACTAGTAGATAATTACAGAAATTCTAAAATTACGATATACTCCAAATTAAATTAACTTAAATAGTGTTAATTATCAATAAAAGGATCAAAACCGTTAAAAACTACCCCCCCCCATATTTGACAGCTCAAATTGTAATTAAACGAACCACCGCCCTTTAAGTCAAAATATTACCTACTCTATTAAATCCATGATTAGGTAGAATTTTGAATATTAGCTATATAAATAATTTAATAAGGATCCTAGGTATAGAATTTTACGGTATAAATGAATAGTAACGGCATCGTGAGTTAGTTCCCAAGTCACAGCAGATGAATAACGACGATTAAGTTACTTAGTAAATACTATCTTAGTAGCAAAATTACTAACAGTATCGTGTTTTTTTAAATTTAATACCACCCAATGGAAGGGGTGGGCCAATGAGACGACTTACCACCCCTTTACAGAGAGTTCGAAATCTCAGAATTTGACCCGGATATATGTTACGCTCCGCGGATTTTGTTCTCTTCTCCACCAGCATCCATCCACATCAACTTAGTGGATGAGGAGAACGAACCGCCTCAGCTGATTCGGTCCCTAAGCGACCTCGAACTAGATCTTGAGGAAATCGCCATCCTCACGGGGGAGGTCCCCAATATCGGCCCCCGAGGCGAAATTGCCGGGCCATCTTCACGAAGGGACGAAGATTCTCGAGGCGACCCTCCGCCATATCGACCACCCAAGAGGGGATGCCTCCCAACCGACATGGATGCAGAAGAAAATTAATGCACTGACGAACTCGCATTACTCTCATCATATTGGTTGACCCAACATTTACTAACATTTAAATAGTTTATTTTATCTTTTGTGGTCTTTTAATATTTAGTTTTCCAATTAAAACTTGTGTTGATTCGTTTTTCTTTTGTCAATATTACTAAATGTTTTTTTTGTGGTTATACCCCCCGAGAATTGGAGTATTGGAGGTGAGGGGAATTATAAACGCGCGTAGATATAGGAGTAATATTTTTCCGTGATCTCCACATTAGAATTAGCGTAGTCACGAGAATTAAAAGGGTTTTAGAAACGGGAGCGTAAGTCCTTCTATCGGCAGCTTTAGACCGGGAAAGACGAAGGTCCTTCGGGGAGTAGTGTCAGGAATGGCGCTCACCTGCTCGAATGGCATTCGGGTATCGTGCACAATTCCAACGTGATTCTAGTCAAGGGTGCATGATAGTGATTAAAATTATGTGGCGTACGGAGGAGTTGCCCCTAGAAATGGTAAGCGACAGTACAGGGTTAAGCTGACTCAAGGGTCTGGTATTCTACACTCCCCTACGACCAACATAAGGGATCGGATTAGGACGAAAAATAGAACTGCTATAACGAATAAAAAAGGAAATTTTCCATAAAATAAGACTACCATTTAATAACCCTAGATAATTAATTTAAAACTAATCCTATTCGCCAACGTATAATAGTGCATTTAGAATGCATAAAGATTGCATATCTGTAGTGAGGTATTTGTTAATAGCACTACTATATAGTTACTATATGAATTATTAATGTACTATTATTTCCAAATTTATTGTTAAAATATGAAGATTTATTAAATAAATATTATTAAGGTATATCTTAATTATAAAATAATTTATAAAATTATAAATATATGATAAAATTAAATCGATTGGGGTCCCCAGAAGTAAATATTTAATAAAAATAGAAATTAATTAAAAATTAATTGGCTAATGGGAAACCCGAGGTAATGGGAAGTCCGAGCCAACAAAAACCCGAAAAATGTGAGAAACCGTCAACAAAATTATCTAATTACGGAATACGAAGTTGGGTGACGAAGGATAAAAGGTATAAAAGGTGAACCGACCACCAATATAATTATTGTAAATAAATGGAAACTCCGGGAGCCCTGAAGTACCTAATTTAGTTTTAGAAAGAGAGATGTCAAAAATGTCAAAACCAATTTGATTTACAAATAACCTAATTACGAGATGGGTATAAAAAAGAAGGCAAATCAATAAAATTTCCAGTTGGTCGAAGAGAATATTTTCAAGAGTTCAGCAAAGAACGTAATAATCTTAGGAGGGATATCAGTCACCCAAACAAATTAAAGTCAGACAGGGACATCTCTCTTTGGAAGACGTATCCCTTCGCATTGATTTATTGTGAATGTGTGCAGAGTAATTGTGAAGAGTATTGTGAATTGAATCGATTTTTGTGAATATTGTGAATAAAGTTGTGATATATAGATTAGAAATAAATCTTATTGTTTTGGGTTAATTGAATTGATTAAATAAGGATATCAAGGAGTAGGACCTAAGCACCAACTTTCTACAAAAACCCAACATCAGTAAATATATCGATGTTTTGTTGATATTCACAAAAATATCGATATTTTTACAGATTCATAGTCAAAAAAATTTATTATGTCAATGGATTGTTATTATTATCAGCGCCGTGCGATAAATTTGGAGTCCTGTGCAAAAAAAACTTTAAAAAAACTTTGAAGATAAAGTTTTAAATATTATTAAAAAACAACAAAAATGTCATAAAAATAGTTTTAAAAACAAATTTAAATACATATATTGTAAAAACCACTGAAACTATATTAACTAACATTTGATCCAGTTGTTTTATTCTTTTATTCAAACGATATAATTAAAACAATGTGGAATCGTAATAAAGAATAAATATAAAAATATTAAATAGTTAATAATAGAAAATTAAAATATTAAACAGTTAATTAAATACTTATATAATTGTTATTAAAATAATGAATATATTCTTCTATTTTAAAATTTCTTATGAAGTTTAATATTTTTCGGCTAGGCCGAATTTCATACCAGATAGAAAAAACAATTTGATAATTTGATGGACCTTTGAACATAGAGGCCCAGTGCGATTGCACTTGTTTCCTCTGCTATGGTACGGCGATGATTATAATTAAGAGAAAATAAATAAAATGAAATAATTAAATTTCAACCGATTTCAATATTTTCTTCAAAAGGAAATAAATAAAAGCCTTCATTTCTGCACTTGAAAATATTTCAAAAATATAAATTTATGAAAAATTTTATTACATTTTCTAAGATATTTAGAATTTGCAATTGGGAAATCATTTTTGTCTAATATATTTTGTTTAACATAAACTGTCTAATAATGATGTACTTTAGCCGTTCCATCAATTGGCAATAGAGCGCACTTGGAGGAAATGCAATATCGGTTTACAGAATTACAGAGTCACATAATCATGGAATCACAGAACTCCTAGGTGCCTCAAGCATATAGAAACTGTATAAAGTAACATCGGTAAAACAAGGAACAATTGATATTGATGAAGGAATTTAACCTTGGATAAGTTTTTCCGTATTTGAAACAAGTATCATATACAATGAAGCGCAAAGAATATATATTCGCTCGATTGTGCGAATAATTAATATAAATTCAAATTGCTCTCAAGGGACATTTCATTACGATGGATAAAGTTTTTCTCTTATTAATTTTTGCACTGGCATTTGGATTTCTAAATACTCAAGTCGTGAATTCGAATACCGATGGTTCATTCGACACGAGTGAAGTCGCATACAGTCCAATGCTTCCAACTGGTGGATCCAATAATAACGCTTCGGCAAAACCAGCATTCAATCAACAAAAACTGATTGTCAAACCTAAATTGCCTTCTCCTCCCCCACCGCTACCAAAACCAGCTCAATCGAAACCGAAAAATTGAAATCGACTACTATATTTCTAAATGGAACTCTATTTCATATTCATATGTAATGCAAAAGTTTTCAATTTAATTTTATCAATTGCCGAATATTTGTTTTAATTTTATGTTTTTCTCGTTTTACATTTTTAATAATTTTAACTAATTCCAAATTGTTATCTCAACTTCGGATTATATTTTTCATGATTTCGCGCACTAAAAATTATTGTTAAATGTTAGGTCGAACAATAAATAGTATATTTCAAATGGTCACTCTTTTATCTAGTTTCCGTTTCTTTATATATTCATGGAGCTTCTGGCTTTTCTCTTCATGAAACTCACATCAAATGTAAACTTTCAAAACAACCAATAGACAAAAGAAAATATAATCAATATAAAAATAAATAGTGAAATTAAATAAAAACGTTTTTTTTCCAATGGATGATTAAAACAATTAATTATAAGATAAAAATGAATTTAAATAAATATTTTATATATTAATAAACCAAAACAGTATTAATTAGTTTTATCCTTGTTATCGGCTGTGTTCACTTACATGTTCGTCACTATATCTGTCACTATATTAGTCTGTATGTTCGACACTATGTTAGTCTTATTGTTTGTCTTTATTGTCATAATTGTCACTAAATGAAAGCTTTAAACAAACGATTTTGATACGATTTTGTAAAAAGATATAGTCTATAACTGTTCCGTGGGATGTTGAATCCGCAAATCTCAGTTAGATAATATCAGCTAGATAAAATCCCTGGCTCCAATTTTGAGAGATTCGGCATCATTTGAACCATTGAAAAGCCAATTATTAAAATTATACCCAAGTTAATCTCATTTTAATTTTTATTATTGTTTTATCATATTAGTTGTTAAAAGAAAAATTTAGAAATAGGGTAGCAATAATATTGCAAAAATATGCCAAATGTCTTATTTATCCTGAAATTTCGCAGATGTCGAAATCTTCTCTGTGTTCTATATTGTAGTGAAAAGTGGTCACGAGGAAATATGCTTATGTTCTATAGTCAAGTGCGGCTCTATATGCAAATCAGACACAACGACTTTCCATTATTGTCAATAAGGCCATCATTTTTAACCATGCTTCGTGAATGTTTCTATTTTCTTCTCGGTACTTTCGTTTTCTGCTATTTTCCATAGCCATGATATTTAAAGATTTCAATAAATGTAACTCAGAAATCTAAAATTAAAACAGAATAATTAATTTAAGGTATGGAAAAATTATACTCGTAAATAATTTTAAAAGAATGATAAAAAAAGCTTACTTTATTTATACACACAAAACGGACGCATACATGACCACCCACGAAGTTGAAACTTCTGTGCAGGTCGGTGTTGCACAAATCAGCCGAAGTTAAGAAATAGCGCTAGCAGTGTAAATGATAAATGCGTGTTATATGTGCTATATGAGAGAGCATTGAACTTCTACTCCCACTCTTCAACTTGCGTACTGGTTAATACGGTTTTACATGTTTAAGATCATAGTTTTATTGTTTCCCTATATGTTTGTAGTGCAACGTAAATTTTGGAAACTCATGTCAAAACCAAAATATTCAAACATAAATAAAGCTGCTTGTTGTCTCTTTTCGATTTTTGGAACAACATATTACTGTGAACTTTTATACTCCACAAAAAAGTTCGCGAAGTCAAAACATCGTTCACGTTGACTAATCAACATCTTACAGAATTTTTGCGGACAGATTTAACCAATTTTACACCAAATTTAAAATATTTGACCAAAGATTGTCCTTTTATTTTATTAGTAAATATATTTTTATGATATAGATTTCTGTTAATATTTGATTTTAAAATATTTGAATTTTATTACTAAATTTTTGAAAAATTTATTTTCTTTTTCGTAGTTATGTTTATGTTATAATGATATTGTTTTTTTGTTTTTTATATTGTGACTGTTGAAAATATGCAATTATATTAAATAAGAAATATTTAATTTGTATATGGCTCTTTATAGAATATTAAAAACCGGATTTCGGCTCACTTAGGCCTTATGGGTGCCCACCCCTGCCCTCTATTATATAAAATATTGTGGGGTTAGTGGTGTTTAACCTTGACCCCTTGCATACAACGTTTTATGCCCTCCAATGGTTACCCGCTGCTAAGCAACGTTGGAACTGCAACCACTGGTTACGAGACCGCCAAAGGCGACAACTGCTAAGGCCCGGCCTCATGATGGGTTCAGCGCACTACCGATAGAAGGTCTATGTGCGATTTCTTATTCCGGTCCCTTCCGTATTTCTAACACTTCCGCGAATCAATTATTTCACGAGCCCTATTTCGTAATTACCGTTGCATAGCTTTCATTTTGCCAAATTAATTAATCATCATCATAAACCAACGAAATTAAAGAAAAACAGCAATTTATTTATCAATAAACTATAAGCTAAGGTAAATCTTTGATTTGCAACACCCGACGCTTTGCGCGTTCCGCTTTCTCTGTGTGTCATAACGAACGTTTTGCTGTCACCGGCTTAGTTGTACCCATTGCTTCCCTATATTCCAGCTGGGCCGGTGCGAACACTAGTGGATACGTTACGGCATTGCCTTCCTGGCAAGCCGATAGCACTACTTCCAAGTTGCGTATCTGAGTCTTTTGTGCTTGACCCAGTTGCTTTTCTTCCGCCCATCCACGCTGTGCGGTGGTCAATCTTTGATAAAGCGTTTTCGTCTTTGTTGGTTCCATCCATGAAGCTCTAATTTTCTGAATTTCTCGAATCATCTGGAGTAATTGGTGGTCCAGCTCCGCGTTCTCTCTGCGCGATTTCACCAATTCTCTGCTTTGGATTTTGAATGGGTTCATATCTATAATTAAACGAATCAATAATAAATATCACATTTATATTTGTAGAACTTTCATTATTTATGGTTACGTCAAGCTATTTTTATGGATCTAATGTTCATCCGCTTAAAAAAAACCTACTAAGTGTCTATCTAATCGTACTATACTAACAGTCTTATCTCAATAATAATATATTCCAGTCTCAAACAGGTTAAATATTCGATAAATAAAGAAATAAAATTTTTATTTGATGAACGGGTGTATGGATTTATTTCTCAGTAGCATAGGTAAATAACTTGCATCGATTAGTCTCTCCGTTACTATTATATTAAAAGGAATATTCGAACTTTAAGTGTCATTTTAATTGAATCCAGTTCAGTTGGGTTATTTAAGCAACAGTAAAACTTTGAACAACAGGAAATATCAATGAATTTTATTTTAACAGACTTAGTTTCGATTCATAATAACGATGGATCAATCTGACATAGTCCAATCTTTTGTAGCTATTTCCTATTCATTTCGGTGCATACTTCGGTATGTAGATCTTATCTATCTCCTTTTTCCTCCTCTGATCCTTTCCCTGGTACTTCTTCTCGAGATCGATTACTGAGATCCTTTCTCGGAGTGGAGTGCAATTGTCGCCCATTTGCTTGCATTGTTGACAAATCTTTTCTCGTGAAATTAATGACTAACTACTTCTGAAAAACGGCTAGTTATATATAGTATTCTACATGTCGACACACTCATCGATCGGAATAGTTTTCTATCCCCGATGACGTGGCATGTATATTTCCTACTAGTTATGTCACATTTTCTAATTTTGGTGACGTGTAATGTTCTGTCCATGTTTGCTCAGTTATGGTGTATTAATTTTCTCACTCCGTGTAGCATGTTGTTGCTTGTGAACGTGTTCAGTTCATAGCTACTTGTGAACTATGAACAAGTGATCTACCTTGATGCTCAACAATTTCGCGTTCGACATGACGTTTCCATGCCCGTATTTCAGAGTCTCATCAACGACTTTCATTTTCGGATGTTTGCCAAATTGGTATCAGAGGTACAACTGCTGAATACGAATGAAAACGTGACGGCTGGGATTATTTAGTTCTGTGATTTTGAATGATTTGCTGGGTGTCTTTACTGTGATAGTTTTTTGATTTTTGTTTGTCATTATTATTATGAGCTTTATAATTCAACATGGTATGTTTGTTCTATTTATTGTAACCTATTTTTATATTATTTATCTTTATTTTTAATGTTAAATTAACTACAAATCGAACGGTATTTGGCTATGTTCATTCATAAATTATTCGTAGTTATATCGGGGGTTGGTTCTTTGATTTTATTATAAGATCTCGCTGGACTTATTGAGGAGCATTTTCCTGGTTTGTTTAGGGTTTTCATTTATGAAATTATTTAGTTTTATTGGTATATTTAATTGCTATATCTGTTTGCGTTACAGTCAATACACTGTGTTTTGACTTTAATTGTTATCGCATTTTAGTCTTGATAGTATGGGTCTTTGGGATTCTTGCTCTAATACTGTACTTTAAGTCGTGTGATTTTTACGAATACTATTACTATTATAACTCTCGAATTCAAATTCTCAATTTAGAACCACTTATCTTTCACGTTTATCTTTACAACAAATATTAGTACTCTTAGAGTCTTTAATTCGGAGTCCCAAAGTTATCCATTATTTATCTGTATCATTTGTTATCGATGTTAATACTTTTGATTTTACGTTCAAATCCAAATACTGCATTCGCTGAACTACCATTAACATGCATATCATCATGGTTTAAAATTTTCAATTTATTCATTTTATCTATGCTCGACTTGAATATTAACGTTATTAGCATTCTCCATTTAACGGTATTAAGACCATTTATTTTGTTATTTTAGACATAGTCATGATCGTTATTAAAACTCTTAGTTTGGTATTTCAAACTTTAATATTATTCATTTTATTTATTTTTGACATAGCAACGATTTACGAAGCTTTCCACACTCACTTCCCTTATCTGACCTTAGGGTTAGTTATGTTGATATTAGGATATTATGAGTGTCCACTGGACTACTCGGTGTATATGATTTTGAACCGAATATGATAAGAATTTTAGGTCGATTTTTCAGGAAATGGATGACGAAGGAGCAGCCAAAAGACTACCACATTATCTTCTAATTTCCCCTATAAGTGGAATGTATTGAAGGTTGGGTTCCTGCGTTACGCACACCGGAACCTTCATGGGCACGAAATATTAGCGGATGAACCGCACTTACACATTTCGATAGTTATGTGATATTTTGATAACTTGCGGTGCTGTTTCGGCTGTAGGCCGGAAAATTTCGACATAACATATTTTTCTTTTGAAGCATGTATTTCATAAAAACGGCATAACATAGTTGGCATTTCACATACATAACACTATTTCCCCATACGAGCGTCAAGTAGTGCTTACTTGAAGTTGCTTGAACGCTGTATGGAAAAAGTTTTCGAAATTGTCCACTTACTAAGTAAAATTTGGTTTGAGTAGAACCTGGTTAATTCGGTTAGAACGAGTTAGTTTTAAAACTGGTTGAGTTAAAATTCTGTGAAAATAAATTGTTATATATATTTGTTCTGTGACCCTAACCTTGTTTGTTAAATTTACTGAGATAAAACAAAATTTGACCTTGAAGTTATTTGTATAATCTAATTCTAATTTTTATTATTTCTTGATTTAGTTTGACAATTCGTTTCTTTAATTTTTAATTGAATTATTTCCAATTAAGATCATTTAATTTTATTTCTACTTTTCATTAACTCTTGCTCTTTTAAATAAATTGTCAATTTTCGGTCAAATTTCTATGTTCTTTTGTTATTTCTATGTTTATTTCGTGCTGATCTTGGTGCATCTTGTTGTTATTTTAATTTATTTTTATGTTTCTGATTTTATATTTTAATTATATCTTTTCTCGCAATTTAAGGTGTTTACTTGATGTTTTATGGGTCTGATATTCAATCTGCCTGTTATGTTTGCGTGCTATCTCCAATTCATTTAAACAAAATTCAGTGCTGGCCCAACAATATTGTAATGTAAAAGTTTCTTTATTTTTGCAAGGCTGAACTTTTCCATAACTTTCTATTGGGTTGGTACTCTGACGGCGTTAAAAATTATTTTGCCTCTTCTTGTACATTTCATGCTCTTTTTTCTACACAACAGTAATTGTCTCTTTTAATGTTATTTGGACTTTGACTGCCAGATTATTTTCTTTGACATATCAATAGCATGCTTATATTTTCTGTTTGATACATTCTTCACTAGTATATTTCACTTGATTACAAGTTCATTGTGTTCTTTTGTTCATATTGTCTGACAATTCTTAGAATTTCAAAATCTTTATTCTCTTCAAATTCATGTTTTCTTTAATCAAATTTACAAATACTTGTTTCCTTTGAACTGAAGTAATCATCAAAACTTCCATTTTAACTTCATTTACTGCCTTGAGCTTAAAATTAAAAGAATAAAACAACAAGATGGAATTAAATGTGTAAATCGATGGATTTAAAACTTCGCGTGTTAGCTGGCAAAAAGGAAAAAATAATTCACATCAAATAAAAATAGTTGATTTTTTATTAACAATAAATACTTTGAAACTTGATTTTTATTTGATTGTTTTAAAGATTTTGATATTTTTTTATCCAAACCATTTTTCAATAAACGCATCTTGAGAATAATTTAGATTTTACTCTACTTCGTAAATTGACAATATTTCTCTTTTGATGAAGCATTTCATAATGATGCATGTATTATGCAGTCATATTGCAAATTTAGTTTAAAAATTTTTAGAATTCGACAATAACTGATTTGATATCTGTTGAATCTTGAAAATAAAAGTTCATTTTTTATTTTTATGTAAAAATTTTTAGTTTGTATGTTTGTTTATCCGAACTAGAGTTGTTTATGATTGTGAAGAAATTTTAAAAAGATGGTAATTTGGATTTTTTGTTGGCCAAATGGATCCAATCATACTATGATTCGAATTTTTCTTTGAAATTAGATTACTCTGATGATGCATATGAACAGATGAAGGATGTAGAACCAAAGGCTTAATATTTCAATGATGATATAGATCAATTGGGCGCCGTCGATTACAAGCAGACAGCGCATTCAAATGAAAACCAACATTTGATTTGATATCATTAATAATATCATCAAAGCCGAATTTATATTCCATTGTCTTTGAAATTAAGAATAATTACTTTACCATTGTTGAATACATTAACACAAATGATTATTATTTACTGTATCACAATGATAGCAATATTTATGGATTATAAAGACAATGTTGTAAATTCAATATCGATAGTAACTGTAATTGAATTTGTAAATAAAACAAAAATAATAATTGAAGCGAAGCGTCATCAAGTATGTGAAAAAAAGACAGTTTAAGTGTCAACAAAAAACATAAAAATTAGTATATAAAATGAGAGAATTCACAGTCAAATCACCTTTTAAAATTTGAATCTAAGAAGAGCTTCAAGTTGGTAACAAACTTTTGAAATCAAAATCTAGAGCATACAAATTACATAGCTTAGCTCAAGCAAACACATAGTAATTTATCGCAAAGGACACAAAATACTAAAACTCTATAAAATCGATTTATCAATTTGGTAAAGGTAAATATTTACTTGAGTATATAAATTGTGATATTCAATAAACCTTTTGTGAATCAGTATTTTGACTTATTATTTATATAGGACATCAAGTTGAGTTAGAACATCAAAAACTCAACAATAATGATAACAGTGAGTTGCAAATAATAACAAGAACATTATCACTAGTATGGTAAATAATGATAACCAATTAGTTGTTAATAACTAAACATTAATATTAATAACCAAATGTTCGAATAATAGAAATTCAATTTTTAATTTTATTGAAAACTGAAACTAAGGTTGATATTTTCTGCATCGTTTTACAATTCATTTCTTGCGACAGTTTGTACTGAAATTTCAAATATCTAATTACGACTATTGCGAGCCTAAATCAGCTGTCAAAATATTTTTAAAATTACTTTCCGCATTTTTATTATTTATGTTTTTCATGATGTTCTACCCTCTTCTTTCTTTTTCTGGTGCATGTATTCTTTTTCCTTTTTATTTTATAATTATACCTTCCTCATGACCAGTCAAGCTCCACCGAGGGATCTGGCATTGAGGTTATTGAGGTAGAGATCTGATCCGGCAAACTGCCATTCGCTACGGGTGAATCTCCTCCGAATTACTATCTTGAGACTAGTTTGGGGAAGATCATTTTGTTGGCTTACATGCATGTGCTCATTTAATATTCGATAATGCAAAATTTATGATAATAATAATAACGAATAATCGATAATAAATCAACAGTTGATAATTAAAATAGTAGATTTCGACCTTTCTATATGAAATGATGAAACTTTGATCACTAGGCATCCTTGTATAAATCAAGTACCCTGCGAGCGAGGCTTCAACGGGACTAGATCAATCTAAGCGAAAGGTATTCCGACGTGGAATCTGTTTAGTTCATCTTTTTGGTAATAAAATGCAGTTAAATTAATTAGCATAGAAATGACGTAAAATTCAAAAATTAACATTTAATTTCTTTCTATAATACATTGTCCTACAAAAAATGTCAACCAAAACATAAAATCAAATGTTATAACAATAATAAAATACTTTTTCCTGAAAGGTTTTTTTGACTCATAGACATAATATGGCACTAAATATATCAACAAATCGAAAAATAACTTCCTTGTGCTTAAATAAAGGATAAATGAGTTTGGTGCAAAATATTTTTGAAAAATAGCAATTAATTTATGTCTACCTGGCATCGACTTTTATAAAGGGATTTTACACGTTTTTACCATATTTCATCACGTTCCCCGAGTTGTACGATTTTCATGATTCATTTTTATTAAAGTTTCTAATTACATCTTAAGCTTAATTATCATAGTTATTTTCTAAAATGTAAGCTTTTTTGATTAATTTGGAGCTAATTTGATGAAATTGGATGATTTTGTTAGTTTTTATTGTTTTTCAATTGTTTTTAAATGTTTTTATTTAATTTTTACATTTTTTTGTATTTTTTAGACGTTTTTTGTAATTTCGATCTTATTTAACGTCAAATAGATGATATTTACTAAATTCTTGTTCATTTGAATTTTCCACCCGAAGTTTATCGGATGTTGTGCCAGATAAACAAAATTTCAAAACCTTAGTTTTTGCCCAACACTATTAAATTCTTGCTACTGAATCTACATTCGCATTCTAAAAAACTGTAGACTATAATTTTGGAATATTTCTTTAAAGTTACCAAATCCTCTGAAATGTTACAACCAAAACAACCTAAGTAATCTCTGAAGACATTTAAAGTTTTACCCAAAGATATTGGCAGAGAGATTCTACTTATTTTTTCTAAAATACATATTAATTTCGGATTGCCATTCGGTTTTTTCAAGAATTCGAAATTTTTTAACAATGTTAGAATTGTTGGAAGTCAAACTTCCGTCTGAACCAGAACAATTTTCAGATAAAGTGCTTAGTCTATTTCTCATATTATTATTAATAATAGTTAAAAATTGATTTCTGTGAATCAATTTTAACTTTTTATTATCTGTCAACGAAACTGAATTATTTCAACAGCATATGTGGCTTCAAACAGCGTCTTTCATTTATGAAGATTTTTTAAATATTCTAAATAATTTAATTGTGTAGCGAAAAAAATTTGTCTGCATATAATCTCAAAAATTTAATTCATACCCCAGAAACTCACCAGCAGTCTCAGTGATGAAACTCACCTTTGGTTGACTCACAACCCCTTATTACTTTACCAACATTGCCTTATAACGGGTAGCAAGTGGATATGACAGCTAAATTGTATGTCTGGGTTTCCCAAGGTTAAGGAGCTATAACGCACTAAAAGTGTATGCGAATAGGTTTTACTTTTCCATCAGGTACTGTTGGGCCAGAACACAAGTTTGTTTAAATGAATCGGTAATAGCACACAAACACAGCACGCAGATTGAAAATCAGACCCTTTAAACACCAATTAATCATGCTAAAATCTGAGAAAGAAATAATTAAAATATAAAATTAAAAACATAAAAATAAATAAAACTATTGGTGGGTTTCTGGGTTTTGATATTTTGAAACTATATGGTTGTTACCCAGGTACCCCATACAACTATTCTTCGCTTACCACTCGGCGCCCGTTGCTAAGCAACGTTGGAACTGTGTTCGAGTGGGTAGATCGTCCGCAAAAAGTGAGCGTTATTGCTAATGCTATAATTGACCGAACGATCTTTGGGTCCAACGAGCTGTCGATAGAAGACCTGTGCTCGCTTTTGATTCTTAGGTCCCATTATTCTCCTATCTCTTTCAAATGTTAACATATACTCTCATATCATTCATTGTTATGTCCATTCCCATAGTCCTTCTTATCGTTGTCCATGTCGAAGATTATTCTTTGGTCGGTACACCCTTGGTTATGTTAAGTATTCACACACTAGTTCTCTTACTCTTATCCCTATCATAACTACAATGTTCCCTATTATTATTACTAGCATTATCATTGTTGCTATTATATGTATTACCTTTATTATTATTTTTATTAATATAACTGCCATTATATTTATTGTTATTACCACTATGATTATTACTCCTATTACTATTATCATAATTATTATTATAATTACTACTAATACCATGATTATTATTATTATAACCATTATTATTATTATTATTATTATTATCCTCATTGTTATTATCATTATTATTATTATTATTATTATTATTATTATTATTATTATTATTATTATTATTATTATTATTATTATTATTATTATTATTATTATTATTATTATTATTATTATTATTATTATTATTATTATTATTATCATTATCGTTATTATTATTAAGATTTTGTAGGGATCCGTCCTTATTCTTCAGCGTTAAAAATTTTTTATTGGTATACAACATTAGCCGTAATCCATCTGTATTTTTCGGTTTTTGATTAGAAAATTTTAGCAGCATTCCGCCCTTATTTTACGGTTCATCCCTATTAAACGGTTTCCGACAAAGTATTTTCATTGACTCGGAAAATTTGAGCAGCGTTCCGCCTTTATTTTACACGTTCCATTTTTACGTTAATATTTTTGTTAAGTATTTGAATTAGTTCGGAAAATTTGAGCAGCGTCCCGCCCATATTTTCCGCCTCAACTCAAATTAATTTATTTAATTCTTATTTAAAAACATTATTTTTCATGATTTTGGTCGTTCGGATTAATCTTTTTCCGATGGCTATTCATTTTAACTGTTGCAACGATTTCGCAATTTTTCCCGCTACCCGTTCCCTCTCTTTGTCCTTAAGATCTATGTATGTTCATTTCATAGTTAATGAGTGCCCACTGAACTACTCGGTGTTAGAGATTTTGAGCCGATTGTGGTTAAAAATTTATGTCAATTTTACAGGAAACGGATGATGAAGGAGCAGCCAAAGGGCTACTCATTTACCCTCCAATTTCCCCTATGTACGGATAATATTGACGTTCCGATCCCTGCGTTCTGCACGCCGGGTCTTCACGGTCACAGATCATCGGCGGTATTCCACGCACTTACACGAATCTGAATACTGTATATGATTTTATTAACTTGTGATGTGTCTTTGGCTGTGGGCCGGAAAAATTTCGACAATTAGAAAAAAAAATTTAAGCATTATAATAATTTATTAAAACCAAAATTAAATTATCGGACACATCCATTAAAATTCATAAATACATCCATACAAATTAAAAAGCCATTGAATTAAACTTCCTAAATAAATCGGATACATCCATAAAAATTCATAAATCCATCCAAATTAAAAAGCCATTGAATTAAACTTCCTAAATAAATCGAATACATCTATAAAAATTCATAAATATACTAATTCAAAGTAAAACTGTTGACAACCAGTGTCAAAATACGCTTTAAAATCAATGCTGAAAATTAAGATTAGATATTTGTCAAATCATATCAGTATATATACCTATAATTTTGCTTTAACCTTGCGTGTTAGTTTTATTGCGATTAAACAAAATTCGAGTTTGAAATTATTTATGTTATCTAAATTAAATTTTTATTTATTCCTTAATTTAAATTGGTAATTTATTTTTAACATTTTTAATTAAATTTATTCATCCAAAAATATTTTATTTTTATTCATTTAATTCATTAATTTTTAATTTTATATAAATGGTCATTTTACGGTCGAATTTTCTTGCTATTATGTTATTTTTTATGTAAATTTCGTGCGGTTCTTGATGCATTTTGTATTTATTTTATTTTACTTTTTATGTTTTTGATTTTATATTTATTTATATTCTCTCAGATTTTAAAATGTTTAATTGGTGTTGTATATTATATTTTAAGTTATCTTGGTGCTAGGTTTTTGTGTTGTATTACTGATACATTTAAACAATTTTCAAGGCTATTGGTGTGCTGGCCCAACACTATTAACAAAATGCAACAAGATCCGCACGAAACAAACATAAAAATAACACGAAAACACAAAAAATTTGACCAAAAATAGACAATTTAATCAAAGATACAAGAGTTCATGAAATTGGAACTAAAATAAAAAAATTTGAATTAGAAATAATTCAATTATTTTTTAAAGGAATAAATTGTCAAAATATATTAAAAAATTAAGAAATTAAAGTTAGAAAATACAAAGAAATCCCCAAAGTCAAATTTTGTTTTAATATGTCAAAATTAACACGCAAGGTTAGGGTCACAGAATAAGTATATATACCGATTTATTTTCACATAATTTTAATGATTTTAATCACTCAGTTGTGAGAAACTCGAAGAAGCCTAGTCACTTTTACTCGGAACTCTGAACGATTCAATTTAAACTTTAAAAACATTTTGTTCTGAAACTCTATCCAGAACTATACGTGAACTTAACGGAGTAAGCAAGAATAACTTGCTCGGATGTTAGCATGTGTGATGCTTAATCATGACCAGTGAAATTAAATTTGGTAATTATCAAATATATATTACAACTGATATAGACATTTTTCACGTCGAAATTTTTCCGGCCCACAGCCACACACCGACAAGTTATTAAAATCTGACATAACATAGTCGAGCAGTGTAAGTGCGGTGTAAGTCCGCCAACAGCTCGTGCTCGTGAGAGATCTCGCCGTGGGTAGCGACGGACTCGAACAATCAATTCATATACCGTTATAGGGGCAGCATGGAGATCGAGAGACAATCTTTTGGTTGCCTACCTTTCTACCTACTCCCAAAAAATCGACCAAAATATCTCTACACATCGGCTAAAATATCAACACCGAGTAGTCCAGTGGACACTTTTAAAATCTAACTTCGACACATAACTTTCCTAG
Source organism: Schmidtea mediterranea (assembly GCA_022537955.1). Taxonomy (NCBI): domain Eukaryota; kingdom Metazoa; phylum Platyhelminthes; order Tricladida; family Dugesiidae; genus Schmidtea; species Schmidtea mediterranea. Next base: position 43,430,829 of record CM039680.1, read on the forward strand.
GATCAACTTGAGGATTAAAGGGAACGGGTTAGCGGAAATCGATGCATCAAATTCTTTTAATAAATTTCAGAATTGATAATAAAATAAAATACGGAACCCCTATATAAATTATTATTAATAATACAACCCGAAGATAGTTTAAAAGATTTTAATGGGTGGGAAGACCTAGAGTTCTAACTGAATAAAAGATTTCCACCCCCGACGATAAATTCTGAAATCAGATAAATATGACAAATATTCCTTAATTACCGTTCGTTAAACAATGAAATTACCCATTAATCGAATTGAAAAACTTAGTCACACCATCGGTATGCCTTAAATAACCACCCAAAAATCATATATTAAGGAATGGGAATGTAGCTTATGTGGAATCACGATCATGGACACGTACTGACCCTCTTAATCATCAAATATGCCCACAGTAGGAGTAACAGTATAGAATGCATAGTTGACCTCGTCAAAAATCAAATCAAAATCACTTTCATCTTGAGTAAATCCTGTTAATGATTTGGACGGCAGGTGTAACCCAAATAAGGCTTTAAAATATCAATATTACCACGAAAATCCGAACGTTAATTAACCCGTATTACCAACAATACCCGAATGTTTATTTAATACAACATTACCAACCATAATCCGAACGTTTATTAAATAAAAAGTTAAGGAAAAAGAGAAAGAAAATCTGATAACGAATCTGGAGGAATATTGTTGGGAGAAGGGGATTTTTCGCAATGTCTGACGATTCTTTCGGAGGAGAGCCAACAATGCGAATAATGAAGGCCACCATTTAGAGAGACCTTTACCGAATAATGTGGAATCTAACGATCTAATTAATTAAACATGAACCACAATTAAATAACAAACCTCCAATAAATTTATCAAAGCAAAAAAAAAGTGAATACTACATAATGACGACCGAAAGAATATGGCAGAATTGCCACCACTGAAGATTGAAGTACCCTTGTGGGATCGGGGTTATACTATATCCACTTATGGTACCCCCGAGTGGCCGAATCGCAAAGCCAACGAGTTGGGAGACGATATTGAACTTCCCAGTATCCTGATCAAACGGGAACCAGGCCGGAATCCCGCGCTCAAAATCCGACAAAAGGCAGAATACGAGCTCCATCGCCTAGAACAACTGGAATGGCGATATCGATTTCTGGCACGACGGCAGAAGGAACACCTCGCTCGGATTAACCGGGATATCCGTAGTGGACGCACAGCCAGTTCAGACGGATATTTACCTTCTTACGGGATCGCCTACGATCATAGAGACCCAGCCTTACTCGAAATGGACGCACCAGTACACCTTGTGGTCCCAAAGAGCCTCATCCAGCTTAGTTTATATTTTTCATTTGAACAACATCTCCGAAACCTATTTTATATCTAATTTATTATTAAGGCATCACGTCTATGAACGTCATACGAGAACTCAGTAAAGAATTGAAGGACCTCCGAAAGGAGCACACTGATCTATACCAACAGTGTCTACAATTGAGTCGAGAGTTACAACGGGTTAAGGTCACCTGGTCTGAACCGACTAGAGTGAAACGACTCTACCAGAAGATCGATGCAGCACAGAAGGGCTGGCGGGAAGAGAGAGCCCTGAACCACGCCCAAAAAATCCAGATACGTGGACTGGAGGCAGCTGTAGCAGCGGGGCAGGAAGGACAGTCTGTGACCTACCCGCTGGTATTTGCCCCAGCCCAGATAGCTTACCCAACTGCCACCAAACCAACACAACCCCAGTTTCAACCCAAATCTCGCGCAAGACCAGGTCGTGCCGAGAGGAAAAGATAAAGACAAAACAAACTGCGAAACGAACATGTTGAACAAATAAATAAAAATTTGTCTTATTAGTTTTATTTGACTTTACGATGTAGTAGCCTAACTAAGGTGAAAACGAATATGCAAGAAAGTTAAGCAAGTGAAGGACCTAAAGTACGTAAGACGAGCACAGACCTTCTAACGGAAGCTCTCTGAACCAGCTGTAGACCGGGTCATAGCAGTTTTGGAAACAAAACTCACCTTTGACGGTCACAGAACCAGTGGTTACAGTACCAACATTGCCTTGCAACGGGTAACCAGTGGCAGGTAGTTAGTATTATTATGATTGGGGTCAAGATCATATCGTTCACTAGTCAGTAACCCCACAGTACTCAGGATTCATGAGAGACTTTAAATTCGCTTTCTGAACTAGCTTACATGTTATATTCTCACTGCAGATAAATACCTGAGTATTTGGGTCTAAGACCTTATTTTATTCTAACACTTATTCTAAACAACAAACGAATTCTGAACAATAAGATTTAATAATTAAAAAATTCTAGCTTATATATTAAAAAAATGTTTTATTTTAATTAGATATTTAACTGACATAAACAGATAGTAGCAGATTTTTAAATTATTAATTATTTTGGCCATCTTTAAAAATTTAGAAAAATAATTTATTTGGTTTAAATATGTTATTTATCTAATTTTAAACAAAGATCCTTTTTTTAAAAATGGATAAATTTTTAACAAATTTTGTTTCTCAATGGACGCTAAACTTTTCAATTTTGAAAGTATAATTTTACTTATTACTAAATTTTATTAAGTTCATTGCATGTTAGAATGAATTTTGTAATTTCGAGAATTCTAGTTCTGCTTACTGTGATAAATACTCCAAAGGTTATTTTTTTATTTTGTGATTTATTTTAAAGCATCAACTTCAGAAAATTTATTAGAAATTATTTCTGAATCCGAAGTATGGAAGTTTTGGTTGATATATTTTAATATTCAATGTATCTTTTAGTCTAGATTTTCAGATTGTCAAGAGGTTTTAGATCATGGGGTATTTGAATTGTTTTTTAATGTATTTATTACAACAAGCAATAGAAATTTCATGAAATAATAAAAAAAGATGATGATTTGAAAAATGATAAAATTGATGAGCTAAATAATAGCGACTGTATAAAATATGAAGATAATTTACTTAAAAATATTTCCAATAAAGAATCTTTAATAAATGATCTTAATGAAATGTAAGGATTTAATTAATTTTTTAGTTTTGATAGTATATATATTTTAACAATATTGAAAATAATTTTAATTCTATAACAACAGTTAAGTTATTTAAGATGTTTAATAGAATTTATTGACATTGTCATATGGCAGTTAAAAAACTACAATTTTGTATTACTATTTATAATCAAATAAGAAGTTTATTTTTAGGTGGGTAATTCCTACATAATTTCACCAAGTTTTTGAATATAAAATTTTCCCCCAGCTTATCACTTAATTTAATTTGACGGGAATAATTGATTCCATTTCCACCCGTTACCAATTGCTATTGGTTATAAAAACGATTCTCTTGTTGTTCAGCAGGAATCGGCTTATCAGGTTTAATTTACGATCGAAATCGGGACTTGACTAAAAACCTCTAATAACTAATCAATACTTACTAATGGAAAAGTAGATTAAGGGAAAATGATGAAAATCGTGCAGACGAGCTAATTCATGTCGACGCGGAACAGAATGCGTTCAGAATCAAAACCGATCATGGCTATTATATTGATGGGAATTTGCGATGGAACAAGAAACAGAAAATCCACTATCATCAAGCGAATTGCGAGAATTCCACTAAACATCTGGATGAGCTTTTATTGACGGCCAATTCGGGAAATGTTCCCGAGCTCGTGCATTTGGTAGCGGACAGCAGCAGTCGGGATCAGTATATCAAATCACAGATTCGGGAACTAAGGCAGTGGTAAATGTGTTCTCATCGTTCTTGGCCATCTGATATGACATTTATCAGGTTTCCTATCGATTGGGATCCGTTAACCCGCAGGATTGACCTAATGACCGGGCATTCTGGGGAGGTCATCGCACATCTCGATTGCTCCAACATTGATTCGATATCCGTTATCAGTGCGTCTCGTTACGGTGAAAATTATAGCCTCGATGGTTTAGTAGTGCCTTCAGATGGCGCTTCTTTGTATGATTGGGCGGTGGCTCTCGACCGTTTTTGTGCTCCGAATAAATTGTATTAGCTTTTGTTTTCATTTTAACTATTTTGCTTTTGTTAAAATCGATTGATCTGACACAGGAATTCCCGATTCCTATTTGTTACTCTTATTAGATATACAAGATGCTGATCTAATGATCGCTTGCATTTAAATGGAATTTTAGAATTAATCAAAACTCGATGGGTTCCTGGCAGTATTTCACGAGGGAACGTGCTGGTGCTCCAAGCCACCGTAATATATCTTTAACTAGAAATACCCTGCTTCCGTTGTGGTAACTTATAGTTTAGCACGTGCATTGTCAGGTGAATATGAGTTAAAATTATCACAACCTTTAACGAGGTAATTTAATTTCTACGCTACCTTCAATGTTTTATTAATTTATGGAAAGCAAAAATGATATATTTATTGTAAAATTTATTCACATTAATTGCTCGTCAACAGGCTATTAATGTCCTTATTCTTATAAGAAATGATTTTACCACTCAGTAGGCGTGTTTATTAATTTTGAAAAAATTTCTACTCAGCATTCCCTATAACTCTAACTTTTTAAGTTGGGCCCCCATTTTCAACATATTTATTTTTGGCACCCCCGACTTAATTAAAAATCATAACGCCACAATAAAAAAGAGGTAAATAAAATAAACATCTTTAAAATTAACAAAGTGTATTTTTCTATTTCTTGTAAATTGAACAAATTAAATATTATGAAAATAACAGTTCTAATGCTTTAGCAAAATAACAATAATAAATATTCAACGAAAAAACCATACTTCGTTTGTAAAATCTAACAATTTTAAAATTTTCTGCTCCCCAAATTATTATCACGCGCCCCAATCCGGGGACCCGCCCATAGTTTGCACATCGTTGCCTTAGAAAGTCAGGCCGAAGTGGAATTATAAATTAATAAAATAGAAACAAATATAGTTCTATATTTTCTATGTATATAAACATACAGTAAAACCTTGGATTGCGGTTGTTTTGCAAGATAAGAAAAGTTTTAAAAGAAATCTAAGCTTATTAAGCGAGCTAAGTCTTGTAATATGAGTAGCAAATCATTATTTTTTATGAGCTATTCTCTTTGATACACCAGTGCTTCGTATTACAAGTACGTTTTCGGACGAGGTACCACTGTAATTACATTGCGCATAATTTTTGCCTCCACCAATAAAAAAAGTCAAAGCCACCAATGCATAAACCATTTAACCATGTATAACGCAGTAATAAATGTTGGAATGAGAGCGCATTTATGAGGTTATACTTTATGTGCGTAATCTTTAAATTATCTATAATAAGTATATATTCCAAGAAAAGTTTGTAATTTTTGAATTGCTGACGTGGTATTATTGTTATTTTCTCATTGGATTAATTGAATGGAGTTTGTGTATTTTGATCTCTTTTGTAGTTTGTGATTAAATTTGATTTTATTCGAATTTTACAATTTGTTTACAATAATTATTTTTGGTGGCGGGTTTCTCTTCTATCCTGGGTTTTCTTCGTCAACCAATTTCGTTTTCCGTAATTAGAAAATTTGTTGACGTTCCAGGTTTCTCACACTATTCGGGTTTTCTGTTGGCTCGGACTTCCCATTAGCTCGGGTTTCCAATTAGTCAATTAATTTTTAATTAATTTCTATTTTTATTAAATATTTCCTTCTGGGGACCTCAAATGATTTAATTTTATAATATTCGGATTCGTCTTGTCATTTGGCATCCACCCATACCCATTTCCCCTGATAAATATTTATTTTAAAATTTTAATTGATTTTGCCTTTTTAATTATTATTTCGAATATCATTGCTTTTTTAATTTTTTTACTTTTGTGCATTTTGTTAACCCTAACAATATAAAGAATTTTGAAACATTGGAATTTATTTTTTCGAATCTATCATTTATTTCCATTGTCACTATACCAAAAATGTTTAAAGAATTAGCAGTTAGAACTGATTTAGGAACTACTTATTTCTATATAGGAGTTTGCAACAAGTAAATATTGAAATAGTGAATAGCGACCAACGAAACAGAACTATTCTAGGTTATGTTGCATTTGCGGATACGGAGAACTTCTAGAGGATACTGCAAAAAATCAAGTTGTGACGAACCTCATTGGTACGGTTTTCGATGCCAAACATCTGATAGCAAGATATGGGACTCTGATAAATGATAAAAATATGACAATGCTAGAGGGTAGTAAGAAGAGAGGACTCCAGCTCACTTTGATATCTATAAAGACAAGAGTCATTAAATATGAGCTATTTGAATATACGGTTTTATTTAATTATTTTAATTATATTTAATTTTTTAATTAAATTATTTTTTATTTTGATTATTTATTTATTTATTTTTTATTACTATTTTTTTTATTTATTATTATTATTATTTTTTATAACTTACTTTATTTGATTTATTTATTATTGTTATTATTTTTTTTAAAAATTTATTTGCTACATTTATATATTATATTAATTAGTTAATTTAATTTTTATTTATTTATTTATTAACTTTTAGAGCTTATTTATTAAATATATTTGGAAAATGATCACTAAACTAATTATGTAAATTTCTTTTAAATCTTATAATGTCATTATTATCATTAAATAATACTTATTGGACAAATTAAATAAGCCAATAATTTACAATATTTATTTAAATTTACACATAGATAAACATTTGTTTAATTGTTAATAGGATCTGATGGTTTGAATTGAGATTTATTTCTTGATGGAGCAGTTGCGGCATGCATATGTCGAATCTTATAGTGTCTGTAAGCATAACTCTCATTACAATTAGACCAATATCTTTTATCATCCAAAATTGTAGAGTTCGTTTTTCTGTTTTAAAAGTATACAATTGATGGTTGATACTTCCTATTCTCTTTTGAGGGATGCTCACTATTCCACCATCAGTATATACTTTTTTGTAAGCTTCATGTGTACGATAAGAATTTCTAAGACATATTCCTTTGGCTTCTAGAGTATCTTTATCACCTTGGAGCGAGTAGCACTAAGTTAGGAGGAACACACATTCTTTATATTGAGATCCTTTATTTTCATCTTTCACTTTTCCGATTACAGAAAAACTTTTATCCGAGAACAATGGATCGGTAACTTGATAATTTGAAGTATCAAGAAGCTCATCAGCAATCAATTTTGGATATAGCTGTGAGCGTAAATCTACATTTTTACACTCCAAGAAAAATGAGTCAGTGTCACTGGCTACGATATTTATTTGGCAATTGAATTCCTCTCTATAACTCTGTAATAACAATCTGTAAAACAGTCAAATTTCCTACACGGATGGCCGCCTGATATAGACAGGCCTATTATGATTCCGGCTATAGTCTATCAGCTCATGAAGAATCAAACTGGCCAGTCTCTTCTACATCTCGGAACGACTGGATCGAACTCCCCAGCCTAGCAATAAAACGCGAGAGCGTTATGTTGCCTTTTTAGACTTAAAGAACTTGAGAGAAAATTTTGCTGAAATGAAGATATGGAAAGAAGCTACCTGCATCTATTAAATGCTGCAATTGCTTCAAGTGAGATTCGAAGCACAGCCTGTTATGCTCCGGACTACTGTATCTACTATGAACATGACGATCCGGCATTAAGACAGATGGAAGTTCCAATCAGTGTAGTTTTGCCTACCACTATGTTTCGAGGAGCAATATTCAGTCGAGTGGGAAGCCGACGGGAAGAAGGCGATCACACTTATAATTGCAGAAACCCGCAGATGAGTGAATCCATGCAGCAGTTCAAACCAAGTCTTGAAACAGGACGTCGTTAGAATTCTGAACTAATACTTACTACAATTAGCACTGATGTGATTGAAAAAAATGTTTTTTATGTTGATTTTGATTTTGATAAATTTTATAGACTTAAATAAAATGATACAAACAATTGGTGAGGGAATAGAACGATAGAGATTTGATTTAATAGACTGAAATACTCCAAGACCTAGAGTTGTGCTCCACCCGTTTTAAACTGAACAGACGACAAATTTATCTATGATATTAACAATTAGTGTAATTAGAAGAAGAATTAATTAGATCCTATAGATATGACTGTTAATCACAAAAGAATTTTCTCAGGAATAATATCGTTTATATATAAATTTCGTATATCCTCAGGTATGAAAGCCGTTCGCTCAATCAATCAGGAATTAACGAAACTACAACAAACCAATGCCGAACTGCATACCCAGCTACTCCAAATGGGTAGAGAGTTCCAAGAAATAAGATTAACCTAGATGGAACGGAAGCGTGCTAAGAAGATATATTAGAAGTTGAACTAGACTCAGTGGGGCTGGCAGGAGGAAAGACTGCTGCTACAACCCTTACGCATCCAGATCCGGGGCTTGCAGACCGCGCTCTCGGCCATTCGATAGAGTAATTCTGTAACTTACTTTTTCGTATTGGCCCCAGCACAATTATCGTACCAAGAGCAGAACGGGCCGGCGCAAGCAACCAAGGCTAATCGACCATACTGGAGGACCGAAAGGTCTGAGCGGGTGAGGCGACACCTTCAAGTGACCGAAAGCCTCAGGAATAATTTAGTAAACTTTAGATTTTAGCTGGAAATAGTTTTGTGGCTAATATTTAATAACTTTTGTGTTATTTTATAAGTCACTTTATTCAAATTATTAAAGAATCTAAAAGTAGTAGAGAGCGGTACGGAAAAGCGGGCGAATCGCATAAACGTGTAAAGTTGGAACCGATATAAGAAAGTCAAACATCATCATACTATCGGCAGCTCGCTGGATATTTAATATGAGACCTGGCCTTAGCAGTCTTTGAAGATAGGCCCACCTTTGGTGGTCTCATAGCCTTAAGTTACATTACCAACGTTGCCTTGCGACGGGTAACCAGTGGAGGGCTCGATCTTTGTATTTTTGGGTTATAAGATCATAAACCACTAACCCACCAGTTTTAAAAAGAGAGGAATGTGAAGTAAAGTTTAAAATACAAATTAAAATATATTAATTAATTGTATGTTCTTTTGAAAGATTGTGGAATGTTGAAAATCTCATTGAAAAGATTTTGCTTATATAATGTTAAGTAACGTTGTTGTTTTGTAAAATAAATAGTTTATAGCTTTTTTAATTATCTGGAATTATTATTTATGAATGTTTTGAAAACTAAGAGTTTCGATAAAAACGGAAAATCTAAAATTACAATATTTCACAGGCAAATATTAACTAATGTTAATTTTGATGTAAAAATTGTGTTAAGGTTTAAAGTGACTATGCAAAAGAAACATTGTAAAGAGAGAATTGGTTCTTGGAGAAATAATATTTGGGCCTCCTAAAATCCACAGACTAAAGTCCAACCACAGGAAGTTAAAGTATCTACATACACTAACTTAAAAATTCCACATTTGTAGAAATATAAACTAATAATAATAACAAATAATTTATCAATTTATTCCGTTACTACAAAAATTTACCTTCATTTCATCGCTAAGAGTAAAATGAATTAACATTTCGATAGTTAAAAGAATTTTAGACTAATTATTTACATAAAATTTTTTATCGAAGTTTTATTTCAAAAAATTAAAATCATATTCGTTTGTAAGCTTTCCAATCAAACTTGGATGTTGCCAAAATCGGGGATCGAATGTATCATTATCTTTATTTAATTATCCCTTATTCCTAATTCTCCTTTCACTTGCGATATAAATAACAATATAGAGTGAATCAATGTTGAAGTCTTTCCCTGACTCTTATCCACATCTAATCAACAAATTTTCAAATAAAGCACTTGCGGAATACAAGTTGAATCGACGACTAACTGTGGAGGTGGAGTAAGAGTTGAGCGAGCTATATACAATTTTTCGAAAGACAAGTCATTGAACACCTCTTCGGCGACGAATAGGATATCACTAATTAACAAACTCTATTCGGAGCCTTTATGTGAATTTGCCATAAACCGACTGAAAGAGTTGGAAAGGAAAACTTACTAAAGGATGATTATGGCCCGTCGCCGTCTACCCCGAATAAACCGAGACATAGCTGCTAGTTTGATACCCATTACGTATGGTTATGCTCCTCCGTATGGGGTTTTGTACGTGATGGATGAACCAGCTCTTCGAGAGATGGTAGCACTCACAAATGTGGTGGTGCAAAACTATGTACTTCAATGCTCAAGCTTCTAAGAGAAAACAGACCATCAGGAAATCACGCTTACGCTCGCCGACGACCTCAAAATTGGAATGAAGGATTTCATGAGCCTACTCGACCTGCGGGACGATGACGATTTTGGAAATTAAACATAAAATTACGGTTCCTAAACATTCTTTGTGTTTGGTAGGTTAATATTGTTGGGCCAGAACGTAAACGGCCTTGAGGAATGTTTAAATGGATCGGTAACACACACGCAAATATAACATGCAAATTTAAATAAACCTATTGAAACATCAATTAAACCCTATCAAATATGAGAAAAAGAGAATTAAATATAAATTAATAAACATAAAAATAAATTAAAATAATAACAAAACGCACCAAGATTCGCACGATACCAACACAAATATAACAAGAAAACACAACAAATTCGACAAAATTGAAAAATTAATAAAAGTTCATGAAAATGAAATTTAAATCAAAAAATTTGAATTAGTAATAATTCAATAAAAATTCTAAATGAAAAATTATTAAAATAAATCAAAAAATAATAAAATTAAGGAATAGAATTCACTAGAAAATAACAAGGTCGAATTTTGTTTTACTGCATCAAATTTAACATGCGAGGTTAGGGACAGAAAATAGGTATAAATACCGATTCATTTTCACATTAAAGTTAACCATAAAACCATTTTTGAAACTATTTTAAAACCTTTTTAAAACCATTTTCAAAATCTTACTTTTAGGTGAGAATTTGTTTATTTGGAGCTCTCTCCCCACGTCACATCCTCGCAACCTTGGTAGAGCTCTGCTTGGATGTCGGCGTGGGGGAGATGCAATTTTATGCTTTTATGTATTGATTGCAAGTAATTTTGTATATTGTTTTAATAATAGATTTTTTAATATTTATAAATTGTTTTTCATATTTGATAAACTAAAATTAAACCTGTCGAAATTTTTCCGGCCCACAGCCAACACATATTGCAAGATAGTAAAATCTACATAGTACAGATTTGTGTAAGAGCGTGGAAAATCGCCAATGATATGTACCCGTGAGGACCTAGCGTGCGGAACGCAGGTGTCGTAACGTCAATATTATCCCTATAGCTGAAACGAGAAATAAGGAAGAAGTCATTTGGCTGCTTCCTCGTTTCTCATTTCTGTAAAATCGACCTAAATTTATATTACACACGGCTCAAAATCATCACACCGAGTAGTCCAGTTGGCACTCAGTAAATATAATATAAACACAATATGCGCTTAAGGCCTATTAAAGGGAAGAGATACGGGAATAAACTAAATTGAAATCGTTGATATTGCTAATTTGGATTAATTTTTTGAAATAAATTAGATAAAAATTATTGGTATGATTAAATTAAACTCGAAATAAATTAGTAGGAATCATTTAATTCATTAATTCGATTCAATTAAGATTATTGGTTAAAATTAAAGTAACCATGGATTGTAAATAAAGAAAAAATTAAAGTATTTTATGGCTTAAAATTGAAATAATGATTGAGTAAAAATAAGCAATTCATTAAATTAGGTTATTATAAATTATTGATTAAAAGTAAACTAATTATTAAGTAACAGATAGAATTTTTTTTGTAATTTGTAGATTAAAAATAAATAATGTAAATTCATTAACGGTAAATTAATTCGTTGAGGAAACTAAAGAAAGTTGTAGGTTAAACCAAGTAATTCCCAAATTAACCTCAAATGGATTTGAATAAAAGTAGAATAATGCTCGATAAAAAAAAATCAAGTAAATCTTTGAGTAAAATTGAAGTATAGTTTTGATTCATTAATTAAAGATTTTCAAGTAATTTATCAAGATACAGTAGTCTATCCCCTAGAGCAATTTATCAATTTAACGAATTTTAAAGTAAAAATAAGTGATTCGAGTGATTACCATTTACATAATTGAATTAAATTAAAATAACTATGGATTAAAGCTACAATAATAAAAGTAATGAAATGTATTGATTTAAAAACAAAGTTTTCTGTAAAGTAATATAAATTCATGGATTCAACATAAAGAATAGGTTGTTGCCTCAAATTAGATTAAGATAAAATCGACGCAAATAAAAAATTCAGGTTAATAGATAAATCAGAGAAACAATCAAAATGTTATATTACACAAATCACACAGTCATAGAGTTACGCTTACCGACGGCAATGAATCAAAATTAAATCCAACAATCCCGAAACTGCCGAATAAAATCCCAATAATTTAGTTCCACATGCGGGATCCGCCATAGAGTCAAGTAAAGTTCGTCCTAAAGTATCGATAAAATATATCCAAACAACCGAAATATCAACTTACTGAATCGCTTCAACACAATTGAAAAATTAAAATCTGGTAAACACATCTAAAATAAATCGATAAATCCTGCAAATAAAACAAGAATAAGATAAACACCGGATATAAACTTACGAAATTTCATTGTCACCATGCGCTGGTAAGTATCAAACGGCTAAGATAAACACCGGACATAGATCCAACCATCGCCGTTCGCTCGTAAATACTAAACTGTTGAATCGACAGAAACACCGGACATAGATCCAACCGTCGCCGTTCGCATGTAAACACTAAATTATTTGTAGCGACATTTCGAGGTCATTCGTAGATTTGACGAAAATTAAATAAACCCACATGCCTACCATAGTCAATTTCTATGTTTGGACATTAATAGATTTCATTCAAAACCAAAACTCATTAGGTGACCTCCCCTAACTTCCCCTGCTTAAATTTAATAAAGTGAAAACCTGAAGTAATGACCGTCAAAGTGATCCCTGCTTTTAACGAAAAATTCATTAATTGACAACCATGCTTTGCCAAACTCGATGTCAAGCTGTTAGATAATAAATAATTTACTGTTAAAATCGTGGAGGCCCATAACTCAACTGGTATAATAACGGAGTGTCGATTTCTTTTAAAAATCATGAAAATCTTTAGGAAGATATGTAGGAGCGTCATGAGTAAATATAGTCAACGAAATATAGCACACCTAGAACTCCTAGGTAGACAGTCCCAGTAGTTTCACAACAAGTTACAATCAAAATCAAAGGCAATAAGTTTAAATTCGATAAGTCCAATAGCAACAATGTAGTCATCATTTAGTCGATTGTTATAATAAAGCGGACGACTTAACCGAATCTGATCACAATGATATTTTAGATATGTCATTCGAACGAATCGCGAGTCAAGCAACTGACGAACAGGGTCAGGGAGGAGCTCCATCAGCTATGGAAATCTTTGATGAAATTCGACAACAGTGGCCGTATCCCACTACTTGGCGGATACTAGGTTTCGAGAAGGACCCCTGTGGACTCGCTGGTCAGCAGTACCCCGCCGCGGAGACCTACATGCACGCACGCAACTTCCTCACCCAATGGGAAAGGGTGCAGGAACAGGTAGATCTACAGGTGGTCAAGGCGAGGATGTATCTCGCCAATGTAGAAGAAGACATCCTCGCCGGGCGGATTGCGGAAGCCTACCCACCTCGCCCAGTCCGCGATACTCGACGCCCCTACCCAGTAGTTACCCCGCAGAAAGACTCAAAGAAGCCGTGCCACGGAAAACAGCGATTCCGAAAACACTAACCACAAACGTGATCTAGTTTCGTTTTTTTTTTTTTTTTTTTAATAAATATTTGTTGGCGTGTCATTTCGTTTTAATCGGTTGTCTGAGTAGACCTGTTTTTAATAATTATGTTTATGATAGTTATAAATATAAATTACGTAAAGCATTAGGAAAAATTTAACGATCTTGTCATTGTAGTTATGTCCACCAACCAAATTTTGCAAGCTGAACTAGATCGCGTAAGGAACGCAAATACGGATCTCCTCAATCAAATCCTCCAGATGACTAAAGAGGTACAGCAGATCAAGGCGACTTGGTCGGATCCGAGAAAAGTAAAAGCGTTATATCACAGACTAACCGCAGCACAAAAAGGCTGGACGGAAGAGCAACAGCTCAATCAGAGCCTGCGCACGCAAATCCGTGGATTAGAAGTCGCCTTAGCAGTTTGTTGGGAGGGGGAAGCAGTCACCTACCCGCTCGTCTTCGCCCCGTCCCAGATGGCGCAGAAGACTCCTCAATCAGCGGATCAGTCGGTCGCTCCATCAAATAATCGTCGGCCGGGACGCAAACAGCGTGCTCGACGCCGAGCAGCACAACCTCCAAATCCACCCCATTAACTCGCAATAATTATTCATTATGTCGATTTCAATAAATTAGTTGTAGTTAAATTATTTCCTAGATGCACTTACATACAGATATTACTATGAACATTCGCATCACGATTCCCAACCATCTCTCCACATTCGATCATGAATTTTCTTACACATGGGACAGAGATAAGCGAGCATAGGTCTTCTATCGACAGCTCGTGAACCCGAGGGTTGACCGAGCAACTACAGTACTAGCGATAATACTCAATTTTTGCGGACAATCCACCACTTGAACACATTACCAACGTTGCTTAGCAACGGGTGCCAAGTGGCAGCTAGAATCATTTTGTATGGCGTTACTGGGGCAACCACAGGTTAATTCAAACAAATTTCGAACCCTGTAACCCACCAATATAGATTCAGCAAGAGGGGACTCGGACACTTATTTGGTAATAGTATGACATCGAAATTTTAGGGTAATAACTTATCCAGAAAATATGAAGGCGCGCGAATAATAATAAAAATAAAGAACTTTAATGTGAATGGTACAATAAATTATCTTCATATCGCCGTAACGCAGGACCAGAGGGATTTGTGTACAATTGTTTATATAGCATTTAATTCAATATTTATTTTATATTTAACCAGCATTTAGATCAAAGTTAGAATTAAATAAAAAACCGTCTCGAACAGAATTGTTTTAATAATATAAAGGTTGTTATAATATAGATAAAGTTTAATGAATTATTTTTGTTAAATACATTTTTGTGAAAAATTTGAATTTTTTTAATAATAAAAAGCAATGATGAAATTTAGTGTGAAGAAAGACTTAATAAAACAACATTTAATATTCATACCACTCTGTGCACATTTGGGCTTCCTGACAAAAAAATTATTCTACGTAGATTATGTCGGTTTATTACAGCTACAATTATCATGATCACAATTTCCAAATAAAAATTATTTATAAAATTAGTATACCTGTAACTTAGTTACAGCATTAGTAACTTAAAGAGAAAAACAATAGAGAATTTCATTCCTAGTGCATGCATCAACAGAAATACAAATATTAATTGTATTAATCTTATCAAATATTCATAATGAAAAATATGAAAATTTGTTCAATTTTACTCATTCTTCCATTTATTTCCGACATTTTCGCCGAGGATGTTTACAAATCATTTGTAACTACTCAAAAAGAGATCAATCGAAGTCCGAAAACTGAAATATTAAATGATGCTACCAGAACTGTTACAAAGAATGCTCATTTGAAAATTGAAAACGTGAAAGAAATTCCGAAAACCACATACCTACCTAGAAGACCTTTTGAAATAAATGCTATAAACTTAGCTTAATTGAAGTCGTAAGAGTTAAAAAATAAAAATTTTTCATCTTTACATTTTGTTGTGTTTATGAATATATTACAAATTTCAAAATGAATTTATAATTAGAAATAAAAATATAAACAATATTTATTAGCTCAGTTGCCATTCAGATATAGAAGAAATTGTTATAGTTGTTAATTTCATAGGATTCATTATTTCAATACTTTCAAATTTGGCGGTCAACTGAATATGGCGCCTACTAATTATAATTTATACATGGATCAAATATTTATGAAGTTTTCTGATTTTATTTGTATAATAATGAAATATCAATTTTGTGTCCTATTAGCGCATTGCCACAAATAGCAGCCATAGCAAAAGTACCACCAGCAAAAGCCAAATCAAAAACAACATAAATCATAATTAGAATAACCACTATTGGTTATTATTGACTTGAATCTTAGAATTAGTTATTGTTAGTCAGTTAGTCACTGTTAGTGAACATTACTCATTAGTACCTGCTTAGTCAATAATTGAAACGGTTAATGTTAAACTTAGAATCTTAAAGACTTAGATAATCAACGTCATAGATATACAACTAATTATTAAAAATAAGATTTTATGAATGTAATATTATCGACAAAGTGGAAAAATCAAATTACTATTATAAAGCTTTTATGTGAGATCTAGGATGTTTTGACAAGCACATATTAGCAATATCTGGTTTTATATTTGTCAATCTCAAACTCAGATTTGGTTCAAGTTCAAGCTTTGATCAGTACTTGTTTTTGATTGCCAGTGCAGGTGAAAAACAGTTTCACACAAATACAACATGCTAAATGGAGTCAAAATCTTAAAAGCTTTATTAGAAATGTTAGGGTTAACAAAATGCATAAAAGTAAAAAAATTGGAAAAGCAATGATATTCAAAATAATAATAAAAAGGCAAAATCAATTAAAATTTTAAAATAAATATTTATCGGGGAAAATGGGTATGGGCAGATGCCAAATGACGAGACGAATCCAAATATTATAAAATTAAATCATTGGAGGTCCCAGAAGGAAATATTTTAAAAAAATTAGAAATTAATTAAAAATAATTTGACTAATTGGAAACCCAAGCTAATGGGAAGTCCGAGCCAACAGAAAATCCGAATAGTGTGAGAAACTATTCACGCTGTGTAAGTGCGGTCTCTCCGCTTATAGCGTGTGCCCGTGAGGGTTCCATCGTGCGCAACGACGGGCTCGAACGTCAAATCATTGAACCTAAATAGCGAAAGAGAGTAGCTTGAGAGTGGGTCTTTTGGCTCAACTTTCTTGCCCTCAATTTCGATAAAATCTACAAAATTTTAAACAACAATCGGCTCAAAATCACTAACACCGATTAGTCCAGTGGGCACTCATTAACTATAATATGAACATAAATAGATCATAAGGACAAAGAGAGGGAAAGGGTAGCGGGGAAAGTAGCGAAATCGTTGCAACAGTTAAAATGAATAGCCATTGGAAAAAGATTAATCCGAACGACCAAAATTATGGAAAATAATGTTGTAAATAATATTTAAGAATTAAATAAATTATGTCGAATTGAGACGGAAAATATGGGCAGAACGCTACGCAAATTTTCGGAAATAACTAAAATACTTATCTTGAAACTATAAAATAAGGGCGGATCGCTGCTCAAATTTCCCAAATTCATTATAATTCGTATCGAAAATAGTAAAGGAAAAATGGAATGTTGTTCAGTTGTTAGTATAATATTCTTATAAAACTGTAAAATAAGGGCGGAACGCTGCACAAATTTTCCGAATCAATAAAAATACTCTGTCGGAAACTGTAGAATAAGGATGGAGTAAGGCTAAATTTTTCTATAAGTAAAATCTTTTTATAAAGCTGAGGAATAAGGACGGATCCCTACTAAAAACTTGATAATAATGATGATAATAGTAAGGGTAATGGTAATTATAATAATAGTAATAATTTTAAGAATAATAATATAAATAGTAATAATAATAATAATAATAATAATAATAATAATAATAATAATAATAATAATAATAATAATAATAATAATAATAATAATAATAATAATGATAATAATAATAGTAATAATAATAATCATAATAATAATAATCATAATAATAATAATAATAATAATAATAATAATAATGGTGGGTTACAGGGTTTCAAACCTTGCTTATCCTCCTAGTTGCCCTCGTAACGCCATACAAAATGATACTAACCGCCACTTGGCACCCGTCGCTAGGCAACGTTGGTAATGTGTTCAAGTGGTGGATTGCCCGCAAAAATTGAGTACCATTTGCTAGTACTATAGTTGCTCGGACAATCCTCGGGTTCACGAGCTGTCGATAGAAGACCTATGCTCGCTTTGCTCGGTCCCTCATAACTATTCAGGATTAGTTCTTAATTGACTGTGGAAAACTGAGACGTAATAAGGTTACTTGTGACAATACTGACATGCAATTTCCAAAGAAACGACTCAACTAAGGCTAAAACTACTCTATTTGAATCAAATCACATGTGGAATATCTACTGTTTGATGTTTTGAAGTTGTGTTGCTCGACGTCGGGCACGCTCCTTGCGTCCCGGTCGACGATTTTTTGCTGGAGTGATGGATCGTTCCGTTAATTGGGTGCTTTTCTGCGGCATCTGGGATGGGGCGAAGATGAGCGGATAAGTTACCGCCTCACCTTCCCGGCACACCGCTAGGGCGACTTCGAGTCCCCGAATTTGAGTGCGCAGGCTCTGATTGAGCTGCCGCTCTTCTGTCCATCCTTTCTGTGCCGCCGTGAGTCGGTGGTATACAGCTCTCATTTTTGTTGGATCAACCCAGGTTGCCTTTAACTGTTGAGTCTCTCGAGTTAATTGAATGATTTGGGCGAGTAACTCTACGTTCGATTGTCTTGCCCGTTCCAGTTCCGCTTGTAGAAGTCGTAGGGATGACATTACTATAATAGAAGAGAGCATTTAAATTCTTTATTGCCTTCATTAAATCAAAGTTTTATTATTTAGTTAAACAAATTGTACGAAACTAGTTTATCTATGAGATTAAATAACAAACGAAAAAACACTTAATATTTAGATCAATTTCTACAACACTTCGTCGTTACTATAGTTCTTCTTCGGGGAATTCTCCCTTTAAACTCCTCTTCAGAGCCGCCACCGTATAGGGCCGTCGGGTATCGCGGGCCGGTCGAGGTGGGTATGCCTCCGCGATACGCCCAACGCGGATGTCCTCCTCTACGTTCGTGAGGTACATCCGGGCCTTGACCACATTGAGGTCCACTTGCTCTTGTACTCTCTCCCAGAAGGTGAGGAGATTTCTGGCGTGATCATATATTTCTTCGGCCGGGTATTGTTGTCCGGCGAGTCCACAAGGATCGGATTTAAGACCCAACAATCGCCAAGTGGTCGGGTATGACCACCGGGGTTGAAGTTGTTCAATAGTCGCGGCAACTTTTGGTACCTCTCTTGGGTGTGGTTCCTCTGCTACTTGAATAGTAATTCGGTCGATAGGCATATCTAAATTATTATCGTTATCAAGTTCGATTAAATCATTTACTTCTAATAATGATCGACCAAATGACAATTATATTATTACTCATAGACTCATCAAACTCTACTAGCTTGGTTATTATTGCAATTTTCCGCGAACGACTAGGGCTATTTATCTGTAAGTTCCTGGTGTGGTATATTCAGTCGGCTAGCTTTTCTCACGGTACTCCTATATGTCTCTTTTTACTGATGGTAACACGTTAAGTGATATTCTGGTACTATGCAAATTGGGTAAGTCGAAAATCCACGATCTATCAGGCATTAACGTTTGTTAAGTTAGGATTTGTCTAATGGATGGAATTACTACTAATTAAGATTCATTTAAAATTTACTAAGTACTTAGTGATACTATCTGTTAAAAATCGATTTCAAAACTCAAAGGAACCGCGATGTTATCAGATATTGAGGTTGATTTAAGGTTTAGCAAGTACCTACTGCTGTTTAAGATTAACTCCGAAACTTGTTAAATATCTAAAAGTTGTATTAATTAACGTGAAGTTACAATTTTCTAATATGTAATATAGATATTGATTAAACTAATTTTAAAATTCGCTATTCTATGATGCCGATATTTATTCGAAACAGAGTTAAAACTTACAGGTTGTATTTAATTTGATGATATTCAATTTAGTCACATCCTGTCAGGACGATGTTGGCGGAAACGTCAATCCCTTCGATCAAGCGGATGTTAAATTTATTCAATGTAGGTTTCCGGTTTCCGGTTGATTCTCTCAGGTTAATTTAGTTATCGATCGGCTACTTCTATTATCGACTTAGTGCAATTTTCGGTTGTGAAATGCGCGTAGACTTTCTAATAATGGAACTCCTTATCAAACATCACTTCGATATTTATCATTTGATATATTTATTCGTCTAAGTTGGACTATATCGGATTTTAAGCGCGTCGTAAGTTAATTTCTCGTGATTTTGTTGGTTTATTTATTAAATTTATAGTCGTTCGTTTGGTTTCTACGGGAAAATTATTGGATTATTCTCGGGTCTAAAACGGTGTCAGGATTTTCGTCGGATATCAAGAAGATCTTTCTAAGCTAAATGATTATCATCAAGTTAAATCTAATGCTATTTCGTTTCCTAATAAATTAATCTGTTCGCGTTTCTAATTCGGATCCGTTTCGATTTTATCCCTACCTTTCAACAATGATGTTAATTTGGATTTTTGTCAATTTTTATTCAGTAACGGATTGGTATTTATTTATTGGTTCATTTATTTTAGTTCTCTTAATCACGATTTCTTTATTTTAATCAGACTTTATTTTTATTTTTGTTAAGGAATAATATTTTATACCCAATTTTATTCTGAATTATTAAAATTTTTTAAGCAAGGAATTAATTGATTGTAATCCATCTAATATGAACAAATTAAACCAAAAGAAAATGTCCGTTATTTAAGCAATGAGTTTTGAACTATTAATCAACGAATTATTTTATTATTATCGATCGTTTTCGACATTTAACCAAATGAGTGCTTTATTTTTTAATTCGTAATTTTTCTTTTTATTTAATCAATGGATAATTTTTAGTAATTAACTAAACGATTACTTTATAATAAATCTTTAATTCCTAACGTTTTTCCTTTTATTTAATCGATGAAGTTTTGGATTATTATTTAACAGATTATTTTCTTTTTATCAATAGTTTCCAACATTTAACCAAATGATTACTTCGTTTTTAATACATTTCCTTTTCTTTAATCAATGAAAATTTAGATCTTTAATCAACAATTTATTTATTTTAATCAATAGTTTTCAGCATTTAATCAAATGATTACTTTGTTTTAATAATTTTTCTTTTATTTAATCAATGAAAATTTGGATCTTTAATCAACAAATTATTTTATTTTAATTAATAGTTTTCAGTATTTAATCAAATGATTTCTTTATTTTTAAATAATAAATATTTAATCCATTTTATTTCGCATATCAATAGTTTTAGCTATATCAACGATTTAATTTGTTTTATCCCCGTGTCCTTTCCCTTTAATAAGCCTTAGGCGCATTTTGTGTTCATATTATATTTACTGAGTGCCCACTGGACTACTCGGTGTGGTGATTTTAAGCCGTGTGTAGTATAAATTTAGGTCGATTTTACAGAATTGAGAAACGAGGAAGCAGCCGGAGACTTCTTCCTTATTTCTCTTTTCAGCTATAGGAATAAATATTGACGTTACGACCGCTGCGTTGCGCACGCTGAGTCTTCACGGGTGCATATCATTGGCGATCTTCCACGCTCTTACATGCATCTGCACTATGTTGATTTTACTATCTTGCGTGATGTGTCGGCTGTGGGCCGGAAAAATTTCGACATTAAAATTTATAAAAGCATATAAAATAAGTTAGATATATGTAGAACAATTTAAATATATTAATAATATTTATTAATTATAAAACAAATAAATTTACCCATTTTAACCATTCCATAACAACATCAAATCATAATACAAAATGACATTAAATACCTCTCTTCCCACGCCAACGCCAAGCAGAGCTCCATTGAGATGCAAGGACGTGACGTGGAAAGAGGGTTCCACCACAAATAATTCTCACCTAAAAATTGAATCCGACAATAGATTTAAAATCAAGTTTTGATTTAAAATGATTCTAACAATTTTCAAAATATAGTTTAAAACAGTTTGAAAATGGTTCGTTTTCAAAAATGGTTTTAAAAATGGTTAAGTTAAATGTGAAAATGGATCAGTATTTATACCTATTTGTATGACGTGTGAAATTTGATGCAGTAAAACAAAATTCGACCTTGTTCTTTTCTAGCAAATTCTATTATTTAATTTTAATATTTTTTGATTTATTTTTATAATTTTTTATTTCGAATTTTTATTGAATTATTACTAATTCAAAATTTTCGATTTAAATTTCATTTTAATGAACTTTAATTGATTTTCTCAATTTCGTCGAATTTGTTGTGTTTTCTTGTTGTATTTGTGTAGGTATCGTGCGGATCTTGGTGCATTTTGTTAATATTTTAATTTATTTTTATGTTTATTAATTTATATTTAATTCTTTTATTTCTCAGATTTTATATGGTTTAATTGGTGTTTTTCAGGTTTATTTTAAATTGCGTGTTGTATCTGCGTGTGTGTTTCTGATCCATTTAAACATTTTTCAAGGCCGCTTACGTTCTGGCCCAACAATAATAATAATGGTAATAATAATAATAAATATAATGGTAATGATAGTATTAAGAATAATAATAAATGTAATAGCGGTAACAATTAATAAAGGTAATACATATAATAGTATCAATGATAAGGCTAGCAATAAGAATAGGGAACATTGTAGTTATAATAGGGATAAGGATAAGAGATGTACTGTATTTATTTAACATAACAAAAGTTTGCTAAGCGAATAGACATAATGATAAATGATATGAGACTATAGGTTAACATTTGAAAGAGATAGGAGAGCAATGGGACCAAAAATTCGAAAGCGAGTATAGGTCTTCTATCGGCAGCTCGTTGGACCCATGGATCGTTCAGTCAATTATAGCATTAGCAATAGCGCTCACTTTTTGCGGACGATCCCCCCACTCGAACACAGTTCCAACGTTGCTTAGCAACGGGTGCCGAGTGGTAAGCGAAAGAAAATTTGTATGGGGTTGTCTGGGTAACAACCATATAGTTTCAAAATCGTAACACCCAGAAACCCACTATTGTGTTGGGTTATTTAAATCGATTAAAGAAAGATACCAAGGAGTCAGACATAAGCACCTACTTTCTATATAAAAACCCAACAGAAATTAATACAGATTTAGCTCTTCGCTTCAGCAGAAATAACTCAACATGTTCTTCTTGAATTCGTTATTCAATCCTCCATCACACGAAAGTTCAACAAACTGATCTCTTTCCTGGATTGAAAAATCAGCCGCCAATACTACATCCGAAAATGGATTTCGAATTCATTTTTTGTCGTTGAACTGTTCAGGGAAATAAAAGTTGGAAATCCAATATCAATTGAGAGAAATTTTTTTTATATCTTTAATCAAATTAATGTGAAGTTTAACTTCATTTTCTACTACAAAACATTCCAGAGAAGAAAATGAACCTACACGAGGTTGCTCAAGGTCTGACAAAATGTTCTGAAGCTTCTTCGCCATTGCATTTATTTTGTCGTTCACAGTAAATGGAGTAATATTTCTTCCTTGTAAATTCGAATTTAATTCCTTTATTTGCAAGAAAATATCAGCCAATATGCCAAATTTATTAACCACAATTCATCAAAAAGTAAATAGGATTTTTCAAAATTGTTGTCAAGTAAAAAGATTTGGACTTCTGAGTGAAGTTCAAAAAATTGAGATAGAAATTTTCCTCGAGATAGCCATCGTACTTCAATGTGTAAAAGAAGTTTATTGCGTTCACTTCCATTTTCGATACTAATTATGGAAAATATACGAGAGTTTAGAGCCCGTACTTTTATAAAGTTAACTATTTTAACAGATTGGTCGAAAACAGTTTTAAACGATACAGGTTTAATACCTATTTGATATTGATATCTTGTGGAATTTATTTATATTTTATAGCCTTGATAGAATAGAATTAAACAGATTGAAATAAATAAGACTTTTCATAAACTATTTTTTGATTCATTTCTTTTTTATTATTTTTCATGTTTCTACTCACAAACTTATTTTTAAAACAACTAACTTTTAACAATTATAAAAATAAGAGTTTGTTACAACAGGCTAAGCTTTACAAGCCAAGGCTTCACGGTGGATACTGCAATGTGTGAGACAAACAAACCGAAACATAAAGCAAAGAAATTATTATTCGAATTAAAATTGAGCAAACCATTAGAAAAAAACTAAATTTTTATCCATTTTTTGGAAATTATAACTGATGCCTAAATCAGGGACGGCCAACCCGCAGCCCAACTCGAAAAGTTTTGCAGCCCGCAAGATTAATCACATTTTTACAAAATATATTTATTTTATAATGGCTGGGGTATTTCAAACATTTTAATTATATAAATGTTGGGCCAGAACACAAACGGCCTTGTAAATGTTTAAATGAATCGGTAACACACATGCAAATATAACATGCAAATTTAAATTCAAACCTATTAAAACATCAACTAAACCCTATCAAATATGAGAAAAAAAGATAATAAAATATAAAATAATAAACATAAAAATAAATTAAAATAATAACAAAATGCAACAAGATCCGCACGATATAAAAATAAACATAACACGAAAACCCAACAAATTCGACCGAAATTTGATAATTTAACAAAAAATGAAAATTTCATGAAAATGAAATTAAAATCAAAGAATTTGAATTAGAAATAATTCAATAAAAAATTCAAATAAAAAATTATCAAATAAAATTGCAAAATAATAAAAATTAAGATTAGAATATACTAGAAAATTCCAAGGTCGAATTTTGTTTTACTAAATCAAAAAGAACACGCGAGGTTAGGGACAAAAAATAGGTATATATACCGACACATTTTCACATAAAAATAATCATTTTTTGAAATTTTCGACTAGTTTTAAAAATCTATTTTCTGTAAGTGTGAGTTTTGTTTTGAAACTCTCTCTCCACGTCGCATCCTCGCAATCTCGACAGAGCTCTGCTTGGATGTCGGCTTGGGGAGAGTAGCATTATTATGATTTTTGTTTGGAACAAGTAATTATTATGTTGGTTAATATTAATAAATTATTTATATCTAAAATTGTTTTTCAATAACTACCTTCAATCTATGTCGAAATCTTTCCGGCCCACAGCCAAAGACACATCACAAGTCAGTAAAATCAACACATTATTCAGATTTGTGTAGGTGCGTGGAAGATTGCCGATGATCTGTGCCCGTGAAGACCCGGCGTGCGGAACGCAGGGATCGGAACGTCAATATTTTCCCGTATAGAAGAAAGGAGAAATAAGGAAGGGTCTTTTGGCTACTTCCTCGTTTCTCGATTTCTGTAAATTCGACCGAAATTATTCTACATACGGCTCAAAATCACCACACCGAGTAGTCCAGTGGGCACTCATTAAATATAATATGAACACAGAACGCCTAAGGTCAACCAGGGGAAAGGTAACGGGAATCTAAATTGAAATCGTTGCTAAACATTCAAATCAATAACAAGCCATGCTGTCACTAGGTAATTATTAGGATCAAACTGTAGGAGCGGGGTAGAAATAATTGTAAATATGGAATAATTCAGGATCACCCATTTATTTGAACCACCGAGTTAGATAGTCCTTATTAACCTCACTGATCTGCGAACGAGCGACATATAAGCTAATGGGGAAAACCTCCCACAATAAACCCAAGTTTATTCATCAGCACTGATAAGAAAAAACCTTAGAGTAGGTACCAAAGCTCTCATTAAGAACCCTTTCTGTCATCGAGTCAATACTAGGACTTTATTTTTGACATAAATTAGATTTATTTTACCTAACTACCAAAATTGACCCTAACTAATAAAATGATCTCGGTAAATTAAAACTATTATCAAAACACTACGTCACATCCATCTGCCAGAAATAAAACAAAAGCATAAGAAGAATATAATTTAACTGGCCATAAACCTAAATAAATTCGGTATCATAACAAATAAATCCACGAGCAAGCGGGCCTGAACGACTTCCGATTTCGGTCTGAAACCAGATCCTGGGGGGTTTGGAAAGCATTCCGCAGCCGAAATGGCACTGTAGGATGATGAAATACATATTGAATCTCCGATCAATAAATATCGATTTTTTTTCCTACACCTATTGTAAGTTCAAGCAAAGGAAATATAAAATAAATACCGGTAACGATCTCCTCTCAACCACACAGGCGGGTTTCCAAAGTTTCGTTCGCATGAATCTTCCTTTCGATTGGAGCCCACATCAAAATAATAGCCTGCCAGAGATCTACAAACCCAAGAGGTAAAAATTCTCACTAAAATGAACATGTAACACTTACCTCGTAAAATTCAATCCCTCCGTATCTGCAGTTAAGACTCCCTGCGATATAAAAAAATGAGCCCAAGTTTTAGCAAATGATCTTTATAATTCGTGACAATTTGTCCGGGACGATATGTAAATGTACTGAAAATGATAAATAAGATAGTAATAAGAAAATTCCAGTACTTACTACATAGGTCGTGTTCGACATTTAATTGCCAGATCGATGATATTCACACTTGCTCGTAATGAACCAGTCGGGCATATGCACACTCTCCCGAAGGCACACACCCCGATTAACCAAAATTTGTAATCGGGGATGACCTTTACGGCGCACACTCGTTGTTAGTCAGTGTACACAGCTTTTCGCGGAATCAATATGATACACCAATGCTGCATATAGGGACGCGTCAGCGTAATGGATTTCATTTCGAGTCAAGCGAAATTGTGAGGAGGATAAAAAATTTTGCTGAAATGAACCCACAAGGAAATCTAGCAGATAAATACAATGCCGTTAGGACCCCAGAGGAAGATGTCACGGTCGAGGAGCAACTCATAGGTGAATCATTTACTTTACATTATTATAGTTTCATGACCCTTTTCGTTTGAGTAAGCCGTAGAAAAAAAACCGCGACAATCCCGCCCCATAAGCCAGCCAAGTTCCGTGACCAAGAGCTTTAATTCCGGACAGCACCTACGAACTTATTGCTTACTCCTACCACTCCCGGGAATAAGGATACTTGGACCACAACGAAAACTCATTTACTAAAATCAATCGATAGGTAACCCAGGAGTAAATGATTACGGAGACTAGGAACCTGAAGCCTTACAATCGCCATTATCCTTTTGGTAATACTATCGGAAAAACCATTGTTGTCCTTTGGAAACCCAGGGGAATTATTTCAATATAATAGGATTCCAGAATTGATTAGATTAATTTTAATATTCCACCCTGTCCTTTTTAGAACTATAAATCAAGTATGTTATTTAACATGTGTTAGATTTTCACATTATAAATCGATTATATTGCTTTCGTAATTTAGATTGTTTCATTTTGAATTTTAAATCAATTATATTGTTTAACATATTTTAGATTTTCCCATTATAAATCGATTATATTGTTTACGTAATTTAGAGTGTCTCATTTTAGAAATATAAACCAAATATATTATTTTACATCTTTCAGATTTTTCCATTATGAACCCATTACGTAATTTAGATTGTTTCATTTTTAGAGATATAAATCAAATAATTTATACATCTTTCAGATTTTTCCATTACGTAATTTAGATTGTTTTCATTTTCAGAAATATAAATCAAACACATTATTTTACATCTTTCAGATTTTTTCCATTATAAATCCATTATGTAATTTAGATGGTTTCATTTTAGGAATATAAATCAATTATATTAGTTGACATATTTTAGATTTTTCCGTTATAAATCAATTACGTAATTTAGATGGTTTCGTTTTAGGATTTTAAAGCAACCACGCTAATTTACCTAGTTTAAGTCTCTCCATTATAAAGCAATTTCGCACTTCAAATCCTGTTCACTTTAGAATTATAAATCAATTGCAGTGATTTGTGCATCTCAGACTTTCCTATTTAGACTTGTAACCAGTTAAATGATTTCAAATTTTTGGCAGTCCATTTTGAATCCTGATCGATTAAATCGTTCCATTCGCTTCCAGACTTTATGTGGTAGAACCAGGAGCAGAAGATTATTTTCGTCTACAACGGTCAAATCAATTTTTTTTTTACCTGTCTCAAAAATGATAATTGGCTAGCTGATTTGATTTCACCGTTCAACCTTAGGGTCAACGTCGGCTCATTAGGAACTCACGATTAGTAGACTATCTTACGAAATTTTTATCCGTATTCCTTATGAAAAATGGACATCTCGACTCAGATTAATTATCTTAGGGAAGCTGGCCGTTTTTCCTGGAGGGGTTAGCCATCGTGATTGTCCTTTCCACCCTTCCAGTCGGTTGGCTTCCGAAACCAATTAACGCCGACCCTACGCTACGCCTCAAATATATCCGAGAAGACGGATGTAAATTAAACGACCCTTCGAGCAATCCATATTAATTTATTGTCTCGTTCAGAACAATCGAGATCTCACGTTTACGTCTCTGCTCACGTCGCAGACCAATGGCGACAAGCGTGGCGACGCGCCAACCAAGAGCGATATTCCGAAGTGCCCCCGCCAGAAGGAAACCGGCGAGAAGACGCACTCCTAGTGGAGCTTACGATGGGACAATTCAAGAAGGAGGGCCGACGCAGCGACCCAAGTCCGGCCCATGATATCCATGTGCGGGCCCAGACACTTCTGCACCACCTCCTGAACCACCAGCGCCTTGTCAACTCCTCGGTGGATCGGGCCAGAAAATATTTGGCCAGCGTTGAGGACGATCTCGCGGCCGGGCGACTCGCGGACGCCTATCCACCACCCCCGAGACCGGCCCGGAATACAAAGCGGCCGGTGTTCGTGATCCCGAACTGCTCTCCGGAAGAAGGAGTAAGGAAGTTTTTCGAGGATGCTTAACATCCTCGAGTTGACCAACATTAACCGTCTCAGTTTATTACAATTTTTTTTATTGTTGTTTAATAATAGAACCTTACACTTGAGATGCGTTTTTCATTTATTTCAATGATTTCTGGATAGGAATTTCCCAATTTATGTTTTACATTAATCGCATGCTCGTGAATTATAAATTAGTAATAAAATTGTTAATACATATTATCCCCAGAAATGGAACCTCTCCAAATCCTACGAACTGAACTGACCCGTGCCCAACAGACCAACAAGGCTTTATACTATCAAATAATTCAGTTAACACGCGAAATTCACCAAACGAAAGCTACCTGGGTGGACCCGACTAAGATCAAACCACTACATCAAAGCCTCACTGCTGCTCAAAAGGGGTGGGCCGATGAGAAACAAATAAATCAAAACCTCCGAACGCAGATGTGGGGGTTGGAGGTCGCCTTGTCCGCTAGTCAGGAAGGAGCGGCCGTAACCTACCCTCTCGTTTTCGCCCCGCCTCAGTTAGTTTAGCGTGAGTCGGTGGCCACTCCACCATTGGCCTCAACCCCTGTTACAGCAACAACTACCAGCTATCGTCCAGGACGCAAAGAACGTGCCAGGCGCTGAGCCGCGCGATTGTTAAACGGGCAAAAATAACGTTTCAATGTGTTGTCGTCTGTAAATGTTACATGTCTTGTTGTATAATTACATCCACCTTATGTGTGCTTTAGTCCAAATCGTGGTAGAATCTCGATTATTTCATATCAAACTCCAACATTAAAATTCACAGCCTAAGGGGGACCAATCATCAAAAAACCGAGTAGGCGTCTTCTAACGACAGCTCGTTGGACCCTGGGATTGACCGAGCAATTACAGCATTAGTAATAGCGCTCACTTTTTGCGGACAATCCACCCACTCGAACACATTTCCAACGTTGCTTAGCAACGGGTGCCGAGTGGTAACTAGGATGTTATATGGCGTTACCGGGGTAATCATAGGGATATTTAAACAAACTTCAACACCCAGTAACCCACCATAAATGAAAAAACATTTAATAGGTATAATAATATAAATTTTTTTAAAAATATAAATTAATTTAAGAGGTGAAAGCGACACCGATTCCTAGCAATAATATAATATAATTTGTGTTTTATGATTATTTTTGAGTAAGTTTTGTATTTTGTAATCCAAATAGTTATAAACAAATATCATACTAGTGTTGGGCCAAGACTGAGTTTTGTTTAAGTGAATCGGAAAATACACGTAAACACAGCAATGCATATTCAAAACATTGGAACACTAATTAAACACCCTAAAAGATGAAATGAAATATAATTAAAATACAAAATCAAAACACATAAAAGTAAATTAAATTATATACAAAGATGCATTAACAGCCGAACGAAATTAACACAAAAATAACATATTAACAAGATAATTTGACTAATAGCGACAAATTTTGTTGAGATTACCTAAATAACCAAAACAAAAATAATTATTAAATGCTTAAAATGATTCGGGTTAATGATGATAAATGAATGAGGTATTGTTCTAGAACTCAGTAAAATAGGAGTGGAAAAGAGATATCAAGAACTGAGAAGAGAATAGAAGAAAATCAATAAAAGCAAACAATTGAATAAAAGAAGGTCATTCATAATTAACCAGTATAAGTTCAAAAGAAGAAAATAAAAACCAAAAACAAAGTAAAAATTATCTTGTTATTTCGAAAAGCTATTCGAGATAGAAAAAAAGAAAAGGCATTGGAAGCCGAGAAATTACATCGTCAAAAAAATGTTTATCTTGAAAACTGCCAGAGATTGGAGCGTCCAATGGAATTTGTTGGAAATTAAATCTATTATCTATATGTGACATTAGATGGAAAAGTATAAAAGCTAAGGACAAGGAATTACAAAGCAGAAACAAAAAGTAGAAGCCAAGTGGAGAAAAAGAGATTAGAGAGAAATTGGACAGCATTCGATGAATAACTGGAAAGAAGAAAATTACAGAAACTTTATTGAAGAAAGGTATTAAAGAGAAATTTGGATAAAACTAAAAATTGAAAACATTCAAGAACAGTTGGAATCAAGGAAAAAAGAAATTTGAAGCAAAAATTAAGCGATACGAAAACGAAAATAATAAAGAAAGTTGAAAAGAGACAAAACCGAAATTGTGAAAAGGAAATAAAGTGAAATCAATGCTATCAAAGTTATTGATTAAATTCGAGTCAAAGCAAAGAAACTAAATAGACTTATCGATCTCCGAAACCCGTCAGAGTAGTCAAGTGATTGTGAAATTCAAACGATCCGAAAAGTGCTATTCTTCCCGAAAGGTCGTAATAAGCACCAAGTTGTAATTTTAATAGATAATTCTTGGTGTCATTTTAAAGTGGGGATAAAGTGTGCTGATCAATAAAGTTTATATTATTTGGAGTTAATTATTGTTGTTTACAAGCACGCTCGGAGTCAGATTGACAATTCATCCTATTTAACTTTACCGACAACTATAACAATTTTATAAAACTAGAAAACCTACGAATAAAAAGATTTTTAAAAGAAAATAGTTTAAGTCGAAATAATTAAATTGAAAATAAAGGAAATAATTTGTTGAATAAGTCGAAAAATAATAAAAGTCAAAGAATTAGTTAGTACAAATAACCCTAGGTCAAATTTTGTTTTAATGCATAAAAAAAACACGCAAGGTTAGGATCACAGAATAGGTATATATATATACTCATGCTCTTGCTGCCGTTCTCGACATGAATACTCGACATAAAAGACAATACCCTATTAATGAGAACAGAACAAAATACCCGATTTATTATTATAAACAGCACGAGCAATGAAAAATTGAACTAGCACCCAATCAATAGGCACCAGTACTAATATTGTCTCCAACCACATTGAATCTTATCATTAGTATCATAATAAAGCTATTGGACATCCACATAGCGGCTCGAATCAAAAGAGAAGCCGTAGAGATCGCTGTGAGTGGCCCTCCATAGAACTGTTCATACTCATAATAGTTCCGAACATTTCCTGTAGATCTTATAAATAAAAGAATTTGACTCATAATTTGTAATTACCAGACGAATAGAGTTTGATCCTGACAAAATTTCTCTTCATGTAATACCTCACCCTATCAATAGAACCACGAGATGCAAACCAATATATAAACCATAAAAATGAATGAAAAATTTTAAAATGACAAATGTTACCAACAAGTCACGTAAACAAAGATGATTTATTGACCTACGAATTCTACTAGACTAATAAAAAAAATAAGAATGCAAAATTCTGCATTTATTAAACAATTGCATTGTAGCTCGAAAAATAAATTGGAATTATCTATGCGATTGTCAACAAACAGAATATTTAGTTCCAGTCGGTGATCATATGAAAACTATAAATAAAACTGCACCAACTTTATTGCTATCTAGAAATTTCATGCGGCCTTTTTTTTCATAAACTCCTTTCAAAGAGCACATGCCGTGCGAATTGAGACAGCAGCGCAGGAGGTGGAAACGACCGTTCAAGAACATTGTCATGATTCAAGAAGAGATGACGCTGAACCGAAAGTCCCACGACATTGGGAAGGTAAGCGACACACAAAAACCAAGTGCAAGGAAGGAGCGGTCGAGATAGACAAATTATTTCACCAGTAGGTAAGACAGTGGCGTAAACAATGAAACTTCTGAAAAATTAATCTCATGAGTCGGGAGCATTCAATTAAACAAATAAAAATAGAGAGATGGAGAAATTAGGTAGGATAAATAACTTATAATTGATGTCATTGTGGCATGTATAAGTGTGTTTATTTTCTTTTATTTTCTCTTACAGACATCTCAGTCAGAGGCCCTTTGCGAGATGACGACTGGGAAAAAATCGAAGTGGCAGCACCCTCAGCAGCAAAATTCCGACAAGAATTATTGGACCACGAATATGTAATTTCTACACTGGGGCGGAAGTTACATATCACTTGGTTTTCGCTCAGACATTGGTAATTCGCTGTGAGGACTCAATCGTGCCCATGCTGAAATGTCCCGACAAGCTCCAAAATCAACTGGGCAAGGCTGAACGGGAACGTAGACGGTTATTATACCCGAAAAACAAAGGGCTCGAGCATTCTCGTACCAGCAATTAAATGGTTACACGGCTTATGATCACGCGACTTATGAACACGCGACATTTGAACACGGACATTTGAACACACGTGAGATGATCACAGAGACATATGAACACTAGACATATGAAGATACAACCTCATTTTCGCAACGACAGATTAACACGGTCATTATGAACACGCACCATAAGAACACAAAATATAAATTAAATTTAATATATATTCCTGGAAGGTAAAATTACAGATAACAACAAATTTATTACCGTTTAAAAATATTGTCACACGTATATAGTATTGCAGATAGCGTCAAATATAGTTATCGACTGCAGTTCCATAAATAGTAGATTTAGTAAACGATCCGCAAGAAAAACTATTCATGAGAGAGGTGTGCCATCGACTTCAAAAAAGTTAGAACATTCGCTGATAAATACAGATTAACTGCAATTTCTACTCGCTCTTTCAATTCACGATATTTCTTCCTTGGCAATTGATTGACGCCGGATATTCCCTGAAGAAAACTCGCTTTCTGCTTCTGTAAATCTTTCGAGAGGCCATCCAGGAAAGTCCATAGAGTAGGATGATGGCAGTGGAACAAGGACTGGAGACCGTAATGCCATACCTCTACTGCATTTGTGGTTCTGGCTATGCCCTCGGCTGCAGCTCCATGATGATTCCAACGTTGTATTGAGAACAAACTCGGGCCGTAATTTTGAACTCTTCCAGCTCGTCTTCGTCCACAGATGTAAGTGTGTTCGAAGTATGAAAGAACCTCAGGCATCCGCTCATGTAATTCGCTTATTTCGTCTGATAGAAGCTCAAAAGCATCATTGATGTCAGCCACAGGGACAAAAGCCAATACAGGTATACATCTGACTGCTACACGAACGATGTTGTCTGATTCATAGGCCTGCTTCATCCCAACTTCATTCGCTTTTCTCAAAACGCTCTGACAGAGATGAAAGTAGCATCCTGAGATGGCTGCATTTGGAAATGCAGCCTGAAAAGCAGACATCGCAGCCGTTGCGAAGTCGACCAGAATACGTTCAGGATTGGCCGACGGAATGAGAATTCGCAGTTGGTGCATGATGATATCGTATGCAGTCCGATCCTTGTTCGTCACTAAACAGTAAATTCCAACATGATTGTTGCCTTGAACGAGCTCAAAATGGATGGTGTACAGTTGGAAAAAGATAGAGGGAACAACCTTGAACGTTCCATCTGCTATCCACAATTTTTCTCGTGCAAGCCCGTCAAGCAGATCAGAGCTTCCAAAGATTAACACTCGGTCCCCTTCCGGTCCTGAATCGTACAGAAGCACTTCAGAAAAGCGCCGTGGAACGATGAAAGTTGTATCAGAAGGTAGAGGAGGCAAAGTAGCTCCGTTATCGTTCTGTTTGAAAGCAGTTTTTCTATGGCGTTGAAGACAGCGAGCAAGTGTTGATATTTTTGGTAATGCCTGCAGAACATCATTTTCGAGTTGATGAGAAACAACTCCTACAACAGCTGCAGGTGTGGCGGACGTTTCGCCCATCTTTTGTTTCATCTCAGCGACAGCAAGACGAGCGAGTGAGGTTGCGCTGTTGCCTTGATGCGTATGTTCTGGATCTTGGGTGCTAACGATTTTATCCTCGAATGTTTTCAGATGAGCGTTACATTTATAACTCTTATACATTTTACAGCGCCAATAAACTTCTCCATTCTTATTCTCACGCACTTTAATATCCTCAAAATTTTTGAACATTACTGTTCATCGATCTTTTATAGAAACTCCAAAATTTATCGAATCCATGTGTGTTGCCATGGGTGATTAATATAATTAAAACTAATTCTAATATTTAAATAGAATGAGACAAGTTTTATTTTTTTAATTTTTATGCTGAAAGTTCGGTTTATATATTTGCTCTTTGTCTGACCTAGTTAGTGCTTAATTATGCATCAAGGAATATCAAAGGACGTTTAGTCTACTGTTAGTTTGCCGCGTGTTCAACTGTACAAGGACATTTCAAGTACTCATCAAAGCACATTTTTTACTTTGTGTTCTTCTGTTGTGTTTTGTCTTAATTTATGAACACTCTATACTTCGTCTATAATTTTCATGCTGAATATCTATATTTCGTTTTCTAATAACGCGTGTTCATAATGACTGTGTTAATCTGTCGTTGCGATAATGAGGTTGTATGTTCATATGTCTCTGTGATCATCTCACGTGTGTTCAAATGTCCGTGTTCAAATGTCGCGTGTTCATAAGTCGTGTGTGGTCATGTCGGCACACCCATTTAAATGTCGCTAAATTGATGTAATAACACTCTTAAATAAAATATTGTTTGCTTGAATTCGTTGAACAAGAGAAATAAGTGCTAGAAATTAGTGCTATATATTTCTTTGCAATGTCCGGCTAGTATTTTTGTTATTTTATTATCTAGATTATCTATGCTTAAACTTTAAACTTTAAATGTAAGAATAACAGTAAACACAAAAAAAGTCTATAGTGTATTTAAATCCATTATTATAATATATATTTTTATATGAGGCTGCGGAGTTATAATGAATTTCTTAAGTGGCCTGCAAGATCATTTTGGTTGGCCACCTCTGGCTTAAATGTTCAAAATCCAATTTAAATTTATTGTTTCTTTCGTTCCTATTTATTGCTTAAGAGTTTTTCAAGACGTTGCAATGGAATAATTACCACTTTTCACAAACGTTGGGACATTTTTTGATTCTCAAATACCAATATTTTTTTTATTAAGATAAAAAGATCGTCCTTTAGCTCTTTATTATCCAAATTTAGAGAGTTTAGATTTATAATCCATTTTTTCAGAAGTTTCCAGTTATCCACCATCTAAATATTAATCTGTATTTGTAGAATGTTATAGTTTTTGAATCGACTTTCTGTCAATTAAATTTTAAAGTCTCTCTTTCATTGTAAGTGGTTCGTTGTTAGGTGTAACTTGAACGGATTCAATATTCTTATCGTCACCGTTGCAGGGCAAACGAGCACCTATGCCTTCATTTTCAGTGCAAATATTGAACTGCTTTGTGAGCTCGATTGTAAGACTTGTGATACTAATTAACAAGTTTTAATTTTCTAAACTGCCCACAAAATGAGAATTAGAAACATACATGTTTGGGTTGTGGATAAATTGCAAAACATTAGGATATTTTGTTTGTCTCTGTCTAATTCGTACAATTCGTTCCTCTTTAAGCTCCTTACTTAACGTAGAATTTTGCTTTGATAATTCATCGTACAATCTCTAAGATCGTAAAAACGCCATAGCATGTTCAACAAACTATTCCATATTGTTATAGACTCCATGATTAATGATTTCTACTTTCCAAATTCTGCGAAAATATGTTACTGTAGAATTTCATTATTTTTTGAAGAAGACTTTTTGAATAATCTGATAACTTTGTAAACTCTATGTTATAATTTGTTAACCTTGGGATTAAAATAGACACATTGAGTTATTCCTTCCTCACTACTTTTTGTTTTTAAATATGCATATGCCTCGCAAATATTTTCATCTGATTCAGATTCGTTTAACTCGATTGAATATGCAATTTCTGTTACATTATCTTCTTTCTCATCCTTAGATGGTAACGCACTAGAAGTTCTTCTGTATAGTATTTTAACAATAGTTAATTGTATTCTATAGATCAAACAGAGCTGACTGGTTATATTCTTGAAAGTAGCCAATTTCTTCATGAATGAAGCTCCGTCTGTTGTGCTACCAACTAAGCCAGCCCAAATAAGATCAAAAATAGTCAATTTGTCTTAAAGAATTTTGAGATATTTCTTAGCATGCATCTTTCAATGAGCCCTACTAAGCCAAAAGTTCCAAAGCTTATTATTTCCGTGTAAAGTTGAGTTTATATATCTCGGTCCATTTATCTGCAGTTATACTGAATTTTGCACCATTAGGTTTACATGTAAAGATTTCTTTGGAAACTTGTTCGCAAATTTTTTTTGCAAAAATATTTAAGCATTTATGCATAATCCAGCTTTTTGTGCAAAAAAACGTTTTTTGAATTATACTTAAATTAACAAGAATATATTCAGACCCCATAACTCATCATATGCGTATCTCATGATTCTTAAAAGATGCATAAAATTTGTACAGAAAAATAAAAAAAGAGGAACATAAATATATGAAAAGTGTTGGTAACTCAAAAATAAAAGTTGAAATTAATTACACCAACATATTCGCTTACAGAAAATTTCAATTTAATATCCATATAAATAAGAGTTTAGGCATCTACCAAAGTATATTTGGTATTCACAACTCTGAATTTTTTTACTGGTTAGAATGTAGGGTTTTTTATTTTCTCACACGAGTCAGGTTTTCAAATCAACGAATGTTTTATACCTCATCCACTTTTTGTAAACAGCGTGTTGCTTTGACGGTGTACCGAATGCTGTTTACCTCATGAACCTATCAACAGTCACCAGCATTTGATAGAAATTTATTATTGAAATTTGGTGAAGTAACAATTAGTTGTATTTAAAATTAGATATTTTGAGAATACATTAAGGATTTCAATCAGAAGTTAGAGGTCAAAGGGTACATAAGAGGGGTTTCTAAGTTAAAATAACAACATCAGTGCACTTTTAATTAACTTTTCTCGGAAAGTAAATCTAATAACTCGATATTTTCTGTGAAGTAATGTCTACTAGTCAAACTTAAACACTTTTTGGGGAAGGTGGATTTCAACAAAATCGATATAATGTGACAGGATATGGGGAAGTTAAAACTACAACTAAAAATCTCCGATATTTCCTAATTTCTGGAATCGTCAGTTGTAATCCCTAAGTATATATTTAAAAAATTAAATAATAACTGTAAATATTAATTATGTAAAATATTATTTAAATAATATTTTTAAATTAACACATTAAGCATATAATGTAAAAATGTGATATACTCTAAAACTCGAAAAAATACTTCCACTCCCGAAATAATTCCATATTAGAAATGATTGTTTGGGAGTATCCATTAAGGACGTCACCTAAGAAAAGGGTCAAGGTGGAGGCGGCTCAACAATTGCTTATCTTTTGGGGACGTCCTTAATAGATGCTCCTTTATTTGAATAAATATTAAAAAGTTCATATATTTTTTAAATTGCACAATCATACCATTTTTTGCTTTTGTTTTAATATTATTAAAGTTTCAATATCGTTTAATGACAAAAAAAGAAATATAAAAATAACCATAAGTTAAATGCAATTGCTAGTTATCGACTTAGTAGAAATATCTCAGAATTGGGTAGAGGATTTGGCATTAATAGACAAACACTGAGAGAATGGATCACTAAAGAAAGTGAAATAAAGCTATCAGATCCAAATAAGTTTAGACTTATAGAAGAAGAAAGCTGAAGTTTGAGGATCTGCGCAGTTTGTTATAAACATGGGTTATTGATGAATGAAAGTGCGAATCTCGTTCAATGAGTATCAAAAAGATGCAAGATATATAAGTTGAACAAAACCCCGGTTCCCATTGGTCCCCAAAAAAGAAATGTCTAGATATATTTATGACGAGAAATAAACTAAATTTAAGAAAGGTCAATTCAGGTTTAAATCAATTAATGATGTATATAGAAACACTTCAATGCAGTGGTTCCAATAAGATATTTGTAAACGTACAGGGATGGGGTGAATCAATTGACATTGAGATATGTCCTTCTGAAAATACTAATATTTTACAGTTAAGAAAAATTCCTTAAAAATATTAAAGATCAGTTATTTGAATTTTCGTAAAGTTAATAATTTTCGCGGTGTTAATAATGGATGATACCAATACAAAAGTCACAGTAACTAATAATCTCTTTGCCATCGAACTGCAAATAAAATTATAAATATTAGCAATTAGTATATTTTTTTCAATTTTTGTAGAGAAAAGTATCCTAATTAATCAAGACTCTTGTCCCCCAAAATTAATTAATTTTTGATCTCCTTTCCATTTTCACGTGCACCCCCCATGGAGGACATGACTCAAAAAAGAAATTTAAATAATTTATAAGCAAATAGGCTAAATTAAATTTCAACATTATATGTAGTAGTACGCAATATTGGTTGAAAAATAGAGAAAACACATACACAATTAAAGTAATCAAATGGGAAAATAGGGGACATAAAACATGCTGCTTACTTACCATATATAGTATATAAAAAGATAATAGAAAAATTTTAAAAAATTACTAATTCATTATGTACAATATTTAAACGACCGATGCTCATGGGATTGTCTTAAGCACTTGACCCCTCCATAGTGTCCCTTTTGTGAAGACCCCTCCCCTTCTACGAAGGCGTCCTTAATGGATGCTCCCTAACCATATTATTCTATCAGTATTTAATTACACACACACACACACACACACACATATATATATATATATATTCATTTGTTGTTCAATTATCGAACTTCCTCTGATGTCTTTCCGAGCTCCAGTTGTAGTTATGCATCAGATAAAGTACATTTTCTTTTAATGTTTTCAATAAAATCCTTCCAGTAAAAACAACTTTAGAAAAAATCTGTTTAATAATATTCAAATTTTTGAAATAACCAACGTAAATACACGCCATTGTCAACAGAATTCTAAAAAAGGAGAAAATCAATACATCAGTAATATCTCTGATCACAGAATATCGTTATGTGCAATTACAGGAAAACGCAAAAAAGCATACAACAGAAATACATCAAATGAAAATGATCTACAAAATATCCTCAAGTCAAATAAAACGAAAATCTAAATGAAATCAATCAATTACTGTCCGATAATGCCCTCGCAATAACAATCAATAATAAATATTAATTAACAATAATTATATAATAACGATAATTAATTATAATCTATAATCAATAAAAATATTATTATAATATCTGAAATCAATGCATAGTATGA
The DNA here is from genome assembly GCA_022537955.1 of Schmidtea mediterranea. Lineage (NCBI taxonomy): Eukaryota > Metazoa > Platyhelminthes > Tricladida > Dugesiidae > Schmidtea > Schmidtea mediterranea. The sequence goes on from CM039680.1 coordinate 43,470,502, forward strand.
ATTTACATTAAACACAATCGATAGATTTTTTAATCAATTTTTATTTTTGTTTTTGAGAAAAATAGAATAATAGACAAATTTAATCGACTTTTGTAATATAAAATTACTGAAATTGCAAGATTGGTCCCAGCGCACACAAACCAAATGACTATATATCGAATTGTATTGATTATTGTATATTATTATTATTATTATTATTGTCATCATCATCAACACACATATCACAATGCCTTCATCGATACATATGTCTGTAAGTGAGGAGGTAGATTCAAAGCTGCAATTTTATTCTTCAAACTATCAGTGTGACCGAGATTTTTTTGAATTTCATTGCGACACATGCGTTTCAATGATCGGACATTGTATTCATCTTTTTTCAACCATTCATAAAGCTCAGGATCCCGGCTCAACACATCTTCAGAAATAATGTTGTTATGTAGTAACCAGTAGGTGAAATTCGACAAATTCAACGGATCACATCCACTCGACAATAACAGTTTAACCATTGGGAAATCCAATTTTGGAAATTTTACTGCCATATGAAGCGGAGCTAAACCATTTTTATCGGGTTTATTGACCGAGGCACCAACTTCTATCAGTCTTCGAGCTATGTGAATGTGACCGTGTAAAACTGCAATATACAGAGGTGTACGACCGTTCTTATCAGATGTATTAACCGATGCACAACTGCGTAATAACAAATCGACAATTTCCCCTCTTCCGTGATATGTTGCAACATATAGAGGAGTTTTGTTATGAGAATCTGCTTGATCTACCTTAAAAAAACAAACTCAAATATATCTGAAAATAATTTTGGAAAGTGCATTATTTAGTAATTAATGCGAATAGTCAATTCCAAGGCTTGAAAACTGATAGTGTCTCTTTTATCATCACTAATAATAATGATGTTAAATAGCCATTCTTTATCAACAACTCAACCAATTTATCAACACCTTTACTGAATTAGCAAAAATAAAAGATAAAACACGAATTAATTAGTACTTACATTCAGAAAAACTTTCAGGAAAGGTATAAAGATTAGTATCATTTGGTTTTATATAAATCTATGTCTCATAGTGCTGAATTAATAAATAAACTTTCTCTCAGCTTTGCACGTGAATACAATGTTCTTATGTAAAGTATTCATAAATTGAAAAAAACCAGCTGCACAAACTTCTGATTTTTGAATATAACTAAAATATCATATAAGGATTTCTCAAATTGGAAAGAAACAATTTTATTTTCTAAACTTGCTAAAAATATTGCACCTAAGCGACTACATATATTTGCTGATACCATTCATTATTAAAAAGAAAATTGACTTGAAATAGAAAACTCAAGAAGTTTACGAATTGTTCTTCTATTCAGAGATATTTTTATTCCATAACAAATGACATAAATCAAAAGCTTCACTTAAAGCTACAGACTTATTTAAAAATGCTTTAGATGAACAAAAGCAAAAGTTATCACATGTTATTATATATTTAATGCAAATTTATTTATTAACTTAGTGCTAATGGAATATTTATATTAAAAACAAGAGGAATTTATGCACCAACTTAATATATAAATAAATGATTAAATTAATGCATTTTGAGGATTGATATTGTAAGCAAATTCCTTATACGACAATACCTTGCTTAGTGCGGTTAATTGGTTTCACCGATATGCCGCACTAATTGAACAATGTAGCCTATGGGAAAAATTGTAATTGGTTCCAAAATTTTTTTTAATATATATCAATGTTTTTAAGTTCAAAATAAATAAAAAATGTCACGAATAAATAATATTACGATATGAATGAAATAAAACCAAATAAATAATTTAAAAGTATTTATTATGCGTTACAGCACAGAAGCACTCGCAAATTCGAGATAAAAAAATATTTTATTTTTTAGTTTCCAAAAATTGTAGAATCGATGTTTGTTTACTTATTTTCATTGGGTTTTTTTCTTCAAACAACTCTATGTAGCAACTGCCAATTTTCGGCGAACATGAATGCTGCGTTCAAAATTAGGATCAACTTCCATGATATGTTCAGAAAGCTTATCGGCCATTTTAATAATTTTTGGAAGTTCTTCAGTTGATAATTCCTTTGTTGGCGTATCAACTGCAACTACGCTATCTAAGTCACTGTCCCTTTCTTCGAATGCTCGTTGTTCTTCCATATTAAGAAGAGTTTCATTGTCCAATTCATTCGTATTTGAATTGATGCACTCTATTACATTGGCAGAATCAATTTCACTAAAGTCCTATGTCTCTTCCAATTTCTACTATGTCATGAGTGACCTTAGCAAAATGAGTCTCAAAGCCTACGAAATCATTAGCGCAATGCAGCAAAATATGTTTGCAAACTGCCCTCAAATTGCTACCAGTAATTTCGTTCCAAGCTTCGCCGATATTTTCAATAACATTTCTGATGTCGTAACTCTTCCAAAATTCAGTTAAAGTTAGTGCATTTTCCCCTGACGTTGCTTTTATAGCTTGCAAAAATGTTCGGCGTAAATAATAGGCTTTGAATGTTGCAATGACACCTTGATCAATTGGTTGAATTAATGAGGAAGAAAAATTATTTGTATATGTTCATTTAAATGAGAGAGCCCAGTTGGATGACCTGGTGCGTTATCTAAAATCAATAAAATTTTATAATCTAAGCCATCTTTGCAATAACGCCCTGTTGCAGGACAAAAATAATTTTGAAACAAATCTTCAAATAAAGTTCTTGTCACCCATGCTTTTTTATTTACACGCCAAATTACAGGAAGCGTATTTTTAGAGAAACCTTTAAGTGCTCTGGGATTTTCAGCGCGATAAACTAGCATAGGCTTCAGTTTGAAATCCCCTGCAGCATTTCGACCCAATGATAGTGTTAGATGGTCTTTTGAAATTTTATATCCAGGACATGCCTTTTCTTTCTCGGCAATGTGTGTGTCGGTAATTTTTTCCAAAACAATACTGTTTCGTCCACATTAAATATTTGTTCATCTTGATAGCCACCTTCCTCAACAATTTTTTTTAATTCTATAAGATAATTTAAAGCTGCTTCCTTATCGGCACTTGTACTTTCACCAAAATTGTGAATTCCACACCTTTTTTTGAAACGAAAAAACCAGCAATGACGTGCAGTAAAAGTTTCATTAATTTCGCCGCTATCTTCGTCTTTTAAGTCCTCAAAAAGACTTAAAGCTTTTGCTTGAATTTCCATTTGACTTAGTGGAATTCTCTTTTGATTTAAATCTTCAATCCAAATGCCTAATAAACGTTCCATATTAATCATTCGAGAGGTTCTGTGTTTAGAGAAAAGTGATTTTGATAAATAAGATGCTGTAGCAATTCCTTGGGATTTATGCTGATCGTTATTTTTAATTATTAGCCGAATTGATGATTCGTTGATACTTTTATTTCTGCTAATTTTTGCGAAAGATGCACCGTCATCATGAAGCTTAATTATGTTTTACTTTTGTTCTAATGTCAACCACTTGCGCTTAGCAGACGTATCTTTATTTTCCTCGTTTCTTTTCGTGCTCATAGTTACGATAAAAATTTGATAATTACAAAAATTTAATTAATTCAACTTAATTAGGCTAGAACTGGTTGGATAATGGAGTGAATCAGCTTCAACCGCTTGCGCCAGAGATCAGCGAGGTAGAAACCACTTCAAACCAAAAAAGTCTAGACAAAGCCTATTTATATAATTAAGAAATTTATATTCTAAATGGCTTGTTGATACGTTTTTGCGCATTTTATTGATAAAAAATTATAAATTTTAATTTTTTTCCCTCCCAAAAAAAACGCACTATAGTGAAACCGCACTAAGCGAGGTATTGCTGTACTTACAATACTTTACGCCAGCGATGTCCAAATTTATTTTTCTCTAGCCAAAAAATTACAGAATTCAGCAAACCAAAGTTATTTCCCAGTCATATTAAGAAGGTATAAATTCATATTATACAAAAGAATTCTGTGTAATTTAGTAATGATTAAATTTAATTAAAGTTGGAAAAAAATAAAAGAAATGATTTTAGTTGTGCAATGGATGGTAGTTGCAAGCTCTGTAATATTTGGTTCAATTTTTGACGTTGTAAATTGGTATCTAAATTTTACCATATCCTGCAAATGAATATAAGAAAATTAAGGTTAAATTTTGGTTATGAGTGATCAGGGCCGTTTATTTCATATTTTATGAATAAACATTGCGGAAATTGGCTAACATTGTTATTTATTTAAATTTTATTTATTGTGTGAATAGATGTTATAAATATTAAAGTATTACAGCTAACAATAATGAGGATATTAACTAATTCTATACTAAATTTAAATAATTTGAACATGAAAAAATACCAAAAACCAAATTCAAACAAAAAAAATTTCCGTTAAGTTAAAAGTGATTTTTATACGGAAATTATTAGCATGTTGGCACTGTTAATAAACTTCAACATTATATGTAGTAGTACGCAATATTGTTTGAAAAATAGAGAAAACACACACACACAATTAAAGTAATCAAATGGGAAAATAGGGGAAATAAAAATTTGATTTAATTTTTTAAGTAAAAAAGTTTCCTAGCAAAGTTTACTTATTTTGCTTTTTTATTTCTTTACCTTTTTTCATTGTGGCACGAGGACATATAGTTGGGGACCACAGTCTTATTCTCTAAAATTAATGAATTTTTCAAAATTTTTAAATGATTTTTTCAGTAAAGAAATTTTTAAGATGTTAAAATTTTTCGTCTCTGGTTACGGTTGATAGTTTTAAAAAATCGGTTTTCGGTATGAATTTCTGATTTAGGCATATTTGTATTAATATTATTAATACAATTAATATAAATCTACCTGAGCACCATGTCTCAATAAGGCATTAACAATTTCTAAATGACCGAAATTCGCAGCATTATATAATGGTGTTTTCATTTCCTTATTTGGTGAATGTAAATCTGCCTCCTTCGCTAACAAATAATCAACAACGTCAGTATGTCCACGACATGTTGCCAAATAAATTGGACTCCTACCGAATTTATCCTGAAAATAATTGAGCTTAATTGGAACTTTCATATAAATTCCATGTCTATATTACAAATATATTTCTCATGAAACTTTTGATGAAAATTAGAAATATCCCAACAATAAATCTCATAAAAACTTATAATTAAAAGTTATTATTTTTTGATAGTGAAGCGGTTGAACATTGTACAAGAATATCGACATTTACTGCTAACAGATATTTTAAGTTAAATAAATTAAAAAAATTACTTATTAACCACGAATTGGATGAAAAGGGGTAAATACATTGTCACATTATAACTTAAATATTCACATTTAATTTGAATACATTTTCTATTACACTATGATAATTGCTAGAATGAGCTATATTTGGCAAAATTACTACTTGCAGATTGAAACAAATCTTGCCCGAACGAGACTAGGGTTCATCACTATACGAAAGAAAACCTGAGCCCGAACGGTGCTCGGGCAAGAATGTTAAGTGGTTAATAGTATGTTGTGCGGAATGATTATGGAATGTTGAAAATTTGTTGAGCGTATTTATATATCAGAAAATCTTATAAAGATTTTGTTTTATCTAATGTTAATGAACGTTGTTTTGAAAAAAATATTTTAGTTTTTTGCAAATTATTTGAAATTCTTATTTGGAATTGTGGATGTTTTAAAAACTAGGAGTTCCGATAAAAATGGAAACTCTACTAATACCAAAATCACCACTTCAGTGATAATTGAATATTATAGAACAGCTTATATATTAAGCGTTGGGTTTCCATAAGTTTTGGTAGATTACAAGAATTCTTACTTGAGAATGTCTGAGTGTAATTTGACTAATGGGTGTAAATAATATCAAAAATGTATTTAACAATAATGAGCCTAAATTTGTGCTGTTATTGCCGTACTCGTGAGGTTTTACAAATTATAAGAGGGAGATAAGTAAGCAGGTGGGAAATTTAGATTATAAGATCGTTTCTAATTCGTGTAAGGTCTGCAATATGTGTATTAATAAGTAAAAAACTCCAGTCGGATTGTGTTGGGATCTTGTTTACCAATTTACATGTAATAAGTGTAATACTACATACATTGTGAGACTTTCTGCAATTTCTGCACTCTAGTTCTTAAACATTGTCAACTGAAAAGGAAGACCAAGGAAAATTACGAGTGTATTGAATGTGTTTAAATGGCTATCAATGCTAATAAGCAATAGTCAACTGCGAATCTAAATGCTAGTAAAACCAATTATCCCTGAAGAACTGATTAATATAAATATAAACTTCTCTAAAAAGCAAATATAGGTAAAAATAATTTCCGATCGCTATTTTTATAAAAACATGTTTTCTGTTGTATAAAATTAAAAATGCTCTAAAGTTGTTTTTTAAAGAACGATTGATAAATATAACAAGTAAATTTAGTTATCGTCCGATTACATATAAGCACCTTAAACTTAACTTGAACCTAGACTGTGTGTTAACGGGATCCGACTGTATATATTTAAAGCGTGTGCTTTATTGACTATAATTAAATATAGAATCGAAATATCGAAATAATGATGGCCCATTATTAATAAAAATACGAGAAAGCAAATAAATAAAATATATTTCGAGGAAATTATTCTCATAATCAGTCCACCATCATAATCTATATCAAATGTTATATACGAAAACAATAATGATATAATATTATTATTTAATGATTAAATAAAAGTATCTCAATAAATTTGACGATGATTAAAAACGTTTTTTAGATAATTGTGATTTAATCATTAATGTCTCACATAAAATTCTTTCCAACCTATTATTAAAGTTTTTGAAACAGAAATATAAACAAAGCCAACAGAGACAGTCTTATACAATACTGTGAATAGTTTTTGTGATTTAAATATAATAGAAATATGATTAAATGCTTGGTTATTTGATGAAACTAATTATTTTCTATGCTTGAAAAATCTAATAAAAATATACAAAAGCTCGCATTTTTAATTTCGGGGATGGTGACAAAATCCAGGATTCACCAAATACAAGTTCTAGCTCTAAACCACTTAAGTCTAGCAATAATGGTAAAGTTCGTCGTTAGTACAATGAGAGTTATTCAAGTTATGGATTTACTTGGAGGGGGATAAGGACTTTCCTTTACCAAATTGCATTTTATGCACCACATACTATGTGGTGACAAACTATCAAATGCCACCATGGTTCCAAGCAAGTTGAAACGACTCTTCATTTCAAAGTATCATCACCTCCTAGATAAGAGCAACGAATATTTTAACTGCCTGATTAATCAACAAACACAGCAAGCTACCTGGTTTAAGAAAAAATAAAGGTTTCTAAAAAAGTTCAGCAAGCAAGTTATCAAGTAGCTGAAATTATAGTCCAGCAAATAAAAGCGCATACTATTACGGTACCACTTATTTTGCCGACTTGTCTAGCAGTTATAAAAACTATGCTTGGTGATGAAGCGGACTTGGAAATTAAAAAAAAAACTTTTTCTGATCACACGATCAAAAGAATTCAAGATATGTGAAATGGTATCGAAGAAAATGTTATGAACAAATTAAGAACGTGCGAGTTTGTGCTTCAGGTTGACGAGTCTACTGAAATTTGTGGAAAAGAACAATTTTTGTGTTGCAAGGAACTTTTAGTAACATAAGAGGTCACGATGTGTTTGGTTTGTTGACAGAATATCTGGGACGGTTTATTTTATCTTTGCAATATTGAGTGGGGATTTGTACAGATTGTGCGCCATCAATGACAGGATCAGTCAAAGGTTTTGTGTCCCTTGTAAAACAGAAAACCCAATTTGATGACTACAAATTGTTTCATTCATAGAGAAGCTCTTGTTGCAAAAACACTAAAAGATGAACTGAAGCTAGTTCTAGATCAGGTTATAAAAATGGTAAACTATATCATGATCATTAAAATCAAAACTATTCAATCCGCTTTGTATTGCTATGGAATCTAAGCACTTGTGCTTGATTTTATATACAAAGTTAGATGGCTATTGAGGGGGGAAAGTGTTGTCTCGGGTGTTCGAGTTGAAAGATGAGATGCTTGCATTTTTTAGAAATGAGGAATTAGTGACTTTTGTGATTGCCTTGATAATGAATTCTGGTGTGCTAAGCTGGCACATATGGCAGATATATTTCAACGTTTGAATGTTGCTAACACTGGTCTTCAAGGTCGAATGAAAACCTACTAAATTCAACAGACAAATTTGTATCTCTGCAACGCAAAATAAATATTTGGAAACCTAGAATAACTGACGGCAATTTTGAAACATATTAACCTTAAAGAGGAAGAAGAACTCGCTGAGTTGAGCTCTGATCAAAATTTAAAACATAAGCATGCTGAATTTTTTTAGATGCATTCTAGATAATGACAGAAAAGGAACATCCAAATATTGCTAAAAAAGATTTTGCTAATTCTTTTGCAGTTCTCCATATCTTACTTATGTGAACTCAAGTTTTCGACTTTAACAAATATTAAATACAAAAAGAGATACAAGTTAAAGTGTGTTGAAGAAAAAATGAGAGTTTGTTTATTGGAAATTCGTCCAAGAATTGAGGAAATATGCAGAAGCCATCAAGCTCAGACATCATATTGATAAATTCGAAATTTATAAATATTTTCTTGCTATTGATTAAACTTGAACAGTTTCCAAAACAAGTTTTATTGAAGTATTCTTATTTCAATCTAGAACAGTTCAATAGAAAATAAATCGTACTCTACTTTCTTTTAAAAATGACTAAAATATGGGTCGCGGATCCATTCCTTACCAGTTCGTGGGTCGTTTTTTGGTTGGAAAGTAGCGCTCAAACTCTCTTAAAAGCAAAGACAGATGATCGTGCAACAACTGAGAGAATGAATGTCTAGGCTCAGCCTCGCCTAAAATCCCCGATAATATATAAAACATGTCCAAATTACATCTGTTTACGTTCACTGTAATGTGTTTTATTATTGATTCGTTCCAGCTATTTGAAATTTGTAAAATTGATGTTATTATTCAATATAAAATCCCTTTTTTTCTTTCAGGAAAGCGCATTTTTTTCAAATTATTTAAATTCATAAAAACAAACAAACTAATAGTTACAATCTGTTACAAAGGTATAAATACGCAAAATCCGGAGAGAAATACAACACAGTAAATATAATTTAATGCTCTTCAGCGGTCCAGCGGTTAGGGACCACTGTCGAAAACATATCGTAAAACGAATGTTTAAATGACGCTTGCTTTTAATAAAATCGTTTCCATGTTTATTTAATTATCTATTTATAAATAGAAATTGTATATTGAAATCAATTAAAATATTTATGACCGATAATTGTAATAATATTATAATCGAAACTGCCTTTATTGTCCTAATATTGTGAAACCAAACAGAATTTGAATTTTGTAATAAATAAAATGTTAAGATGGAAGAAATTTTAAATTAAATGGTTTCTAACACTTATTTAACTTTTTACTGGAATTAAGATACTTCTTTACAATTGAGTTTGAAAATTGTTATCTTTTAGATTTATGGAATTAATTTATTTAGGAACATAGAACTATATATATAGTTTAAAACCAAATAAAAATATTTATTGATATTTGAGAATTATTTTTAATTAATCTCACGATCTCAATTTTAGCAAGATAACTAAACTTCATTGTAGGTTTTAAAAGCAATAAAATTTAAAATAATAAAGTAATATTATAACCTGTAGATTAATCATACTGAATCCGCGTTCAACCGAAACTTCATATAGGAATTGAACTGTCATTAGGCTACCCACATAGCAAGCGTAATGCAGTGCTGTCATTCCCATTTTATCTGTTGTTTGTAGTTCACACCCACTCGCAACTAATGCTGTTACCATTCCCAATCCAGCTTGACCTGCGTCAGCTGCAATCATGAGTGGACTCATGCCAATTTTATCAGCTTTCTCTAGATTCAAATGTAACGGAGGAGTAATTGGAGGTCTCACCACAATCGGTGGCTGAGGTGAAGACGTTAAAGGTTCACTGTTATCAATATAATTAACTGATGATTCTGATGTGATATTCTGACCAGTAACATTGTCACTGTTACGCATTACAATATTCGTTTGACCAAATGAACTGTGAGATATTGACTTAGATACAGTTTCTTTCATTGATCCCCCACTTTTTATATTGACATTTAAACTACAACGATTATTGTTAGAGCGATTAGTTTTTTGATTAATATTAGTTGGAAGTGTTCGATTAGAATTTGAATGAGATACATTAAGAGGCAGTATTTTCAATCTGCGACTAGAATGGTTACTGCTATTGGAAGCTAAAATAGTGTAGAATAAATATCACTTTTTTTGACAATATAAAACGGTATATACTGAGAAACCTTAGCAAGAATTTAGGATATCTAAATATTAAAAATTAATAATAAATTTGATTCTGTTCGACGTGACTATTCTTCTTAAAGAGTAAAGTGAAGAAAAAGCATGTGAATAATAATTGCTATAATTCGATAGCAATGAAACTTTAAAGTGGAAAGGTATTAAAAAGTTAAGTTTTTCAAATAAAACCACTAAATAAATATTTGATTTCACTTTAATTTTTGACGTTACTAATACCTAAAATTACATCGGTTTTGGTCTAGCGTCAACGAAACTGAAAAACTTTTTGTAGAATGTTAAAGAAAGGTGTACTTGTCTGTAAATTCAAATGCAATTCAATTACACAATATAAGCTATAAAGTAGAAATATGTTTGTCTGAAGCAACAAAAACGGTAAATTCACGCACAGATTTCTATTGGTAATTTCTAGGTTAACGCAACTGTTTGGTTTGTGTATTTGACTAACATATTGGAAATAAATCACTATTTTGAAAAAATATCTATTCTGTTAATCATAACAAATCCATAAAACGTGTCTTTTTTAATCATTGGAGTCGACATGATCAATGTTGGAAATGAGTTAAAAGTAAAAGAATCAATAATGCTGATCTGTATCAAATTTTATGAAGAAGCAACCCACTTTTACTGTGCCAATTTCGAATTTCATTTTATTACATAGCACCAAGATTGTTCAGACATTTTGAAAATAGAATTTAAATTAATATATATTCATAAAATACAAATTCGACAAGAGTCAAACTGAATGCTAGTAAACAGGTTTCCTAACTATTTTTCATATTTAACTCAGAATATTTACTCATCCCAATAACATCGTTATGTTGTATGACGTGAAATTGGGATTTTGCATATTAATCTTTGTATTTTTAAATTATTTGGATATAAAAACTTAAGCATTTCTTCAACATTTTGTTCAATGAATTATTCTTCATCCTAAAGACATTTAGCACGAACAATGCTCCAGGACATTAGGATACTGAATTCAGTCGCACTATTAATTTGTTTGTCAAAGATGACATAAATTTTTGTTGATTATGAAGAGCAGATTTTAAGGAATTAAACTTGTTTGTCCGTAATTCTCAGTTCTGTGGATATTCCGCGGAAAATTATGAATGATTTTTTCATAATGACATTTTAAGTTACAGGTTTTATAAGAGTTCTTTTGCAAATAAGATACAATAAATGCGAAATTATGTTCATATCTACTCCTAAAGTTTCTATTTTCTTCCTCATCTTTTTTCTATTATTTTTTGACGTCATAATAAAGATTTCGATTTATTACTTTTATTTTTTATAAATCTAAAGTCAAATTAATATTAAAAAATAAAAATAGAGGTGGTAGTAATAACATTGTAAAACTAATAGATCAATTACTAGATTATTTTAAAAATTCCTAAACTACATTATATCATTACCTAAGCGTCCAAACAAGTGCAGAGAATTATGGATTGATATTTTCCGTTTCTTAATTTCAAGGAGAACTAAGAATCTTTTCGATGATTTTATTTCAGATTTTTCTTAATTGAACCAAGATGTAACTTTTTCATGAAGGATGGCTCGAATATTTATGTCGCGTTCCCCTAGTTTGCAAAAATATTCATTAAAAACACAAAAAGTATATCGAAAAGAAATCTTTTCCTTGATTGTTGTATATAATCTTGTTTGTTGTCAAAGAAAATATTTTTTCATGTAGAATGTCCGGACAAAATAGGGTATGCTTCTACATTACGGATATTTTAGAAATTGTACTTTTACGTTGCAATCAAAAACCAATATTTACACTTTTAAATCTATACTCGTCTTTTTTATAGTTTAGAAAAGTTAGGGAACAAAATATACACCTGACTAAAGTCAGAATTTATATTTTTACCTTTTTTGGTCTCAAAATCCATACTTTCACATTTAAATCAATAAAACCAAAAAAATATAATGCGATATAACTCATTGACCAAATTTGTGATAAATTGTCGACCAACCTTGCGGAAATTCCATTCACGAGATCGAAATAATGGTGCTGCTTAAGAAAGAGAATATATGCACGATAACCGATAGTGATCCATAAACTCACGGGAATACCAGAATGAAATTATCGAATACCAGACAAAATCGTAAATTATCTCTTCAATTTCTTTTACCAAAACATGATCGTTCAAAAACCTCAAAACGTTGCCGGATACAGTAACGGGAAACTACTGACTGTTAATGTAATGGAGACCTGTGTTGAATAGATTTTATTCCCATGTGAATGAATTATTCAATAAGATTTTTAATTTTAATACAATGTGTAAATGATTGGCGGATTTAACATAATTTATATTTAATTAAATAATTTACTATCAAGACATTATACGATTGTTTTATCGAAGAAATTACTCTTACATGAAGTATCTTTCGCAGAACTTGATGAGTTTGACCTAACAGAATATCTAGTAGTCGATGGTGAATGTTGCAGGGTTTGTGCATGAGCAGAAATAGCAGCTGCAATAGCAGCTCGTTGATCTGCTTCAGCTGCCGATTTGAGTAATGTCGTCACAAATGTGTGGCGTCTATCTTTAATCGCTGCAGTTAATGGGGTATCTCCATCACGGCTACTCAAATTGAGATCTGCCAAATCACTCTGAAGATCACAATTGGAAATAGACTATATATAAGGATCAATATTACAAGAACAATAACTCGAGCAATTTCAGCAGAAGCTTTGTGTAATGGAGCCAGACCATTCTCATCAAGTGTATCTGGATCAATATGATGCTTCAAAAGAACTTCTGTAGTTGTGACATACCACTTTGAAGTTTGGTGACATAGAAGATGAAGTGCTGATTCATTATGCTCATTTCTAATATTGATACAACATCCGGATTTTATTAATAACTCGGTGATTTCAGCTCGTCCATACATAGCTGCCTTAAAAAGTCCGATAAAAATGTCACTGTAGAATACAACATTCAAATTCAAATTTTAATTTACAGTGTTTATACCAGACTTGTAAAACTCAATCCATGCCTTTGGTCACATTAACAATTTTAGACTTGTGAAAGGTCTCACGAAAAATTACTAAGTTTAAAACATCGATTATTAATAAACATGCATATATGGATTAGCAAATCAATATATATATATATATATATATATACATATACGTATATACATAGGATAAATTTCTTTCTTAAATTATAATGAATATTTCTTTTGAATTTTGTTGAATATTTTAAGTAGGTAGATGTGTGCCATCTGGCGCACTTTTTGGTACCCCCCCCTCTAACAAAAACAAACTAAAATATAATGTAAACACAAAAAAAAATACAAAATAATGAATAAGAACAAGAACGTATATAGGTATACATTTATTAATTTAATGAACAGTTGGCTGAGCTGTTGGATGATCTGTTTGATAGGCTGTTGGATGTGCTGTTGGATAATCATGTGGAAAATTATTATTTCTATTCATTGTCAGTCTCAATCATATAATGACCGTATGCCAGGCTTACATTCTTTTCTACCCAAACTCTTTTATCCTCTTTGTTTGTTAGTGCAACCTTTGAAGTTTTAAAACTATAAAGTTGGTGATTGTTTGTACCAATACGAAATTGAGGTACAGAAAAAGTGGAGTTTTTCTCGTAACAGTCCTTATAAGATTTATGAGTTAACGTTGTGTCCTTCAATGTGACTCCCTTAGCTTTTAGGCATTTTGATTTTCCTAGTAAACTATAGCATTTGGGTCTAAGGAATACCCATTCATCATAACCTTCTCCCTTGCTTTCATCCTTAAATTTTATAATGACCGAATCAAGTTTTTTAGAATAAAGTGGATGAGTAGATGGATAATTAGATGTATCCAAAAGATTATCCTTAAACATTTCAGACAAAAGAATATCTAGTTTACAATTTTTAATCTCCAAGAAAAAAGAGTCTGTATCTCCAGCGACTATATTAATCTCACAATTAAATTGTCGTCGGTATTTTTCCAAGTCCTTATACTGTAGCTCGTACATTCGAAGTTTGGACAAATCAAGTACCGATTGTCCAATATAACTCGGTCGATCTAAGCATACTGAGTCTGGATTTAACAAAGCAGCAATTAGATCATCAGCAATTTTGATACTTCTTTGAAAAGTTGGTTTAGAAGCATATGTAATCATCTTCTTTTCTGTATTACATAATCTTAAATTCATTCTTTTTTTCAGGTTTTCGACAGTTTTACCATACAAACTATTATTTAGGAGCTTATAATAATTTTTATCTAGCGTGTTTGTACTTTTTGCTCTTAACTCTGTATTGGTATCAATGTAGTTTTTAAAAATAGGAGACTGTTTGAATCTTACAGCTCGATTCACATGAGTAACCTCAACACCAAGAGACAAGTATAATTTTAGTAAACGCCAATGAATCACATAATTCTTTTTTGGGTAATGAGTCAATAACAATTTTTCAACCTTTGAACCCTCATGTTTCATTTTCTCAGCAGCAATAGGAAAGTCGTCTAACTTATCGTGAAGATCAGAAGGAATTTCAAGATTTACTTCAAGAGTATACCCATACGACAAAGATTCAAGATTCAAAGTCAAACAATCAGATAATATTGTATCAAATCCGTCAAATATCCAATTAAATTCACCACAAGGTAATGGTTGACTTAAAGCCCAACCGTATAAATTATTAATATCAATATAAAGCAACTCAGTGGTTTTGTCAGTTTTTACAAAGTGTTTATTAACAAAAGTAAGACCTCCACGAATACCACCCTCATAAAAATTATAAATTTCCATGTCTTGCAATAGTTCAATGGGTTTATCTAAAGTTATTAACGCAGAACTCCAAGACATTCCAGGAATACCAAAATAATTTAAAGGCTCTAAACTATTATGAGCTATAGATTTCGCCCGAAATTGTTGGAAAAAGTCAGCTAAAAGAAAGCAATCGAGTTTCAAGTATATCATCATATAGTCAAGTAAATTTACACATTTAGTTTCAGTCCAAATTAATTGAGCTTTCTCATATTCAACTTCACTCACTCCTTCCCAGATTGGAGGCAGTTCATAAGTATTTTCAAGGACCTCTAAACTAGTGGCAAAGTTGTACGGAAAAATACCTTTTTCATTAACAATGGTACCAGTAAAAACAGATTTTGTTAATGGTAAACTAGTCAAAGTTTTCACAGCCCTAGCTAATGAGTCATTAACAAACTGGTAAGAGTCGATAAAACGTATTCTAAGCTTACCAACATATACCATAAGGGATAAGAATTTTTCACTGCTAATTGGAATACATGATAAGTTCCAATTGGGAAATTGATTTATTCCATACTTAAGGATATGATGTAAGTCATACCCACGTAAATTATGAAACACTACAGGTAATAATTCTTTGATGTTCCTATTAACATTACAACTTTTACATGCTGGACCAATATACTTTCCTGTAAAATGGTCATGGTCTCTAACCTTATCTACTATGTTCTTATTACACAAATAACAATATTCACAATTATCAAATGAATATTCTTCGTCAAACGTAAGTGGTAACATTAGCTTTTTCCCATTTTCTTTATAATATGGTAGCACAATGTTTGTTCCTATATCTGAAACCTTCTTCAAAAATTCATAAACACAGTTTTGACCAATGAAATGATGGTAACTTGTCATACCAGTGAAGTTGTTGATTAATAAGAGTCCAGCAGAAATTGGCAAATGTTTTTGAAAATAAATGTCATCTTTTGGTAAAATAGATTCAAAATCTGCATAGATAACGAAAGGAGGTGTTATCGTTTTTGACCAGTTTTTGAACTCCAAATATTTATCTTTATCTTTTGGTAATGTATATAGCGTAGTACCCAACTGATTTTTCTTACATAACTCTTGGTGTTTTTCAAAGGATTTTGGCTTACGAAATCCATTTAAACAATTTTCACACCATTTGCAACAAATTCGAACATTACAATCATTGTTTTTATGACAATTCATCAAGGATTGTAAATTAGTTACTGCTGTATAATGATATTTTTCACCCTCCTTTATCAATAATAAATAAATTGGATCCACTCCAGTTACTTTTGTTCGGTGAATTATATTTAAATATGGATGCTTCATTATAAGTTCTTCTCTATCCTCAAAATTTTCGTTATTATAAATCATTACATTAATTGCTAAACCAGGATTTTTCTTCTCAAAAGTTGGAATATCACACAGTTTCATTGGCATATCGTTAGGATCGTATACCAAGTCATTCATATACGGTAAATATTTTCTTGGTCTATTTCTATCTTTCTTGATTTTATCAGATTTCAATACAGCCAAAACACTATATATGAAACATAAATTATCGGTATTTTGTACGTTAACTATTGCCTTTTTTCCTATTAGAGCTTTAGGTGTTTGAATATAACTATGTCCAGATAACCTAGATATATTCGAAACTTTGGTTACTTTGAAATTTACTTCTATTATTCGGTTTATTTTCCAACTACTTCCTAATTCTGTTCGTTCAACAATCTTTTCATTTATTTTCTTCATACCCTCATCAAGAAAAGTTGTAGTCACTGAAGCAGCGCGATTTGATATACTAACTACTTTGAGTTCCCCATCTTTTTCAAATTCTACTTGGACTCCAAATTGAACTTTTGAATGTTTCATTTCATTTGAGTAATTTTTAATTTTTCCAAAAGAGAAGATGGAAGAACTATTTTCTTAACATTATATCTTCCGATATTCACTTTTATAATTCGGTGTGAGCGTAGTAAATCATATTCAATTTCTGGTTCAACAATAATGTCACTTAACCCTAATCCAATTTGTAAATCATCTTTAATAAATATTTTTTCAAGTATTTCAGATTTTATGGTGCTTTTTCGTTTCAAACTGTGTTTAAACAATGATTTTTTATCCGTATAAAATTGAGTCAAGTGATTTTTATGGTCATTATAAAATTTAAGGTATGGGTCTGAGGTTTAGGTCTGGCATACAGGACATATATAATAATTATTCACTTGATAATATCGATTCATTTTATTGTGGCAGTTGTTATCATGGCTTGTAGATTGACAATACTTCGGATAAAGATTACCTGAAACATGAAAAAGTTAAATAATTCTGATTGTAATAACAAAAAAAACTCACATTTAACATTTACAGTAGAGATATTTTCAAGTTCGGCATAATTTGTTTCGTAAAATATTCTATCATCTATGTTTTCAATGTGAACATTTAAATCATCTAAATTAAAAATAATTAATAATTTAAATAAAAGTAAAAAAATTACCATTTTTATATTCATTTCTTTCATTACTCGATCTAGAATCTTGAATATTAAAAGTATCTAACAGTTAACAATTTAAAAATCATTAAAAATTATCAAAAGATTACTTGTATCATATTTATCAATATGCAAAGTGTCTTGAAGGGTTGTCCTCTTTGACAATACTAAAAAAAAATTAATAGTTAGTTATATTATACATACACGTACTTTTGGCAACAATACTACTTTTCGATTCTCCGAATTGTCTGAGGTGATGCCCGTGTTGTTGTAAAAACATTGACCATCTACCAGATGTTATTATGAGACATTCTGGACACACATAACCAGGGAAACCAGCATCATTTATCTTGAAATATGATGATGTAACAAGTTCACAGTAGTGAACATCTTCGTGACTGATAGCTACGCAAAATTTATATATATAGCAATAATTCACTAAAAAACAAATAGTTAATTAAATATACATAAAAAGTAAACTTACTTATGATAATATTTTAATAATAATTTAATTAATAATTGATTGTTTATACCTCAAAATCATTCGTTTATACTAATTAAAATCGATTGTTTATACTAAAAAATTACATCCAAATTGAAATTTTTAATAAATTTAAATTGAATAAATTATAAATATGATGTTTGAAAATGAAATTTAATAACATAGGTTGCTATAGTTTCATGAAAATCATTAATATCAAGAAAATTACAAAATGAAAAATACTTATTGATTTATATCACATCGATTAATTTTTCAAAAAAATATATATATATATATATATATTTATGCAATAAATTATTAGTTAATTCCTCACAGAGAAATAAAATATAACTAATAGGTTTGAAAACCAAATTTAATAACACAGGTTGCTATAGTTACATGGAAAAGATTAATATCATGATAAATCAATAATATATGATGGTCACATCGGGAAATTAACTTTTTAATAAATTATTTTGAGTTAAGTACAAAATTAAAATACTTATTGATTTATTTCTCATCGATTAATTTTTCAAAAATACATACTTATGCAATAAGTTATTTGTTGATTCCCTACAAAGAAATTAATTGAATAACATGTAACTAAGATATTTGAAAACTAAATTTTTAAAATCAAATTTAATAACATAGGTTGCTATAGTTACGTGGAAAAGATTCATATCAAGTTAAATCAATAAAATATGATAGTCACATCATAAAAGTTATTATTATTTTTTTTTTTTAATAAATTAGTTTGAGTAAGTTACAAAATGAAAAATATAATTATTGTCTATTAATTTGTGTAAAGAATTTATAATTTATATTTAATTAAGTATTATATTAATAATTTGTATCACCACTAAAAATTAATTGATAAAATAAATTGAAATTTTCTTTGAAAAAAAAAATAATAATTAAAAATTGTGTTACAAAGTAGTTTAAAGTAAAATAAACAATTATCATTTTGAAGTTTAATTACTATATTATTATAAAAAGAATTAATAATTAAATCCTGTCAAATAACTATATTTGATATTTCAATTTATAATGAAAATAATTTTGAATAATTACCTTATGTAAAAATAACTTTATTATACACAGAATAAAATTCGAAAGTACAAGTACTAATGTAAATATATTACTTACGTAATTGCTTATAAAAATATTTTAATTTGAGAAAGTTCTTCATTGACAATAAAATAAGATGAATTCAACTGATTGAATTAAATAAATCACTTATGTACAACTACGAGA
Source organism: Schmidtea mediterranea (assembly GCA_022537955.1). Taxonomy (NCBI): domain Eukaryota; kingdom Metazoa; phylum Platyhelminthes; order Tricladida; family Dugesiidae; genus Schmidtea; species Schmidtea mediterranea. The sequence continues at coordinate 43,489,851 of CM039680.1, forward strand.
ATTCAAATTTTCAATCATATACAATAATTATTTTAATTGTAAATTTTAGGTAATTTTATTAAGAATCTTAACAGAATTATTTAAGTTAAACACTGGTTCATTGTGTAGAATTATGTTTACATGAAAATGTCTGTTTAATTGTAATCTGATACATTTTTTTTTCACGATGTCAATCAAATTTTTTAATTTTGCCCTATAATTCATGTATTTGTTCACTTAATGGCTTCAATAAATAATAATAATAATTTACGACTTAAGTAAATCAGATTTATATTTGTTGACCCTATATTTATTACCTTATTTTTTAATACTTAAAACTCTGATAAAAAAATGTTAAATTTAGAAGTCATTGATTTAATTTCATTTTCAAAAGTTATTATTTAATTGTCAAGTCTTAAAAATCTACTTTAAAATAAAGTTTCCAGTGTTAAACGTCTGTCAAATTTTAATAATTCTGTTCTAAAAATAAATTATACGAAGAGCTAATTTTAATTTTAAAAATAAATCATCATTTACAAATTATCAAAAAAAATTTCATCTTAAAGCATTAAATTTATAGTTCACGAAATATTTCTCAATAAATTCTTAGAATAAGTTCCAAAATTTTCTATTAAAAACAATGTTAAAATCAAATTGTTCGTTGGATTATTATTATTTAACAAGTCAGTTAATTTCTGACTCCTCGTGGTTCGATGTATTAAATAAAAGTACAAACGGGATGAAGTTTATTGATTTTCAACACAAAACTCAAACTATTTTCAGTTTTTTTTTCTCGTTAACTAATTACTTGATGGGTGTAAGTAACCATGAGAGAAATTACCTTTTCCGATCTCAAATATTTTTATTTTAATATGTATGTTCTTTTCTTTTTATTATTACCAACCTTTAGATTGTTTGTTATTTGACTTGTACTCGTTAACGTTTCTTTGGCACAATGACAATTAGCTTCTACATAGCTCAGTTTTTATATATTCTCGAAAAAAAATATTTCAATTAGTTTACACCAATGATCCCAAAGTTCTGATATAATCAATTCCAAAATAAAACAATTGTTCGGCATCGTACTCGACACTTTTCGAAAATTTAAATAAATTCATTTTAATATTTTCCTGGGCTTCCCATACAACTCGATTGTGTACATGACTCAGATTTCACATTTATCCAAATAAATTAATTTTAATTAGAGAGTTTTTTCAATTTTAACTTTCTCTAGGGTTCTTCGCTAAAATTTTATTATTATATCAGTGTTAGTTTCAAGATTTATTGTTCAATTTTATACGTTTTCCCTGAAAATAATTTTATATTTTGATTAAGTTTCATTAATTTTACAATTCTATTATGTTTTTGTTTCGTTTTATTTTTCATTGATTTTACTAGTTTTACTGTTTATTTTATTGATTTCATTTTGAATTATGTCAAGCCTTAATACTTAATATACGTGGAGTTTTTTTTTTAGTTTATTCAAATTTTAAAATGTATTGCTTAAATTAATTCAAATTTCGCATTTGACCGACTTTTGTTTGCTTGAGTTTATAAAATTTAATTTTAAATTTATTCAGTGTAAATTTATTTCTTAAAATTTTGTGCCAAGGTATATGACTCAGATTTCACATTTATCCAAATAAATTAATTTTAATTAGAGAGTTTTTTTCAATTTTAACTTTCTCTAAATTTTGAATAAACTAACAAAAACTCCACGTATATTAAGTATTAAGGCTTGACATAATTCAAAATGAAATCAATAAAATAAACAGTAAAACTAGTAAAATCAATGAAAAATAAAACGAAACAAAAACATAATAGAATTGTAAAATTAATGAAACTTAATCAAAATATAAAATTATTTTCAGGGAAAACGTATAAAATTGAACAATAAATCTTGAAACTAACACTGATATAATAATAAAATTTTAGCGAAGAACCCTAGAGAAAGTTAAAATTGAAAAAACCATTATAGCCATTATAGCCATTATAACCATTATATAACCATTAAAGCCGGATAATAGAAACCCATAGGATCAAATACAAATATTTTGATAGGTTTCATATGTATTCCTAACCAATGTTCTCCACCGAGATGAGACGATTGAGTATTGACGATTATGGCTTGATTATTACGTAAATATGGAATTTTATCAAGAGGAAATACCCCTAAAAATTCATGTCCTAGAATTTGTTTTCCATTTCGATAGACCTGAACAGAACTACATCAATAATATTAATAATACATTTAAATACTTACTCTGTGACAAATTATCATAAATTATCTATACATTTATACCAACACTGTTCTGTTTGCAGTTATTTGCACCTCATTTTCAAATACTCCATATATTACAACATGTACCGGTTCAGTTGTAGCTTTAGCAACTTTATATCTAATCGTAAATTTCCATTTTGAGGTAATTGACTCTGATTTAAATCAAAATCGGGTGCCAAAACAAATGTAAAGAATGAATATTTGTTTTTAAAATCATCAAGAGTTATACCACAATTAAGGTTTTTATCCAAATAACCCGTATTTCTCACTATACTCTGCATGTATGTAGCACAATAATTGTCATTATCGAAATCTTGAGTATATGTTTCTCTATAATTACTATTTTTCGATAAAGTTAGCGATGATACCCAAAATTTTTGAAAATTGAGCTCGATGTTAAGTACGATCCATTATATTGAGATTCACTTTGAAATGTTACCAATATAAAGTTGGGCATTCTTCTATTTCCAAATATTTGTTTCTTATAGAAAGAAGCTGGCCCTTAAGCAATTGCAAATTGAACAATTTCCTTTGTTTTCAATGGATATATTGCATGTTTAGAATTAAGCCCCAGTTGATGACCGGCTAATACAGAAGGCTCAACACGAACTCTTCTCACTAATAATTTTGCATCAACTAATTGAAGAATTGGTGTTGTGGTGGCACTTGTTAGTGATAATGTCGAGTCTGATCTTTTCAATCTAATGTGTACATTAACACCTGGGAGTAAACATCATTATGTAATCAACTTAATTAATTTTGTGTGTATTTTAATTAATTTTTTTTTGTTCCAGTGTGCTCCTAACTACCTACTCATCAGTTTATTTTATATCTATACATTTATTTTCTTTGAAATTTAAATGTAATTTTTTTTTAAACTAAATTATGAAAACATAAAAATGAAAGAAAAATTTTAAGAAATAAATTTACACTGAATAAATTTAAAATTAAATTTTATAAACTCAAGCAAACAAAAGTCGGTCAAATGCGAAATTTGAATTAATTTAAGCAATACATTTTAAAATTTGAATAAACTAAAAAAAAACTCCACGTATATTAAGTATTAAGGCTTGACATAATTCAAAATGAAATCAATAAAATAAACAGTAAAACTAGTAAAATCAATGAAAAATAAAACGAAACAAAAACATAATAGAATTGTAAAATTAATGAAACTTAATCAAAATATAAAATTATTTTCAGGGAAAACGTATAAAATTGAACAATAAATCTTGAAACTAACACTGATATAATAATAAAATTTTAGCGAAGAACCCTAGAGAAAGTTAAAATTGAAAAAACTCTCTAATTAAAATTAATTTATTTGGATAAATGTGAAATCTGAGTCATGTACACAATCGAGTTGTATGGGAAGCCCAGGAAAATATTAAAATGAATTTATTTAAATTTTCGAAAAGTGTCGAGTACGATGCCGAACAATTGTTTTATTTTGGAATTGATTATATCAGAACTTTGGGATCATTGGTGTAAACTAATTGAAATATTTTTTTTCGAGAATATATAAAAACTGAGCTATGTAGAAGCTAATTGTCATTGTGCCAAAGAAACGTTAACGAGTACAAGTCAAATAACAAACAATCTAAAGGTTGGTAATAATAAAAAGAAAAGAACATACATATTAAAATAAAAATATTTGAGTTCGGAAAAGGTAATTTCTCTCATGGTTACTTACACCCATCAAGTAATTAGTTAACGAGAAAAAAAAACTGAAAATAGTTTGAGTTTTGTGTTGAAAATCAATAAACTTCATCCCGTTTGTACTTTTATTTAATACATCGAACCACGAGGAGTCAGAAATTAACTGACTTGTTAAATAATAATAATCCAACGAACAATTTGATTTTAACATTGTTTTTAATAGAAAATTTTGGAACTTATTCTAAGAATTTATTGAGAAATATTTCGTGAACTATAAATTTAATGCTTTAAGATGAAATTTTTTTTGATAATTTGTAAATGATGATTTATTTTTAAAATTAAAATTAGCTCTTCGTATAATTTATTTTTAGAACAGAATTATTAAAATTTGACAGACGTTTAACACTGGAAACTTTATTTTAAAGTAGATTTTTAAGACTTGACAATTAAATAATAACTTTTGAAAATGAAATTAAATCAATGACTTCTAAATTTAACATTTTTTTATCAGAGTTTTAAGTATTAAAAAATAAGGTAATAAATATAGGGTCAACAAATATAAATCTGATTTACTTAAGTCGTAAATTATTATTATTATTTATTGAAGCCATTAAGTGAACAAATACATGAATTATAGGGCAAAATTAAAAAATTTGATTGACATCGTGAAAAAAAAAATGTATCAGATTACAATTAAACAGACATTTTCATGTAAACATAATTCTACACAATGAACCAGTGTTTAACTTAAATAATTCTGTTAAGATTCTTAATAAAATTACCTAAAATTTACAATTAAAATAATTATTGTATATGATTGAAAATTTGAATTCTCGTAGTTGTACATAAGTGATTTATTTAATTCAATCAGTTGAATTCATCTTATTTTATTGTCAATGAAGAACTTTCTCAAATTAAAATATTTTTATAAGCAATTACGTAAGTAATATATTTACATTAGTACTTGTACTTTCGAATTTTATTCTGTGTATAATAAAGTTATTTTTACATAAGGTAATTATTCAAAATTATTTTCATTATAAATTGAAATATCAAATATAGTTATTTGACAGGATTTAATTATTAATTCTTTTTATAATAATATAGTAATTAAACTTCAAAATGATAATTGTTTATTTTACTTTAAACTACTTTGTAACACAATTTTTAATTATTATTTTTTTTTTCAAAGAAAATTTCAATTTATTTTATCAATTAATTTTTAGTGGTGATACAAATTATTAATATAATACTTAATTAAATATAAATTATAAATTCTTTACACAAATTAATAGACAATAATTATATTTTTCATTTTGTAACTTACTCAAACTAATTTATTAAAAAAAAAAAATAATAATAACTTTTATGATGTGACTATCATATTTTATTGATTTAACTTGATATGAATCTTTTCCACGTAACTATAGCAACCTATGTTATTAAATTTGATTTTAAAAATTTAGTTTTCAAATATCTTAGTTACATGTTATTCAATTAATTTCTTTGTAGGGAATCAACAAATAACTTATTGCATAAGTATGTATTTTTGAAAAATTAATCGATGAGAAATAAATCAATAAGTATTTTAATTTTGTACTTAACTCAAAATAATTTATTAAAAAGTTAATTTCCCGATGTGACCATCATATATTATTGATTTATCATGATATTAATCTTTTCCATGTAACTATAGCAACCTGTGTTATTAAATTTGGTTTTCAAACCTATTAGTTATATTTTATTTCTCTGTGAGGAATTAACTAATAATTTATTGCATAAATATATATATATATATATATATTTTTTTGAAAAATTAATCGATGTGATATAAATCAATAAGTATTTTTCATTTTGTAATTTTCTTGATATTAATGATTTTCATGAAACTATAGCAACCTATGTTATTAAATTTCATTTTCAAACATCATATTTATAATTTATTCAATTTAAATTTATTAAAAATTTCAATTTGGATGTAATTTTTTAGTATAAACAATCGATTTTAATTAGTATAAACGAATGATTTTGAGGTATAAACAATCAATTATTAATTAAATTATTATTAAAATATTATCATAAGTAAGTTTACTTTTTATGTATATTTAATTAACTATTTGTTTTTTAGTGAATTATTGCTATATATATAAATTTTGCGTAGCTATCAGTCACGAAGATGTTCACTACTGTGAACTTGTTACATCATCATATTTCAAGATAAATGATGCTGGTTTCCCTGGTTATGTGTGTCCAGAATGTCTCATAATAACATCTGGTAGATGGTCAATGTTTTTACAACAACACGGGCATCACCTCAGACAATTCGGAGAATCGAAAAGTAGTATTGTTGCCAAAAGTACGTGTATGTATAATATAACTAACTATTAATTTTTTTTTAGTATTGTCAAAGAGGACAACCCTTCAAGACACTTTGCATATTGATAAATATGATACAAGTAATCTTTTGATAATTTTTAATGATTTTTAAATTGTTAACTGTTAGATACTTTTAATATTCAAGATTCTAGATCGAGTAATGAAAGAAATGAATATAAAAATGGTAATTTTTTTACTTTTATTTAAATTATTAATTATTTTTAATTTAGATGATTTAAATGTTCACATTGAAAACATAGATGATAGAATATTTTACGAAACAAATTATGCCGAACTTGAAAATATCTCTACTGTAAATGTTAAATGTGAGTTTTTTTTGTTATTACAATCAGAATTATTTAACTTTTTCATGTTTCAGGTAATCTTTATCCGAAGTATTGTCAATCTACAAGCCATGATAACAACTGCCACAATAAAATGAATCGATATTATCAAGTGAATAATTATTATATATGTCCTGTATGCCAGACCTAAACCTCAGACCCATACCTTAAATTTTATAATGACCATAAAAATCACTTGACTCAATTTTATACGGATAAAAAATCATTGTTTAAACACAGTTTGAAACGAAAAAGCACCATAAAATCTGAAATACTTGAAAAAATATTTATTAAAGATGATTTACAAATTGGATTAGGGTTAAGTGACATTATTGTTGAACCAGAAATTGAATATGATTTACTACGCTCACACCGAATTATAAAAGTGAATATCGGAAGATATAATGTTAAGAAAATAGTTCTTCCATCTTCTCTTTTGGAAAAATTAAAAATTACTCAAATGAAATGAAACATTCAAAAGTTCAATTTGGAGTCCAAGTAGAATTTGAAAAAGATGGGGAACTCAAAGTAGTTAGTATATCAAATCGCGCTGCTTCAGTGACTACAACTTTTCTTGATGAGGGTATGAAGAAAATAAATGAAAAGATTGTTGAACGAACAGAATTAGGAAGTAGTTGGAAAATAAACCGAATAATAGAAGTAAATTTCAAAGTAACCAAAGTTTCGAATATATCTAGGTTATCTGGACATAGTTATATTCAAACACCTAAAGCTCTAATAGGAAAAAAGGCAATAGTTAACGTACAAAATACCGATAATTTATGTTTCATATATAGTGTTTTGGCTGTATTGAAATCTGATAAAATCAAGAAAGATAGAAATAGACCAAGAAAATATTTACCGTATATGAATGACTTGGTATACGATCCTAACGATATGCCAATGAAACTGTGTGATATTCCAACTTTTGAGAAGAAAAATCCTGGTTTAGCAATTAATGTAATGATTTATAATAACGAAAATTTTGAGGATAGAGAAGAACTTATAATGAAGCATCCATATTTAAATATAATTCACCGAACAAAAGTAACTGGAGTGGATCCAATTTATTTATTATTGATAAAGGAGGGTGAAAAATATCATTATACAGCAGTAACTAATTTACAATCCTTGATGAATTGTCATAAAAACAATGATTGTAATGTTCGAATTTGTTGCAAATGGTGTGAAAATTGTTTAAATGGATTTCGTAAGCCAAAATCCTTTGAAAAACACCAAGAGTTATGTAAGAAAAATCAGTTGGGTACTACGCTATATACATTACCAAAAGATAAAGATAAATATTTGGAGTTCAAAAACTGGTCAAAAACGATAACACCTCCTTTCGTTATCTATGCAGATTTTGAATCTATTTTACCAAAAGATGACATTTATTTTCAAAAACATTTGCCAATTTCTGCTGGACTCTTATTAATCAACAACTTCACTGGTATGACAAGTTACCATCATTTCATTGGTCAAAACTGTGTTTATGAATTTTTGAAGAAGGTTTCAGATATAGGAACAAACATTGTGCTACCATATTATAAAGAAAATGGGAAAAAGCTAATGTTACCACTTACGTTTGACGAAGAATATTCATTTGATAATTGTGAATATTGTTATTTGTGTAATAAGAACATAGTAGATAAGGTTAGAGACCATGACCATTTTACAGGAAAGTATATTGGTCCAGCATGTAAAAGTTGTAATGTTAATAGGAACATCAAAGAATTATTACCTGTAGTGTTTCATAATTTACGTGGGTATGACTTACATCATATCCTTAAGTATGGAATAAATCAATTTCCCAATTGGAACTTATCATGTATTCCAATTAGCAGTGAAAAATTCTTATCCCTTATGGTATATGTTGGTAAGCTTAGAATACGTTTTATCGACTCTTACCAGTTTGTTAATGACTCATTAGCTAGGGCTGTGAAAACTTTGACTAGTTTACCATTAACAAAATCTGTTTTTACTGGTACCATTGTTAATGAAAAAGGTATTTTTCCGTACAACTTTGCCACTAGTTTAGAGGTCCTTGAAAATACTTATGAACTGCCTCCAATCTGGGAAGGAGTGAGTGAAGTTGAATATGAGAAAGCTCAATTAATTTGGACTGAAACTAAATGTGTAAATTTACTTGACTATATGATGATATACTTGAAACTCGATTGCTTTCTTTTAGCTGACTTTTTCCAACAATTTCGGGCGAAATCTATAGCTCATAATAGTTTAGAGCCTTTAAATTATTTTGGTATTCCTGGAATGTCTTGGAGTTCTGCGTTAATAACTTTAGATAAACCCATTGAACTATTGCAAGACATGGAAATTTATAATTTTTATGAGGGTGGTATTCGTGGAGGTCTTACTTTTGTTAATAAACACTTTGTAAAAACTGACAAAACCACTGAGTTGCTTTATATTGATATTAATAATTTATACGGTTGGGCTTTAAGTCAACCATTACCTTGTGGTGAATTTAATTGGATATTTGACGGATTTGATACAATATTATCTGATTGTTTGACTTTGAATCTTGAATCTTTGTCGTATGGGTATACTCTTGAAGTAAATCTTGAAATTCCTTCTGATCTTCACGATAAGTTAGACGACTTTCCTATTGCTGCTGAGAAAATGAAACATGAGGGTTCAAAGGTTGAAAAATTGTTATTGACTCATTACCCAAAAAAGAATTATGTGATTCATTGGCGTTTACTAAAATTATACTTGTCTCTTGGTGTTGAGGTTACTCATGTGAATCGAGCTGTAAGATTCAAACAGTCTCCTATTTTTAAAAACTACATTGATACCAATACAGAGTTAAGAGCAAAAAGTACAAACACGCTAGATAAAAATTATTATAAGCTCCTAAATAATAGTTTGTATGGTAAAACTGTCGAAAACCTGAAAAAAAGAATGAATTTAAGATTATGTAATACAGAAAAGAAGATGATTACATATGCTTCTAAACCAACTTTTCAAAGAAGTATCAAAATTGCTGATGATCTAATTGCTGCTTTGTTAAATCCAGACTCAGTATGCTTAGATCGACCGAGTTATATTGGACAATCGGTACTTGATTTGTCCAAACTTCGAATGTACGAGCTACAGTATAAGGACTTGGAAAAATACCGACGACAATTTAATTGTGAGATTAATACAGTCGCTGGAGATACAGACTCTTTTTTCTTGGAGATTAAAAATTGTAAACTAGATATTCTTTTGTCTGAAATGTTTAAGGATAATCTTTTGGATACATCTAATTATCCATCTACTCATCCACTTTATTCTAAAAAACTTGATTCGGTCATTATAAAATTTAAGGATGAAAGCAAGGGAGAAGGTTATGATGAATGGGTATTCCTTAGACCCAAATGCTATAGTTTACTAGGAAAATCAAAATGCCTAAAAGCTAAGGGAGTCACATTGAAGGACACAACGTTAACTCATAAATCTTATAAGGACTGTTACGAGAAAAACTCCACTTTTTCTGTACCTCAATTTCGTATTGGTACAAACAATCACCAACTTTATAGTTTTAAAACTTCAAAGGTTGCACTAACAAACAAAGAGGATAAAAGAGTTTGGGTAGAAAAGAATGTAAGCCTGGCATACGGTCATTATATGATTGAGACTGACAATGAATAGAAATAATAATTTTCCACATGATTATCCAACAGCACATCCAACAGCCTATCAAACAGATCATCCAACAGCTCAGCCAACTGTTCATTAAATTAATAAATGTATACCTATATACGTTCTTGTTCTTATTCATTATTTTGTATTTTTTTTTTGTGTTTACATTATATTTTAGTTTGTTTTTGTTAGAGGGGGGGGTACCAAAAAGTGCGCCAGATGGCACACATCTACCTACTATTTTAATAACAATTAGGCCGCGAGTTTGACATGCCTGGTTTATACTATTACGTTATTGGAGCACCATTTCAAACTCATCAAAATATTTCACTTGTCTGTAAAGTAAAAACATTTTAGCACACAATTTGTATTTTAACCACTGAACTGGATGTTGAGTACTAGAAAATGACGCCGAAAAATCTTCGAACAAATTTTTATAAGGATCCAAGTTCTTATTTAATGTAGTGATTGTTTATAATTTTAAGTTAATAAAATCAATTTTTAACACAAAACTTTAATAATCTAATCACAAATTATAAAAGATGATGCTTTCCGCATTTTACCACCGCTAGTGAATGTATGATAGCCTTCAGTCATCCATTTGTCTTATATATGACCGTAAAGACCTTTATTAACCGATAAATCCAAAATTTGTAATTATTTAGCAAGACATGATATTATCGCAATGTGGAAATATTTCAATACGGTTGTTTTTGCCAGTGGAGATAAGCTAGATGGAGCTGACTCAAAAATAAAATGTGATTTAGGCTTAAAAATGATCTTGGTCTTTTCTTCCAAATATCTTTGAACCAAATTTAAAAGTACTTTTTAATCATCTAACCGTTTTCATTAGCATTTTACAAAAATTCCAGATGAACATTTCCCTTTTATGACTCTTTCTTTCAAATATAACCATTACCTAAGTTTTTCAGCTATCAGAAGTCCCAGAAAGAAAGACTTCGAAACATATTTATTGTGTTATACACAGGATTTTAGGATATTTGGAATTCGGGTCATATTAAATAAATAGTACATGTACAATTGGGGACAACACTATGCAATGCGCGTAGAAAATATAAAATAATTAATAATCACATTAATAATATCACAAACGAATATCACAACACAATATAATGAAATTATTATAATGAATAATAAATTTAGTTTAATTATAAATATGACTGTATAATAAAAGTTATAAAAAACTAAACAATAATAAACTGTCATAACGCAACGGACATAATATTAAATCAATATTATTTGTTATTCGGGGAATTTAGCAGCCTACGAACAATGTATTCGATCGCTTTTCTTTAACAAAAATATAAAAAGTAAATAGAATTTATCTCCTTTTGAAATAATGTTAGAAAGAAACTGATAAAGGCAGAGGGAATAGAAAAAAATGGAAATACCTAACATGGAAGAGCTTATGGAGAATTTGAGACACGACCTCTGATTCCGTAAGGTCGCTATAGTGGCTTCAGCATATAAATCCTATCCTCGTAATGTTGTTACATCGAGCTTCTTTTAATATGGTTTATTGTTTTACTTATTAATACTAACAGTGGCCCGCTTGCTGTAGAGTTATCGGAGTAAGAGGGTTAAGCAAATTGGAAATGAACTCAAAATAAGGTTAGATAAAAAGTGTATGGAAGAGATTTACAAGAAAACTGTACGGAAAGTAGAAGGTTTGGCTCACATTATAGTTGAACAGAGAAAAAGTTAGGACCACATGAAATTATAGATAAAATAAATGATTGGGCAGTGAAGCTTCTGATTAGAACGGATAGAAGGATAACTCAGTGAAATTAAAATTAAATAAGAATAATTCCGAGTAGATCAGATGGCGTTGTAATGGAAAAGGATAGTTGAGGAATACGTGTGAGAATTAAAAGGATAAAAAAGACAGAAATAAAAGATGAAATATTGAAACAGTAAGCAGAACCAGCAGAATTGGCAAGGTATACAATTAGACAAAATAGAAACAAAAGGCCAGAACATTTTGAGACTTCAATTATGGATCATAATAAAGAAAACTAAATTAGTTTATAATGTATATAGTAAATATAGCTTTGAATATTTGGATTTTATTTTATTTATTATTTCGAGAGTCATTTTTTTCTTAAATAACATTTAAATTTCTTCATTTTTGGATGAATCTCTTTCAATATATAATTCTGGTTTTTAAATTATATTAAAATGACTAATAAAAAAATATTTTCCTTTTCAATGTGTAGTAAATAATTACAATTCAGTTTTTATTTTATCTATTATTGGCAAGAGCTGCCATTAATAGTTATTAAAAACTCATTTATTGATAATTTATATAATGAATTACATAATGTATATTAATAAAATAATTATTTAAAAATTAAAAATAAAACTAAAAAAAATTAGAACTTTACTTCTTGTTGCACACTGACACATGCGTGCGTTTAAAAATAAGTCGATTTTATACGAACGCGTGTTTTCTGCAACAAAATGACAATGTAGTTGAAACAATTGTATACACAGCTATTGCTTACTATCAGTTTTATAGTATATTACCGAGGTGCACTAAATTGCAATTTATAAATAAAGCTAATTTTTTTAATTTGAAGTAGTTAATATTGAAAATTCAGAAACTATAAATTTAACTTCTAAAAGTATTCTAATTTAATATTAAATTTATAAATACCTGTAGTAATGGATACCGAGGTGCGTCTGGCACATGAACATCAGCACCAGCTTTCAATAATATTTTAACCATCTGCAAATGTCCTAATTCAATGGCTAAATTTAGTGGACAGACACCGCCTATAACCATGCTGGGATCAACGGCGTTTGGATAACTCAACAAATATTGCAACGTTTCTACATTATTACTTCTTATAGCACCTCGAAGTAACCAAGGAATTTGCTGTTTACTAATTTTTGGTTTATGTCTTTGCTTTGAGTATTTACTTCCCATTATTTCACAAATTCACAAATATCCTATAAATTATTCTAACAATGTGATAGTGTGGGTGTTACATTCAATTTTAAAAATAGTAAATTTTATAAACAAACAACTTATATTAACTAAGATATTTAAACAAATAAGTTTTAAATAAAACTGAAAATTGGCAATTTATTTATTTCAATAACCCCTTCTCGTTATTGTTGGCTACTACATTAAAATATAATCAATCAAATAATGAGAAGTTTGATAAAGTAATTATGACTGATTGCTAATTTGTTGGAAATTCAACGAAGGATGAAGAAAATAATAGCACACATACAAAAACCAATGACTGAACCTAAAATAATAGTGTCACGACGCTTGCGAAAATTAATTTTTTGAACTAGTGATCCAATTATAGGCAAGCGTTGACCTATTGAAACAAGAACACGATTTTTTGCCAACTTAAGAGTAGTTTGTTGATTAGCAAGTGCATTGCGTATAGCAGACGCAACACCAATTTGTTGATCAATTAAGCGTTCTGAAGAATGTAAATGATGGCTTTCTTCCAAAAGAAGTCTCGTAGCACCTCTAGAAATGTTATCATCATTTTCCACCGATTTTATGTCTCCTCTGATAAATGAATTTTCTGGCTATAATCAAAATTAAATAATACCAATTACTGTAAGAAACTTTTACCGTTTTTAGTAATTTTTCACGTTCACGAAGAACAATAATATTGTCTCTTGTTCTACGATATTCTCGTTGATAATCTACGAGAATTTCACGATGCCTTTGCATCGTGTGATCATTCGCTGTTGAATTTTTCAATAAAGGAATATTAGTATTGCCTGTTTTGTCTTTGGAATTATCTGGGTGCAATTGGTTCCACATTTTATCGTTAACCTCGCTCAATCTAGGTCAATCAGTAAAATAATTAATAAGAAACAAGTGAAATTCAAATGAAATAGAAAATTCAGAAGTGAAAATAGAAAAAAATAATCTATAGTCGAAAAATAAATATTATTGGTACTAAAAAAATTTAGTTTTTTTAGAATCGGATCAAGAAATAGGCCTTCATGTGTTTGGGTTATTTTATTTTGAGTCTAAATTAAGAATATTTTTCAAATAAAGTTGCCTATTGCGAGAATATCCTTCATTAGTCATGATCATCTTTCCAGTGGCAAAATTACTCTTTGTGAGCTCAATATAGTCAGAAATTATATAATAATAAGATACTTAAGATAGTTTGATTGTTTATATTAAGTCCGACTCTAATAGAACTGATTTTTATGGGAAAAAGAAATGTAGACTTTTGTTACTATTTCATAAATATTGAATTATATTTTTAATGATTTCTTTTTTGGTATTTCTAGTTCAAATATTTCTGTTTTGAAAGAACAATAAATAAGAACAGTGAAAAGAAAATATTAAATTAACATGATTAGAACATCTGCAAAGTTTCTCATTATATGGAACTTAATTAAACTACCAACAAACGTTCATAATTTTTTTCGTTTACTAAAATCACCAATCTTTTATTCACGTTGGATTTGTTTTATCTATTAAACCTCATTAATCCTGCAACCAAAATGGAAAAAAAGTGATTTTTGTAAAATAATATCTTGAAATATTGATTCTATCAGATAAATGAATAATAAAATAAGCCCTTGCTGCAAAGTAATAATTATATTGAAAAAAATTTCGATTATTAAATAATCCTCTTCCGCAAGAAACTTATTTAATAATTGAAACTTTTTTCAATATAATTATTACTTTGTAGAAAGGGCTTATTTTATTATTCACTTATTTGATATTTTAATTTATTCTGCTACCAAGGAATCATCGTTTTAATATTGATTTTAATTATTAAAATATTAATAGTCATTTTAATTATAAAATAATTAATAAATGATATAATAAGCCTTTGCTACACATTTCAAGTTTATTAAAAACAAAAATAATTATTTTCAATTATGAAATAGCGCCCTGATTCCTAAAAAAGATAGCTGTGTGTGAAAGACTAATTTCTTATTATTACAAGTTATCTAATTAAAAACGCATTACAATTTAATAAATAGTTTTACACTTAAACACCAATGAGCATTAAATAGGGCCTAAATGTATGTTATATTGTAACTCAAACAATAAATCAAAAAACTAACATAAAATTATGTTAAACGATAACGCCAATAAAAAACCTTTCGTACGATATATTTCGATAGCACAGCTATCATCTTCAGGTACTCAAAACCAACTAAAAAATATTATGAATTAACATTTAATTTAAACAAATTATTTTTTATTAATTTAATTTTTTAATAAATAAATATTTTTAAAAATATATTTTAAATTAATTTTAAATTTTAAATTTTTTACTTATATTCTAATTTTTAAAAATTAATGTAATTTAAAATTTTCAATTATTTTAATAATATTAAAAAAACAAACATGATTTAACATACGTAAACTATTTAAAAACATTCAAAACATTCGTAGTCACAGCACTCTGCACATTAATCTTTGGATCCAATGACCTTATCAGCAATGCTTCACATATCACTCGTTCCCAATAACTATTAAAACTTCTCAACAAAATTCTAAAATCAGGCATTCCTATATCACTTTTACAGCCTCTATTGTGTTCACTAATATGGGTAAACTGATAGGAAATTTAGAGTATAAGATCGTCTCTAATTCGTGTAAGGTACGCAATATGTTTATTAATAAATCAAAAACTCCGGTTGGATTGTGTTCTGATCTCGTTTATCAATTTACATGTAATGGGTGTAATGCCAAATACATTGGAGAGACTTCCCGTCATCTCTGTACTCGAGTTCTAGAGCATTGTCGATTGAAGGGTTTGACCAATATTAGTGAACACAATAGAAGCTGTAAAAGTGATATAGGAATGCCTGATTTTAGAATTTTGTTGAGAAGTTTTAATAGTTATTGGGAACGAGTGATATGTGAAGCATTGCTGATAAGGTCATTGGATCCAAAGATTAATGTGCAGAGTGCTGTGACTACGAATGTTTTGAATGTTTTTAAATAGTTTACGTATGTTAAATCATGTTTGTTTTTTTAATATTATTAAAATAATTGAAAATTTTAAATTACATTAATTTTTAAAAATTAGAATATAAGTAAAAAATTTAAAATTTAAAATTAATTTAAAATATATTTTTAAAAATATTTATTTATTAAAAAATTAAATTAATAAAAAATAATTTGTTTAAATTAAATGTTAATTCATAATATTTTTTAGTTGGTTTTGAGTACCTGAAGATGATAGCTGTGCTATCGAAATATATCGTACGAAAGGTTTTTTATTGGCGTTATCGTTTAATTAAATCGTTGCCAAATTTATTTAATTATTTATTTATAAAATTATGTGTATATCATAACCAAAAATGTAATTAGACAAGACCTGGTACATAACATAGGAACTTATACACTTGTTTCAGTTCATTAAAAACTTCTATATTAGAAGTTTTAATGAACATCCAACTACAATTATGATTAAGTTTATGAAATAGCCATTTTTAAAATTGCTGACAGGTAAATTTTTTAATAAAGTATATTTAAGGCTTGGATTGTGATCTCGCATATTTATGAGATCATTATTCAAGCTTTTAAATAATACTTTTCTTAAACGTGTATTTTAAATTTACTTTTATTAATTTTCTTTGGGTTTTTTAGGAATTTATGCCAATTTATGTAAATTAATGGAATTATTTTCGAATAAATGTAAGTCCGATTAATTGAAAACTAAAATTTATTATTAAGAAGTTTCTATATTCGAATAAACTATTTCTTTGTTCCTTGGAAATTCGTTTTGGCTGCCATCTTTTTTACCTTTTGACAAATCCAAATTTTTAATATTTATTGATTTTATAAGGCTTTGGAAATTTCTGTTAATTTCCCAAATTTATAAAAATCTTCCCAATTTTCAATGGATTTTTTATACTTTATAAAAAATATTATTTTTAAACTTAAGTTATCGAAAAACTTATGTTTTCCGTTTTTTTAACTCCTCATTTGAAGGTTCTGGTTCCACTGCTCCTGGTAAATTGTAAATAAGGTAAAAAATGAATTTATTTTAAGTACAAGTTAAATGTTACATTGTTATTTGTTCATCTCCTCTAAATCCTAGAGTTTCGATGGATATTTTTGAAATATCTTAAATGTTGTAAAAATATTAGATTGATTGAATTTCATGAAAAATCTTACGAAATTATTTCTTAATTTTCTCTACAACTCTAAGTAGTTTATTGGTATTTTTTAAAAAAAATTTTTGGCTTTAATTTAAAAAAATTGTCTAAAAAGTTACTAAAAATAGTTTTATAGAGTTTTTATTGATCTGAACATTTCTACATTTTGAAAGTTTGCACGCAATATTTACTATGTATTATATTTTTATATTACAAAAATTTTCTTCAAATTCCTTCCTTCCTATAATATGTTTTTTTTTCAGTTGAACAAATTACATGCAGACACGGGTAAGTATGTATGTCCCTATATTATAACATTATTGATTTTTTCATTTTAGTATATCAGTTTTTAATGAACTGAAACAGGTGAACTACATGACGGTAGAAAAATTTCCTGCAAGAAGAAAACACCTGCATACAATCTCGGTCACAAAATTTTTAAGCCTCTTCTTATGCTTCCTATAGCATTAACTATTCTACATAAAGGAATCCATCGAAATATGTAAGTTTGGCTTTTAAATTTAGTTAACTTATAAAAAATCATTACAAAATATCTACTGGGATAAGAAAAATCTCTTCTCTTCAATGTAATTTAATATCTAAAATGCTGCTATCTGTCAAGAATTCAATGAAGAGCTCCAGAAGCCCTTTTATGGAAATAGAAGAAATTATTATAACCATATGAAAAGATTATTCAGAAAATGTTTAATAAAAAAAGAAATTTTAAGATGAATTGTAGATATTTTATATTTAAATGAATCAATAAATGTCTTATTTTTATTTATATAAATCGTTAATTTTTAAAATTCATTTCAAAAATCATAATGTAATATATAATGTTACGTCATAATTATATTAATATGTACTACTTACATAAATAAGTAGCATATATATACTAATTCCTTAAGTCGATAGTGATCAATATTTTAAGAACGGAAATGACGGTTAATTCCAATATATATTAACTTAACCAATTTAACCAGTTGTAGTTTTCCATTCAATGAATTCCTACATCTTCCTAATTAAAAAATCCTTCTCTTGAATACTGGAACAGACGAAGTATAATTTTAAAATTTATTATAACAATCCATTAATACTGGATTGATTAAAATTGAAGATTAAAATATATTAAATTACATTATATTATGACGGAATCAGAATTGAAAAAAATATATGTTTAGTAATAAATCTCAATAGATTTAGTTTTCATATAATGGATGTCATAATATATACAGTGGAGAAACTTCCCGTGATCTCTGCACACGGGTTCAGGAACACAGCCGATAGAGAGATGAGAGTAATATTATTGAGCATATAAAAATGTGCAAAGAAACTACTGATTCAAAAGATTTTAAAATTTCATAAAAAACATTAAAAATAAGTGTAAAAAGAATTTTACGTGATGTATTGGTAATTACATCGCAATCCTCTAAAATTGGCATTAAGTCAGCATGGATTTTTGAGATTATTTAATTAAATCATAACTATCACATTATTTTTCTGTAGACTGATGATGATAATAATTTCACTGAAATATGTTTCGTTCCTTTGGCTTTCTTGTGTTTTTTTTATTAAAAATATGTCATAATGTTTTTCGATATATAATTATGTTCCTAAGTTTAATGCTGGGATTGATAGAAAGTGATAAACAATTTGACTTGTTTTTTTCACAAATTATTAGAGATTCCAGTAGAACCCGTTTAAGTTCCCTTCATAGTTTTTGTTTCTTGTTATTGCTATTATAAAATACAATCGTTCCAGGTGTACATTTACTAATTTTTACAAATTTCTTCTTCGAACTAAGTAAGCACTTTTTTCAATTTGTAAAGCTGTATTGAAAAAGCGCAATTTATCTATCTTTCCTTTACTAAATTTGAGAAATTCTTTCTTATTCCTCTGAATATCCTTTTTATATAGGTTTTTTTTTAATAATGATAGGAAACAAAAAAATTTTTTTTGTTGACTGTTTTGCTCATTCTGTAAATGGCTCAAGGAGTATGACAATAAATTCACTAAGTCTTGTATCATTATTCTTAACACCCGATGCCACCAGAATATTATTGTATTCCAATCGGGTTATCGGGCACAATTTGACAATTCAACAACTTCTTAATTTTACATCTCGTTACACATAATTTCTTTATTTCCAATATCATAACATTTATATTCTTAATCAAATTCAAATCTCTTACATGATAATTTATTCAATTTCAAAAATTAAAATTCTCAAAATGTTTTTTAATATTGAAACTGAAGAATTTTTAATTTTGAAATTAATGCAAATATCGACCAAAAATACTTTTGATTGATTTTAATATAAAATATAGAATATTAATAGCTGACCTAATTAGTTTAGAAAATATATAATATTTAAAAAAATTTTTTAAATAAAACATTAATTTTAAAAAGATTGAAAATTAAACACGAAACAAATAATAATATTATGTAGTGCTAAAAAATAATTTTTATGCATTTTAAAAAATTAAAAAATTAAAAGTGCAATTTAAAAAAAAATTTAAAAAATAATAATATTAATTAGAGCTAGAGAATAAATTTAATGTATTTTAAAAATAAAATGTGAATTAAAAAAATATTTTAAATTTAAGTGCAATTTTAAAAAACTGAAAAGAATTAAAAATGTTAATTAGTGTTAGGAAATAATTTTTAATATACTTTATGAAAATATAAAAAGTAAAAATAAGAGAAATTTAAAAAATTAAATTATTTAAAATTAAAACTGCAATTTTAAAAAAGAGTGAAAATTAAACACGAAACAAATAATAATATTATGTAGTGCTAAAAAATAATTTTTATGCATTTTAAAAAATTAAAAAATTAAAAGTGCAATTTAAAAAAAAATTTAAAAAATAATAATATTAATTAGAGCTAGAGAATAAATTTAATGTATTTTAAAAATAAAATGTGAATTAAAAAAATATTTTAAATTTAAGTGCAATTTTAAAAAACTGAAAAGAATTAAAAATGTTAATTAGTGTTAGGAAATAATTTTTAATATACTTTATGAAAATATAAAAAGTAAAAATAAGAGAAATTTAAAAAATTAAATTATTTAAAATTAAAACTGCAATTTTAAAAAAGAGTGAAAATTAAACACGAAACAAATAATAATATTATGTAGTGCTAAAAAATAACTTTTATGCATTTTAAAAAATAAAAAAATTAAAAGTGCAATTTAAAAAAAAATTTAAAAATAATAATATTAATTTAATGTATTTTAAAAATAAAATGTGAATTAAAAAATATTTTAAATTTAAGTGCAATTTTAAAAAACTGAAAAGAATTAAAAATGTTAATTAGTGTTTAGAAATAATTTTTAATATACTTTATGAAAATTTAAAAAATAAAAATAAGAGAAATTTAAAAAATTAAATTATTTAAAATTAAAACTGCAATTTTAAAAAAGAGTGCAAATTTAATATGGTACAAATAATAATATTAATTAGAGCTAAAAAATAACTTTTATGTATTTTAAAAAATAAAAAAAATGAAATTATTTTAAAAAGTGCAATTTTAAACAAAGGTGAAAATTAAATACAGAACAAATAATTATGCCAATTAAAGTTGGAAAATAATTTTTAATGTAATTTATGAAAATTTAAAAAATAAATGAAAATTAAATTTAAATATTTTACAAACATATGTTGAACTGGAAACTAGTAAAATAATCAGAAAATACAAATTATAATGATAAAAATGTTGATTATGGAATGTAAATTTGTTAAAATGTTCCATTTCAACCTATCAATGTGGAAAAAGATTTAGATATCCTAAGAGTCTTGTATAAATAATTCTAATATTTGATGATCAAATATCGCATAATAAGCTTGTATATTGGACTCATTTAGTTGAGTATTTACCTTGTGGATAATGCATTGCAATAG
The DNA here is from genome assembly GCA_022537955.1 of Schmidtea mediterranea. Taxonomy (NCBI): domain Eukaryota; kingdom Metazoa; phylum Platyhelminthes; order Tricladida; family Dugesiidae; genus Schmidtea; species Schmidtea mediterranea. The sequence goes on from CM039680.1 coordinate 43,511,171, forward strand.
CAATTAGCATTGCGGATATCCCAATGGATTAATAAACTTGAACTCTATTTCCAGAGAAACTACACGAATGAACCGACAAATAGCAATAAATTAATGGCTTTTAATGATTTTCCGAAAATATAAAACCACCAATGAAAACCAAGTTAATGTTTATCGCCACCTTATTGGATAGAAGAACATGGAGTGGTAGAAGGAAATAACTAACAAAAATAAGTTAATAGCGGCATTTTAAAGACTATTTTAAGAAAGCACTTAACAAGGAGCGCAGCAAATTATAAATACATCGATTGGTAGCGATCACACGGAACATGGAGGAGATTGATATGTAATATCTGAAAACCGTCAGAGAGAAAATCCGTGATAAATATAATGAGAAAAAACAAATTGGTAAAATATGTACTGACTACATGGAGCTGTTGAGATGTAGCAGAAAGAAAATCGATGAATGAGAACAAAAATGAAAATCATGGTAATATTGAAATATTAGACATAGAAAACGTCGGGATATGTTATAATTGAGTGCAACAGGAAGATGAAGATATAATGGTACGCAGATGGGATTAAATGGAGCGTCCAATAACTAAGTCGGGCCGGTCAGTGCAGGAGATCGAATTTAAGAGCACATAGGAAAGGAATTGTCACACTAGATGAAATAAATGTTTTACTCGTGAAAAGATTTAAGTAGACAATTCCCATCAAAGGCAAAGCAATTATCAACCAAATAATGTGAACTGGAGACAAAATCAAAATCATTCAATCAAATTATAGAAGACCCAGGAAAGCACATATTTCTTTAATATAATAATAAAAAATCATCATTAATCTAAGTTTGTTGTTTTATTTCATTTACTTTTGCCAATTAATATCTGTTTTTAAATAAAAACAACTATTTTTGGATATTAGTAGCTTTTCAGTTGAATTTTACAGATGAAACTTGTAATGATTAAAAATTGAAGTTGAAAATAAATTTTAATTTTAATAATTTAGAAAACAGATAATTTAATCACAATAATTTTAATGAGAAAAAATCGAAAGAATTTAAATATATACGTTAATTTAAAATTAATAATAATAACCTATCAAGTATTTGTTCAATGTCCGCTGACATAGTTTCAAATAATGAGTCTTCTTTAGTTGAATTATTGGTATCTCCGACACTTTTCAAATCACGACATGGTCTGGATCCTAATCTGCTAAAAGCTACTAACTTTGTATCCAAAGTATTTTCTAAAGTTCTTGCAAGTCTACGCAAATCATCCCAATCCTTTTCTCCAGTCATCTACCAAAATATTAAAATATCATAATTAGGTTCGAAATCTAATTCTTAGAATAAAAAAAAATTTTACAATACTTTAATAAAATAATAAAAATTAAATTATAAGTGCTGAAAAAAGATTAATATTACAAATTTAATTTCTAGAAATAATTAAAAATAAAACGTCGACTCATAAATAATAGTTTAGAATTAATGATATGGTATTTTTTAAAAATCCGCGAAAAAAGTTTAACATATATACATCACACAAACAAAATTTGTTTATAACAAGTTTATATTTTTAAATAATTTTCCAAATACATTGAAAATTCACTATTAAAATTTTCTTTTTATCTTTTTGTTAAACCAGCTATCAATTTTCTATGTTTTTAAAGTATTTTTATAACAACTATCATTAAAAAGTCAAATTTAAGATTTCACTTTTTGTTGTGCAATATAAGAATATTGATCTTTTGTTTTGTTGGGCCAGGACGTAAACGGCCTTGATAAATGTTTAAATGGATCAGAAACACACACGCAGATACAACACGCAATTTAAAATAAACCTGAAAAACACCAAATAAACAATATAAAATCTAAGAAATAAAAGAATTAAAAATAAAATAATAAACATAAAAATAAAATAAAATATTAACAAAATGCACCAAGATCCGCACGATACCTACACAAATACAACAAGAAAACACGACAAATTCGACGAAATTGAAAAAATTAATAAAAGTTCATTAAAATGAAATTTAAATTGAAAATTTTGAATTAGTAATAATTCAATAAAAATTAGAAATAAAAAATTAGAAAAATAAATCAAAAAATATTAAAATTAAATAATAGAATTTGCTAGAAAAGAACAAGGTCGAATTTTGTTTTACTGCATCAAATTTCACACGTCACACAATTAGGTATAAATACTGATCCATTTTCACATTAAACAACACATTTTTCCAGAACATTTTTGAACTACTTAAAAACCATTTTGTCAGAACCGTTGTAAAACCAAATTTTAAAACCATTTTGAAGCAATTACTATTCGATTTTCAGGAACACTCTTTTTAGGTGAGAATTATTGATGGTGGAACCCTCTTTCCACGTCTCGTCCTTAGCATCTCTGTAGAGCTCTGCTTGGCGACGACGTGGGAAGAGTGGTATTTTGGTTTATATTATTATTTTGATGCATTATGATGATATTTGTTATTTGGTCAATGAAGGGTAATTTTGTTGAATTGTCGTATAACTAATAAATATTATTATCATATCTAAATTATTTTACAAACCTATTTGTTTTATAAATTATAAAATTTAAATGTCGAAATTTTTCCGGCCCACAGCCGACACATCACGCAAGTTAGTAAAATCAACATAGTGCAAAGGCATGTAAGTGCGTGGAAGATCGCCAATGATATGCACCCGTGAAGACTCAGCGTGCGCAACGCAGCGGTCGGAACGTCAATATTTATCCCTATAGCTGAAGCGAGAAATAAGGAAGAAGTCTCTGGCTGCTTCCTCGTTTCTCAATTCTGTAAAATCGACCTAAAATTATCTTACAAACGGCTTAAAATCACCACACCGAGTAGTCCAGTGGGCACTCAATAAATATAATATGAACATACTATGCCTTCAGGTCTATTAAAGGAAAAGGGGCACGGGGACAACGTAAATTGAAATTGCTGATATAACCACTTCCGTGTCAATGCCATAAAATGAATCTAATAAAGCTATGAGTAATAGGAAATAAAATGAATTTAATAAAGTTATGATTAATAGGAAATAAAATCTCAATTGTAAAGTGATTCGATATAGTATGCGAGATATAAAAGAAAATCTTGTTTGTAACAAAAACTAGTAAAGTTTAATAAAGAATATAACCTTGTTTATAAGGTAAATTTAATAAGGTTTCCGATTAATAAAAAATAAGATCTTATTGATAAAGTAGATAAAGTTTATGATTAATACGAAAATCAAATCTTATTTGTGAAGTAAATCTGATATAGTTGACAATTCATAGGGGATTAAGATCGTACCTACGAAGTGAACTTACTAGGGTGTAGGATTAACCACAAATCGAGATCATGTCGGTGAGGTAAACAAAGGTTACGATCAATAATAAATTAAACTCCAATAGTACAGCGAAATAAGTGAAGTTTATGATTAATACCAAATAAGAAACCTCTGTTCGAAGAATAAATCCGGAAAATTTAAGATCAACAATAAAATGAAACCTTATTTAGATAACTTCGACAAGTTAGGGCGATGTTGTAATTAAGCAAAGCTTAAAAATTTACCAATAAATTAGATAAATTAATTGAAATTTATAACGACTAATAAGCTGTGAATTAGACAGAGATTTTCCAAGTTAACCTAAATCAAATGAATAAAGTGGGGATTGAGCTAAATTACGATTTAACTGAGATTTAATAAACCGAGTAGCAAGACGCTAATTCAAGGAATATAATAACCAATAGATGACTGAGAATGAATAGATAGTTATTAGATGGAGGTAAGTCTCGACCCAAGCGATTGTATTTGAAATAGTATTAATAGTTTCCTCCATCCATTTTTCCTGCTGCGTTCCGACGAGGCTAAAATGATCTCCCAACAAGAGAGGTACCACGTTGGTTGAAACCGATTACTTTAGTAAATGAGACGACATAGATGGGGCAAATTCAAATTGACAATAATCTCAATCTCGACAACTTAATAGAAGCGTTAAACCAGATAAAAATCCGAGTTAATCAGATGTAACATGACTCGTAAACTAACCCGTCATAAGATCTAAACAATTAGAAAGTAGTTATGACCCATTTCCACCTCATGAAAAACCGACTTTAAGAAATGTTTTATTAATAACAGTACACTGAAACACTCACCAAAGTTCGATAATATTATAAAATGTCCTGACCAAATTAGGAGAAAACCTCCATCCGAGGAAGTTAATAAATTCCAAAGATACGGGTAGCCTAGTATTCGCGACGAGATCCTCCAACGCTACGACGAATGGCAAATATGTCCGTAAATAAACCGATTTTTTTTTGAAAGTGACATTTGAAATTCCGAGACGGACGAATTAATTGAGTAGACACATTAGACGGCTTAATTAACATAACCCACCAATCACGTCTAGAATTAATTATCTAATGAACACCCGCCCGGTCGTTAACATAAACATCACGATAAATATTTTTACTATCATAGAAGTGACCGATTAAAATGCCAATTTGAATGATGAATTGGAACCCCGCACAAATAAAATTGAGGGACTGATCTTCACCATATTCACCCTTCACGACTCCCAGAGCGGATGACGACATTCCCAAACGCTAAATCAAGTTATCAACACGTACAAATATTTTTTCCTTACTCCTTAAAAGCCCCACAAACCAACCGAGTCTGGAAGAACCCCAGTGTTAGCCGCTAAATACACCAAATCTTGGACCTGTATAAACACTCTTTAACTAATTCAACGAAGACCCTTTTCCCCACACTAGTATTTCATAATTTAATTCCCAATTGTTGCAGAACATGTCCATCAATCAGACCACCGCTCAATCAACGGGGAAAAAACGCTCGAGAATGATGTTACGAGCCACCGACGCAATAGAAGGACCCCGGTCACAGTGGCCATATTCTATCCCTCGGAAAGCACGGGATCCGAGTAGTAACCCTCTCGAACCAGTGAGACAACAATATCCAGCCGCTGAAATCTTTGCTAACGCGCAGGACCTCCTCACCTAGTGGGAGCGGGTGCAGGAGCGGGTGGACTTGCAAGTAGTCAAGGCAAGGATGTACCTTGCAAATGTGCTGGAGGACATCCTTGCCGGGCGGATCGCCGTCGCCCATCCACCTCGTCCGGTTCGAGACACTAGGCGACCCTACACGGTAGAAGCTCTCAAAAGAAGCCTAGAACGATACTGCCCGGACGAATGAACTGACGGACAAATCGTTATAGTGATTAGATAATAATTATAATTAGAACTGCGTGTATTTCTTTTTCTTTATATAACTGAATGAATTGTTTGAAAGATTTAAAGCATTTAGGCCGACCATAAATTGACGAGTAAAATCCATTTAATTTCAGCAATGTCCTCTCTGCGGATCCTACAGACGGAACTAGACCGTGCGAGGCAGGCGAATACAGAATTACTTGGCCAGATCCTGCAATTGACTCGAGAGATACAGCAAGTCAAAGCGACTTGTTTAGACCCTAAACGAACGAAGATCCTGTATCAACGACTTACCGCAGCTCAAAAAGGCTGGGCCGAAGAACGCCAGCTCAATCGGAGTCTGCGTACGCAGGTTCGGGGACTCGAAGTCGCACTAGCAGTATGCCGAGAAGGTGAAGCGGTAACTTACCCGCTCATCTTCGCCCCAACCCAAATGCCGCAGACAGCAATCAAGTCAGCAGAGCAACCCATCGCCACCAACAATCGTCGACCGGGACGTAAGGAGCGTGCCCGACGTCGAGCAACCCAACTTCAAAATGCCAAACAGTAGATATTCCTCATGTGATTGATTTAAATAGAGTAGTTTTAGCCTTAGATGAGTCGTTTTCTTTTGAAATTGCATACTAGTACGGTCACAAGTAACCCTATTACGTCTCAGTTTTCCACAGTCAATTAAGCACTAATCATGAGCAATTATTTATGAGGGACAGAGCAAAGCGAGCATAGGTCTTCTATCGACAGCTCGTGAACCCGAGGGTTGTCCGAGCAATTACAGTACTAGCCAATGGTATTCAATTTTTGCGGACAATCCACCACTTGAACACATTTCCAACGTTGCTTAGCAACGGGTGCCAAGTGGCGATCAGCATTTTTTGTATGGCGTTACTAGGGTCACCAGGAAGATAAGCAAGTTTTGAAACCCTGTAACCCACCAGTTTAAAAGTAGCAGTAACACATAAATATCGCACTAAGTCAACTATAAAACAATAAATAATCACCGAAATCCAGCCAACAGACAAATTAAATAGAAAAATTAAACTAAAATAATCAAAAAAGCAAATGCTAGGCATCTGATGGGTAAAAGATATGGGATTTTCGCGGTCACTTGCAAGGGATTCCCATCAGATGCATGCACAAGAGAAATAACCATTGGATACCCGTCAAAATGACGTTGGAAATGTATCCCAATGGGCGGTTCCTAGTGCGGGGTTTATGGTCTGGATAACCTTGACCCAGATATAATTATTTTTCGCCCCAAATGGTTACCCGTCGCTAAGCAACGTTGGTAATGCAACCATTGGTTTTGAGATCGCCAAAGGTGAGCGCCACACATGAACTGCTCTGGCCCGATCTCAACATGGGTCCAACGCGCTACCGTTGGAAGGTTTATGCGCGCTTTCTAGTTTTGGGTTCCTTACTAATGTGGTTAATTCTACGTTCCTTGGGAATCTCTTTCCGTAAACTGTTCATAATTTTCTTTTAATCAAACTCTATTCTTACTGAAGTAAACTTGAAAGATTAATCTAGGCCAAACATTTATTAAAAATCAAACAAAACAATTTCGTGTCTGTCAGCCTTGTATCTTCGCGGCGCGGCGTTTGGTACTCTCAAAAATCAATAAATAAACTAAATATACAACTACTTAAATATTGTTAATCTTAATGTTTCAGTAAATAAGTTAAATGTATAATTCAATAAAATAACCCAAATATAAAAAAAAATACTTAAATGTTACCGATCCGAAAAATTCAGTATACATGTTACACGTAAAATCCAATAAAATAAGTTAAATTCAGAAATTCTTGAATATTGCTAATCTTAACGGATCAACTAGACGGCTAAAATGAAAACTATATGTTACTCCAACTTGCTTCCTATTCTAATGTTCTGCTTGGACTTTGATGGTAAAAAATAAATTGGAAGTCGCATTTCCTTGTTACAATCACAACTAGCGGGGAAATGGATCATGGTCACCTCAAACGAAAATGGTCTGGCTAGTTCTGTTCATTGGGATTTGGGCATGGCTATGAGCTTTATTGGGTAATGATGGGCTGATTTATAACCATAAGTTACAGTACAAATTTATATTTTCCAAAATGCTTCATTTGTCTTATAGTATTTTCGACCAAAAATCATCGTCGGAATCGGCAAGGTTGGCAGTGTTTTACTCAGGGCTACGACTCGGAAGTAACAATTAAATTTTATGCTAATATTTTGTTAGAATTACCTTCTATTATCTCCGTTGTCTTGATTTCGGTCTTCCGTAGATTTTCGACTGCTGTATTTGGATGTCGTGGATTCCTATGCATTTAAAATTATTGAATTGAATGTGGTGATCAAGTGCATCCATTATATATGCACGGGGATGCACACATCAGGAAGTTATTATCACCGAAGTTATTATCATCACACACACTATTACTGAGAGTCATGTGTGTGTATGCTGCTATTCCAGAATAGGTGAGGGGAATATAGGTGTGTTAACTTTCTTAATCGATTTGTAAATGTCAAGTCGATGTGCTGGTGACTAGCTTGTATTCTGTTACCACTTCAACCTCCAACTCTCGGTCGGTGTCACTCTTGCCCCCACAATATGTTAGGGAAGTAGTCAACTGAAAACCAGTAACTTCTTCTATGGCTTAGTTAAACTAAATTAATTCTAGAGATTTTCTATTTTAACTTTGACTGCGAAGAATTTTGGTCCTAACGCTGTCGATCGGCTTAGGTAATTTATTCAGGTTCGAAGTAGGGAATTTTTATGGAGACATCCACTGATGGCAGTTAAATCTTTTAGATAAATGGAGCGATGCCGTTTTTCAATGATGTTCCTAGTCGTGGCAGTTGGAGTGATCGGGTTCAAACAATAGATCTATCATCCGGTACGTTTGATTTCTTACTATACTTATATAATAATTGTTCGTCGTTAGGCCCTTGTTGGATTGGTTCTACTGTAGTTTTGCTCGGGTATTTTATCATTCAAACGTCAGATGGGTTTTTTCGCTGCCCGTGCATGATCAATTCTACTATGGTGAACTCGATAGGGCGTGGATTTAGGTAGGAATTATTCTATGTGCGATTTTATTACTTAGTGCGACTATCCATGATTTAAGTTTGTACGAAAGGTTTATTTTGTCTATGTTATTATTAATGATTTTCGTAGTTCTTAGCAGTAGCTGATGATCGATTCGGGACTTATGATTTTCGATTAGAATCCATATTTTTCAGCTCAATCATCATGTTCATGCCTCTTTTCAATAAACTTGTTATTTGATTTCATTATTTCATAGTTATTTATTACTCCACATGTGTACTGTAGCGATGGAACTCGTTGTACAAGATTATTTGATTTGTTGATGTTAGAGTTGAGGCTAGGGTCGAAATCTTCTTTTCTAAATATTTTACAGGTGGTTTGGAGTGGTTATGGGCATTATTGTTTTGCGACGGGAATTTTTTAGGAATTTTAAGTGGGATAAATGGAGTTCTCGAATTATCTCTTTCATCATTATGAATTCTTGTCAATTTTATCAAGGTCTTCATCGTCAGGTGGAAATTTTAAGTTCACTAAGTTTCGATTGAGATTTACGAATTTTGGATTTTTAGAAATGAATTAGATTTAAATTTTTTACTGAACTTCAATTGGTTTTTAAAAGTTATAATAAATTATGATTGATTTTAGTAGTTATAGTAACTTGAAATAGGTTAGGAATTATAATATTTTGATAATTTAGAGGTCATAGCAACGATTTGTTGTCATTAATTTCCCCGTCTCCTTCCTTTAATTGATCCTAGGCGAATTTATGTTGATATTACGAATTTAAGAGTGCCTACTGGACTACTCAGTGTTTTGATTCTGAGCCGTTTGTTATTATAATTTAGGTCGAATTTATAGGAATTGAGTGAGGATGAAGTGGCCAAAAGACCACTCCCTCTTCAACCCAAATTCCCCTATACAGAATGAGAATTTACGTTTCAGCTACTGCGTTCTCACGCCGTAGCCTTCACGGGCACGAATTATTGGCGGACTTACACCGCACTGACACAATTCGATATGGGTATGTATAGGTTATTTTCTTGCGGTGATGTGTCGGCTGTGGGCCGGAAAAATTTTGACAAAAAATGTTTTATTCTAAGACGGTTTATTGAAATATATAGTAGATAACAATTCATATGGCGAACAGCCCTAATCAATAAACGAAGAGAAAAACCCAAAACAACTTTAAATAATAACTAATAATCCCGAACAGATCAATTTACACTAAATAATCGAGCCGAGATAATATGAAAAAGGGTTATCTCTCCACTGAAACCCACTGATCCACAAAAAACACAAAAGTAAAATAAAATAAATACAAAATGCATCAAGAACCGCACGAAATTTACATAAAAAATAACATAATACAAGAAAATTTGACCAAAAAACGACAATTTATATAAAACTAGAAAACTAATGAATAAAACTGATTTAAAATGAAATATTTTTGGTTGGAAAAATGAAATTAAAAATTTAAGAAATAAATTGTCAATTTAAATTAAGAAATAATAAAAATTAAATTTAGATAACACAAATAATTTCAAGGTCAAATTTGTTTTATTTCAATAAAAATAACACTCAAGGTTAGGGTCAAATTGTAGGTATATATACTGATGTTGGATGATGAGGGTAGACCCATCACCACATTTATCCTGAACAAATACTACAAAGCAGGGCCTGGCAAGTACAGAGTGAACATATACGCCGAGGAACGGGCATAAAATAAATAAATCCTCAATATGCAGAATCCAAAATCAATGTGAATACCCAATATACAGAATCCCAGTAGAACAATCAAATCCCTATTCGAACAATCAAATCCATTCCCTGTGTGTCGAACAATCATTATTCGTTTAAACAATATCGTGAACAATTGTTATTATTTAATTGATGAACAACAATTATTTATTGGTGTTGATATTTATTTTATTTTTGTAAATAATTTTTAAACAGTATTATTTAGTAACAATTTGATGTGGATTATTTAATTTTTATTGATTGGTGTTGGTAGCTAATATATTTATTATTATTTTCCTTGATATTTTTAAACGAAAAAAATCAATTATAAACCTAAAAAGAAAATCAAATAAATAAATAAACAAATACGAAATATTTCCAAATAGAGTAAATAAAATAAAATTGAAATATCAATTGCGTATTTTAGCTAAATAAATAAGAAGGAATTTTTTCTAATATTAAATAAATAAGACAAAAATTTTTAAATTTCTTAACCATTAAATAAATAAAATAAATTATTAAATAAATAAAAACCTTTTTGCTGATAAAATATTTCAGTATAGATACTGTAGTATTTTTCAGTTCAATTGCCCCTTAAAATTTTAACCGAAAAAGAAGCGGTCTGAAAAAGGAAATCTTTTTAAGACCTTAAAATCGAACAGATAAAGTTCCACACGATTTTTGCACGCACTTATATAACACGCACCTACACACATTTTAACACTTACACAACAAGCACCAAATTTTCAATTGTTATTTGAATTTAAATAAATTGTGTTTATCGAAAGAAGTTGAAACTGATTTAAAAGAAAGTGTATACTTGGTAAATTTTTATTAATAAATTTTTATATATATCCGACTTGTCTTTTGATTTTTATAAGAAACCAGTGCAATTGAGACTCACTAAAATCGAGACCTCAACATTTGGTGCCGCGAACCGGGACTTTAAAATCAATTATTGTTATCAACAATTTGGGGGATAGGAATTGCGATCAGAGGGTTAGTGTAGAATATATCGGGAAAATATATTTATACTAAATAATATTATTGACCATAAATTAAAATTTTAATCTGAAAATCTAAAATAGATAATCCACCTGAAATAATTTATAATTTGAGAAATAGAATCGTATATAGAATGAATAATAATCAAAATAATAATAACTTTATTAAAATTTTACCGATTGAACCTTATAGAGGAGAGCCTGAAAAGTTCGACGATTTTTTCACTGAAATTACTCAGTATGCAGACGATTGTGGTTGGACACCTGATGAATTAAAGAGGAGAATTCCGTTGTATTTAAAAGGATATGCGCTACAGGCATACAATAATTTAGAGTGTAGAGGAAATAATCTCGATCAACTTATTGAAAATTTGAGAGCAGAGATAGTAATTGACAGCAATTTACAAAAAATAAATGTACAAAAATTTAGAAATCGATATCAAGGATCTAGAGAGTCAGTTGGAGAGTACGTGTATACGATAACAGAGTTAGCTAAAAAGGCATTTGATGCCGGAGAGCACACTCCGAAATTAATTGAGGATCAGTTTTGGAATGGAATCCAGAAATATTTATATAAAGCACTAATAATGGTTGAATATAGAGACTTAAATGAATTAGTTCATAAAGCGAAAAGAGTAGAGGCAATACAGAGAGATAGATTCAATGCATCTATAGATGCAGTTGAGATTCAAAGGCCATCGATGGCAAAACCTAAGTTGGAAAACGATGATGATGTTCCATGGGAAAAAATGAAACAGTTATATCTAAATTTTGTAAAAAATAGACGAAAAAACAGTCCGAATTCGAGTAGAAGTCAATCACCTGAAAACAGGAAAAGATTTGACGCATTAAATTTTACAGAACAAAATCAAAATCGATTTAGAGACGATAATAGAGACAGTCGTTCTGACTATAACAGAAACAATTCGTATAGAAGCAATCGTTATTTTAATAGAGACAGTCGTCCTGACTATAACAGAAATAGCTTTAGAGATAATCGTTATAACAAAAGTAGTGGAGACAATTATTTTGGTAATAATAGAGATAATCGTTCCGAATACCGCCAGTATGATAATAGAAATAATAGAAATAGCTCATGAGGCAGACAATCGAGTCCGTATAGACAAAATCAATATCGAGAAAGGCGAGCAAGTACGTATAATAATGATGGAAGAGATAAAGTGAATTTCAATGGACAAATCAGATGTTACAACTGCCAGAGATATGGTCATTTAGCAAAAGTTTGTACCAATCAGAGAAGCGAGTCACCAAATAGAGTAAAATTTAAAAGTGAACCAGAAGTGAAACAAATAAATGGAGTAGAAATTACTAATACGAATAATGAAATAAATACTTTGAGAGAGGAATTAAAAGAGTTTAAAACTCAATATAGCCGACTCATGGAAAGAAAGTCGGAGGTGTCACTTAATGAGTATGAGTGTTTTATAAATGAAGTTGATATTGATAATGAGGAAACTGCGAGACAAATAAAAATGAAAGAGGAATTAAAAGAAGTTTTGAAAAACGACCTTATGATGATAATGAAACATTGAGAGTAATAAATAAAGTTCAAATAAGCAGAATTGATCCGGAATATTTGACCAGTTTAATTCCATTAATGGTAATGAGACAGAGAGAAACACGAGTATTTGAATTAGAGATAGAGTTAAAAGAAATGATCAAAAATTACGGAGAATTTGTGAGAAAAAGTCCGAAATTTTATGAACCTTTAAAAATAACATTGGATACTAAAGATGAATATTTCCTTCAAATGATATTATTAAAAACAGAAGTCCATGTATGTACAATGGTAAACAAAATACGACAATTGGCAAGAGATAAATGGCCTCGAAAAATAGGGCCAAACGATGAAATAAAATTATATTTTAACGATATTGAGTTGAAAGATGGCGAATATCTGATTGACTATGGAGTAAATACAATAGATGAGAATACTATATCTGCAGTGATAAATAGAGAAACTAGCTCAAGGGTAGCAACACCTTCTGTTAAACTGAATGAGGAAAATGATTATGATATGCTGTTTAAAATGTGGGATCAACGATCCGAAGGGAGTGCAAAGTCACCACTTGAAAAAGAAATAATTTTTCAACCATTGGATAATAAATATGGTAATTTGCAAGAGACAATTTTTTTGAAAGATCTCCAAACAGGCAATAATGCAAGACGCTGAAACAATGAAACGAGGTAGAGGACGACCTCGAAAGTCAGAAATAGCGGAAAAATCAGATGATCGAAAAACTGCAGAGCGTTTGAGAGAAATAGCCAACAAAAAGAGACATGAAAATCCAAGAGTAGTAGACGATAATAACGATTTAAATGTGATAATTGAACTTATAAAAGCAATGAACTCAAAACGATATCCGGAAACAAAATATGGTACAAAAAATCAAGTTAATGGAAAAGGAGATCAGAGAGTTGAGTGCAGAGGATGTAAATGAGGAGGTGGTTTTAAGGATACTCTTCACAACTGGTATAAATAGAGATAAAGTAATTACGGCAATGGCATATCTAATTGCGAGATATAAAAAGCTCTTAAGATCAAATCCAAAGGAGCAAATAAATGAGGTAGCTAAAATAATATATCAGAGATTAAAGGTTGATGTGATGCCATGGATAAAACTGAAAGGAGGTTGGAAAATAATGTATGATGAAACATTAAAAACGAGTGAAAGCGAAACGATAGAAAATGATGATACCGAGGAAATTGTAAAAAATCTTGTGAACAAAACGACGAAAAAACCAAACAAAAGTGAAGGAAAATCAAGTATCTCAATAATAATAGTAATAATAACACTATTATTAGATTTAATCAAAGGAAGTAATGCGATTATAGCAAATGATTGTCAGAACCCAAAAATGGAGGCAAAAATATTCATTATTAGATGTGGAAAATTGTCCGGAAGCGAATCCAACCAAATTAATCATAACTGAACCCAAGATTTTTCATGTGTGACAAGAATCTGACTTTATACACACAGAGGCAAAAGAGTGTATAATCAAATTTTCAGAGGAAAGTTTTGTATGTAATCAAGTGGCAAGGACCATGTTAGTACCGACATGGGCACCAGAGGCATTAATAATAACACCAAGCGAGTGTTAAGAGGCATTTAAAACGAAAAAGATTAAAACAACGGATGGAATTGAATTGAAAGCTCAAATAGGAGCAAGAGTAAAACAATCAGTAAATGTGGTTGGATGGACATCAACCAGCGGATACTGTATGGGAGGAAAGTATAAAATATGTGGTCAGATTGCAGATAACATTGTGGTTCGGAGACAATATTATGTTGAATTGAGAAAATTTAAAGCATCATTTGATAGTTCATCAAAGAAAATGATGACACACAAGTTCTGTACGCTTGATGAATCTAGTTGTGACAGTGGTGAATCGATGATCGTGTATAAAATAGATAAATATGAATGTCAATTAACAAAATTGAAATCACTAAAATTCCGAACAATCAGAGGAAAACAGTTTACTGATGCAGAATCAAAAAGAATAAAAGATCAAAAAAGGAAAACAGTAATCGTACAAGAAAAGGATACCCCAACAATATATATGGCAGACTCAGAAGCAGAGGCCATGAGATTTTTAGAAAAAGGAGAAGTTATCAAATGCGGAAAAGCAGTTGTAAAGACTAATTATGAAGGTATCTATATCAGTAGTAATGAAATTAAAGATGCAAAATTAAAAATCGATAAATTTGATGTCAAAATATCTTTGTATTTTAATAATAAAATTGATTACTTCTATCATCATCAACTAGTTCAATTAGACAAAGTATACCAAGCAACAATTACTAACGACTGCAAACTCAATAGAGAGATATTGAGAACAAAGATGGCTGTAGCGGTTACAAACCCAGATTTAATGGCATCAATATTGTTTGCGGAAAAAGGAACTTTTGCGAGAGTAGTAGGAGAAGTGTTACAGACTTTTCAATATAAACCGGTCAGTGTATCACTAGCAACGAATAACCAATGTACCAACGAGTTACCAGTTATTTATAAAGGAGAAACAGTGTATTTACAGTCTATAACCAGAATACTAACAGATAAAACTTATATTCCAAGGAAAATCGATAAGTGTACCGATTTTCTTGATCCATTATACCAGCTAAATGATGAAATGTGGATTACAATGTCTGATAGAAAAGAGGCAACTAAACCGTTTAAACTAGAATTAACAGAACTCGAGAAAAAGTTAGAATTTCAAGAAATAAATGATATGAATAACAACGGTATGTACACGAGAGATGCCATAGAAAGTGCAAGAAAGCACATGTTGTTTCCTAACGAGCAAGAGAAAATATTATCAATAATGGTGAGTAAAGTCATCGAGGGTAGCCACAGGGGTGATTGTAATTTCGATGTGTTGTTATCAAAGGAACATTTCAAAAAGGTAGTATACAAAGTATTGTATAGCATATGGGGATATTTTGCAGTTTTGGGGAATATGTTCTCAACTATACTGGGAATATATTATACAGTGGCACTGCTCAAAACGATCTGTTCGTCATTGGTATCACTACGACAACTTCGACAAGTATTTGGCAACTCATATAAGATGTTGGCATGTTTGTGCCCATTTGTCGCAAAATATCTGATAACAGCAAAACATGATAAAGAAATACGATTAATAAAAAACCGGCGAGTAGAAGAAGAACAATTGATGGAAAACGAAAAACATGATGACAATCCAAGTGGATCGGAGAATGTGGAACAGCCACAAGGAGGATTGTATGACAGTCAAAATCAGCAACTGAGAGAATTGAGTAATAATCTAGATAACAAAATAACAAATTGTCATTGCGTAACGAGAAAAACCTATGGATGCTATGGGATAGAAACACTACTAGAACTCAATGAAGCCAGACCAAGCATTCAAATATTGATCGATAATATAATCATAAAAGCGCTAGTAGATACCGGAGCAGCCGCTTCCATGATAAGGGAGGATCAATTATCAGAAAATCAAAAAAGGAATATAAAAAGCACAAATGATACAATAATATCTATGTCATCGCATGCTATGCAAGTGAGAGGAGATATTGAGCTAGCTGCTCATTTTCCGAGTAGAATAATTAATCACGTGTTTAAAGTAATGACTGAATGCAGAAGTGCATGCATACTTGGGATAGATATCCTTAGCAAGTTAGATAACTGTGTCATCGACTTGACTGACGGTGCAATCAAAAGGAAAGCAAACTATCAGGAATCAAGATTTGCGGAAGTAGTAGCATTGGAAGCCTTCGAATTAGAATATCACTGTGATCATATAATTCCAGTAAAAGTCAATGTCAAAAGTGAGGACACTTTTATTTTTGAGCCGGATAAGTCAATTACAAAAATTCATAATATAATGCTAACCGACGAGTGTGTTATACCAAAAAACGGGATAATTCCAATAAGAATTGCTAATTACGAAAGAAGCAATGTAAAAATTCACAAAGGAACAAGGTTGGGAAAGTTGTTCAAAGGTGAATTAGAGCAAACATTTGAAATGTGTGAGACGATGGTGATGAGAGATAACAGTGAACAAATGGTCGAACTGAGTAAGACAAATAACGTTAAATTCTATGATAAAGTAAAAATTAATAATAACTATTTAAATGAAACCCAACAATTTCAACTACAAACATTACTTGATGAATATAGTGACGTATTTGCAAAACATGAGTTTGATTTGGGAGATACTGACATCATTAAACATGTAATCGATACTGGGAACGCCAGACCAATAAAACAACGACTTTATGGGGTACCTTATAAATTAAGGGAAGAGATAAAGCGACAAATAAAAGAGTTAAAAGAGGCAGGCGTAATAAAACAAAGTTTTTCGCAATGGGCATCACCCATTGTACCAGTTAGGAAAAAAGATGGTGAAATTAGAATGTGCATTGACTACAGTAAATTAAATGATGTAACAATTAAAGATTCATACCCCTTCCCGAAAGCACAAGAGCAATATGATAAACTCAGGGATATTAAGTATTTCACAGTTATTGATGTAAATAAGGGGTATATGCAAATTCAAATGGAAGAGGGGGATGCGGAAAAAACTGCTTTTGTCATTATAGACGGATTATACGAATACACGAAATTACCTTTTGGGTTAACTAATGCACCCGCAACATTTCAGCGCCTAATGAATACAATACTAGTAGATGTACAACATTGCGCAGTGTATATGGACGATATATTAATTGCATCAAAAACTTTTGAGGAACATTTAAAAGATATAGCAAATGTGTTACAAAGACTAAAAAAGGCTAGGATTAAAACCAAACCGACAAAATGTAAATGGGTAGAGCCATCAGCGCTATTTTTAGGCCACATAGTCACGGTAGAGGGCATAACACCTAACCCAGATAAAATTGAAGTTGTTAAAAATTTCCCAGTCCCAACAACGTTACAACAAGTACAAGGATTTTTGGGATTAACCGGGTATTACCGTAAATTTATACAAGACTACGCAAAAATAGCAGCACTCATGATAGAACTAACAAAAGGAGTCAAAACAAAAGGAGAGAGTAAAGGAGTATTAATAGTACAAACAATAAATGATAAAATCAATAAACAACAAAAGAAATGGACACTCGAACATCAAAAGGCATTTGATCAGTTAAAAGAGAAACTAATAACAGCACCAATATTACGATACCCAGACTTTAAGAAACAATTTATCGTCATGACGGACGCCAGCGGGAAAGCCGTAGGGGCAGTCTTAGGACAAGAAGAAGAAAAGGGTAAAGATTACGTAATAGCATATGCGAGTAAAACATTAAAAGGAGCACAACTTAGGTACTCAACCATAGAAAAAGAATGTTATGCCATAATATTTGCATTAAAACAATTCAAACCATACAAATACGGAACGGAAGTAGTAATAAGAACGAATCATAAACCATTAGAAGGCCTCTGGAAACATAAAGATACCTCAAGTAGACTTTTAAAATGGGCAATGAAAATACAAGACATGCATATCAAAATTATTTATAAACCTGGAAAGATAAACAAAAATGCAGATTCCTGAGCTAGGAGCATTAGAAGTTTTTGCTTTAGTAACAGAAAAGCCCATAGACATAAAAGAGGAACAAAATAAAGATCTAGAAATTTCTAAGATTAGAGAAGAAATTAGAAAAGGGACAAATCAAAAATATAAAATTTCAAAAAAATTAGTAGTTATTGAGGATTTTAGTGGAAAACAGTTAATAGTAGTACCGCAAAAATTAAGGCAAATCCTTTTGTTACAATATCATGATGGTGCTCTAGGGGGTCATTTATCGAGTAGAAAAACAGCAAGCAGATTATTACAAAAGTATTATTGGGATAACTTAAAAAAAGATGTTAAAAGATGGTGTAATGCATGTACAATATGCGCGACTAGAAAAAATACGGGGACAAAGACTTAAGCACCCTTACACCCAATCCCAGCTACAACATCGCCAATGAAGCTATGTGCTATAAATGTTTTATGTAAACTACCTACCACTATTAATGGGAATAAGCATATATTAGTTTTTAGCGACTATTTTACTAAAAGGGCAGAGGCATTTTCAACCAAAGATGAGACAGCAGAAACAGTAGCCAAACTACTTGTAGAGACAATTATTTTTAAAATCGGCACACCTAGAAAACTACTAACAGGTAAAGGAGCAAATTTCATGAGTGAAACAATCAAAAGGGTAGCTAACATGTTCAACATGCACAAAATTAACACAACAGCTTATCATCCTCAAACTGATGGTTTAGTAGAAAGATTTAACGGCACACTTCTCAGTAGATTAGCGGTTTTTGTCGGAAAAAATCAAAATGATTGGGATGAATACGTAAGTCAATGCACATACATCCATAATATCACACCCAACGAGACAACAGGGTATTCACCATATTTTTTAATGTTTTTAAGAGAACCTGCAACACCCATCGATACAGTTTTTGAACCACGTGTGTCACAATATTTAGACGCACCAGATTATGTAACACTAATGCAAGAGCGAATGCAAGAGGTATATAAGGTAGCTAATTTAAAAGTCAAATTTATACAAGAGGAATATAAGGATGAATACGATAAAACAAGCAAACCCCATACTTTTAAAGTGGGAAATAAGGTTAGACTTATGTCTCCACAAGTAGGAGAAAGGTAAAACGACAAAATTAGCAAGACCATTTAAAGGCCCATATGAAGTAGTTAAAGTAATCAACGAAAACTTACATATACAAAAACATAACAATGAGGATCCCATAGTAGTGTATGTAAGTAGATGCAAATTAGCGGAATCAGAAATAGTAAGGGACCAGACCATAGATATAATTTACAATCTCAGAAAGGATTAATGATGTCAGCAATCTTCTTAACAATCATAGGAATAATTAATACAACTAATGTTAAAGAAAAGTACAAAACTGAATTTATGGGAGATAGAGACATTTTAATAAATATTTCATCTCGCGAAATTAACGTATTCAATCTAAATAAAAAGCCGATAAGAGACTTATACTTAAAATCAACAAATATCAAACCAAAACTTATGGAAAAAAGAGAGAAAAAAACCACTAATGAGTTCGAAAAGGGAGACAACGCTAGATTTATTAACTTAGAACCCAACACTCAATACGTTCTATGCGCCCAATGGAACACAGACTACGATACATCACAAATACAATGTAAAAGGGTAAAAACCATACAGATAAAAAAACGCAAAATGACAAAGAAAGTAATCGTAAATACAACACCGATAATAATACAACAAACTAATTCAAGCCCAAACATGAACATAACAACCCCGAAAGCAATAACTCAAACCATAATAGATGAAATAATAACAAAAAACCTATAGAATACCAATCCAACTTAAAGAAAAGCTAATTAAATTACCTACGGGAAAACCCATTGTAATAAAAAGTTGGAATGAACTACAAGCATTTCAAAAACAAACATTAAAACCACTATGGCCTTTTTACGTAATATCAGCCAGCATTTTAGCAATAGCGATATTAGCAATAGTTATAGTGTACAAATCTACAAAAAGTACAAGTGGAAAAAGCAGCGGTATCGGCACCGACAGGTCAGAAGTGTACCAGGGCATTTTCACTTGGATAAATACATACCAGGTCAATATACAATGTCTACTCTCGTTTAATAAAATCAATAATCAACAATATAAAATAATATGGTCAATAATACTAATAAAATTTATATATTTATATAAAAAAGCGTATAAGGAAAAACCTCAAATGCTCACCAAATATGTATATTTATATTTTATTTTTAGAAAGAGAACCAATCCAAGCATACAATCCAAACTCAACCAATATCACCAAGCAAAGCAATCCAAACAAAACAATCAATCCAACCAATCCCAACGAAATCAATTAACAATGCAATCCAGATCCCAAAAAATTCAATACTATTGCCTGCTAAACAAACATTATAGCAGTTTTTACAAGAATCTGCAAAACAAGATATGTTCAGATGGAACCCCTATTACGGTCCGCAGCTTCCCAAATCAAGTATGTATCCCCAACGAAATGAAGGTGGAATTAGAAGAAAGGGAATTACACCTAATAAAGTTTAATGAGGCTCAAAGAGTTAAACTACATGAGCTCATTGGTGCATACGACAGATTCGCGAATGCAGATGAAGCAGCAAAACGAGGAAAAAAAGTTCCACATCGGATATTGTTCCATATGACGAAAACAGAAGTTTCAATATGTCAGCAAAAGATACCCCTCATTACGACAAGCATGTGCACAGCGGTTATTAAAACAATAAAATCCGACAGAAGCGTCCCAAATGATTTCAATGAACTAACAGTGCAGATGAACAATCTACCTTGTGTCATCGCAATAGAAGTACTATACGTTCCAACAATCCCAAATCCATTTCGATTATTACCAACAATACCTTCGAAATTGCAAATTGTTATTTGAATTTAAATAAATTGTGTTTATCGAAAGAAGTTGAAACTGATTTAAAAGAAAGTGTATACTTGGTAAATTTTTATTAATAAATTTTTATATATATCCGACTTGTTGAGACTCACTAAAATCGAGACCTCAACACTGATGTGTTTTGACAAATTTTCAGTCTTATTATTCAATTTTATTTTTCAGAAAATTTTCTTTCTGAATTTTTAGTTGGTGTGCGTTATAACTGAGAGCCGTGCATTCAGGCAATTAACACTGTTAAGTGTTTTATCTGAACACGAAAACTCTCAGTTAGTGTGCATTGAGTTATGATTTAGAATGAAGGTAGTATATGAATGACTATGAATTTATTGATCGATAATGATTAAATTATTTGTGATGATGCGAATTGGCATTATTTCTGTGAATTTATGAACTTCCTAGAATTGTGTGATAGGTGACGTACGAATAAATGTTTACGACTGAAATTTTGCATCAAGGCTTTTACTTGGATTCACTTAAAAGGGTATTATATATTTATTTGTTTTCCAGCACACAGCCAGCACATATCGAAGTCAATAAAATCAGACACACTATTGAACTGTGTAAGTTCGGTTTC
Source organism: Schmidtea mediterranea (assembly GCA_022537955.1). Classification (NCBI taxonomy): domain Eukaryota; kingdom Metazoa; phylum Platyhelminthes; order Tricladida; family Dugesiidae; genus Schmidtea; species Schmidtea mediterranea. The sequence continues at coordinate 43,532,712 of CM039680.1, forward strand.
TCCGCCAGTATCTCGTCCCCGTGAAGGTCCTGCCGTGCGTAACGCCAGAACCCAAACGTCAAATCATAGAACTAAATAACGAAAGAATGGGTCTTTTGGCTCAGCTTTCTTGCACTTAATTTCGATAAAATCGACATAAAAGTTTAAACGACAATCGGCTCAAAATCACTTACACCTTGTAGTCCAGTGGGCACTCATTAAATACAATGTGAACACAAATTGATCATAAGGACAAAGAAACGGAAAGGGTAGCGGGGAAAATTGCGAAATCGTTGCAACAGTTAAAATGAATAGCCGTCGGAAAAAGATTAATCAGAGCGACCAAATCCATAAAATATCAATATTGAAAATTATATTTAAGAACTAAATAAATTATTTTGAATAGAGATGAAAAATATAGGCGGAACGCTGATCAAATCGCTCACTTTTTGCCGACGATCCACTCACTAGAACACAGTTCCAACGTTGCTTAACAACGGGTGCCAAGTGGTAAGCGAAAGTATTTGTATGTGGTTGTCTGGGTAACAGCAATATAGTTTCAAAGTCTCAACACCCGAAACCCACCACTTTTGTGGTTTTTGCTTTTATATTTATTTATGTTCTCTCAAATTTTAGAGTGTTTAGCTGATGTTGTATGTATTATTTTAAGTTATCTTGGTGCTGGGTTTTCTTGTTATATAACTGATACATTTAAACACTTTCAAGGTCGCTTTTGTTCTGGCCCAACAATATTAATAATTATAATTTTACCCATAATAATATTAATAGTGATTTTTCCTTTATGTTATTAAATGTGTAAAATATTACAAACTAAATACACTTATAAATATTATTTGTTACAAAACAATAAACTAGAGCTAATTACAATTTGTTACAGTATATATAAAATAAGGTTAATATATTTTCAGATAAAATATTGTCATCACATTATACAAATATTGTCGATTCAATAGGTGCACAGGATTATATCAATTGGGATTTTGGATTGGATTGCTTTGGGAACTTATTAAGGAAATTGTGAACTAATTGGATAAATGGATTTATTAGTTGATTGAGAGTATGAGATCGAGGAATTTATTTAAATCCTCTCGGGGTAAATATTGACCCTGCATTTGTTGTGGAATATAGTATTGTCAGTTAGCTGAAAATATCTAATTTTCCGACCCCTGTCATCTAACAAAAGTTTATTTACACCATCCGTAAACCCAGCATTTGTATTAAATTTTATTCATTATGCCCATATTAATTTTGTATTTTTGTTAGGCAAAAACTAAGATTTTGAATTATTGTTTATCTGGCAAGACATTCGATAAAATCATGGCGCGCAAAATGCAAATGAACGAAAAATCATCTGCTGGGGTTGTCGGTGAATTCGAATAGAAATTATTGTCGATCTGACTCCAAGCGTGATTTAAACAACCGTAACGAACTCCAAACAATATAAACTTCATTGATTAATACACTTTATCTCCACTTTAAAATGACACAATGAATTATCAATCAATCACACTTAGTGCTTATTGCGACCCTTCGGGAAGAATAGCACTTTTCGGATCAATTGGCTTTACAATCACCTGACTACTGCGGTGGGTTTCTGAGATCGGTAACTCTGATTTAGTTGCTTCGCATTGTTTTGACCTTGATTAATTTCTGTTTCAAATTTCTCTTTAATTCCTTATAAAATAATAAAAATGATAAAAACAAAAAATTGTAATCGATGTATATTTAGTATGAACTCGAACGAAACAGAAACCCAAACGAATCTAGAAGACGGAGAATGTATACCAAGTCCAATTCAACTAGTACAACCAATCGAACAAGATCCACTAAAGTATTATAGTAAAAAGTGGAGAACCGAAAGGAAAGAGTGGCAAGAGATAGCGGAAGAGCAAGAATCAGAAATCCCCCGGATAAATCAACAGCTGATTCAATCAAAACAGTTAGTTAATGCAGTGAAGCGAAAACTAACATCCAGTATGGGAGATAACAGAGAACAAAAGAAAGAAAATGAGCAGTTGAGACGAGAATTAGCAGAGATAAAAACTCGTGTAGTCCTGGAGGATTACTGGAAAACAGAAGCGGAGAGGATGAGAGACAGCAGAAAAAGTGAACAGAGATACGTAATACAGCTGGAAGAGAGTTGTAAGGAAGCTAGAGAAATAAAGCAAAATCACCAGCAGACTCAAGATGAAATCAAATCGTTAACAGAACAACTTCAGGAATCGAAACGAAAGCTGGAAAAACAGACAACTAAACGAATCAATTACAAACGTCATCTCAAAAGAAAACAAGCAAAAGAAAGGAACCTTCAGATGAAAATCCACAACCAGCAAAGGATAATTAAAGAAAATAAGGAGCGACTAAAAGAACTCCCAAAACTAACCGAGCGATTAATAAAAGCCCAAGTCCTGATAATGAGGTTTTCAGAGAACAGGACTAAAGAGGAGTGCGAGATACACTCAACCCCAGAAAAAGAAAATGAGTAAAAAGGGCTAAAACTCCACTGTATATAGTTGAATAATATTGTAAATAAATACGAAATTGACTGATATATTAGAAATGAAAACTATGAATCAAACGTTATGGATAGCAATGATAATAATAATAATGAGAGAGTGTAATACTGAAAACTCTTTGGAGAGATGCGAGAAAGCCCAACCTTTCAGAAGAGAAGACAGCACCTGCGCAGATTTCAAAGAAATCTGCAGAAATACCGAAAATGAAGAATGCCAACAGATAACCCTTCAATGTACTCAATGCCCCACAAAAGAGAACAAGGACGAATTCAAACAAAATATCGAAAAAACCCAATCGATGATACGAACCCTATTAAAGAACAACGACGAAATATCCAGAATAAAAAATGAGAACCTGGAGATAAAGAAAATCTTGGAAACAATCATCAGACAAATCCAAGAGAAAGCTAAAACAAACCCCAATAACAAACCCATCCGAGAAATTCAAAAAATCGTCCTGTCAATCAGAAAACAACAAGAAAAGCAAGTCGAACAGAGAAGTGAACCTAATACAACAATCCTATCAATAGAACTTATCCTACCACTCAGTATAACATCAAATATTATACTCCTAATATGTTGTCTTATTCTCGGCCTAACAAAAAGTCAACAAAGGCAAAATACCCCAACTCAGAAATTTAGAAGAATATTCGATCAGATTCGAAATATCAGAAAAACTAACGAAACATTGAAACTCTCGCATATCTCTATCAACCACCCATCAAAATCAACCCAAAGAGAAATCCAGCTTGAAAGCGAAACCCAAGCCGTCAGTGATTCGTTCGAGACCAAGTATAACTGATTTACATTGATTATTATTTATTTGAACTGATCCAAAACTAAACTATTCGACTTCATTTAATTATTTGATCATGCATACAGTAGTCGGATCTTAAGTCCATCTTTATCTTGATATTTAGTTACTCCGTAAGCACTTTTTATGAATGTGAATGTTGAAAATAAAACTGTGTATGAAAATATCATTTTGAAAAGACAATTGAAATTGCGGGTCGCAATTTTATGGACCCCCGAGTGTTTTATGTTGGGCCAGAACACAAACGGCCTTGTAAAATGTTTAAATGAATCGGTAACACACATGCAAATATAACCTACAACCTTAAAATCAAAACCATGAAAACACCAATTAAACCTAGCAAAATAAGAGAAAAAAGTAATTACATATAAAATAATAAACAAAAAAAATAAATTAAAATAATAACAAAATGCAACAAGATCCGCACGATACAAATACAAACATAACATGAAAACCCAACAAATCCGACCGAAATTTGATAATTTAACAAAAATGAAAATTTCATGAAAATGAAATTTAAATCAAAGAATTTGAATTAGAAATAATTCAATAAAAATTTTAAATAAAAAATTATAAAAATAACGTCAATATTATTCCGTATAGAAGAAAGGAGAAATAAGGAAAAGGTCCTTTGGCTTCTTCCTCGTTTCTAGTTTTCTTTAAATTCGACCTAAATTATTTTATACACGGCTCAAAATCACCACACCGAGTAGTCCAGTGGGCACTCATTAAATATAATATGAACATAAAATGCGTTTAAGGCTTATTAAAGGAAAGGTGATGAGGAATAAAATTAATATGAAATCACTGCTATGAATTGAAATAAATTAATCGTATGAATTTAACTTAAATACAACTTAAATAGTAATTTTACTTATTATTAAACAAATCACCCTAGACTCCCAGTAAAGTAGTGAATTTAATCAGACCCTAATCCAGAATATATCCATCAGTACAGCTAATAGAGGCACCCTTTTTATAAATAAAAGCCAACTATAAATCGAAATTGGCCCCGCATAAAAATAAATTAGCCTAAAATAATCAAATCAAAAGTATAAACACCGATAGAATAGGGGAAAACTTTATTGTAAAGAAGATTACATAACCCCTCTTGAACAGCTAACTAAACCGACCCATCTGTTTTTCTGCCTTTATATCACTGCAGCATTAACGAATAAATCTACGACATAGGCCATCCACAGTTGATGCTCATTCTTCTAAAATATAACTGTTTAATTTTGATTAAAAGAATGTTCAACAAGCTCTTGGATCAGGAATGATTCCCCAATTCCGGATCACCATCACAAACCAAACCACGATCGCCAGAAGTTTGAATTACCACCATTGTTCCAGGATTGAATATTAAACCAATAATTGTATAAAACATAACGGTTCGACGTTTCCTAAAAATTGAATGATAATTGAATGTGATAAACTCAATACTGTAAAGATCCAGTGTGTAGGAATATAAACCGGTAATTAAAATCCAACATTTGTAGATGAGAGGATGCTCATGATCTTTCTGGAACGGTAAACTCACGAAATTTCAAATGAATGCATGGATTAAATATTAATAAAATAAAAAATCAAATAAATTGTCGAGAATTGGAAATAACGTGGGAACACTCGCCGTGAAATCGTGAAGTTGACGATGACACGTGCGAGTTTTCCGCCGTTAGTATCCAAAGAAGAAAAAACTTACCGATCTCCAACGCCGAATTTCAATGACCATCCCAAAAATTAAAGAAGTAGCTAAGGCATATCAACAATTAAAATCTTGATAAATACAATTATAAAGTTAGAGCGGATGTCGCGATTGTTTATGCGATCATCATTCAATCCATCCGAACGTCGATTATTCACCAAATAAATAAACTGAATTTTATCAATCACCATTTGACACAGCGTGTAAATAATTTCAACAGGAAGTACGTATAAGAGACACCCACTCTATCGATTCAATAAAAGGGTAATCACAAATACCATTTAACAGAAAATTTTGGATTTCTAACATGAATTCTCAACAAATTTCGGATGATGTAGAATCAGCGCCTAAGATACCCAACGAAGAGGTCACGACAAATATGGATATGACAACGGAGGGTAAGCTTTTCATAAAATATATTTGATTAATAATAACTAGTGATAATCATAAATAATTTTCATAAAATTTAAATGATCTCCCTATATAATACATTAATGATAATCCTGTCACCCCTAATATTTTTTTTTATCGATTATAAAAATCATTCACCCTATTACCTCCGTAAATAACATCGCATCATTGTTAATTCGATCCTCGATCTATTGGATCTAGTCCATTAAATGTTAGACATCACGACCCCCATAGAATTCATATCAATTTTGTTCACCTCTTAATTACCATTATTACCATCAAACCTACTCACATGTCGCTTGTCAATATGCTATATGTTCATTATTTTTAATCATGAAAAATTGCCAGGAGTTTCTCACAAAATTGATAATTATATCTCAAAATGCAATATTGTAATTAAAAATAATCTTCAATCAATTTTATTAGAAAAAGAGCTTATCCAATGAAAATATGTAACTAGTTAGTTTGTTATCGTTTACTTTGTTTAAAATTCATACAATTAATTAGACATAATGAAAATTCAGTCGTGTTTCTTTTCAATAAAATGTTAATTTCGATTCGAGAATGAAGAGATGATTTTGTTATAAAATATTTCTACAGGCAAATTTTAGTAATATTTCTCCAGTCGCGCCGCACAATTATACACTTTATGTTTTAAATAAAGGAAAATTATTTTAATAGCAAGTATGAAAAGTATAATAATTATATATATATAATGGTGGGTAATAAATAAAACAAATTATTTACAATTAATCAATTCCCTATAAGATATTAAGGAAATCAATTAAAAATATACACATATTGCCGAGAAATATACCACAGTAAAGAAAATGGAAATAATTTAACGTTAACTACTAGAGTAAAATACCCACTAAACCGTAAGATTTTTTCCCTCGATTTGACAAAAGGACTTGGACAGTTTTGAATTCCCAGTATGATTTCACACAGGAGTAAACCCAAATTTTGTAATTATTCATTTATTCATTTCTTTTGATAAAAATATATACACGCGGTTAATGATTTTCGCATTCAGAAAACCTTAGTTCGAGGAGTTACATCCCAACCCACATTGCGGATCGGTGGAGATGGGCGTGGGGACGCTTCCGGCAGGAGAGATGCCCGGAGTTTCCCCCGTCGAGATTTCAATTCACTAACACCACGGAAGACGATTGTGACCAAGGGCTGGCCGAAGAGTGGAGCCCGGCCGAGGAAATTCGCCGGCAAGCTCAGCATCTTCTCGAGCAACTGGAGGCCCACCAACGACAGGTGGACGTACAAGTGGTCCGGGCTCGCCAGTATCTGGCGAACGTCGAGGAGGACCTACTGGCGGGTCGGATCGCCAACAACTACTGGCACCCTCGGCAAGGTGCTACCTCACGAGCCTCCCAACCAGCAACGGCCAGGATTCGAGACGTCCGGCGGCCGATAATGACTATCTCCGGATATTCACCGGAAGAATGGGTAGAAAAGGGATTTCCCTAATCCGCCTACATGTCATCAACTATCAAGACCTGAATTTTAATGAATGTTTTTCTTTACAAATAAATTGAGTGTTATCTTAATAACCGTTTTAATTTTATTAACTATAATCGTCTTTTTATTTGTTTAAACATAACTCGCGACAATACAACCCCTCTGCAATATCAAGCTCCTAATTATTTATATTATTAGAAATGGAGTCTATCCAACTCTTACAGAAGGAATTGTCTCGTGCCCAACAGTCCAACAAAGCCCTATACGAGCAGATAATCCAACTCACAACAGAGATCCAACAAGTAAAGTCCACCTGGGTGGATCCAGTGAAACTTAAGTCCCTGTATCTCCGACTCACGGCCGCTCAGAAGGGTTGGGCCGAGGAACGGCAATTAAATCAGAACCTCCGGACGCAGATAAGGGGGTTGGAAGTTGCCTTGTCCGCCAGTCGGGAAGGAGAGGCGGTGACCTACCCTCTTGTCTTCGCCACATCTCAATTGGCATATCGAGATTCAACCAACAATCCAACGCCAGTTGCGACTCCATCGACGACACCCTCAAGCAGTTACAGGCCGGGGCGCAAGGAACGCGCCAGACGCAGTGCCGCCCGCCTGGCAAATAAACTCAACTTAATTATCTTGTGTTTTTCATGAATTGAATTAAATTATAAGCATTGTTCAATATTCAAAAGGTGATATTTTAAATGCGAAGAATATTAAAAATACTACAGAAATGTCATGAGTATTCACGCTTCGTCCGATAAACGTCATTTCATCTTTACCCATCAACATGAGTCTGACCTCGAAACTTCTCACACAGGGGACATTACAAAGCGAGTATAGGTCTTCCATCGACAGCTCGTTGAACCCGAAGGTTGTCCGAGCAATTACAGCATTAGTAATAGCGCTCACTTTTTGCGGACAATCCACCCACTCGAACACATTTCCAACGTTGCCTAGCAACGGGTGCCGAGTGGTAGCTAGAAAATATTTATATGGCGTTACCGAGGTAACAATAGGAAGATTCAAACAACTATCGAAACCCAGTAACCCACCATTATTATCATTTTGTTTTTAAGGACAGTTGCTACTTGTAATATCATTATATAACAGTTACGATAGAACCCCCATCACGGGGAATAAATTTCAAAAATTGTAATTAATTTTATTATTTTTTTACACACCATAATCCCAATGCATACAAGTTAATAAAATGAATTTTTGTTACCCCGGATTGAACCGGTGGTTAGCGGGAACCACTAGGGAACTGGAAACCAGTAGCACAGTGTACCAACGTCAGTTTTTGACGGGTGGCAAGCGGTTAAACTTTTTATGTAGGCGCTGGGTGGGGATTAGTTAACCCTTAGGATTCAATAATATTTTTACATTACCCATCAGTGCCCAGCAATATTGACAAACTCAAATCTAATAAAAAGTCGTCCGAGCAAAGCCGAGAGAGAAAGACGCCGGAGATTGAAGACGGCTAGACTAATGGGACACATGCAGAAGTCCATGCCGCACATCTCAGATCGAGATTGATCCATTGACTTAACTTTATTAAATCTGTTTTTAATAAATGATTTGTGTCTCTACCTTGGGAATCGTTTTCGAACTAATTCAAGTTATCTAATAAGTAATACTCGTGAAATAAGATAAATTTTCTAAATAATCGATATTATTTCAATTGAATTAACGCTAGGGGACCCGTAATTAAACTGAGCGTGAATACCTTCTATTGTAGCTCGTGAACCCAGAGGTTTTCTAGTGTATTAGAAGTCATGGTAATATGGCTCACATTTTACTAGAAATCGCCCATTGGAATACATTTCCAACGTCATTTTTGACGGGTATCTAATGGTTATATCTCTTGTGTGCGCATCTGGTGGGAATCCCTTGAAAGTGTTGGGCCAGAACGTAAACGGCCTTGAAAAATGTTTAAATGGATCAGAAACACACACGCAAAAATAACACGCAATTTAAATAAACCCACTGAAACATCAATTAAACCATATAAAATCTGAGAAATAAAAGAATTAAATATAAAATAATAAACATAAAAATAAATTAAAATATTAACAAGATGCACCAAGACCCGCACGATACCTACACAAATACAACAAGAAAACACAACAAATTCGACGAAATTGAAAAAATCAATTAAAGTTCATTAAAGTGAAAATTAAATCAAAAAATTTGAATTAGCAATAATTCAATAAAAATTCTAAATAAAAAATTATAAAAATAAATCAAAAAATATAAAAATTAAAAAATAGAATTTGCTAGAAAATAACAAGGTCGAATTTTGTTTTACTGCATCAAATTTCACACACCATAAAATTAGGTATATATACTGATCCATTTTCACATTTAACTTAACCATTTTTGAAAATTGTTTAAGCTATTTTCAGATTGATTAAAAACCAATTTTGAAAGCTCGTTTAAAACTATTGTGAAAATTGTCCAATTCTATTTAGAAACTTTACTTTCAGAATTTTTAGGTGAGAATTATTTACGGTGGAACCCTCTTTCCACGTCACGTCCATAGCATCTCTGTAGAGCTCTGCTTGGCGGCGACGTGGGGAGAGAGGTATTTATGTTATTTCATGTTATGCTATGATGTTTTTTTCAATTTATGGAATGGTTAAAAATGGGTAATTATGTTGTTTTATAATTAATAAACATTATTAATATGTATAACTTATTTTATATGCTTTTATAAATTAAAATGTCGAAATTTTTCCGGCCCACAGCCGACACATAACGCAAGTAAATAAAATCTACATAGTGCAGATGCATGTAAGTGCGTGGAAAATCGCCAATGATATGTACCCGTGAAGACTCAGCGTGCGCAACGCAGCGGTCGTAACGTCAATATTCATCCCTATAGTTGAATCGAGGAATAAGGAAGAAGTCTCTGGCTGCTTCCTCGTTTCTCCGTTCTGTAAAATCGACCTAAAATCATATTACATACGGCTTAAAATCACCACACCGAGTAGTCCAGTGGGCACTCAATAAATATAATATGAACATAAAATGCGCCTAAGGTCTATTAAAGGGAAAGGGTACGGGAATAAAACAAATCAAAATCGTTGATATAACTAATTGAACCTATAATATGTAATAAACTAATCATTGGTATACCCAAATTAACTGTAAAAATTATTCGATAAATAATTCATTAACTCGATTAGATTAAATTGTTGATTAATAATTAAAGACGAATAACTCTCTAGATTAAGCTGAATTTGTTTCATTTTGAGTAAAATTAAAGGAACTTTGCGTAAACATACATACTGTATGGATAAATAAATTGAAACGATTAAAGTTGGCGTAGTTATAGATTAAAATGTAAAATTTTCATAGTTTATTGGTTAAATAGTTCCTTGATTAATAAAAATACCTTAATTGAATTAAAGGACGATGCCGATCAACCAAGTCATTCAGTGATTAAAATTAAACGATTCGAATAAAAGTAACTTAGTTCCCTTAGTAAAGACCAAATAAACCTTGGACAAGAATAGAGTAGAACTAGATTCATGAATTTACTAGTATAATGTTAATGTTAAAATAGCTTCATAGAATAAAGATGGAATAAACTAGTTGAAATAATGATGTTAATATTAAAGTAGTTGCACGGAATCAAAATAGAGGTTGAATAAATTAGTGGAAGCAGTGATGTTAATATAGTTTTATAGAGTTGAAGTAAAGGTCGAAATAAATTAGTTGGGATAAAAGATATGCGAAAACCGAGTAATGAAACCAAACTAAGTTATTACAACCGTCCCTAAATCCAAACTGAAATGATTTATAAGTTTGCGATAAGGTTTTTCTAAAAACGAAACAAGTTCAGAGACGAAAAACAAATGTATGAATTATTGTTGAAACTAAATTAATATCATTATAAAAATCCATGTTTTGAAAAAGGAGAAAAACTTTTATTTTAATAATATACCAAATCGTTAACTCACGAAAATTGTAGAAGGCATAAAAATCCATAAAGCGAAAATATTACAATAGTATAAAGTTCATCCACTTGAAGATCTCGAACGTAATATACCGTTTTCCTTAAAAAATGGCGATAAGATGTTCAAATTAATTTGCATAACAACTTACCCGAATAAATTTTCGATGAAGTTACCAATCGATAATCCTAAAATGAAATATTATAAATCACCGGATGTAACTACATAATCTCACTTCCTTTCAACCGTTCAAATCGCGATATCCGCTGGAAGTTACACCACACATACGTCGACGCTTCAGTGAATCGACATCCGCTCTCGCCTTCCAACGATCATAGCATTTGCTAAACGAATTTGACGTCGATATTGGATTTAGAAAATCCATAAACTTATATCATAGGATATGATGATAAGATTTGTTCGGTTTAATGACCAAATTTATATTAGAAAGCCTAAAAATGAAAAGTTAAGTAAACGAACAAAATCAGATAGAATACAGGTAAAGAATTCTTAAAATCCCCACTTGCATTCAACGCTACCTCCACCGATATAGCCGCTATCCTTAAAATCAACTCGACAATTTCTTGACATCATCTTGCTTAATTAAATAAAATGAGTTGATCAATAGACTTACCACATGTAAATGTAATTTCATCAACATAGTTCGCCCGTTTCGAAAGTAGTCCAACCAGATAGAACGCCACTAGGACTCAATAAGATTAATTCAGATGACACACTCCACAGTGACATAAGCCCTATTTGTTTAACAATTTAACATGGTAAAGTTAATGGAGATAATAATAAAGCGTTTTAGACATGCCACACGAACAAAACATCAGTCGAAGTGTAGGAAAGCAGAGTCAGTCAATAGTTCAATCGACCACGATGTCATCAGATCCGATACATCAACAATGGCAGTATCCGACTGCTTGGAGGATATTAGGCGTAGAGAAGGAGCCCTGCGATATCCCAGAACGACAATACCCAGCGGCAGAAACCTACACAAACGCACAGAATCTCCTCACCCAGTGGGAAAGGGTGCAGGAGCAGGTAGATGTGCAGGTGGTTAAGGCGAGGATGTACCTTGCAAACGTCGTAGAAGACATCCTCGCCGGGCGGATCGCCATCGCCTATCCACCTCGCCCAGTCCGAGATACCCGAAGACCCTACACAGTGGAGGCTCTCAGACGAAGCCTGAAGCGATACTGTCCGGAGGAATGACTTAATAATGATAGTTTTGTGTAGTGGTTGATTCAAAATATTAGCAATTTGTGTGTTATTTTCTTCTTATAACTAGAGTTATGCATGATTTAGTTTAATGGGATGAGTGACTATTTAACTTAATCAAGGATAAAATAAAATAATCTGTTTAATTACAGCGATGTCGTCCTTACGAATCTTGCAAACGGAATTGGACCACGCGAGACAAGCAAACACGGAATTACTCGCCCAGATTATCCAATTAACGCGAGAAATGCAACATATGAAAGCAACATGGACGGATCCCGCAAAGACGAAAACGATCTACCACCGACTCACAGCGGCTCAGAAAGGCTGGGGAGAAGAACGGCAGCTCAACCAGAGCCTGCGCACGCAGATTCGGGGACTCGAAGTCGCCCTAGCGGTATGCCGGGAAGGTGAAGCGGTGACTTATCCGCTCATCTTCGCCCCAACCCAAATGCCGCAGACAACCACCAAGCCAGCAGAACAACCCATCACTACAACCAATAATCGTCGACCGGGACGAAAGGAACGTGCCCGACGTCGCGCAACACAACACCAATACGTCAAATAGTAAATGATATACATGTGTTTGAATCGAATAGAATAGTTTTAACCTTAGTTGAATTGTTATTCTAATATAATCGTATGCCAACATTGTCCTAAACCTTTTCACTACTCCGCCAATTCGTTCCACAGTCAATTAAGAACTAATCCTGAATAGTTATGAGGGACAGAACAAAGCGAGCATAGGTCTTCTATCGACAGCTCGTGAACCCGAGGGTTGTCCGAGCAACTATAGTACTAGCACATGGTACTCAATTTTTGCGGACAATCCACCACTTGAACACATTACCAACGTTGCCTAGCAACGGGTGCCAAGTGGCGGTCAGCATCATTTTGTATGGCGTTACGAGGGTAACCAGAACGATAAGCGAGATTCGAAACCCTGTAACCCACCAAAAGTGAACACAAAATTCTTATATCTTTTACCCATCAAGTGCCCAGCAATACCACAAGAATGAGCTGAAATTGTAAAAGGATGGCTACTTTAGTAAACTAGTAGAAACTAAAGAATATGAACATAAAAATATTATTCTATTAAACATTTATTTTATGGTATTTTAATTTAGATAAGCAATTCAGTTTTTACAAAAATTATATTTGCGACTTCATTTATTTTTATTTCAATGTTTCCTTTTAAAAAATCGATTTACAGTTTTAGAATGAAGCTATATAAACTAGCAGATCATATATATAAAAAACATATTTTATTTAAAATTTTGCATTACATTATATTAAATGAAATACTAAATTAAATCTAAAAATTTATATGGAAAATGGTTTTGGTATCTTCTAGACATTCTATTATTTGTTTAAAAATAAACTTTTAACTAAATTCAATCTACTTTATTTTTTGTCTAGTCTAGGATTTTCTAAAATTCTAACATTTTAATAATCAATGGTTACTGTTTGTATTATCGTAGCAAATGGATCAGAAGATATAGAAGTAGTTGCAACATCTGATGTTCTCAGTCGAGGAGGTGTAAGTAAATTTATTTATCTGAGCAGTATAATATTAATATTTAATTTAAGATTGATGTTGTCATCGCTGGAATGGAAGGTTCAGGCAATGTCAAATTAGCTCATAAAACAGTGATAGTACCTGACAAAAGCTTGGAGGATGTTAAAACTACGTTATATGATGCAGTAATAATCCCTGGTGGTATGGGGGGCGTTAAAGCATTGAGCACTGTTAGTTTTCATTTTTCTGTCGTTTAATTTAATATCTTTCAGAACGAGAATGTTAAAGAAATGCTTTATAATCACCAGAAAAACAAAAAAGTTATTGGATCTATTTGTGCTGGTTAGTTATTTTTTATATGTTTATACGAATAAATTTTATTTAATGTATTCACTAGGTCCATTAGTTTTGAGTACATTTGGTATTGCAGCTGGTTCGACTTTGACATCTTATCCATCTGTAAAAGACCAACTAATAAGCTCAGATTACAAATATAAAGAAGAGCGAGTTGTTGTTGATCGCAATCTCATCACAAGCCGAGGTCCAGGAACTGCAATAGAATTCGGGCTGAAATTGGTTGAAGTTTTGAAAAATCAAGACGCTGTCAAGGGTCTAGCGGAACAAATGCTTGTGAAATTGTAATTTCGACATTTTAGTTATATAATTAGATTGTTTGTCTATTAGCATCATCGGTGTTTTTATGTTTGATCTTTTGAGAATTATTTATTACGTTGGTTAGTTTCGGTGAAGGATTTTTTATCGATTTAACTGTAAAGTTAAGACTTAAATTTGTAAATTAATATTGTTTACGCAATTGAGTTATACAGTATTTTGAATAAAATCGATAATGAAAGTCGGAGATTCTTTGAATGTTCTGAGTTTAAACTAATTCGAAAATGGAGGTATGTTGGTTGGATAATGGAATGCCAAATCGTAACTTGTTTTAATTAACAATTTCTCGACCAATTCTGTGTACTTTATTACAACTTTCATTATTACCTGCAATTTATTGTGTTATTAAACAAATCGGTACTTCGTGTTGCTTTTTATAAATCAAATCCAAACACAATGCGTTTATTGATTATGAAACAAATTACACTTTTCAAATATACTCGTTTCACCCAATTAATTTTAATTTTGTATACCTTAATTATGGTGTTTTTCTCAATTGCTCTTATAATTGAGGTGTTTTTAGATATCTGATTCGAGCTCCTTACTATTTTCCAGGCCATGGTTTGAGCAGCTGAGGTCTCCTGATGTTCAATGGCAAATGAATTGTTGTAGATACTTCGTCGACATAATCATCGTCAGTAGGAAATAGTTTTGCTTCTGTGTTCATAGGCTGACCCCTCAGGCCACTTTGAATATGGCACTATGCTTCTAACTTTGTGCTGGGTACCTGATGAGGAAAGAAAATCAATTATGCTTCGGTTTTCAAGAGGATTCCCACTAGGTACGAGTGTTGGACGAGCACGAGGTGAATCTGAGGTTAAATCAGATCAGTAATACAGAACAAAAACCAATATAACTCAAAATAGAACATACATTACATTAAAGAAAAAAATGTTTGAATTGATCAAAGAAAATACTTAATATCAAATGAGCAGGATCATGAGCGTTATATTTCATTATTTAAAAGAGATCCAAAATTTGTGACTATGATAGTAGTTGAAGTTTTACATAAAAAGAGATTTTGAAATATTCTCGTCATCTAATAAAATCCATTATCAAATCTTTGGTTTTTTATCTGATTCTGGGTAGGAAGAAATAACGTTGAATTCCACATTTTGCGCTTTTACTGATTTGCTTTTATACCATTTTCAATAGAAATGATGTCCATGCCCCACTGATGAAAGTTGTCAAAGAACTTTGCATCTTAGTCATTCTTAAAGACAGCAAAGTTATCTTGGAAAATTTGGTTCTTTTAATGTAAAACACATGATGAAGTCTGGAAATTGGCCTAAAGTAAAACTTCTTGGCATTCTCCATGAGTAAGATAAATTATCTAACATCTCATTGACAGATTAAATGGTATCCATTTGTTAGTAGTAGAATCTATGGAGCGTTGGATAATAATATGCACATTCTATATTCACTACGAACTGAGCAAAAAAAAACTATTCAATGTTTGGAAATCAGTTGACCGAAACTCTTATGTTCTCTTGTTTCGCGATGAAATTATTCTGTCCCTTTTAATAGCGTTTAATATTTCGGCAATGCTAAAAGTTGCAGTAAACACATTTAGTGGAAATCAAAGAATTATACAAAATTCCTACAGTCAATCACCACAGTTATCTTATAATCATTACAGTAACTCGCAAAACGATCACAATTGTGGTCATTGGATATCATCTTACAACTTCTCCATCAAGGACAGGATCGACGATCGAGATCCGGGACACAATAATAATTAGTTCAATAATCAATTAAACAAAATAGTAATAATCATAATATTAAAAAGGCAGTGTTCATTAATATGTATGATTCTAAACGGGACCTGACAACATGTGTTTATTCATTTCTATCCTCGGCAGGACATGTTCTCTGTTAGCGAGGGATTAACTATAAGCAACTTGAGAACTAATTACTGCATGTCGATGGGTTTAGACTTTTTTTTAAAAAGGCAAATTTATTAGTAACTGCTCCAAACACTAAGTCGAGCGGAAATAGATCGAAACCGACGAACCAACGCATGACATATTTATGTCAATATATTGGACGAAAGCAACGATCCCTTATTTGGATCATAATGACTCAACCTAATCTAGGGGAAATAGATGTAACCACTTCACGAGACATATATTAACGAATCTTAACTTAGATCCCATAGTCAATTATTACCAAACATTCAGGAGTAATTTTTCGTACATCACCTCCTTCATTAACAAAAAACCATACGATGAATTGCACACAGCAATTCTCTATATTATTAAAGAGTCTTCAGCTGCAGTATTCCAAAAAATACTTTTAAACTGTCGCAATTCCTATAACATGTAATGGCACAGTTTCACCCCTTTATCCATTGACCTTTATCCGTTGTTACCAGATGACCACACGATTATGGCACATGCCCACTGGTCAGTCACTACCGGAGACACGATTATTATATCATACACACCGACTACCTAACATTATTCACACTTATTATATCACGCAGTTGTGGACCAACACACCTTAATAACCTAATGTACACAAACCTACCAACTTACACACCTACGGGTGGAACCTACCTATCTGAAACCCTTCACACACACATTCTAGAATATTCGAAAAAGTACATATCCCCCTCCCACACACACACCGACCAAAGATCACAGCTCCACACAAATCCACACCCATCTACACCCATCATCGCCTAACACGCCTACAACTACGTCTACTAGACTTAAAAAAATCACTCACTAGTACTACTTAAAATTTTATTAATACAACAAGTTCTTGATTCATATGAATTGAGATGATTGTGTTTGGAATCAGCCAATCGAGGAGGTTGAACGATAGAGATAAAATTTTCGGTTTATTATCATTTAATTTTGAGAAAAGATTTATCTCAATAAAGTTCCACTCCTCGAAATTTCTCTGGCTTTACTGATTTTCATCGGTTATCTGATCCGGCTTTGTGCCATAAGTCATATGCGAAAGCTTGATATAAAGAGCAAATTGACAGATTTTTGAAATAAAGTCCGTAATTGCTTCATAGGAGACAATTTAGGATTTGAGAAGATCCATCAATGTTTTAATACTCGATTGCTGAAAATCGAAATGTTTCTCCAGCGGATCTAATTGGCTCGAAAAAGCATCATTTAAAACAGTTTTGTTTTCATTTTTTAGATATAATATTTTTAGAACAAATTGAAACTTTTCTATTGTTCAATTATGAATTTGAAATTATTCATAATGTAACTTGAATTGAATATTCTAAAAATAATTTTTAATTAATATAAAAAGCAATTTATTGGCTTTTTAGAACGCCAGTGACATGATAATGCCATTTTCTTGAAGAATTTGCGATGTTACTCATTGCGCATGCTTTTACGAGACCAGCGACTTTTTCAAAAGGAACTCTCATCTTACCATGTAGATCATAAGATTTTGGCGGAATAGATCCCATAGAACAGATTATACAAGTAAAGATTTCAACAGTAAAGCTAGGTTTGGCAGCCTGTATTTGTTTTTTTAAAGAATCATATTTTGCCAAATTTTCCTTATTCACAGTTTCAAACGTGACCAAAGAATCAAAAGGACATTTAATATCAATCATAAAAATTGTCTTTTTCTCATTATTAGTTATGATCAAATTGACTCGTTCTGCAGAGTTTGATATTAAGGAGCAAGTGTGGTCCACAACAACAATCAGTGAAGGATTTTTCAAATGATGTACTATTTGTTGAAAGCAATCGTTGTGACGATTAAGTGCAAGAGTAAGATGATCCTTGCAATTTTGCAAAACATGTGGCAACGTTTAATCTTGATTATGGCAACACCTACACAATATATTCTCACCTTTTATATAGAGTTTTGCAAAATTAGCCAATGTGTTTGTTGGGGCACAATGAATAAATTACTTTTAAAAAATTATTACCTTATGTAATTTGTGTTGGTCGTACAAGGAATCTATTTTTAGCACATCCGTACATCAGTGTCGTATATATCTTCTCTATGCTCTAGGGTGGCTTCTTCCCCATACGACGCACGATTTGGATAAACTGCTGCGCACCCATGATCGAAATCATGTTGGTACTGTACGCAACAGCCGAATGCCATTCGAGCAGGTGAGCGCTATCACTAGTGCTACTCCTCGAAGGACCTTCATTCCCAGTCACTTGCTGCCGATAGAAGGTCTTACGCACTTTACTCTAAAGTCATAGTATCAGTGAAACCTAGCCTTACATCTTTTCTGAGCCGACAATCGTGAGAGTTCCTCTCAGTAGTTACTCTTATTATTCGTACTAACCCTTTCCTTGTAACCCCTTTCCATGGATTAGCACCCGTGTTTTACTAATATTACTTAAATAGATTTACACTTTAAATTTAATACTACAAAATTTAAAATTTGAAGATTTATTCATATAAACAAAGAAACATATAAGAGGAGTACTACACGGAACTAGACAGAGATCAAGATGGATTATACTCTAATTGTCAAACATTTCAGGGAAATTCATCGTTTTTATGACAGTGTTTGGAGAGATTCGATGGTGATGAGAACAGATCGATTAGAGCTCCTGTTTCATTCGTCCGCATCCATATCAGTGGGGAAACATCGACGTTTCGCCGGGCGATATGGAGGGGGATTCATATTGATGCTGAAGTCCACACGAGTAGAGGGTCCTGGCTCGTCAGGGTGAGGCAGGTATCCGGGTACCCTGCCCGTTAAGATAGAAATTTCGCCAGTGTCAATACCTAACCGCTCTAGAGTGAGGCTTGCCTCTGGTACTTCATTCTCATCGTCCACCAAATTGATGTGGATTGATCTGGCCGGAGAGTGGAACGTGACTGTTGGTGCGTATAACACGTCCGAATCTACATCAGGGAATTCAAACTCCTGATACGGAGGCGGGAGTTCGTGAATGTTATATGTTGTACCGATCGGCTCCGTTGAACTGAGGAGATTTGTGGCCCTACGGCGTTGCTCGCGACGGCGACGGTTGCGATTGGGTCGTCGCCGGGCGGCTCCGGAGAGTGGCTCGACCATGGGAGTTTGGGAAGGTTCGACGGCCACCGGGGCCGGTATTGAGAGGATGACGGGAGGTGTCTCCAATGGAAGATTCTGCATCGGAATAATGTTCAAATTCCGGACTAAGACACTTCCGGGAATGCGAGCACGGAGTTCAGCGTCCGTGAAAATCTGACGGAGCGTTGTTCCCTGCTCCTTTATTAGAACTCGCTGACCGCGAGACTCGATAATCAAATCGTCTCTTGCCCGAGACAGGCGAGAGATCTTTTGATACAGCTTCTTGGCTGCATCCGATGAGAGCCAAGTTCCTTTTACTTTACGGTATTTTTCTTGAAGAGCTGCATGTTCCTCTTCCAGCTGCTCTAATCGCTGTCGAGTAGCGATAATTGATGGGGACAGACGTGGGATCCTGGGCAGATTTGTAGGGTTGGTCATCTGAATAGGAAGAGTGACTAAAAGATAGAATATTGTTCCTTCTCGGAGAAAGCTTCTACGTTTATCGAGGTGAAAACAGAATTGAAGTCAAGGGTCTGGTTTTATATATAATGATATCAATACAATAATATTGTTAAAGATGGGGAAGACTTGGACAACATTTATGGTACTAAGGCTGGTCATCGTTATTTATAATAATGCAAATTTTATCGTTCGTAATTATACGGTTAATGACATGGTCAATCTTAGTTTGAGTAATCGCGGTAAGTTTACTAACGATAGATGATAATAATGATAATAATAATAATAATAATAATAATAATAATAATAATAATAATAATAATAATAATAACGATAATAATAATATCATTAATAATAACTATGACTGAGATGGTAACACTAACGATAATGATATTAACGATAACGCTAATAATAATAATAGTAGCCATAGTAATGACAAAAATGATAATAATAATAATAATAGTCATAATACCAATATCGGTAATAATAATAGTAATAATAATAATAATAATAATTGTACTAATAATAATGGTGGTGATGTTGGTACCAATACTGATAATAATGATAAAAATAATAATAATAATTGTAATAATAATAATAATAATAATAATAATAATAATAATAATTAGAAATATCGATGATAATACTGACAATATTAATGTTAATACTACTACTGGTGGTACAAATACTACTAATAATGAGGTTAATAATACTAATTTCAGCGAGATTATTCTGAAAATACCGATAGCAACCATGGTAGAATATTAATAATTACGAAGCAATACCGGTAATAATCGAGCTTAGTGAGATCCACAATTCGTGGTAACAGAGATAGGTATGCGTCATTATTTGGATAACAAAGTAGTCGCGTTAACTGCGGCAATTGATAGCGGGTGTGTTAGCGATCGATGGAAGAGAAACATCCACAAGACAACTCCCAAACAAATCAGCACACCAGGATAGGAGAATTCACTATGCGACCATCGTTAAAGTGGGTGTTGATAGCGACGATATTATTGATTTCTCGCAGTGGCATCAATGGAATTCTATGGATTAATATTGATCAATAAATATGTGATTTTAATTGTTAAGCGACGAAAACCGATATCGTTAGAAGATCTCTCATCTATTGGTCAGATAAGGAACGATAGTAGAATTTGCCGATACTGTTCTCTCTCAAAGTATTACCAAAGTAGACTCGAGATGTCCAATTCCAACTGCAATGTCAAAACTGGTAGTGGTTTTTTATACTCAATGGTCGGGTAGTCATTGCCAATTCTCGTTACTCGAGGAAATTTCAATTTATGGCTTTATCTAGAAATAATTGATCTCGTGGTCTCTATGCTTAAGGTCGATACTTTCTGCTACTCGGGAGATCGAATGCGACAAGGTGGTCATCGTCGTCATCAGAATTTAACTGGTCAATGAAAACCTCTCCATCTGCTTCTCCATTCCCGTGGATCAGAATATTTCTAATGTGGTTAAGAATTTTGGATGTCTATATAGATGGAGCTAAAAATCCACTGCAGCGTCCTACATCGATCGTTCCTTACTTATGTAAATGATTGTGACTATGCAGACGAGTGTCATTGTGCGTATATACGTGTGTAGATCTTGATGGTGGTTAATATTTCTCTTCTATGATTTTATAAATAAAAGTTCTGACACTTTCGTTGATGTTATTTTTTTCCTGTTATTAATCGTTATATCACTTTTCACTTATGCCTATCCCTTCTACCCGGTTCTACTCATCGTATTTTCGAGGCAAACATAAAAATTCGTCCTATAAGATCGCTACGCGACCTTCCCTAATTCCCCTACCTGTGGTTGAACTTCCCATAATTTAAAATTCTGCTCGTTCCGGCCACTTTCAGTAGCCGCTACGAGGCGTTCAACGATGCACTGCGTGGAGGTCCTGTGCACATAGCCAGACCCTACTGCGTACGACCGAGGTTTCAATGGAACACAACCCACGAGCGCAACTAGGGAACTTAATCCACCAGCCGGCACGCGATCCGTCCCATTGATAGCTATTGAAATACATACGATAAATAAGAATTTTAAGGGGCCTCGTATATTATGAATAAGGTAAAACATATAAAGTTAAAAATTGTAAGCAAAGGCATTATAACTTTTATCAAAGCATATAAAATTACATAAAAGAAACTTTTTACACAATAAAAAGGTCCTTACTCTCAAAAGATTGTTGCGAATACGTTGAATAATTGTGTAACGGTAAAAAGCATAAACAGATTTTAAGAGAGTTTTGATAAGATGATTTAATGAAATTTCTCACTGTATATATACTATTTTCATGCGTGTGTGCGACCAATGAGCGATTTTTCGCCATTCTTAGGGCTTTTTAATTATTTTATTAATTTTAAACTATTTTTATTATTTTTTATGTATTTTTCTTTATTTTTTGATATACCATTTATATTATATTTGGATTTTATTTTTTATTACTATTTTCTTATAATATTATTTTTAGCCCTTTTTATTTGTTTTCTGGTCGCCACTTCTGCCTGTGTTTTTTCTAAACCTTATTTTGCAAGGTTATGGCAGTTTATTTTATTTTTCATATGTTTCCTTTTGCATCTGTATGCTTTTCCAATGATTTTAATTAATTATTTGTTTTTATTTAATTTTGATATATTTTTAATTTGTTTTAACTAATATGTTTTTATTGATTTTTAGTATCTTCTTGTGGTGCGTGCTTATGTTCAGTGACTTATTTCATTACTCTTAGTTTTGTTTTAATTTTTATTATCGTTTTTTGTTTAAATTGTGGCTCTGAGCCCAACATTTGTCAACTATAACTGGGTTTTAAAATTTTCAGCTTTAAAAATCACCCATATGTAACTTAACTGTTGACACTTTATTTAATTTAAAAAAATTCTTACCTAACTTACCAAACTTTACTCTAGGCATCTTAATTTACTTAAATTTATTCTAGCGTATTTTAATTTACTTTAGTGTACCTTAATTTACTTTCGACCCTTTAATTTACTTAAATTTACCTTAACTTGCTTTAATATACTCTAATGTACCCTAATGTACTTTAATTTACTGTAGACCCTTTAATTTACCTTAATTTACTTTAGGTATTTTAAATTATTTTTATCTAGAGCTTAAATTTGCATATGAAACTTGTGTGACCAAATATTGCATTGTTTTTTATTGGGAGTTACAAATATCACTGACTATGATGTGACCATCGTAGTCGATTTGAGCCAATATTTATTTTAGGCTTTTTTATCAAGAAAAATTACTTAGGGTTTTTAATCGATAAAATATTTCTATGCTTTTTTATTGATAGGCGATTCAAGCCAACTTTTATCTTAGGCTTTTTATCTAGAATCAAAAATACACCTTGACTATAGTGTGATCGAAAAATTTGTGGATGAAAAAGTTATTCGATAATACCATCTGACTATAGTGTGACCATTTTAACCGTAGACGATTCAAGATAGTTTTTATCTTAGGCTTTTTTATTGAGAGTCAAAAATACCCCCTGACTATAGTGTGACCAAAAAAATATTTTGTGGATAAAAAATTTCACAATTAAAAATATACGTTAAAAATTTTTTTGAAAATTCGAGCCAAAAAATCTCTAAAAGAAATTTGAAAAAATAAACATATACACACAAAATCAATTATCTTGATTAATCTGGATTAATTACGTAATTATGTAATTTAATCCGGGCGAGGCTGATAAAAAATTGTTAAGGCAAATTTTTCTCTCTGCCTTACCGTAGCGTCCACAACAAATTCTTTCTTTTTCTTCTACAGAAGACCTTGATGATCTAGCAAAAATGGTTGACAAAATCAAAAAAGTTCTGATGAACCTACGTGTCACGGTTTCATATATAAACCATATTCTTATAGGGTCACCTGACATATATACTCATAATATCTGTCTTTCAAAAACTTTAAACGCACTTTGACAAAACAGCCATTAAATAAATGTCAATAAATGCATATTCTTTAAATAAGAAGTTCATTTTCTTGGGTATTCAATTTCATGGAATGGAATACGATATTTTGTTGATAAATTAGATACCATACCCAATTCCAAAAACAATCTATCTACCGAAACGCTTCTATTATTATTATTATTATTATTATTATTATTATTAATTTTATTATTATTATTATTTATTATTTTTATTATTATTATTATTATTATTATAAGGACTTTTTTAGTTTTTCACCTCTTTTTCTTTATAAAAGTGATAAATTTATAAAAGTGACATAATATTTTCTACAAAATTTGACTATGAATCAGATTTATTTAAGGTATTCACGAATTTTCATTGAAATCATCAAACTAGCCATAAACTCTGACACTGTCTTAATAAGGGAAACCAGTTCAAACAAATTCAGGGTTTAGCTATGGAGAACAACCTTTCACTGATTTTATCCATCATCTATATAAATTATATAAAGTCCAAGATTTGCGCTTTTTTTGGGGATAAAATCCTATTTTGGAAAAGATACATTGACGATATCTTCATAGGCTTCACGATACATCTCAACCTCATCTTATCTCATGCAAACTCCACTAACACAAATATACAATTCACTATTGAACTTCCTAACTCTGAAGGCAAAATTCTTTTTTTAGATACCTTGATAAGTTCCTCTCAAGTTTCTGACGCACTCAATTTCAACACAGATGTATTCACTAAAATTCTACACAGTGGACGCATTCTACCTTGCAAAAGCCACGTTCCACTCCAACAAAAAATAGCATTATTAATAGGAGAGAGAAAAAAAGCAATGAGAAACTGTTCTAACATAACAAAAAAAGCAAACTCTTGATAATTTCAAAACACGCGTTTTGCAAAATGGATATCCAACAGAATTCGTAGAGAAATATTTTTTAAATGAATACAGCTCCAAAAAAACAACAACAAAAAAAATCACAACACACAAAATGAACACAACAAACCAATAATATACCTACGCTTCCTTTTCTTGAACAATAAGACATGTTATGTAATCAGATCTTTCATTCACAACACAAATTTACCTGTATATATCAGTCCAACCTTCATCACTGCAGCACCTTTGAAATCACAACTTCGAAAACCACAAAAAACTCAAACATCAGACCTTTATCATCAAGATTGTCTATGCCGTTCGAGTACCAAATGTTTTTGCTTTTCTAAAAACATACTATACAAACTTACTTGCATGAAATGCGGCTAAATATACTTAAAAGAAACACATAGAACGTTCCGATCACGACTCAATGAACATATTAAAAGCAAAGCCAGTAATTATCATGAACACTGGGAAAAAGTACACAAATCAGCACCACTAATTCACGAAATAAAATGCCAAATACTACAAGACGCGTTCAAAAACACATTACAAAGGCAAGCCGCAGAAACTTTTTTATCAAAAAACACAAACCAACCATCAATATTCAACTAATCTAAATTTAAAACTCAATATTAATTAAAATTAAATTTAACCAATAAAATCAGATTATAAAATAAATACAATGGTACAAAAATTATTGAGTTTGGGGGTTAACTATATCGGCCCAAGGTTAACAAGTCGATCGGATCTACGTTTCCTGATCAAGTGAGAAAATAGAGGGAAGAGAAGAGTGCTAATTAAATTAATTTCCTTATCTCACTATAACTCACAAACTGATCAAATTTGATATAGACTAACTGAAAAAAGAAATCCTATCCAACTGGATAAAATGTAGCTTGAAAAATCCCTTGGATATATCAAACATTTCAAAAGGATCTAAATCAGGTGAGACGCTGCCTAAATATCCTCAACTAGCTCATAACACAAACTAGTGGTCGAAATAATGAATTTCAACGCGGCTTAAATACTAAATTTCTTAGTCTCTTGACCAATCAAAATAAATAGATTTTTTTCCAAATTGAAAATTTAATTCTTATTTCTAGTGAATTAATTTAAGTAATTACTATTTTTAGTAATTACGTCATTTTTGGAAAAACAAAATTATATATAACCATTAAATATTAATTACTAATTATATAACGCCCAAATATACTAATTAATATATATATATATATATATTTAATTACTATTTTAAAATAAATGACCTCGACATTTGGAGAACTTAACATTATTATTATTATTAAAACAATCACACAAAATTGGCTCTGAACTAAATAAAGGAAAATACCAATCCAACATATATATTCTACTACAATATATTTCGACAGAATCACTGTTTAAGTCAGGTAGCTATAAACTTAAAACTATTTAAAATAAATTACTGTTATTTAAACAAATTTCTTTAATATTCTAAAAATTGGTGGGTTTATGAGTGTTGATATTTTGAAACTATATGGTTGTTACCCAGACAACCCCATACAAATATCTTTCGCTTACCACTCGTCACCCGTTGCTAAGCAACGTTGGAACTGTGTTCGAGTGGGTAGATCGTCCGCAAAAAGTGAGCGCTATTGCTAATGCTATAATTGACCGAACGATCCATGGGTCCAACGAGCTGCCGATAGAAGGCCTTCTATTTCGTTTTATAGGTCCCATTATTCTCCTATCTCCTTCAAATGTTAACCTATACTCTCATATCATTTATCATTATGTCCATTCGCTTAGTCCTTCTCATCGTTGACCGTGTTGATGATTTTTCTATGGCCTGTACGCCCATTGTTATGTTAAATATCCTCACAGTGTCTCTCTTACCCTTATCCCTAATATAACTGCTGGTGGGTTACAGGGTTTCGAAATTTGTTTGAGTTAGCCTGCGGTTGCCCCGTAACACCATACAACATGATGCTAACTGCCACTTGGCACCCGTTGCTAGGCAACGTTGGTAATGTGTTCAAGTGGTGGATTATCCGCAAAAATTGAGTATTATCACTAGTACTGTAATTGCTCGGACAATCCTCGGGTTCACGAGCTGTCGATAGAAGACCTGTGCTCGCTTTTAAAATTATTTGGTCCCCTTGCGTTTTAGTTTCTATTGTTTATCTATTTATTTTACCGACATTGGTTTAACCAGGAAATAGGTGGTACTGCTTATTTTACCTTTCTACAGTGTTGCTTCAAACCTCGAGATGATATACAAATAAAATGTACGCGAAAACCACAATGATGTTTTATTTATCTAAAGATTATACGATTTCCGACGGATTGAAAGATCGAGCGGCTCGGCGCTTAGCCCGCTCCTTACGTCCAGGTCGTCGACTGGCTGTTGACGGGGTGATTGGAGTAGTTAAGGTTGCAGATGAAGCAGAGTTTGCTTCGCGATAGGCCAATTGAGCAGGGGCGAAGACTAGAGGGTAAGTCACCGCTGCTCCTTCCTGGCAGGGGGATAACGCTACCTCTAACCCCCTGATTTGAGTTTTTAGGCCCTGTACTAACTGCTTTTCTTCTGCCCATCCTTTCTGGGCCGCGGTTAGTTTTTGGTACAATCGTTTGATTCTCGTGGGCTCGATCCAGGTTGCTTTAATTTGCTGTGTCTCTCGAACTAATTGAACAAGTTGATCGTGTAATTTCTTATTGGTTTGCCTCGCCTGAGTTAGTTCATTCTGGAGTAACTGCATGGGGTCCATCTATGGAATGATAAGGGTTGAATTTTTATGATGGCTATTAATGGTAATTGTATTTAAACTCAAACATATTTATGAAATAAAATTTACAATAATAATAAAAGAAGAGAAAAAAGTTAATGCAATGGTCAATCATCAGCGAGGAATCGTTTGATCCCTTCTTCTGGGGAATAACCAGGGATCACAAACACTGGCCTTTTGAGGTTCCGGACTGGTCTTGGTGAAGGTGGGTATCTGTTGGCTAACCGTCCTGCCTCCAGATCATCTTTGACGTTGGCCAGGTGTGCTGTTGCTCTTGCCACATCCGCCTCGACTTGACGCTGGTGTTGGAGGAGGCCCTCCAGGAGCTCCTGGGCCTGAGTTAGGATGTCCTGGGAAGGGTTGGGCTCGTCAAACGGCTTCCGGAACTGCCGCATGAATTCCTCCGGCGATATGTCTTCGTACTGGTCGTCTTCAGGCACGTCAGGGCATCGCTCTCGATACACCCGATTCCATGCCTGCCTCCATTGTTCCACTACATGAGCAGGGAGTTCGATCATAGCTCCGGTTTGTCCTGAATGGAAAAATTATTTTTATTCTGTACGTAATTGGATAATATTTCTCGTCGTTTTAAGAGGGCTGGGTCATCTTAATTTCAAAGTGCTACGGCTCGCGGAACTCGAAGTGTGACGCGTTTTTTCTAGCTGGTTCGACCATGTATTGCGACAAGGAAGAACGATATCTCCAAACTACTGGGTTACTCGTTTCATGCTGTAAGGGTCGGTTCAAGAAATCTTTATGGGGATTAATGAAAGATCAAAAATGCGAATCATTTGTAATTTTATCTTATTTCGATCACAAGTGGTGCATTTATTCCTGGTATTAAAGTTGGTGCATGTTTAAATGTTCAACTAGATGGATTCGAAATAATTATAAAAATAATTAATTAAGTAATCCGTTAAGCAAGCCTTGAAAAACATCCTTTGGGTGTTTATAAATTTTCAATTTGTACAACTTAAATCAGTTAATCTGTGCGATAATTTGATGATTAAACATTCATGTAGATTAAACCAAAAATAATTTTAATGATTATCATTTACAGAAAAATAAGTCAGTTATAACTGTTACAAAACTCACACTTAGGGTCTGATCCTTTGGTTAAGTAAAGAATACCTGGATAATTGTTCAATGAATTAGTTTCTCCAAAGAAAAAAAATATAAATTGTTGGCAATTTCCTAATATGATCAAGACGGAAGTTTGGTTAATAATTTCTACTTAAATATTTTTCGGCGTTGCTGTCTTATTGGATTGACGAAAAATGCGTAGCCAAAATCGACAGGATCTTAGGAGTTCGTCGGTTGTGGGAGCTCTGACATTCGTTAACAACTGTGACTTATAGATTCGCGACCATTGATCCGGAAAGCTTATTTACTAACGCTCTAGATTATTCCTGTGACTCGAATATAAATATAATTTTGTTATCGAATTTAACTGAAGATTTACTTGACGGAGATTCTATGACAGTCGGAGATTGCAACTTTAAGTTCTCGTCTGGAATGTTCGGTGAACACATGATTTGAAAATGAAATAGATGAACAGTCAACGTTAATTATAGCGAAAATGTACGATTGCAATTCAGACAAGCCGGAAGTGTATGCCACTTACAATTCGGCTACGGCAGCGGATGTTTATGTCGCCGGAAATGTCGACTAGTAAGTTGGTGGATTTTTCAATCAATAATTTCCAACGTTTATTTCAGGTAATGGACTTTCAATTCGTAGACTATTTCATAGGTCAACATTTGTTAACACGGATTTTGTAAGATGTAGTATGTTTAGGAATTTCGGCTACTCTATTATCTCTCGTAATTTTGGACAATGGATTTTCTTATTGAGGGTCCATAGATTTGTTAAAAGTTGCTATCGGATCACTTGGTAATTTATTCTATTTAATTACTTCATTTTAGTATATATTTTAATGGATTTTCTTCGTCGCAAAATTATGGATTTATTCATCCCATTTTCATGATTGAAATTTATTCAACTTCTGCTGGAGTTTTAATATCAAGTTAATCTGTTTATCTCCTGGATTCCCTTTGTATTATTTTTGTTAAAATTTACGTGAGTGAATAGTTTTTAATTTATTGAAATAAATATGATTTTTTCGTTTTAATATGTTAAAGTAATTTTTATACGAATTAATAAGGGGTTTTCAGTTATGGTTACTTTAGAGATGAAATCATTCATATTGTCGTTCAACGTTAGTTAGGCTGGTTCGAATCCTAACTCAAAAATATACAACATTTGGGTTGATTTATTGTAAGTCAAAGAATTTATGTTGTTCAGTTTAAATCTATCTTTATAGTAAAGAAAACTTGTCGATTAAATCGATTAGATTAATTTGGCTTATTAATTGTTTTAATTACTGGTTTTTAATGATAGTTTTACTCAAAATTGGTTTACTGATACTCAAGAATTTACAATAAGTCAATCTAATGGATTACGTAATTTTACCCAATAAAAACTCTACCTTTAATTACAATAATTTAATGAATTATTTTAATCTTTCTTTAGTTTTAATCAGTAGTTACTTTATTGTTGGTTAAATCAAAGAATTACTTATTCAATGATCGCTATTAATTTATTCGAATTGTAAATTTAATTTATTTAAAAAATTTTGTCTAGATTTGTTATAACAACGATTTCCATTTAATTTATTCCCCGTACCATTCCCCTTTAATAGGCCTTAATCGCATATTGTGTTTACATTATATTTACTGAGTGCCCACTGGACTACTCGGTGTGATGATTTTGAGCCGTGTGTAGTATAAATTTAGGTCGATTTTATAGAAATGAGAAACGAGGAAGTAGTCAAGAAACTTCTTCCTTATTTCTCGTTTCATCTATACGGATAGTATTGACGTTCCAACCCTGCGTTCCGCACGCCGGGTCTTCACGGGCACAGATCATTGGCGATATTCCACGCACTTACACGAATCTGACTTGTGTGTAGATTTTATTTACTTGCGTTATGTGTTGGCTGTGGGCCGGCAAAATTTCGACAAAATGTAATTTTAGTTCATTTAAATATATAAAAACAATGTATTAATATTAATAATATTTATTAATTATAAACAAATAAACATAATTACCATCCATGTCAATCCATAAAAAAATAAAAACGGCATAATATTGCATAAAATAAAAATACCTCTCTCCCCACGCCGACATCCCAGCAGAGCTCTACCGAGGTTGCAAGGATGTGACGTGGAGAGAGGATTCCAAAATGAACACTTCTCACCTAAAAATAAGTTTGAAAACGGTTTGAAAAAACGATTTCACAAATAGTTTTTAAGATTTGAAAATATGGTTTTATGTTTAGTTTTAATGTGAAAATGGATCAGTATTTATACCTATTTTCCTCGCATGTTAAATTTGATGCAGTAAAACAAAATTCGACCTTGTTATTTTCTAGTAAATTCTATTCTTTACTTTTATTATTTTTTGATTTATTTTTATAATTTTTCATTTAGGATTTTTATTGAATTATTACTAATTCGAATCTTTTAATTTAAGTTTCATTTTCATGAACTTTTATTCATTTTTTCAATTTTGTCGAATTTGTTGTGTTTTCTTGTTATGTTTGTGTTGGTATCGTGCGGATCTTGGTGCGTATTGTTATTATTTTAATTTATTTTTATGTTTATTAATTTATATTTAATTCTCTTTTTCTCATATTTGATAGGGTTTAATTGGTGTTTCAATATGTTTATTTAAATTGCCTGTTGTATTTGCGTGTGTGTTACTGATCCATTTAAACATTCCTCAAGGCCGTTTACGTTCTGGCCCAACACTGCTATGTTCCTTATTATTATTACTAGTATTATCATTGTTACTATTATACGTATTATTCTAATCCATGTTCACTACTATTGTTATTATTATTAATCTCATTATTTCCATTACCATTATATTTATTATTATTGTTGTTATTATTATTATTCTTATTCTTATTATTATTATTATTATTATTACCATTATCCTTACTGTTATCATTTTTATTATCAAATTTTTGTGTAGGGATTCGTCCTTATTCCTCGTCTTAAAAAATATATATATACTTTGCTTATATAAAAATTTAGCCGTAATCCATCCTTATTTTTCAGTTTTTGACAAAGTATTTTTGTTAGTTCGAAAAATTTTAGCAGCGTTCCGCCCTTATTTTACGGTTTTATCAGATTATCCTACCAACAATTGAGCCGCGTTCCACCTTTTCCTTACAATATTCGCTGAAGTATTTTAATTAATTCAAACAATTTGAGCAGCGATCCGCCCTTATTTTACGGTCTTATCCGATATCTTAATAATTACTGAGCCGTATTCTAACTTTACTTTGCTATTTTGATAAGTATTTTAGTTGATTTGGAAAATTTGAGCAGCGTTCCGCTCTTATTTTACAGCTTTATTAGAATATCATACCAACAATTGAACAACATTCCACTTTTACTTTATTATTTTGGATAAGTATTTTACTTAATTCGGAAAATTTGAGCAGCGATCTGCTCTTATTTTATAGTTTCATGATAAATGTTTAAGTATTTGCCATATATTTCTCGCTTCAATTCAACATAATTTATTTAATTCTTAAATATCATTTAAAACATTATTTTTTCCTGATTTTAGTCGTTCGGATTAATCTTTTTCCGATGGCTATTCATTTTAACTGTTGCAACGATTTAGCTATTTTCCCCGCTACACTTTACCTCTCTTTGTCCTTATGATCTATTTATGTTCATATTATATTTAATGAGTGCCCACTGGACTACTCGGTGTTAATGATTTTTAGCCGAATGTTGTTAAAATATTTATGTCGATTTTATCGAAATTGAGAGCAAGGAAGTTGAGCCAAAAGACCCGCTTTCAAGCTACTATCTTTCGCTATTTAATTCAGTGATTTGACGTTTGGGTTCCTGCTTTCTCACGCCGGAACCTTCACGGGCATGACTGTTGGCGGATTTACACCGCACTTACACAGTCGATAGTGGTGTTTTATTTTTCTGTCTTGCAATATGTTTTGGCTGTGGGCCGAAAAAGGAATAAATGAAAATTACCAGATCAATTGGGTAAAAGCCTCGAATGCATGAAATAATCGTCGGAAGTTTGTAAGCATTTAATAATAGCTGAAAATAATACTGCCAAGTAGTTGTGTTGATTTGTGAAAACACATCAGTATATATACCTATAATTTGGCCTTAACCTTGCGTGTTAATTTTATTGCGATTAAACAAAATTCGACCTTGAAATTATTTGTGTTATCTAAATATAATTTTTATTAATTTCTTAATTTAAATTGGTAATTTATTTTTAACATTTTTAATTAAATTTACTCATCCAAAAATATTTTATTTTTATTCATTTAATTCAGTAATTTTTACTTTTATATAAATGGTCATTTTACGGTCAAATTTTCTTGTTATTATGTTATTTTTTATGTAGATTTCGTGCGGTTCTTGATGCATTTTGTATTTATTTTATTTTACTTTTATGTTTTTTGATTTTATATTTATTTATATTCTCTCAGATTTTAAAGTGTTTAGTTGGTGTTGTATATTGTATTTTAAGTTATCTTGGTGTTGGGTTTTCGTGCTGTATTACTGATGCATTTAAAAAATTTTCAAGGCTATTTGTGTTCTTGCCCAACAATGATAATAATAATAGTAATAATAATAATAGTAATAATAATAATAGTAATAATAATAAATATAATGGTAATTATAGCAATAAGAATAATAATAAATGTAATAGTAATAACAATTAATAAAGATAATACATGTAATAGTAACAATGATAATGCTATTAATAATAATAAGGAACATGGGGGTTATAATAGGGATAAGGGTAAGAAAGATACTGTGTGAATATTTAACATAACAAAGGGTGTACAGGCCAAAGAATAATCATCAATACGGACGACGATAAGAAGGACCATGGGAATGGACATAACAATGAATGATATGAGAGTATAGGTTAAAATTTGAAAGAGATAGGAGAATAATGGAACCTAAAAATCGAAATCGAGCACAGGCCTTCTATCGGCAGCTCGTTGGACCCATGAATCGTTCTGTCAATTATAGCATTAGCAATAGCGCTCACTTTTTGCGGACGATCCACCCACTCGAACAAAGTTCCAACGTTGCTTCGCAACGGGTGCCGAGTGGTAAGCGAAAGATATTTGTATTGGGTTGTCTGGGTAACAACCATATAGTTTACAAAATATCAACACCAAAACACCTTTTACTAAAAACTGCCCATTGGAATACATTTCCAACGTCATTTTTGGCGGATATCCAATGCTTATATCTCTAGTGCGCGCATCTGGTTTTAATCCCTTGAAAATGTCCTCAAAATCTCATCTTTATTCCAATCAGGTCTCTATTCTCTTATTTAGTCGAACTTTAGCCCTCAGATGAAACGAAATAAAGAAGAATCGAATGCTGTATAAGTGAAGGAAATCTCAAAAGAGAGTTAAGATATTTAAAATAACTTTGTTTCAATAATTGATTGTCGGAATTTTTTATGAAATTGTAATAAATAAAACATAAGTTTTTTTAAAAATGAGTTGAACGTAACTATATTGTTAATTGCTCGTTAAATTAATTTTTATAGAATAATTTTAAATGAAATTTTTACTAAAATATTAAATACATAGAAATATATTTGTTTGAATAATATTTTTGAAAATTAGATTTATTTAAATTAATATTAATTAACTTAATTTCAGCATGACATTTTTTAATAAAAATTTAATTAGTGTTGGAGATTGTGTTATTTTGAGATTCGGTCATGATGAATTAGTTCCTATTATTGTTACCGAAAACAATATTGATCAGACAAAATTTGGTGCTGTGAGACATAATGACTTAATCAGTAAAAGTTATGGTTCAAAAGTATAGGTTTCCTCGAGATAGTTTGTTATCATTAAATTTTAATTAATAAGGTTCAAGCTAGTAAGGGATTTGTGCATGCACTGCCATTAAATCCGGAACTATGGAGTCTATCTTTGCCACATCGAACTCAAATTATATACACACCGGATTCGAGCCTTATTTTATGTCAACTTGATCTTCAACCGGGATCAACTGTAGCTGAAGCAGGAACAGGAAGTGGAGCTTTGACACATGCGCTAGCTCGATCAGTTTACCCTAACGGGCACGTTTACACATTTGAGTTTCATGAACAACGAGCTCAAATCGCTGCTAAAGAATTCATAGCAAGTTTTTATAATTTTATTAAGAATTTAATCTTAGTTTGTTCAATTCGAAAATTTCAGGACCATAAAATGACAGACATTGTCACTGGTCACCATAGAGATGTTTTAGGGCAAGGATTTCCCGACAACTTAAAAGTCGATGCCGTGATGCTTGACTTGCCACAGCCATGGAGCATGGTTGCACACGTTATGAAAGTATTGAAATACGGTGGCCGAGTGTGTTTCTTCTCTCCATGCATCGAGCAAGTCCAGCGCACCGTGGAGAATTTACGATCGGCGGGATTTTCAGAAATCCTAACTCAGGAATGCATTCAACGGACCTACAATGTCGTACGGAGCAGTCTCGATGTTCCGAATATCGGGCAGGAATTTGCCGACGGCCGACTGGAATGCGGCGCAACAGATAACGAGGCGTGTCATAAGCAGCATCGGACGAAATTTGTCATCGCAAACGATGCCGAACGCTGGGAAGCAGTGCCACAGAATAATACGGCCGGTCATACTGGATATTTGAGCTTTGCCACGTGGGCTTGTGAATGTGAATAAATTGTGATTTATTTCCTTTTGTTTATTTATCCGTTTGCTTGTTTGTTATGCTCATTTAGCCAATTGCTGCGACTCAACTGCCAACCGGGAAACCCGCAATTTCACCCAATTGAGGCATCACAATAAATTTAATTCTCCAGGCTTCTCTCTTGTTCTTTTTCTGAAAACTGTTAGCGAGGTGATCCCCGTTCTCTTTCTACCAATTCTCCTTTGGGTCGCCCATAAATGAAGTCACATCACTTTTTACCACCATCACAAAAAGTTAAATCTCCCTCAAATATAACGTCGAATCTTCGGTCTACCCTAAAAAGCCGTAGTTCAAATTTAAAAAATTTAATTCGTTCCGCGATCATCGTCGTATGTTAAAAAAATCTTATTTCAAAGCAGCAGGAGGAAAGCTGAGCGAACGCTCTGCCATCAAGGGATGACCTATGCGATTATCGCAAATTCGTATCTCAAAATTTTCGTTGTATGTCGAGGTATAAATTTTAGAATGTTTCATGTTGTATCTCAAAACATTCGTATCTCAAGGTACCACTGTATTTCAAATCACTTTATAGACATTTTAGCATTTATTTAGTGCAGGCCTCGGCAACCTATGACCCGCGGGTCACTAAGTGACCCGTCTGATAATTTCAAGTGGCCTATTTAAGCTACGCAAATATCATTCTGTTTTTTTAATATTTTTACATGCGGATGATTACGTGTTGAAGTGCTACGACATGGCTACTTATATCGTTGTTATGACTAAAAACCTGTGTTTCGCATTATTAGCACCTTCTTAATCTGTCAATTGTCAGGAGACGGATAGTCGTTGCGTAACTTTAACAGGTATTGTCAACGCTCAATTTTGTCGCTAATTATTATCAATTTTATTATTAACTATTAAAAACAATTGGATAAACGCAAATCGATAAAGAGATTATTTCAAGATATGTGGACTGCAGAATATGGATGTATTGAAAACGGTAATAAATTGGTATGTACTTTGTGCACAGAACGACACTTTTTATCAAAACATAAAGATGTGAGTCAAATGCCAAATACAGAAAAATTTGAATATATTTCTAAACATGTGGGGGGTTACTGGGTGTTGATGTTTGTTTAAATTATGTTATGGTTACCCCGGTAACGCCATATAAATGTTTCTTTGCTAACACTCACACCCGTTGCTATGCAACGTTGGAACTGTGTTCGAGTGGGTAGATCGTCCGCAAAAAGTGAGCGCTATTACTAATGCTGTAGTTGCCCGAACGATCTCTGGGTTCAACGAGCTGTCGATAGAATACCTGCGCTCGCTTTTAATTTGGGTCCCCTTATATCGTTAATGTCATCGTTTGTATTCATAGTCCTCGCGCAACTTTCTCATTCAGGCTGTGAAATGTCCTCATACTACATCTGTGAGTCGACACTTATCGAATCCCTCAAATATCATTTAAATAACACTACATATATATTTTATCAAGTAAACAACACATTTTATAAGTTAATTATGCATTATTTAATAATCGAGCGACTCGGCGTTTAGCCCGCTCCTTTCGTCCAGGTCGATAGTTGCTTGTTGCTTGAGTAGTTTTCGGGACCGCTACCGTATCTCGGTAGGGTTTCCCATTAGCCAATTAATTTTTAATTAATTTCTATTTTTATTAAATATTTCTTTCTGGGGACCCCCAATCGATTTAATTTTATAATATTTGGATTTGTCTCGTCATTTGGCATCCGCCCATATCCATTTCCCCCGATAAATAGTTATTTTAAAAATTTTAATTGATTTTACCTTTATAATTATTATTTCGAATATCAATTTTTTTATTTATTTTCCATTTTTACTTTGTGCATTTTGTTAACCCCAACAGTATTAAAGAAATGCCTTTATCAGCCAGAACAGTGCAACATTGTATTGAAGATATGGCGGAAAATATTGACGCCCAGGTCAAAAATGATTTGTTAGCATTGCTCTCGATGAAAGTACCGATGTAAATAGTATGGCTAGGCTGGTAATTATAATTAGATTTCCATATATAAATAGTTCAAACATCATTAAATAACTATGCATCCCTTCTTCAATGAATGACACGACTAAAGGTAATGTTATTTTCATTCAAGTACAAGAGTTTACTAAATTCAATAATGAGAAGGTATTAGATTTAAAAAGAAAATTTTTTTACATAACAACTGATGGTGCTCCGTCTATGATTGGAAAACATGAAAATTTGTTAAACTAATGGAGAAAGAGCTTGACCGTCCACTTTTGTCATTCCATTGTATCATATATGAAGAAAATGTATTTGCACAGGCATCTACGCAATAACTTATGAATGTAATGGAAAAAGTGACTAAGATCGTAAATAAAATAGTAGCACGATCTGCATTAACACACAAGCGCTTTAAATCTTTTTTAGAAAAAGGTGAATCTAAATATGGAGATTTGTTGTTACACGCTGAAATACAATGGTTAAGTCGAGGCAATGTTCTTGAAAGGTTTGTGGAGTGCTTTGATGATATAGAATTATTTCTCTATGAAATCAGTGAAAATGACATCGAACTCAAAGATAAACAATGTTTTTTAAGACATTTGTTGGTAACAGATATTATGAAACATTATAATGATTTCAACGTCTGACTCCAAGGAAATAACCAAACAATTTTGAAAATGTACGAGAAATAGAAGAGTTTTTGTTCAAAATTATTATTATTTGAAACTGGC
Organism: Schmidtea mediterranea; assembly: GCA_022537955.1. Classification (NCBI taxonomy): domain Eukaryota; kingdom Metazoa; phylum Platyhelminthes; order Tricladida; family Dugesiidae; genus Schmidtea; species Schmidtea mediterranea. The sequence continues at coordinate 43,570,544 of CM039680.1, forward strand.
ATAAAAAGTAGAATATTTATGTTATTTCCTTTGTTAAAAAACTAACACGAAAAAGATAATATTGATGAAAACAATCAAATTATGTTCGAGAGTTATCTTGAATACTAAAAATGAATTCGAAAGTAGATTTCAAAATTTTAAGAAGCAGGGCAAAATGTTTAGCTTCGTAATAAAGGCCGATGAGATTGACGAAAAAAATATAGAATTGCAATATTTTAAATTTCTTAAAATTAATAATCTTAGTTTAGAAACAATTGATTTTAAAAGCACAACATTGTGGACTGTGGCAATTTTATCTGCTTTTGGATCCACATACAAATGCGTACAAATATTTTCACATATGAATTATATTTTAAGTAAGAGCAGAAGCATTTTGACAGTCAAAAATTCAGATGCTTGTATTCGTCTTAAGGTGACTAAATATTCACCAGACTTAACTAAATTGACGTCATAAATTCAACATCAAGGAAGCCATTGATAACGAGTTCCTAAAACATAAATAAATGCTGTTAGTTTAATATTAAATTTTGAAAGTATTTTGTAATTAAACGATAACGCCAATAAAAAACCTTTCGTACTATATATTTCGATAGCACAGCTATCATCTTCAGATATTCAAAACCAACTAAAAATATTATGAATTAACATTTAATTTAAACAAATTATTTTTTATTAATTTAATTTTTTAATAAATAAATATTTTTAAAAATATATTTTAAATTAATTTAAAATTTTAAAATTTTTTTACTTATATTCTAATTTTTAAAAATTAATGTAATTTAAAATTTTCAATTATTTTAATAATATTAAAAAAACAAACATGATTTAACATACGTAAACTATTTAAAAACATTCAAAACATTCGTAGTCACAGCACTTTGCACATTAATCTTTGGATCCAATGACCTTATCAGCAATGCTTCACATATCACTCGTTCCCAATAACTATTAAAACTTCTCAACAAAATTCTAAAATCAGACATTCCTATATCACTTTTACAGCTTCTATTGTGTTCACTAATATTGGTCAAACCCTTCAATCGACAATGCTCATGAACTCGAGTACAGAGATGACGGGAAGTCTCTCCAATGTATGTGGCATTACACCCATTACATGTAAATTGATAAACGAGATCAGAACACAATCCAACCGGAGTTTTTGATTTATTAATAAACATATTGCGTACCTTACACGAATTAGAGACGATCTTATACTCTAAATTTCCTATCAGTTTACCCAACTTCCTCTTATAATTTGTAAAGCCTTCAGAGTACGGCAATACTAACACATATTTAGGCTCAATTTTTTTATATCCATTTTTAACATCACCCAGACCAACACTCAATTCACACCCATCCGACAAATTACATTCAGACTTTCCAAAACATGGATCCTTAGGATTTTTAATCAATTTATCAACAGTTTCTTTTATCATCAACAATAAAAATGATTTAGAATATCCATTTTTTATCAACAACTCAACTAATTTATCAACACTTTTTACCGAATTAGCAAAAGTAGAAGATAAAGCCCATGAACGATAAATCAATCCTTTCACCATATTTCTCTTATACTTAAATTCATAAAAGCTTTCTGGAGAAGTATAAAGACCAGTATCAGTTGGTTTTCTATAAATCTCTGTCTCATACTGTTTATCTTTGCGTTGAATTAACAAATCTAAAAACGCAATTGATGACTTTCTCTCCGTTTCACATGTGAATACAATGTTTTTATGTAAACTGTTCATTAAATTCAAAAACGGTTCTACATGTTTCTGGTTTTCAAATACAAGAAAAATATCATCCACATACCTTTTATAAACAAAAGGTTTTTCAAATTGGAAAGAAGCAATTTTCTTTTCCAAACTAGCCAAAAATATTGATGCCATCGTTGGTGCTAAAGGGGAACCCATAGCGACTCCATCTATTTGTTGAAACCATTCATCATTGAAAAGAAAATTGTGTTAGTATTAGTTAATATGTGTTAGTATTGCCGTACTCTGAAGGCTTTAAAAATTATAAAAGGAAGTTAAGTAAACAGATGGGAAATTTAGAGTATAAGATCGTCTCTAATTCGTGTAAGGTACGCAATATGTTTATTAATAAATCAAAAACTCCGGTTGGATTGTGTTCTGATCTCGTTTATCAATTTACATGTAATGGGTGTAATGCCACATACATTGGAGAGACTTCCCGTCATCTCTGTACTCGAGTTCATGAGCATTGTCGATTGAAGGGTTTGACCAATATTAGTGAACACAATAGAGGCTGTAAAAGTGATATAGGAATGTCTGATTTTAGAATTTTGTTGAGAAGTTTTAATAGTTATTGGGAACGCGTGATATGTGAAGCATTGCTGATAAGGTCATTGGATCCAAAGATTAATGTGCAAAGTGCTGTGACTACGAATGTTTTGAATGTTTTTAAATAGTTTACGTATGTTAAATCATGTTTGTTTTTTTAATATTATTAAAATAATTGAAAATTTTAAATTACATTAATTTTTAAAAATTAGAATATAAGTGAAAATTTTAAAATAATTAAAAGTGAATTTAATATATTTTTAAAAATATTTATTTATTAAAAAATTAAATTAATAAAAAATAATTTGTTTAAATTAAATGTTAATTCATAATATTTTCAGTTGGTTTTGAGTACCTGAAGATGATAGCTGTGCTATCGAAATATATAGTACGAAAGGTTTTTTATTGGCATTATCGTTTAATTAAATCGTTGCCAAATTTATTTAATTATTTATTTTGTAATTGCTTTTTGAATTAAAATTATTTTTGTTGGGTTGTCGGTGAATTCGAATAGAAATTATTGTCGATCTGACTCCAAGCGTGCTTTTGAACAACAGTAACGAACTCCAAACGATATAAAATTTATTGATTTATACACTTAATCTCCACTTTAAAATGACACAACGACTTATCAATCAATCACAATTTGGTGCTTATTACGACCCTTCGGGAAGAACAGCACTTTTCGGATCAATTGGCTTTACAATCACTTGACAACTGCGGTGGGTTTCTGAGATCGGTAACTCTGATTTAGTTGCTTTGCTTTGCTTTGACCTTGCTTAATTTCTGTTTCAAATTTCTCTTTGATTTTTTTTGTCTTTCTTTGTCTTCTGCAATTTTTGTCTTATTTTTTTGTGTGTTGTTGATTTCAATTGCGCTTCCTTTTTATACTCCATAATTCAATAACACTTACTGATCTCGAATAGAATTTCTGATATCTTTTAACGCTAATTCCTTGTGGGCATCCATAATCACTGAAAGCTGTCCAGATAAATCATTTTTTAGAGGTGCCCTTTCTCGGATTTTCAAACAACATTTCTTCCTTTATCTTGAAAGAGCTTTCGAAATAACGTGCACATTTTCCTTTTGTTTTTGTTTTCCTAAATTTGCACTTGTTAATTATAAATGACCTTCTTTTATTTAATTGTTTGTTTTTATTGATTTTCTCTTATTACCTTCTCGTTATTCGACATTTCTTTTTCACTCCCTTTTTATTAAGCTCCAGAACCACATCTTAATCATTTATGATTGTTTCCCCCAATCATTTTACATGTTTATTAATTATTTTACTCTATTATTTAGATATCCTCAACACTTTTTATGAATCTGAAGATATTTAATTAATAAGTTTATTAAAATACCCACTGACCCGAATAGTCTTCTTATTAACCACATTTTCTTTACCTTGACCCGCAGCCAGAAAAGGTTGCCAAGGCCTGCTTTATATGCTTGTATATTAAATCTGCCTGAAATAATAACATTAAAAAGTCTTACCCGGCCCTTCTGCAGTTTCCTTTCTACGTGTTCGCTTTGACATTGAGCACAGTAACTTAGCAATATATTCAATAAACCATCGGCGTTATTATGATCTTCACTCATCCTATATTTAAGATCAAAATCGTAACCTGATAATTCACTTAAATATGCTTGGAATTGTGGGCTTATTAGTTTCAACGTTGATTGTGAAAAATTTAAGGCCTTATGATTAGTACGTATATCAAATTTTGTTTCATAGAGATAATGCCGAAAATATAAAACATACTCATATATTGCTAATAATTCCATTCTGGTCAGACAATACCCTTTCTCGTGAGCACTTAGAAGCCGTATGCTATGACATTTTCATAACCATTTTGAACTTGACTCAGAACAGCACCGATACCACTAAAACTATTGTCCGTATCCAAAATAAAGTAATCAACTTTATTTTGAAACGCTAAAACAGGCGCACTTAATAATGCTTGTTTAAGTTTTTGAAAACTTTCCTCACACTCGTCGTTTTAGTTATTATCCTTTTCGTGTCCGTTTGTGGCTTCGTACAATGGTAGAGTCATACCAGCAAATTAGCTAGCGCCACAAATTAACGTAGTTGTTTGGTGCATTTCGATATTTCAGCTTACATAGTTTTCTTTATCATACTGTTATTTGTAGATATTCCGTCTGCTGAAATTTAATGACCCAAGAATATTAATTCAGTCTTGTAAAATCTGCATTTTTCAGGATTGATCCTTAACCCTGCTAGTTTAAGTCGTCTGTAAACTTCTTCAAAATTTATATTATGTTCTTCCGTAGTTTTCCCGTTTATTAGCACATCATCTAGATATGCTGCAACACAGTTATACAAAATATCATCAAACAATATGTGCATAAGCCTCTAGAAGGTCAATGGAGCCGTGGACAACCAAATCAGTATTTGGTTATATCAAAACTGTTCTTTCTTTTTAGAAAATGTGATTTTTAACTGGATGCCTCATCAAAATATACCTGATGCTTGCCCCAAATCTATAGAAAAAAAGACTGAAGATCCCGATAGAGAACCAAATATTGTTTGAGGATCCGCCACCATAAAACTTAATTTTTCTGTAACATCACTGAGTTTTCTAAAATTTTGATACATCCTGATTGACCCGTCTTTCTTACCTACAACAACTGTTGGAGAGTTCCATGGGCTTTGAAATCTCCTGATAATGCCTAATTTTCAGAATCATCTCATCCATCTTTGATTACATTTGCATCGCCATACGCCTATGATTCTGAGTTATAGGATTTCCTGTCGTTTTTATTTTACGAGTCACTAAATTAGTAAAACTCAAATCAAAATCTGACGCCACGAATATAGTGCTACAAACTCCACCAGTTCTGCATCTGGACTTTGTCCAAAAACTTCAAGTGCCTTTTGACATCGTTCGGTATCACTTAAACGAGCACCAACAATATCTGAATAAATTATTGCAAATGAGACATCTGGCACAACCTTTATTCAAAAAGCTAAAATTAAATTCATACCCGAACATAATTAAAAAACAATGCAATTATTCCGAGATAAATTGAGTATACGGAAGCACTGAGATCCCCAAAGTAGAAAATTTAGGAAAATGTAAATTTTGAGAAGAAAATCGCTAATAAAACAAATTCAACCAAAAGTGGATTCAATTATAAGATCAGTATAAAAGAAATCGTGAAGCTGCTGAAATTACCAGTTTGGTCGAAGACGAATCCAGGAGTTAAAATTTTGCAAAAGGTTAAAACAGAGCTAAAAGAGTTTTATTTCGAATATCGTACTAGAAGGGAGATCTCCCTTTGGGAAGACTTATCCAACTGAACAAAAGTTAATTGAACCAAATCGTTATCGAAAATTGTGCAGATATACATTTAAATTGTGATTATGTAGATATTGTGTGGAGAATTTGTAATCAATTATGATAATTCGGAATAAACATTATTGTGTTGGGTTATTCGATTTGATTAAGTAAAGGCACCGAGGGGTCAGACTTAAATACCAACTTTTGATGAAAAACGTAACAAATACACAGAATCGTTAATTAATTTTTATAAAAAGGTGAAATTTATTTTATTGTATACATATATCTGTTATCACTAAATAAAACATTTAAACTAATTTTTGTGTTTTTATTTATATTAGACATCAAGTTCAGATTCTGGGAACCTCCACACTAGAAAAAATACGGGAACAAAAACAAAGGAGCCTTTACATCCAATCCACACCATAACATGACAAATGAAACAGTGTGCTATGGATTTTTTATGTAAATTTCCTACCACAATCAGCAGTAACTAACATATATCAGGTTTTAGTGGTTATATTACTAAATGGTCTAAGCATTCCCAACTAAAGATGAATCCACGGAAACAGTAGCTAAACTACTTCTAAAAAATCATCTTCAAAATTGGTACACCGAGAAAATTACTAACGGATAAAGGTAAAAATTTGGTGAAAGGCAAAACAAAATTGGAGCAAAAATATTTATTTTTGCTAAATTGCAAACACTAAATCCACGACCACAAACTCGAATTTTTTTTCCTGAGAGGTACCGACAACTTGAGACATTACGCTAAAGAACCAATTTAAACAATTGTAACTTGAATATATCCGTTACATGAAATCCACCCAATAAATCCATCATCCAGTCCAAATCTCGAGGCACTCGGCCATGGAGAGACTACGATTACCCCAGAACACCAATTCACATAGCTCAATTGTGTTATAGTCGAATTAATAATGAGGTGAATAATCACCAAATAACTGTATGGGTCACATGAAACTCTCACAGTTGCAAATATACTATACCCCTGTTTCAACTGAAGTGGCAACGAAATACATTTCAAACCCAGAAACCCATAAAATATAAAGGAACGATGCAAAAATACGTAGGTAAAACAAACTCTGCACAAATAGATAAAAAATCAAAATTTTTGATTTCATATTGTTGTTTCAATATTGGTGTACAAGAAAGTAAAAATATAATTCCGACGAAATCACAACAATTGACTGATACAGTTTAAAAATCATCACAAAATATTATAACGTATTTAATTTGTGTTAAATATAAAACAAATATTGATCTATAACAGAAGTTGGCAACCTACGGCCCACACACGCGTTTTGACCAGCTTCAAAAATCCCAGCAGGTACCCAAACAAATTTGGATATTGTTTTCTTTTAAATTTGTATATGATCCTTTTATTTGTTTGCTTCGGTTTAACCATGTTTGACGATTATGAAAGTGATACAAATTTGTAATCGCCCTTCAAAAATTTTATGACACTTCAAGAAGCCCCAGGTTTCAAAAGTTTGCCCATCCCTGATCTATAAACTGAAAGTAAATGACGATAAAGGAAAGTGAGAATAAAGCAATTAAAAAAGATAAAATTCTGCAAAGAATTGTAACTGAATATATTTGCGTTATAAAGGACCCCCTTTTAATCATAAAATGTGAGTTGCAGTTAATTAAAATACATTATCGAAAAATACAGGGATTCAAGCCCCTTCGTTACAAAATATTTCATATGGCTGTGAAAATTTCATTAATACTTACCAGAAGTAATGAAAAAAACGTGAAATGCAAGATGTTTTATTCATCATTTTTCTTTTTTTTGAACTTTGGCAGTTTCAACCATTGATTTGGAAGTTCATAATTTGGTTTTAGAATTACGAATGATCCTTCAACAATTGGGGGTAATCCTTTTGGAGTATTAAGGTTTTTTGATAAACAAAAAATACCACCAGCATTATCAAATTTCCCACAATAATTAGGAGCAGTGAAAACTGTTATCAATTTCCGATCACAATAAAACTCATATCCGTCTTCAACGACTTGATGTCCTCTGATTATTAAATCTAGATCAAATTTATTCAGAAACTGTTCTACTGCGTCAAATCCAAATGTCCATGAACAACCTCGGTCATTTACTTCCCAACCTTGGGGTCGGCTTTCTAAGCTCTCCATATCAGTTGGGTCTGACCAAAGTAAATCACATAAAAGTCCCTCCAATGGAACATCGGTTGGTCGTTTCACTGCATTTATTGTATTTTTTAAATTTTTTACGCTAGCAGACAACAAATCTGGAGACAATCCTCCGTGACAACAAAATATGGTATTTTCTACGATTGCTGCAACAGGTAAAAAATTAAATGTCTTCAAAAATGCTTTCCAGATTTTGCTTGAACCAAATCGGTTCCTAACTTCATCCCGAAAACCGTATGTCCGATTTAAAGTTTCACATTCATGGTTACCTCTTAACAAATACAGATGATTGGGATATTTAATCTTCAAACAAAATAAAAGACAAATGCATTCCAATCCATAGCTTCCTCTATCTACATAATCGCCAAGAAAAAGATATCTTGATTTAGGAACGTAACCACAAAGTTTAAACATGCGTAACAAATCAGTATATTGCCCATGAATATCGCCACAGATTTTGATTGGTGCGTTCACCTCCAATAGCATCGGCTCCTTTATGAAAATGCTTTTAGAAACATATGCAATGGCCAAATAATCTTCGTAATTTAAATCTAATCTTTTCCCGTCAGGTACTTGATAAAGTCTTTCGATTATATCTTCCACATATAATTCATAGGCCTTTTCACTATCCACCATTGATAAAGTAAAATATAAGTTGATTCGAATAAACGTTTAAAAAAATTTTAAACGACTTTTCAATTAAATTAGTCAATTTAAAAGGTTATTGATTATCTTAATTAATTAATAAATTAAAAGCTGATAAACCTTGAAACTTAATAGCCACAGAAAATGCCTTGAGCATATTTATTGCTCTTTATCGACACTTAAATCAAGCTAATCCATGAATTTTAACTTTATCCAGGCCCATTTGAACGAAAAAAACAACCTTTAAATCATGCCTGTCCTTAATTTATGACAATTGTTGGGCTTATTTTATTATAAGTAAGCTTGCTTTCTCGTATTCAAATTTTGCAAAGAAAATTACCAGAACCGAACACAAGAAACTTTTATTCGTATATACCACAATAAATGCAATCATCAATACAATATTTCTTTATCTAAATCTTTGCGATAGGATTAAGTCCACCTAGGTTAAATCATCATTTCTGGTACGTACGTTAAATTAAAATTGACTAATATTAGTTTTCACTTAATTTCAGACTTACTTCAGTAATTTAAATATAGATACACTTTTGCTTGTTTCAAATATCTCGTACACTTTGACCATATGTTCAATTTCCACATTTCCTGGTCAACTTCAACACATCCTTTTCAAACTTTTTTTAGCCAATAAACGAATCATATTAAGTTTTAATCCAATAACTATGCCTAGCATGCCTAATAAATTATTCATTAATTTTTAATTTATTTCATATCTTTTCTGGGGACCCCAATCGATTTATATTATCATATTTGTGCTTGTCTCCTCATTTGCTATCCGTGCTTACCTGTTTTCCAAAAATATGCCAATTTTAATTTTTTATTAAATTTTAATTAATTTTTGTATATATTTATTTATTTTAAATATTACCCTTTTTATTGACTCCAAAGCATCGTCATCTTTTAATGAAGATTCAATCTTGAATCTGTTTATTTGTACATATATTTATCTGGATAGGTTTGGTATCCAACGGACACCGCTTACTTAATAATAATGAATTTAATAATAATAATAATAATAATAATAATTGTTGAGAATTTGGTTAGTCTGTCCCCTTAGCCCCATGTTGTTTAGTAACTTGGAGAATGAATTCAAAATTTGAGTCTTTTCTCCAAGTAACAACAATAATAAAATTAATGATAAAAATAATGATAGAAAAATAAAAAAAGAATTTAACATAAAGTAAATGAAAAAGAATCAACATTTTTTTTATTATATATTAATTGGAAATTTGTGATTTTGGAAAGAAAGATTGTGTTTTAATATTTGGGGTAAATTATAAAAAATTGAAATTTTATAGTTTTTGTAATTTGTGAGTGTAATTTAAGAATAAAAAGGTGTAATTTTAAAAAAATTAATTTTGACTTAAAACCGTTCAAAAATGTTGTTAATATGTTCGATTTCTAATGAAATTCCTGAAGTTCCAGTTTTTAATAGATTTTCAGGGCATGCTTATTAAAGAAGGTTAATTGATGAATACTTAACAACCAGTGATTTAAATCCAGTCACTGGGGTACAGTTTTCTCGAGAAGCTTTGTCTACTCTTAAATCACAAGTTGGAATTATATCTCATATTGTTTCTCCTCAAGCTGCACAATTCGATAAAAGTGAAGCAGGAAAAACTCTTCGTTGGATGGATATATTAAATGCTACAGTTCCAAGTCGTATTAAAACTGCACTTGATAAAATCCCAACAAATATTCAAGAATGCTCTATGGATGAATATCATAACTTTCTGTTTGATGGTCTAGTTTTGGGATATTTGATGGCAGCGTTGGGTTCAGGTTATAGTGAACAATCAAATGGAAAAGCCTGGACAAATTCTGACGCAAACATTCTCATCCTCAATCAAGTAACATCAACCCATCTGAATCAATTCAATAAAATATTACAATTGGATCTGTCGATCGGGGTTCTTCCACAGCTGCGATGTCTCTGCATCCTCGTGGGCCTTGTTGCAATCGATAATAAATTAATTAAAAAGATGATGGAATTCACCATTGGTAGCAGAGCGTGGTTCCCTTCGGGGGGGGGGGCACGCACAGATTCGGAACGCGGACCAAGGATATCGGAAGGACAGCAGCGAAGCCGAAATCAGCTGATGAATCCCAGAGCACCCAGGCAAGAGTTATTGTTGTTTTTTATTAAACATATATGAGGATCTGGGGGATTCAGACTACTAAAATTCCTTTTGATGACAAATATTTACCTGAATTTAATTTCAATATTAAAATTTAAAATGGGGCGTAGACCATCTAGCTGTTATAGATATTATAAAAATAATCCATATCCTAAAAGTCGATTTTGTCGTGGTGTTCCAGACCCAAAAAATCAGAATTATCGACTTAGGTATAATAAAGGCTGATTGTGATGAACTTCCAGCATGCGTTTGCTTATTATCAGATGAAATTGATCAATTGTCAAGTGAAGCTTTGGAAGCTGCACGTATCTGCGCTAACAAAATATTTGTGAAAACTTTGAACGGTAAAACGATTACACTCGAGGTTGCATCAGGTGACACCATTGAAAAGGTGAAAGCAAAGATTCAAGATAAAGAAATATTTCCTCCCGATCAACAAAGACTCATTTTTGCTGGCAAACAATTAGAAGATGGACGTACTTTGTCTGATTAAGGAATCTACACTCCATTTGGGTTTACGATTAAGAGGTGGTATGCAAATATTCGTGAAAACCTTGACTGGCAAAACCATTACGCTTGAGGTTGAACCAAGTGACACTATTGAAAGTGTAAAAGTAAAAATTCAACTCAAAGAAGGAGTTCCTCCTGTTCAACAAAGACTTATCTGGGCCGGTAAACAGTCGAATGGTAATCATACATTGTTAGAATTCAAGGTGAGAAAAGGATCCACTCTTCATCTAGCTCTACGATTAAAAGGAGGGAATGATGAAGAGGAATTTTGTGATGGTATGAGTAAAATATCGTCGACAAAGAATAAATTAACCCGATTAAGGAATCGGGTCAAGCTCAGTCTAGAGCAATCGGACGGATCTAAAGTATACGAACAATACCTGGGGGAACAAGAAGAAGTGATTAACAGGTTGACTCAATTAAAGCTACTAGAAAACAAGATCGAGAAAGTAGCAGAAGTAAAAAAGATAGAAAAAGATATCAACAAAATCATGGTTTGAATTTTTTTTTGAAAGTTTGAATAACCAAATCGAAGTGATGACTAATAAAAAGCTTGGAATAGAGTCGAGTAAGACGAAATCGGAGGAATATACACTAACATTAGATAAATTTAAAAGATTAACAATCCCAGTTTTTAATGGACAAATAAGAGAATTCCCAGCTTGGAAGGCAGCTTTTGTAGTGCGAGTCAACAAGGCACTCTGATCGAAAGAGGAGAAGCTACAACATCTCAGGGAATATCTGGTTATAGAACCCCTAAAGTTAATTAATACTTTGGGTTATTCTGCTGGGGCGTATGACGCGGCTTTGGAACGTCTAGAGTCCTCAACTAAAATACAAAAAAGTGTCACATTAATTGTAAGATAATTAAATATTTTTAATAATTTGTTGTTTTATTTTTATGTGTTCAGTAATTTTTTTTTGGCACACCAACCGATTTGAGTTGAGTAACCCTGGTTTAGATAAAATTAAAAATTTTTTCTTTGTCGATGTTGAGGTTCTGCTTTGTTAACTTATATAAGTTAACAAAGATAACTTGGATTTAAAGATTTATTGATATGAATAAAATGTTTTACACAAAAATCAATTTACCTTCACCAAAAAGCTTTGTGCCAATACAAATGTTTTAACGTAATTTTGTTATCGAATGCAGATATCTAAGCTAGACTATATACTTTTATGCCTTAATTTAAACTTCTAGTCTTTGAGACATAGAAACCTAAGTTATGGTATTATTTGTGATTTTACTGAGAGTTCTCTCATTTTATAAAGTAATATGTTTTGTTTTTATTGACATTTAAAGTGTCTTTCATACACTTAATAACACCTCGATTCAATTATTATTATTTTTATTGTTATTATTGTATTTTACAAATTGCTGTTTACGCCGTGGGTTTATTTTTTTAAAAAAATGTATAATTAATTGATTAGCCCTTAGCGGGTGTTCCTATTAAAAATTTAATTATTATGTATTGAAGAGCTAAAGTAAATTAATTTTTATTTTGGGGCGAAGTAAAATTCTTTAATGTCACATGTTTCTTCTAATTCGCATTTTGACTATGATACACATATATTTTCTGTTCTTATAAAATTATCAAAACTAATGTATACATCAAACTTAAAATTTTAAAATTACAATTAATATATAATCTACTACCGTCAAAATAAAATAAAATGATCACAAATTACATTTTCAACATTGTTAATTGGTAGATTGTTAAAAATCACAATTTCAATTATCATCTGATTATCAAGATCACAGATTGTTATTTTATTTATATATATAATCTAAATTACACATAAACATAACATAAAAATAATTACACCAAAATAAAATACTATATTTAAAATCAATAAACATCATATCAAATTCTCATTATCCTTGTCTATCAGCATTAATTAACTCTGCTTCTTTTCAGTTTTTTTATCTTTGATTTTTGATAAAGACATATACTCGATATTTATTATTTTGTAGTATTTATTTAATTCAAATATTTCAATTTTATTTTTATCCAACATCGATAGCAGAATAATTTATATAAATATAAAAGAAATTTAAAATAAATTTAGAAAATGCTTTTCAATTTTTCTTCATACTTGGAATTTCTAGAAAAGGATTAAATTTTATCTATTTTTGATTTTTATTAAGTTACTTTTTTTTTGTTCACTCGGGTAGAGTCTTTTTGTATGAAAATTCAAGGATAAAAATGGCTGTGGAAAACTACTGATGGGCTGGAATGTGTAATCCGACAAGTTTATCGCGATCGTATGACTTTCAGGAACCGGTTGGATAAAATTATCAGATTTTAGCTTCCTTATTGAATCATTTTTAATTCTTGAATGAGATTTTGTGCTTCTTCTTTCCATTGTTTAAAATGACTTAATTTCAATGTTCTGCTATTTATACTTTTTATTGCTGTAATTACTTTAATAATTACGGAAAAAATTTTGTAAAAGAGAATTGAATAAAAGCGGAAGTAAATTGTTTGATGTCCGATTTCAAACGTGTTCTTGTCTAGTTGCGGAAACAAAAATTAGATAACATTAAGTGCAAATTAATCCAAATTCGATAAAATTGACTAAAATTCGAAAACCAAATCTAAGTGAAAAAAATTAATTAAAATATAAAATCCTAAAGATGTTTCAGGAAATGTATGTATGGAACGCAAAGTAAAGTTAAAGACGAATATAATACAGGGGTTTTCACCCTATTTTGAAAACGTTTCAACCTATTTTAAAAATCTTTCAATCTAATTTGAAAATTAATTAAAAAATATTAAAAAAATATTTAATCAAAACCTTGTATTGTCAGTAAAATGTAAATAGGATTTTTTATTGTAGATAGTAAAACACATATTTAAAACGTCAATATTTAATTTAATTAATTTAGAATTTCTTCGTTATTAAGGCATCTTGGGATATAAGACCACATATTCCTAAACTAACCTTCACAATAAGTGAAGGCGTTTTAATGAGTAATGAAAATCCTTTAAAATTCTTCTAACTGTAGATTTCAAAACTGAAACACCATATTTTTCCAGTGTTTTATTACACAGTGGTTGCAGTGATAGAGTGCAGTCCACATCTACTAAATCTTTAATATTTAACTTCTGTGACTCATTAAGTGCGCAATTAGTAATTCCACTACGTTCTCTTGCTTTTATTTCACTTGAAAGGTGATATGTTTTATTATTTCGTGCACAGTAGTTCATTTAATATTTAAAATTTGAGAAATTTCTGTTTCCTGAATTCCTTCTTCATAAGAATTTTTAATTTGTTCACGATCGGAGTTTGAAACACTATTATTTTTACGCATATTACTTGATTGATTTATATTCAAATCTAAAAAATAAGATCTAAAAGTTTAATTAATAATGTTGTAAAATCAGGGTGAAAAGTAAAATTGCCCTGCCTTGTATTATTTGTATTTAAATGGAGAAATACAATTCTTCAAATGCAATTTTATACAGGGTTTTCGGGTCAATTTCGTAATATGAAAGTTCAATTCCGTAAATTATTATTATTCCCCACATAATTAATATTTTTTAATTAATTTTCAAAATAGGATGAAAAACCCTGTAATTTCAAATCCATGGGGTTCTTTTGACAATATAATTATCGTAACACAAATTAATAATTAACTTTATTGGAAACTACAATTTATTTTAAATTTTAGTGTCAAACACTTGATTTATGTTGAATTCATTATGTTATCAACTTTTTGTTTTAGGAGATTGAAAAAAGAACTAGTGAATTCAGTACCGAAACACATTTTTAAATAAGAAGTTTCGTTACTAATCTTTATTATTTCCTTGATTCACGGTGCCAGTATCAGAAAAGTAACCTTTCTTTGTTTGACAAAAATTATATAAAATTCTTTGAAATCTAAGTTTGTTCTCCGAAAATAACTTTTGTTCCACGAAAATTTTAAATTAAAAAACTATCAATTTTTTGCGGTACTGAAATCTCGGAATTGAAATGTGTTTTTTACGGAGATTTCCGTATTGCCGGAATCACGATTTCCACTTCAGATTTCATAAAAATGAATGACTCATTTATTTTTTAGGTTATTATTTAGCAAATTGGTTAACCTCTGACTTATCATGTTCCTTTTTATAAATTAAATAACCAAAACCCAACAACATAATGAAAATTCTAACATATCCGATATTTGACAATATAAGCATGAAAATATAACGAAAACATTCCCAAAATTGGCAACAAAATAACTAATTAGCTAGTAAAACAAACTGTTTTAGGGTTGATACAAAATAAGTAAAAAATGAAACAGAAGCACTGTAAAATCAATAAATAATAAAATGACAAACAAATTATTAAAAATGTATAAAAATCAAAAATTAATATTGATAAGGGAAATTGCTATGGATTGTTGAACCAGAACAGAGTTTCGTTTAAATGAATCGGTAATAGCACGCAAACACCACACGCAGATTTAAAATCAGACCCATAAACATCAACTAACCAATGAAAAATATGAGAAAAGAAATAATTAAAATATAAAATCAAAAACATAAAAATAAACTAAAATGATAACAGATGCAACAAGATCCGCATAAAATAAACACAGAAATAACACGAAAACATGAAGATTTGACCAAAAATTGACAATTTTCAAGAAAAAGTAAGAGTTCATGAAAGTTAGAAATCAAATGAAAATAATTTGAATTGGAAACAATTCAATTAAAAGCTAAAAAATAGAATTGTCAAATTAAACTATGAAATTTAATAAAATTAGAGCTAGAATATACTAGAAATCACAAGGTCAAATCTTGTTTTACTACATAAAAATAAACACGCAAGGTTAGGGTCACCCAGTAAGTATATATACCGATTTATTTTCACAGAATTTTAACAAAATTTTGAGAAGTAACACTCTCGTTTTTAACAGAAACCATACTTAAAGAAGAATCTATTTTATTTGGTAAGCGGAAGATTTCTCGAGAACTTTCTCCACGCACCACACGAACCATATCAAGAGAGCTCTGTTCGGGTGTCTGCGCGGGGAAAGATATTATGTATTGAATGAAGGAATGATGAAGCCAACTATGAACTTATATGCATCAACTATGAATGTATTTGTACTATGACAATAAAGGCTTATGAAATGAATATGATATGTTGAAATTTTTTCCGGCCCACAGCCGACACAGCACCGCAAGTAATCAAAATCTACACACCCCAACCGAACTGTGTAACTGCGTGTATAATCGCCAATAGTTCGTGCCCGTGAAGGCTCCGGCTTGAGAACGTAGGAGCTGGAACGTCAATATCATCCGTTATAGAGGAAATTGGAAGGTGGAGGGGTAGTTTTTAGGCTATTCCTTTCCCATCTATTTCCTAAGAAATCGACCTAAACTTATGAAAAACAATCGGCTTAAAATCTCGACACCGAGTAGTCCAGTGGACACTCATAATTTTCTAATATTGACATATTCAATCTTAAGGTCAAATAAGGGAAGGTAACGTGTTGAAAGAGCATAAATCGTTGCTATGATAAAATATTAATAAAACGATGTGAATCGTCATTAAAGCCAAAATCTAAACTCAAGCAAAACTATTAATAAATAAATTATTAAACCAAAAGGTTAAATTCAATAAAATAGGTCATTACACCGTACCCTAAAATGATAACGATAAATTAGCATAGTAGAGACTTAAATTAGATAAGAGAACTAAAGATGGACGATGAAAATGAAACTTAAATTCAAAACTAGTGGTGGGTTACAGGGTTCGTCGTTTGTTTGAATTAGCCTGTGGTTACCCCAGTAACGCCATACAAAATGATTCTTGCTGCCACTTGGCACCCGTTGCTAGGCAACGTTGGAAATGTGTTCAAGTGGTGGATTGTCCGCAAAAATTGAGTATTATCACTAGTACTGTAATTGCTCGGACAACCCTCGGGTTCACGAGCTGTCGATAGAAGACCTATGCTCGCTTAGCTCTGTCCCATGTGTAAGAAAGTTCATGATCGGGTGTGGAATGAAGGTTTGAAACCGCGATGTGAGTATTCGTAGTAATACCTGTACGTAAGTGCATCTAGGAGATAATTTAACTATAACTGCAACTACTTTATTTAAATCAACAAAACACATAGTTATCGTGAGTTAATGGGGTGGGTTTGCAGGTTGTGCTGCTCGGCGTCGGGCACGCTCCTTGCGTCCCGGCCGACGATTATTCGATGGAGTGATGGACTGATTGGTAGACTGAGGATTTGTATGTGGTATTTGGGACGGGGCGAAGACGAGCGGGTATGTTACTGCTTCCCCCTCCCGACAGACTGCTAAGGCGACTTCCAATCCTCTGATTTGGGTGCGCAGGCTCTGATTGAGCTGTCGCTCTTCCGCCCAACCCTTTTGTGCTGCGGTTAGTCTGAGGTATAATGTTTTCATTTTTCTCGGATCCGACCAAGTGGCCTTTATTTGCTGTATTTCTCGGGTCATTTGGATAATTTGAGTGAGCAGATCCGCATTTGCGCTCCTTGCGCGATCTAATTCCGTCTGCAGGATTTGGTTGGTTGTCATTACTACAATGGACGAAATCGTCAAATTTTCTCTACTGATTTACATAATTTGTATTTTTAATTATCGTAAACATAATTACAAAAACGGGTCTGTCCATGCAAGTAATTGAAACGAAATGACAAATTAACAAAAATTTCTTTTTCAAAACAAAACTTAATCATGTTTGTTGTTCGTGTTTTTAGGGAATCAACGTTCTCCGTTGACCGGCCTCTTTAGGTTCTTCTTTGGAGTAACTACCGGATATGGGCGTCGGATATCGCGGACTGGGCGAGGTGGATAGGCTTCCGCAATCCGCCCGGCGAGGATGTTTTCTTCCACGTTTGCGAGATACATCCTCGCCTTAACCACCTGTAGGTCTACCTGTTCCTGCACCCTTTCCCATTGGGTGAGGAGGTTCCGCGCGTATGTGTATGTTTCCGCGGCAGGATACTGCTGTCCGGCGAGTCCGCAAGGGTCTTTTTCGAAGCCCAGCAGCCGCCAAGTGGTGGGATACGGCCACTGTTGTCGAAATTCATCGAAAATTTCCGCACTTTGCTGTGTTCTCTCCCGACACTGTTCGTTGGGTACTTGATTAGCGGTTCGTTCGAGCGGCATGTCCTTTTCTAAAACAAAAAATCATCAGGGTCAACTACTTGCGCGTAAGGAGTGAAAGTCAATTTATTTATATTGTCCGCTTGATTTTAATATTCGACTCTATAATGACTATGTTGTTGCTATGGGGCTTATCAAAATTTAAAACTTATCAAATACGGTTAGCGTTGATTATTACTACAACCTTCTGCAAATTGAGTTCTTGGGGATTATATTCGGTTGACAATCTTTTCTCACGGTACTCCTATATGTCCCTTTTTAGTGGTTGTACCAATTACAAAACGTTAAGCGATACTCTAATACTATGCTACTGAGGTGAGTCGAAATCTACGATCTGCTAGGTATTAACGTTTGTCAAGTTAGAGTTTGTTAAGGGTATAGTATTAATATTTATTAAAACTCATTTAAACGTTACTAAATACCTAGTATTGACCTTTATCAAATTTAAGTTAAACTTTGTTAAATACCTAGTGATAATATTTGTTAAAAATCAATTTTAAAATTTAATGGATACAAGGGTTATCATTTGTTGAGGTGTGATTAAAACTTGCTAAACACATAATGTTAATTAAAATTAATTCAAAATTTTCTAAATATACGAGATTGACAATGATTCAAATAAATTTAAAGTTTACTACTGTATAATATGGACACGTATTACATTAACTTTAAATATTGACATTTATTGAATAGAATTTAGAATTTATTAAATGTAATATCAACGAAGTGAACTTCGGTATGATCCACCTTGGCTTGGGCATCCGTTTCTCTAATTGAAGTCATATTTGTTACATTTCAAAATGTGACATAATGATTAGCTGACCTTCACCCTAAACTATTTAACTAGCGTGGAGGCGTCCGCATCCGCTATCTAATGCGAATGTGTTAGTTAATGGCATTTGATCTGTTTATCAGGTAAGTATAATGTCGACGGAAACTTCTGATCGTGCGAGTTTACCAAATTTGGACTTACGGTTTCCGGTCGATTCGCTTAATATCTCGGATGAACGTTGATTATTAATCGGCTATTTTCTGATGTCACCTCATGATGCCTACTATGGTTGTGCGCTACTATGAGACAATTTTGGAGTATGTCAGGTACGTCTGTTCCTCTTGTTGATTATATTATCGAACTATTTCAGGAAAAACCAGTGCCTTTGATCTCCTTATGCTATTCCGAGATAGAACATTTAATCATTTCGCGGAAAACTTATCTGTTTGATTTTCATTTGTGCATCTTAGCGTTTCGTTCCGAATTTGTATTGGATTTTTATTATACTATTTCGTCGCTTTCATTTGTGAATATAATTTGGATTGTGCTTGGAATTATATATGTACTTAAATGATGCAATGATTTGACGAAATTAATTATGAGTTTTCGGGTGGGAGATATTGTCATGATTATCAACATCATCCGGTTCTTAGTAATTTTTCGATAATATTTCATTACTAGCTTTACTCTATAACAACAATTTCTTATTAATTTAGTGTTGATCGATTTATTTGTATTAATTCATTCTTTGAGCAATTTATTTATTTTAATTTATCTTTGAACAACGAGTTGATTTATCTTCCAGTCACGAACCTATCTTATTCTATCGTTAGACTCTTCATTTTATATTAATTTAACTGTAACCAATAAATTAATTTCAAAGGAGTTTTGTTTTTGGCTCAATGAATTACGTTAATTTTTCTCGATAACTACTCTAATTTTAATCAATAAATTATGATAATTTAAATCATGAATTACTTATTTTTTCTTTACAAATTGTTTAATCGACAATTACTTTAATTTAATAAATTATTTCAATATTTTTAATCAATGAATCAAGCTTTACTTTATTTTTACTCGAAGATTTACTCGATTTTTATCAAAGAATTATTTTACTTTTATTCAAATTACTTTAATTCTAATCAATGAACAACTTTCTTTAGTTAATCAACGAATTAATTTATTGTTAATCAATGAATTCATATTTTTTAGCTTTAATCAACAAATTGATTTAAAGAAGATTTTGTTTTTAATCAATGAATTATGCTAATTTTGCTAATAATTATTTTAATTAATTTCATTTAATCAATGATATACTTATTTTTACTCAATAATCATTCTAAGTTTAATCAATGAATTAATTTAATTTAATCAATGAGATATCTATTTTTACTCAATAATCATTTTACTTTTAATCAATAATTTAATTTAAATTGAATCAAAGAATTTCTTATTTAATGATTTTTATTATTTTGTTTCGAATTGTAAATTCCATTTAGTATTAATTTATTTCAAACTATTAATCCAATTTAGTTATATCAACGATTTCAATTTAATTTATTCCCGTACCCTTTCCCTTTAATAGGCCTTAGGCGCATTTTATGTTTATATTATATTTACTGAGTGCCCACTGGACTACTCGGTGTGATGATTTTGAGCCGTGTGTAATATAATTTTAGGTCGATTTTACAGAAATGAGAAACGAGGAAGCAGCCAGAGACTTCTTCCTTATTTCTCCTTTCTTCTATATGGATAATATTGACGTTACGACCCCTGCGTTCCGCACGCTGGGTCTTCACGGGTACATATCATTGGCGATTTTCCACGCACTTACACAAATCTGTACTATGTGGATTTTACTATCTTGCAATATGTGTTGGCTGTGGGCCGGAAAAATTTCGACAAATGTTTAATTAATTTTTAAGTATGTAAAACAATTTATAGATAATATAAATATTTATTAAACATATAACAAATAAACATAAATTACCCTACATTCCATTCCATAAAAATTCATAACATTGCATCTCCCTCCACGCCGACTTCCAAGCAGAGCTCCATCGATGTTGCGAGGAAGTGACGTGGAGAGAGAGCTCCAAAAATCAAACTATCTCTCACCTAAAATTTCTAAAATTGGCTTGAAAATAGATTTAAACAAATAAGTGTCTAATGTTCAAAATCGGTTAAAACTGATTTGAAAAATGGTTTTTGTTTCGAAAAACGGTGTGGTTTTAATGTGAAAATGGATCAGTATTTATACCTATTTTCTGTCCCTAACCTCGCGTGTTAAATTTGATGCAGTAAAACAAAATTCGACCTTGTTATTTTCTAGTTTATTCTAATCTTTAATTTTATTATTTTTCAATTTATTTTAATAATTTTTCGTTTAGAATTTTTATTGAATTATTACTAATTCAAATCTTTTGATTTAAGTTTCATTTTCATGAACTTTTATTACTTTATCAATTTTTGTCGAATTTGTTGTGTTTTCTTTTTATGTTTGTGTTGATATCGTGCGGATCTTGGTGCGTTTTGTTATTATTTTAATTTATTTTTATGTTTATTATTTTATATTTAATTCTCTTTTTTCTCATATTTGATAGGGTTTAATTGGTGTTTAATAGGTTTATTTTAAATTTGCTTGTTATGTTTGCGTGTGTGTTACCGATCCATTTAAACATTTCTCAAGGCCGTTTGTGTTCTGGCCCAACACTAGAAATAAATTACCAAAACAAAACTCAAAATTCAATAAGCAATAAACAAACAAGAATTCAATAAGAAATTCTAGAACTGAAAGAATACGAGGAACCGATGATCGGAAACGATAAAATTAAAACGTTATGATCTAAAACCAAAATTAATTTGAACATTACCATTTTATAAAATAGCCATCATGATAAGTAATGAATAGAAAAATTACTAACAATTACCATTTCAAATATTAGACTAATCTGTATTTGCAAATAAACCTAATTATCCAGTTATTACATTATTTAATCCTACGATCGACACTACATCCAACCTAGAATAAAATAGATAAATTAAAGAAAACTACCCAGACATAAACAACACGAAAAATAATTGTCTGATAAATTGAAGCCAACACAAACATCGAGATATATCTCATTGATAGATATTATAATCCAGTAGATTAACCATAAAATCTTGTCACAAGAGATGCGAATCCACCAAAGCGAATAATATTTCAACTGTGGATTCTAAACGTAAGGTATACTCAACGATAATAAATAGGCAGACAACGAATATACTCACCAAAAATCATTAAACTCAGGGTAGAAACAGCTCAGAGAATCGCGACTCAACCAATAGCTAAATCTACAAAATTAGATCCACAATAAGCCGCTATAGCGCGAGAGACTAGATAAAAAATATTGATTGGAATTCCAATTATATTTCAACAATCGATGTATTAATGACCACTTGGTTGACGCTAGTTAGTGTGGTCAATAATTGCAAGTAGTAATTTAGCGCGTGACCCGTAATTGAAGATCGTAGTCAGTGAATGAATCACTGAAACCAACTCCAGATTATCTGCCAATATAGATGACCAACCTACGACCAAAACAATACGGACTGGTAACAACCGACGCGAAAATCATCAAGGTAGGCCGTATCCTATAAATGATACACAAGAGTAAAGGCGAGACAATCATAATCAAACCACACGAATTGGCTCAGAAACAGAATTATTGGACAGATAAGGAAGCTAACGAAGCTCAAATAAGCAGGAATGACGATCACACCATGGAAATGAAGGAGAAGCCAGACCAGAGTAAGATTCATCACCAAATCTGTTCTTCATTTTTAATTATGCATGAGATAGACTCCCAACCAACACAAATCACCGGCATAGGACTCCTCCCGCTTCCAAACAAGCCACTAAAATACCCAACAAAGATCGAAAGAAAATAAAACCAAACGCTTATATCATCACTGTAAATAAACAAATAAACTAATAATTTCGTTCTGACGTTATGAAATGTTTAGTAAAAATGAATGAATGAGCCCACCACACATCGCAATTCAGTAAACAACGAGGATAATTATGAAATTGATTCGATTGAAACCGTTGAACGAATTGACCCGAATCTAGTGAAATTAGATTCAGTTAGAAGTTTAAAGCCAGTTTCTCGCTCTGAATATCCAGCTTAACCAACAACATGAAATGCAGAGTAACGATATGCAATCACCACTATGAAAGTGATAACGCTGGTTTAAATCTTAGTATAAAAACTACAATGATGACGCTAGGATACCAATAAACGATCTACTACTACCAAACTAGTAGACAAGCCTTCCAAGCATCGACTCGGTAGAAAAGAGAGAGCCAAACGACGAGCCGTTTAACCGAAAGAATAAAACATTATTTTTATCTGTTATTTAATAAATCATTTCTAATAGTTGAATTAACTTTCGAATTGACCTTCTATTTCATATAAAGATTAATCAAGTTGAAATGCGAGTAACGCAGAAGTTAAATACAAACAAGAGGGTATTAGCTACACCAGTAAGGAACCAGAGTAATTAAAGAGCACAGGCACCTTCTATCGGTAGTGCGTTGAACCCACCTTGAGATCGGGCCAGAGCAGTTCTCTCGAAGCGCTCACCTTCGGCGATATCAAAACCAATGGTTACATCACCAACGTTGCCTAGCAACGGGAAACTATTGGAGGGCAAGAAAAGTTCTATTTGGGGTTAAGGTCACACAAACCATAAACCCTACAGGATGAATGCCAAATCATGAGACAATTCAAATATAATAAAAAAATTAGTGTAATGCCCCTGGGAAAATTATCCGGAAAATATAAACTGGTGGGTTAGTGGTTTATAACCTTGGAATCCATTCATACAACATTTAACCACACCCAATGGTTACCTGTCGCTAGGCAACGTTGGTAATGTAACCAATGGTTATGAGGCCGCCAAATTTGAGTCTTACTACTAGGACTGCTAAGACTCGGTCTCATGTTGGGTCAAGCGATCTGCCTTTAGAAGGCATGTGCTCATTTTTAAATTCTAGGTCCCTAAACTACTTCTCAGTCACAATGTCTTTTACTTGAAATTGATTAAATAATTAGAAATATTTATATCGAGAAAAATCGAGTTAAATATTTATTGATATAATACACAAATCATTCGACGAAATTAGTGTTGTTATTTAGTTTTATTGGATTTTTGGAAACGCCTGCTATTTCGTTCTGTCATTTCTGGCCTTGAATGGGGTAGGGTCCGTTTATTCACTTCATCTGGTCGGCTCTGTGCTCGAAAAGCTATCTGTGTTGGGGCAAAAACTAAGGGGTACGTCACTGCTCCCTTCTTCGCACGCAGATTTCTACTATAGTTTGTTATTGATTTTGTTCTCTTATTGGTTCAAGTCTATGGCAAGAGTATTGGACGAGATGCATCAAAAGATTTTTCTTTGGGATCGATCTTTTGGTGGTGACTAGTCAAGATTAGTAGGACTAAGGGCGTTATTGTTGATTTTGTGTTTTATTGCTGCTGTTGTGGCTTATCATTTTTGTCTCTCCTAATGTATTTATAAAAGAAAAAATTGAAATTGTTATGTATTTATCATGGCCTTTAGTTATCATTATTATGAATTTTAATATCATTAATATTTCGATGGTTGTCACTATTAATAATGGGTTAGTGATACTAATCTCGTTAATTTTATTTTTAATTTTATCTATATCGTTGTTATTGTTACTATTTGGACTAACCGTTTGATCTCTATATCTTTATGAATATTAAAAGGGCCCTTACCATCAACACCACTATTATCATATTATTAGCTGGTTCCATGATGTTTAATGTGTATCGTTGACCTGTTGTTATCCATTAGTATCGATTATTGTTAATTTCTAGCTACAGTCAATATCGTAATTCTATATTATTAGTACTAATATAATATTGCAATGAGCATTTTATTACTGCTGACCGTCGTTCCGGTGAATTCGTATTCTTATTGAACCTTTTAAATGAATTTGATCCTAGCTAGTATGTTATGATACTTCTTTTTAATAAGTTTATAGGCTTTATTTAAGTTAGTTACATCGATTTCGAGTTTCCACTTCTCTTTTCCTCTACTTTGATCTTAAGGAATATGTGTTAATATTAAGATTTTATGAGTACCCACTGGACTACTCGATGTAAGAAGTTTAGCCGATGTGCTATTTAGATATAATGTCGAATTTTCGGGAGATGGGTGAAAGAGGGCTAGCCAAAAGAATAGTTCCCAATCTTCCGACTGCCCTATAGAATCTGATGATTTGACGTTTGAATCAGTCGTTACGCACGACTGGACCCTCACAAGCACGAGGTATAGGCCGCACTTTCACCGCTCAGTAGTTATGTCATAATTTAATAACTTGTAGTTTGTTTGGCTGTGGGCCGGAAAAATTACAACTGTTGGGCCAGAACACAAACGGCCTTGTAAATGTTTAAATGAATCGGTAACACATGCAAATATAACATGCAGATTTAAATTCAAAACCTATTAAAACACCAAATAACCCTATCAAAATATGAGAAAGAAGACAATTACATATAAAATAATAAACATAAAAATAAATTAAAATAATAACAAAAAGCAACAAGATCCGCACGATATAAATATAAACATAACACGAAAACCTAACAAATTCGACCGAAATTTGATAATTTAACAAAAATGTGAAATTTCATGAAAATGAAATAAAATTCAAAGAATTCGAATTAGAAATAATTCAATAAAAATTTCAAAAGAAAAATTATCAAATAAAATTACAAAATAATAAAAATTAAGATTAGAATACACTAGAAAATACCAAGGTCGAATTTTGTTTTACTAAATCAAAAAGAACACGCAAGGTTAGGGCCAAAAATAGGTATATATACCGACTCATTGAATCAGATTTTTGAAACTTACTCTTTAAAAATCTATGTAAGTGAGAGTTTAATTTGGAAGCTCTCTCCACGTCACATCCTCGCAACCTCGATAGAGCTCTGCTTGGATGTCGGCGTGGGGAGAGTGATATTTTTATGATATTTTATGGATGCTTGGAGTGGTAACTTTTATTATTATTTTAATAAATTATTTTATAATACCAAAATTGTTTTTCTTTAATAAATTTTTAATTGTCGAAATTTTTCCGGCCCACAGCCAAGACACATCACAAGTTAGTAAAATTATACATATTATTCAGATTCGTGTAAGTGCGTGGAATATGGCCGATGATCTGTGCCCGTGAAGGTCCGGCGTGCGGAACGCAGGAGCTGGAACGTCAATATTATCCCGTATAGAAGAAAAGAGAGATAAGGAAGCGGTCTTTTGGCTACTTCCTCGTCCCTCAGTTTCTTTAAATTTGTTGGGCCAGAACGTAAACGGCCTTGAAAAAATGTTTAAATGGATCGGTAACACACATGCAAATATAACATGCAAATTTAAATAAACCTATTAAACACCAATTAAACCCTATCAAATATGAGAAAAAAGAGAATTAAATATAAAATAATAAACATAAAAATAAATTAAAATAATAACAAAACGCACCAAGATCCGCACGATACCAACACAAACATAACAAGAAAACACAACAAATTCGACAAAATTGGAAAATTAATAAAAGTTCATGAAAATGAAACTGAAATCAAAAGATTTGAATTAGTAATAATTCAATAAAAATCCTAAATGAAAAATTATAAAAATAAATCAAAAAATAATAAAAATAAAGAATAGAATTTACTGGAAAATAGCAAGGTCGAATTTTGTTTTACTACATCAAATTTAACATGCGAGAAAAATAGGTATATATACTGATCCATTTTCACATTAAACTTAACCAAAAACCGTTTTTCGAAACGCACCATTTTTTAAAACTGAAAATTATTTTTGAGTTTTGATTAAAAATCTACTACGAAATTTTTAGGTGAGATTTAGTTTTATGTGGAACTCTCTCTCCACGTCACATCCTCGCAACCTCAGTAGAGCTCTGCTTGGATGTTGGCGTGGGGGGAGATGTATTTTTTATGAAATTTTGGATTGAATGGATCAAGTAATTCTGTATTTTGTTTTAATATAAATTAATACATATTTATGATGATTAAATTTTGTTTTCTTTAAAAATCAATTAAATATTTGTCGAAATTTTTCCGGCCCACAGCCAACACATATTGCAAGATAGTAAAATCTACATAGTGCAGATTCATGTAAGTGCGTGGAAAATCGCCAATGATATGTACCCGTGAAGACCTAGCGTGCGGAACGCAGGGGTCGTAACGTCAATATCACCCATATAGATGAAACGAGAAATAAGGAAGAAGTCTCTGGCTGCTTCCTCGTTTCTCATTTCTGTAAAATCGACCTAAAATTATATTACACACGGCTCAAAATCCTCACACCGAGTAGTCCAGTGGGCACTCATTAACTATAATATAAACATAATCTGCGTCTAAGGTCAATTAAAGGAAGGTGACGGGAAGCTAAATAAAAAATGAAATCGTTGTTATTTGCTATAAACTCATGACACCAATCTATGCTATCTATCACAAAATTAAATTAAAGATGCATAATATTAATCATGATTTCAGATTGTCTATAGTAAATATTTATTATTTAATTCATATTGATAACTCAAACCGTTAACTGTACATCTTTTGTTAATGATAAACTCATATTATGAACTTTCGATTCACATAATTCATTACCAATCCTTTTAGTAATAGTAAATGGTGAATTTTTATTAAAGATAAACTCATATTGTTAACTGTAAATTTATATCATGGTAAACCCTTTCATTAATAATACATTCATATTAATAATTGTAAATCCTTTAGTAATAATAAATTCATAGTATTAGTGGGAAAGTTTTGTTAATAATTAATTGTAAATCTCTCATAACGATAACGTATATTATTCATTCATGTTGTTAAGCATAAATATATTTTTGTAATAGTAAATTGATATTATTATTTATCGAATCGTATTGTTAACTACAGACCCCTCTTAGGTAATTAATGGTAGATCTTTATAATACTAAATGAAAATTGCCCTATTCAAACTTATCTTTAAAAAACCGTAATCTCCAAATTTATGTGATTAATTATAAAACATCATCGTCACTTATAGACCCCCATCACACATTACCATCACCAATTCCAATTCATATATTAACGTTACTATTAACGCTCAATTATTAAAAATAAATTCACGTTATGCGATTTATAAACTAATTACAACCCCTATTATTAGTAATGATGTTTCAATATTATTTGAGGGTTAATAACAACTACCCATTAATAGCATTAGCATGCAAAATATAAGTCATAATTCTCAACATCAATTAGGATTTTTCACACGAATAAAATTTAGAAATTCAACTCATAAAATCACCCATAAAAATCAAAACTTACGAAAATCAATAATCATGAAAAACGAGTGAATAATAGTCGAATTAATAATTCCAAAAGTAGAAAGTACATAAAAAATCAAATTGGATGAGAATCCGATGTGCAAATCCATCGAATTTAAAGCTAGTCATCACGAAAACGTGCAAATGCATAATAGGTTGGCATGCTGATTCCAACGAGAGAGAGCCTTCGTCCGATCCAAAGAGAGTGAGTTATTCCTTTTTCCCCGATACATCTGAGATAGGACGGAAAAGCATTCAACTCAGCGACATCTAGATTTCCAGTTTTTTGTGTGTGCCGAACAATAAATCTAACTTTACCTAAAAGTAAATCTCAGTAACTAGATAATGTAAATCTCAAATAAAACTAACTCACTGGTTAATAGGAGACCGTACGGAAGGTCGACATCATCATCTTGAACCACAGTATTTTCTCCAAAATTCGACATCAATTCCGAAAAATGTAACCTAGAAATAATAAACAAATTAAAACGAAAATTTACGCTGACCGGAAACTTACGAATAAACAAATTCACCAACCGCGGAGACACGCGTCCAAAGTTGAATTTTCTCGAAACGCCGACTAGTATCTATGATAGTTATGCAAATATAAAGTTGAACCTGAACCTTGATATATCCGTTCAGTTCATAAGGTCGACGATCGACTAAATTATAAAAAAATTTTTGATTAAAAATGCTAAATTAAATTAATCAACGTTCACGTTTCCACCGAATGGCGAATGATGCGCGGTTATCTAAATAATATACTCATCTTAAAATAGTATATAGAGTAAACAATAACGAGTATATAAACTTTCGCCCAATGTCAGTAAATCAATCTTACTAATGCACCGACAACGGAATTATAGGAATAGAACCATTTCAGACAGCCCAACCGGCGAGAGATCGACAGCGGATCCTGAACACCCAGGTAGTGATTTTTTGTGCAAATGATGATGATCAAACGTAAAGGCTTATTGTGCACACGCAACATAATGATATCCCCATCTTTGTGAACACTTCAGCATCGACCTTACTATCAAACCACTATGGTAGATTTCGAAATAGAAATAACACTTTATGTTCAAGTTATTGAAAATTCTTCTCCGCGACAATCGAATAAATGACATAATCATTAGCTGCTAGCCCCGTCACATACGGATAAGAGAGCACCAAAAAGAAGGAACCCTTCACGCATAGTACAGATAAGTCATTTAAGTTCCCGTTCGAAATAACCGAGACACTTACACCACAGATACAGTATCTTAAAGGAAGTATATTAACTATGATTCATTCAGGAAATGCAGACCCCGATCTCATCCCAATGCAACTCGCCGACCGATGGAGAGAAGCCTGGAAACTGTACTGGCACTCTAAATCCCCACTCAAATTCCAACGCATCAACAACCGATCAGAGTATCTCGACCGAACTCCCGAGGTACCAGAACCGTTCTGGGAAGAGTGGCACCCCACGGCAGAGATCTACGCACATGCACGGAGTCTACTCGATGACCTTCTCGATCACCAGCAACAAGTGGACTTACGAGTAGCTCGAGCCCGTCAATGTCTGGCAAACATTGAGGAGGACCTCGAAGCCGGCCGGATTGCCGCTACTTATTATCACCCACGGCCACGCGGATCCCTGTGTGGAGACACCGGGAAAGCAAAGGATGCGCTGATGACGGGAACTCACCGGGGTCGAAATACCAGAAGGCCGGTAATGATCATTCCAAACTGCTCCCCCGAGGAATGGGTAGCAAGAGGCTTCACGGACACATGATAGTAACATTGTGAACTCCATTTAGTTTGAAATTTGTTAGTAAAATAAAGATTTTGTTCGAGTAAACATTAATTTCGTTTTTGTTGATGTTGTAACAATTCATTGAGAAAGTTTTGTTTAATTAGTTACTTCTGTGGTGATAAATATTGTTTTGATATTATCAATTCCAGACATGGATTCTCCACAAACCCTGAGAATAGAACTAGCCATAGCCCGACAAAGTAACAAGAACCTATACGATCAGATAAAACAACTGACACGAGAGGTACATCAAATTCGATCCACCTGGATAGATCCAGCAAAAATCAAACCCTTATACCAGAGGCTCACAGCTGCTCAGAAAGGATGGGCCGAAGAAAAACAAATCAATCAGAGTTTACGTACGCAAATACGAGGACTGGAGGTCGCCCTATCAGCCAGTCAGGAAGGAGCGGCTGTTACCTATCCGCTCGTATTCGCACCGGCTCAGTTAGCCTACCGGGAGTTGGCAACTGCTTCAACTTCGGTCCCGAATCCTACAGCAACCGTAAATACCTACTCCCGTCCGGGACGCAAAGAGAGAGCTAGGCGTCGGGCCGCCAAATTACTAACCTAATCCAAGTCAAAATTAACAAACAATTATAACTCCTATATAAAATATATTTTGTAGTTTGATTTTATTAACTCATGTAAGAGGATCCAGAAAATCATGATAGAATTCCTGTAATTTACTAGACTCTAATAAATACATTACATAAAGGGGACCAATTACAAAAAATTCGAGCACATGTCTTCTAACGACGGCTCGTTGGACCCGAGGGTTGTCCGAGCAATTATAGTATTAGCAATAGCACTCACTTTTTGCGGACAATCCACCCGCTCGAGCACATTTCCAACTTTGCCTAGCAACGGGTGTCGAGTGGTAGTCAGAGTAATATTTTGTATGGCGTTACTAGGGCAACAATGAAGATAAATAACTAGCACCCCTTGTAACCCACCAAATTCGACCTAAATTATTCTACATACGGCTCAAAATTATCACATCGAGTAGTCCAGTGGGCACTCATTAAATATAACATGAACACAGTGCGTCTAAGGTCAATTGAGGGAAGGTAACGGGGAATTATAAACAAAATCGTTGTTATAACTCTTGAAATCAATTGTAAATTTAAACTATTACTATAAATCCAGATAGTCGCGAGTTGTAAATGATAGACAATAATTTAAATAATCATAAATATTAAACGATTACCCTAAACTTTTAACAATTAATAATTCCGAGTTAAGACCACGAATTCAAATAACTCATAGGTCCAAGTAACAGCTATAAAAGGGTCAAAATGGAATTCCAAGATCATTTTATTTAATTGTTAAGTTGGGGTAATTACAACATGTTAGTTGCTAACCAATGGGCATAATCTGACCAGATTCGGATAGAGTATAGCTATGAATTTTTAGATCTTATTTCATCCTGACACTTAATAACTAGTTCTATATGAATCTAATACGAGGTAGCGAATCAACGCTTATTAAATCAACGCATAATAAGTTTCCATTACAAGAAAAATCGAATTAAACCATATTTAACCAATAAAAGTAATGCAGATCAAAATACAAAAGAACAACCCACATAATTACATAATAAAACACATCAATAAGTAGAACTAAGACCCCATCAAATCCACGGAAATATCAGGACGAATAGCGAGATTTTCTTCGATTCCCACGAGTTGGATTTAAATTTTCTTTAAAAAAAGGGGTCCAAGAGTCGGAAAACCCCTGAAAATACTAGGAACTCAGAACCAAAACCTAATTCCTAAATCATACCTATCATCAATAAGATCCACTTGTACGTCCCGAACGCCTAGGAAATTTAATTTCCAAATCATAATCACTAGTGAAACAATCGAAACGGGACATCCCTAAAAAACCTGAATAGAGATTTTATAAAGTTGAATGATACTTATCACCTGTACGACCAAGAAATAAAATGCCCCTTCAGTTTTCATGACTCGGAAATTAACAATCCCGAATAAAATTTCTTTTCACCAACTCGAAATTAGGCTTTAAACGCATCCCGAACGACGATCATGATAAAGAGTTTTCACAATATATATAAATCATTCTCTAAAAAGGGTTAAAAGTCAATGACTTAAAATATATATATTACTGGTTACGAATTAATTGATTGCCCACGAAAACTCATCTAAATTCCTGATTCCAATAGTGCGAACCTATAAATGAAAACCAATAAAACAAACGAAATTAAAATAAACAAACCTGATTATTAGCCACCCGATCGAACCGCTACCAAAAATCTAACAAAAATAAATAAAATAAATATTAAGTTTCGGCACACCAGGTGGATCTCCAAATAGCCCGCTACAACCCATAATAATTTTATTTCACTGCTAAACAATTCCAAATTCAGTTAGCCAGAGATTAATAAAAATCAATTACTTACACACCACCCTAGCATTGAGATTTCTTCCTAGAATCAGCGAATATTACACACCACTATTAGGCAAGGTGTGCCAATGATTACATGCACGGGACACACCCACCCAGTCGATTTAATAAAATCATGTTAATAACCACAAATTGAACAGAATTTTGGAATAATATCTTATATATGAATCCCCAACAAGTCTTGAATGATGAGGAGACCTCGGCTAAGATACCCAACGAAGAGACAGTATTGGATCCCGACGCACGAATTAAGGGTAAGAATTTCACATAATATTTTTGGTTATTAGATTATAAATAGTAATGTCTCAATAATTAGATAAACATTTAGAAAGTTTTCTTTTAAATAAAATTGAGTTTTATAATTAATTTTTTTTTTCAATAATATAAATCAAATCAACATTGCGCGCGATACTGAGTTGAATTTTCCATTAACCGCCGTACGACCCTCCATCGCTTCCACAAAATTTTGACTCTCGACAGTTCTCAAATGATGTATATATTTTTGAAAACTATATTCCGAGAAATTCCCCCATATAATTTAGATCGCCGTAAATTTCCGAGTTCGACCCCCACCAATATTATTATTATCATATTAGTAACCACGACCGTAAACCGATTTAGTTTGACACCTTTAGTATTATTATTATCATCTATCATTTCCAACATCATTATTAATTATTGAAATTACCAACCATATTACATTGATACTAATTTTTATTAATCATCTTTATTTCTATTAATCCTGATAATTAGCAGATTGGATTTAACCGTCAATATTAAACATAATAATAAATATCACTAAACCACGGTTGAAAAGACACGGTAAACCAAGATAAAAATGTGCAACTTGATTTTATTAAGGTCCATACGGCTAATGTAGTTGAAGAGCTATAATGTTATTGTTATTACTACGGATAGTATAAAAACCAAGATGACTAACTTTTGACTGAGAACCTTAAATTTTCGTAAACCCATAATTATTAATATTCAACGTGTTGGGATGAAAGTTTCTACAAATTCATTTCCAAATTTAACTGCGCCCGTATTGTGCTGTTCTCTAAACATGTATAAGTTAGATATAATTAATAATAGTAACCTTACCTCATTTAATTTCGGTTTTCATGCTAAATAAAGTAAATGTCATTGATTAAATCAAACAATCAATAAATTAGGTGAGCTTACTAAATTTAATAAATTCTGTATAGTTTATGCGTGTTGGCAGGTAAAATGTAGAGTGAAAGATGGGATGGTAGTTACGAATTATAAAGAAAGTTATTTTCGAGTTATGAATTAAGTCCATTCAACATCCTTTAAGTAGGTTTTTAAGGTTAAGTATCATATTATTCCCATTCATTGAAACTTGTTCCGACTTAATATAAGGTTACATCCATCAACTGACAGTGATCAAATTCACTTTAATATATCAATTCCACTCAATATGATATACCATGAAGTGAGATAAAGTGAAGTTACTTTAAGGTATTAAACTTTCCCCGTCAGTCAACCCGGATTTAGTCCGACTTAACACGACTATTTATTAATTCTTAGTATAGTCCCCCTTGTTGTACTTAAGGTAGTGCCCACTAGTTACACTCACCCGCCAGGCAAGTATCAAAAATCAAAAATCTGCTTACCCGTAAACTGTCCCTAAGAGTGTTTTAACTCATTTATTTACATAGTCAGAAATCTCGTTAAAATGATCAAATTGTAGATACGTCAGGACCTTTCATGTGGGTCCCTACATACATCGCAGACGAATGGAGACAAGCTTGGCGTCAAATAGGACGAGCAAGAGGCTACACGGAGCCCCCACCAAGAGGGCCTAGTCAAACTATTGGTCAAATGCTGGGAATGGACCAGCGATTACCATTGACCAATGGTCGAGAAGGCGAACAACATCCGGCTCGCAAAATTCTGGGACACGCCCGCGAGCTCTTTACTAGACTAGAGGCGCATCAAAGACAGGTAGATATTCACGTGGTCCGGTTCAGGCAATACCTGGCCAACGTAGAAGATGACATCGCTGCTGGGAGAATAATGGAGACCTATAGCGAGACACCGCCGCCCAGTTACAGACCGGTGCGGAGGCGACCCGTGTTCGTCGTCCCGGGTTACTCAGCAGAAGAATGGCTGAGGAAATCCCTGGAGCAGCCATGATTCTCCGAGCAATTGGTTGTAGACTCTTGATGAATATTATTATAATAAAGAATAATTATTGAGATTTTCATTGTTTTTTTATTTCGTTATCCTGGAATGTTTGAAAACTATGTTTAAAGCACCTGCATGTGTAGAAAAATTAAATTTAAGGACATAAATTTTATATATATTGGATATTATAGAATGAAACCCCTACAGATATTGCAAACCGAACTCACCCACGCCCGGAACATTAACAAGGGCCTTCACGATCAGATCATTCAGCTGACCGCAGAAATACAACAGACAAAGGCCATCTGGACTCACCGCTGCCCAAAAGGGATGGGCGGATGAAAGACAACTCAATCAAAGCCGGAAGACCCAGGTAAAGGGGTTAGAAGTAGCCCTATCCGCCTGCCAAGAAGGAGCTGCGGTAACCTACCCTCTCGTTTTCGCCCCTGCCCAATTGGCTTACCGAGAGACGACGGCCACTCCAACGACAACCGTACCTTCGACCCCGACAACCGTCACGAATAGTTATCGTCCAGGACGCAGAGAGCGAGCTAAAAGTCGAGCCGCGCGATTACGAAATGCATCACAGACTATGAACTGAAACTAATTCACTCCCTGTATAAAAGTTGTATGTAGCTTATTTAAATATTTGTTGTTGTTCATTCGTTAATTAGTTTTATTTAGTATATATTTATTACTCTTTTCCTTGGCTCAGGAGCAATTGCAAATACCGTCGATAAAACGCACCACGAAGAGAAGGGGACCTAATGATTTAAAGCAGGCACAAGTCTTCTAACGACAGCTCGTTGGACCCAAGGGTTGTCCGAGCAATTATAGCATTAGTAATAGCGCTCACTTTTTGCGGAAAATCCACCCACTCGAACACATTTCCAACGTTGCCTAGCAACGGGTGCCGAGTGGTAGCTAAAAAATATTTATATGGCGTTACCGGGGTAACCGTAAGAGGTTTTAAACAAACATCAACACCCAGTAACCCACCACAACAAATATATAACTAATAATCTTTTGGCATAAATTATCATTGATTCATAAATACATTTCACATGAAAGTGTTCTCAGTCATAACACAACATTCAAGAGGCTACACTCAAGCAGAGACTTACTTGTAAGTGTACTTGAGTTCGTATCTTAGAAAATCGTAGTTCCAAATAGAGTTCATAAAATGATTGTAAGAAGTGATTTCTCGCCAAAAGTAATTTCAATAGAAAAAAGTGATGATATTTGTCCAAAGTGCTACAGCTAGGAAAAATTGATTTTTTACTAGGCAGAAGTGATTAAAATTCTGTAAATTTAATTACGTTAGATGAATTTAAATAAATTAGATTACATTTAAGTAATTTAAGGTTCATAAAGTAAATTAAAGTACATTAGGGTACATTAGAGTATATTAAAATACATTAGAGTACATTTAAGTAAATTAAGGTTCATAAAGTAAATTAAGGTACATTAGGGTACATAAGAGTATATTAAAGTAAATTTAATTACATTATAAATAAACGGTTTTATGCATTCGAGACTTTTACCCGATTGGTACGGTAATATTTATTTATTATTTCTTTTTCGGTCCACAACCAAAACATATTGCAAGACAGAAAAATAAAACACCTCTATCGAATGTGTAAGTGCAGTGTAAGTGCGGTGTAAGTCCGCCAGCAGTCTAGAACAATTACCTAACAATCTTAAAATTTTAAAATATCTATCAAAATTTTTCAATTATTTTACAACTTAGTAAATTTAATTATTGATAAGTATTATTTTCTTTACAATTTGATACTGTTTTGAAACTTTTTTTTAAAAAATTTTATTAAAAGTACTAACAAATTTTATTAAAGATCTATCAAGACTTGTCAAAAATTATAAAACTTTGGTAATTTTAATAAGTGTTACTCAATAACTACTATTTTCTACCGATTTGCTGAAGGTCTTATTTTAAAATTTCTTCAAAGTACTAACATTATTTACAAATTAATCAATTTTATTTCAAATTTAACAACTTTCTCACAACTTTGATCAAATTCTATTCATAATTTAAGGATAAGTCTTATTTTTTACAAAAAAAATACATACAACTGTGGGGTTTATGGTTGGTGTAACCTTGACCCCAAATAGAACTATTCTCTCCCCCAATGGTTACCCGTTGCTAAGCAACGTTGGAAATGCAACCACTGGTTATGAGATCTCCAAAGGTGAGCGCCACGATGGAACTACTAAGGCCCGATCTCATAACGGGCTCAACGCACTACCGATAGAAGGCATGTGTGCGATTCCTTGTTCCAGTCCCCATCTCGTCGTGTCCGTCATACTTGATCATAACCTTTCATCCGAACTCTTTTTAAAACATCAATTTATCGTGGACTTAACTTCTATCACTACCCATTAAATAAATAATACTAAAACATTTAAATGGTTTTTATTAGATTTCATTAATTCGTCATTTGTTGAACTTCAAGGCCCGCGCAGCGCGCGTTCCACCTTTCCGGGACAACGTTGAGCTGGTTTCACAGCCGGTTGGGTTGTTCCTGTCGCCTCTCGATAGGCCAACTGTGCTGACGCGAAAACCAGTGGATATGTGACGGCCTTGCCTTCCTGGCAAGCCGATAGCGCCACTTCCAGACCGCGAATCTGGGTTTTCAGGGCTTGTCCGAGTCGTTTTTCCTCGGCCCATCCGCGTTGTGCTGCAGTTACTCTTTGGTATAAGGTCCTTATCTTAACAGGTTCCACCCAGGTTGATTTAACCTGCTGAATTTCTCGGGTCATCTGTATTAATTGTCGATGTAGTTCTGCATTCTCCTTGCGTGCTTTTTCAAGAGCAGTGCTCAAAATTTGGTAAGGATCCATGTCTACAACAAGGCAAATCATCATGGAGTTTATTTCATTTAAATAGAAATCATTTATGGGATAATTATAATAAATTTCTACTACACTATAATGGTTAGGTGAATCCTTCTCTATCTTATGTAATTAATCCACGAACAAATGAACAAAAATAGACCGTAATATTTATTTTTTATTAAATTCAGTATCGATTTGGATTCCGATAATATCTACTTGAGTTCCTTGTCGGCGGACTTCGTGCATAGGAGTGATCCCACTCTAAAATTTTAAGATTGTTAGGTAATTGTTCTAGGTACTTGTTGAATGAAAATTAATAATTTTACAATTTCTCTTCATTCCTAGAAATAATCATAAATATTTAAATTATTCAGAAAATTGTCAATAACAACATAAGTAATAGGTAACATAAATTTTTTAAATACTAGTCAATTTTAGTTTTTAATTAAATTACAAATATAATAATAAAATCAAATAAATACTTGAATACATGAATCGAACAATTTCTTAGAACTGAACACGTATCGTATATTTTATTCAGATTCCAATAATATCATTAAAATTAACCAAAATCTTATTGTTATATTTTGATAACCCTTAAATCAATGAAAATGTATCGATTTTACTAAGTATCCATCTTTTGACATCGATATCCAACCGAATAAATCCCCTAAAAATATCATAAATTCCCCCTCTTGACATATCGTTTCTCCCTAAAATAATATGAAATTTATTCTCAACCAATCATTTCTCTTAAAATGACAATAATCCCAGCTATATTTATTATTTTCATAA
Source organism: Schmidtea mediterranea (assembly GCA_022537955.1). Taxonomy (NCBI): domain Eukaryota; kingdom Metazoa; phylum Platyhelminthes; order Tricladida; family Dugesiidae; genus Schmidtea; species Schmidtea mediterranea. The sequence goes on from CM039680.1 coordinate 43,608,980, forward strand.
AATCACCGACATCGATATTCAACCAAATAAATTTCTTAAAATCCACTTAAAATAAAATTCATCTCTTGACCAATTATATCCCCTTAAAAGATCATAAATTCTCTTCTTAACCAATCATTTCTCTTTAAATGACAATATTTCCACTCTCAAAAGATTTACACACATAATGATATCTATCTGAACAAAGCCCCTTAAAAATATTATAAATTCCTCCTCTATATTCTCCATTTAAAAAATATTTACCCTTTGAACACAGATATTCAACCAACTCAGCCCCCTTAGCAATGACAACAAACTTGTTCTTATTCGATTATTTCCCCTTAAAATATCATAAAATTTGCTCTAAACCAATAATTTTCATTGAAATAACATCTCCCCCACAGCACCAACAATATACATATTTTTGAAAAAGCCTACAAAGTAAAATTTCTTTCGAAATCTATATTTAATCTAAAGAGATCCTTAAAAATTCATCATTCGAATCATATTTACTATATGTATTCAACAAATCAAATTCCCTTAAAATTATCATAAAAATCTGAATTTTACCAATAAAAATAAATTTTCTTTAAAGTATTAAAATTGTTATCGATACCCAACATTTTCCGTCGAAAATCACCACAATTTATTCTGGCAACAATTTCAAGCAATTAAAAAATTCATCAAAAATCACTAAAATCGAATAAAATCTATTTTTTCCACATAAATTAAATTTCACTAAATTATTGTAAAATCACAAAATATATATCATATTGCTCAAATACTTAAAATTAATCAGTAAATCAACTATAAATTCAATAAAAATTACCAGTAAACCTGTAGAGATAATTCAATGATTTTCATAAATATACTGATAACCACACTGAGTATTCCTTTAAAAATCAAAAAATTATACTACTTTTGTGATTTATATCCATGAAATCAATAAAATTGAAAATGAAAGTAAATAATCGACCCCATATCTCAAAGATATTTTATTCTTTCTAAGTTTCACTAAAATATTTTTAAAAATCAACTGAATCACTGCCCAATAAACCTCTGAAAAGCTTTAAATACTTTCAACTTTTCAACTTTTTAAAATAAATCATAAAATTATAATTAAATATCATTTACTATTCAAAATCTATTAGTCAACTTGGATTCTAATTGGTAAATAATTATCTTAAATATATGTTTCATAAACATTTTGTTCCTAAAATAAATTTTTATTTAAAATAATCCTAAAATCAAGTTAAATCTATTAAATTATCAAGAAATTAAGTGCTTCTAAAATTATAGAATTACCCTCATTTCTTCAATAATTTCTATAAAACATAATAGTCCTCCAAGTCCTAATGTACTTTAATTTACTCTAGACCCTTTAATTTACTTTAATTTACCTTAATGTACTCTAATTTACCCTAATGTACTTTAATATACTCTAATGTACCTTAATGTACCCTAATGTACTTTAATTTACTTTAGACCTTTTTATTTACCTTAATTTACTTGAGTTATTACAACTCATTTTTATTTAAAGCCTAAATTTGCATATGAAAGTTTTGTGACCAAATATTACAAGTGTATTTTTAACAAGTCTATAAAATACCCTTGATAATTTTTTATCGTTAGGCGATTCAAGTCATTTTTATTTTATACCTATATTTACCTATAGAAAATATTGAGACAAAATATTGCATTGTTTTTATTACGAGTTCAAAATATCCCTGATTATAGTGTGACCATCGTAGGCGATTTGAGCCAAATTTTATTTTAGGCTTTTTTATCAAGAGTCAAAAATACCACCTGACTATAGTGCAACCGAAAAAATTTGTGGATAAAAAAAATGTATTCAAAAAAAAATATTTCAAACAATTTTACAGTTTTCGACAAAGTATTTTTTACCAGCGAAATTTTGAGCAGCGATCCGCCCTTATTTTGTGGTTTCATGATGAATGTTTTAATGATTTTCGAAAATTTGCGCAGAGTTCTGCCCATATTTCCCGTTTCAATTCAACATAATTTATTTAATTTTTAAAACATTATTTTACATGATTTTAGTCGTTTGGATTAATCTTTTTCCGATCGCTATTCATTTTAACTATTGCAACGATTTCGCTATTTTCCCCGCTACCCTTTCCCTTTCTATGTCCTTGAGATCTATGTATGTTCCTGTTATATTTGATGAGTGCCCACTGGACTACTCGGTGTTAATGATTTTGAGCCGAATGTTGTTAAAATATTTATGTCGATTTTATCGAAATTAAGTGCAAGATGGTTGAGCCAAAAGACCCACTTTCAAGCTACTCTCTTTCGCTATTTAATTCAGTGATTTGACGTTTGTGTTCCTGTGTTCTCACGCCGGAACCTTCACGGGCACGACTGCTGGCGGACTTACACCGCACTTACACTGCACTTACACATTCGATAGAGGTGTTTTATTTTTCTGTCTTGCAATATGTTTTGGTTGTGGACCGAAAAAGAAATAATAAATAAATATTACCGTACCAATCGGGTAAAAGTCTCGAATGCATAAAACCGTTTATTTATATAATTTTCGAAGTTCATAAATATACATATAGCATCATGATTCCTTGTTCATAAATGAGGGCATAAACATCTTTCATTGCTTTATCATAGAGCATTTGATCAATTGGTCAATAAATTCGCAAATCATCCACTCTCATAGCTCTCAATTGTCAGTGTACAGCAGCTGAAAGTTATCGTGTTCAGGCAAAACACCGGCTAGTGTTAATTGGCAATGCACACCAATTCACTTCAGACTGAAATTTTTTCTCCGAAAAATAAGACTAAAAATTTGTCAAAACACATCAGTATATATACCTATTATTTGGCCTTAACCTTGCGTGTTAATTTTATTGCGATTAAACAAAATTCGACCTTGAAATTATTTGTGTTATCTACATTACATTTTTCTTAATTTAAATTGGTAATTTATTTTTAACATTTTTAATTAAATTTATTCAGCCAAAAATATTTTGTTTTTATTCATTTAATTGATAATTTTTACTTTTATATAAATGGTTATTTTACGGTCAACTTTTCTTGTTATTATGTTATTTTATATATAGATTTCGTGCGGCTCTTGATGCATTTTGTATTTATTTTATTTTAATTTTATGTTTTTTGATTTTATATTTATTTATATTCTCTCAGATTTTAAAGTGTTTAATTGGTGTTGTATTTTGTATTTTAAGTTATCTTGGTGCTGGGTTTTTGTGCTGTAATACAGATGCATTCAAACAATTCTCAAGGATATTTGTGTGCTGGCCCAACACTTATAAGCGCATATGATTTGACGTTCAAGCCCAACGTTACTCACGGCCAGGTCTCTCACAAGCACGAGCTATTGGCGGATAAACCGCACTTACACCGCTCGATAGGGATGTATGATTTTAATTACTTGTTGGTGCGTGGCTGTGGGCCGGAAAAATTTCGGCAGTAAAAATAAATTCGTCTTTTCGTATCATATAATTGTCCATACTAAAATGTTTTACATGGATTCATCATTCATATGGCATCCTCAAAATCATCGTTCGTGCTCACTTCAATAGTTTTTCGGGTTCTCAGATCTATCCGTTCTCTAGTCCTGCTTCCAGAAGTTTGTGATTTAATACTATTTTTTCTGCTAAAAAACGTAAGAATTTTTTTAAGAGAAAAAGTGATCCCTCACAAGTGCTTATTTTTATGCGAAAATGAATTGGTATTTATGTCTATACTGTGACCCTAAACTTGCATGTTAAATTTGATGCACTAAAACAAAATTTGACCTTGATATTATTCGTCTAATGTAATTCTAATTTTTATTATTTTCTGGATTTAACTTGACAATTTATCCATTAAAGTTTTATTTAAATTATTTCTAATCAAAATTATTTTATTTTGCTTCGACTTTTTCGTTAATTCTCTGTTTTTACGTAAATTGTCAACTTTTCGGTCAAATTTTATGTTATTATGTTATTTTCATGTTATTTCGTGCGGATCTTAATGCTTTTTGTTATTATTTTAATTTATTTTATGTTTTTCAATTTTATATTTTTAATTATGTCTTTCTCGCATTTTAAGATGTTTACTTGATGTTTTATGGATCTGTTTTAAATCTGCATGTTATGTTTGCGTGCTGTTTCCAATTCAGTTAAACAAAACTTAGTACTAGCCCAACACCTTATATAATTTGCCTAGTATAACTGCTTTTAAAATCTTAAGCTTTAAAAATTATTCTTATGTAACTTAACTGTTGACCCTCTATTTCTTTTTAAAATATTCTTACCTAACTTACCATACTTTATCTAGGCACCTTAATTTACTTAAATTTATTCTAACGTACTTAAATTTACTTTAATGTACCTTAAATTACTTTATGAACATTGATTTACTTAAATGTACTCTAATGTAATTAAATTTACTTTAATATACTCTAATGTACCGTAATGTACCTTAATTTACTTTATGAACCTTAATTTACTTAAATGTACTCTAATTTATTTAAATTTATTCTAACGTACTTAAATTTACTTTAATTTACTTTAGACCTTTTTATTTACCTTAATTTACTTTAGTTATTTTAACTTATTTTTATCTTGAGCCTAAATTTGCATATGAAAGTTGTGTGACCAAATATTACAAGTGTTTTTTTAACAAGTCTATAAAATACCCTTGACAATTTTTTATCGGTAGGCGATTCAAGTCATTTTTATTTTATACCTATATTTACCTATAGAAAATATTGAGACCAAATATTGCATTGTTTTTATTACGAGTTCAAAATATCCCTGATTATAGTGTGACCATCGTAGGCGATTTGAGCCAATTTTTATTTTAGGCTTTTTTTATTGATAGTCGATTCAAGCAAATTTTATTTTAGGCTTTTTTATCAAGAGTCAAAAATACCACCTGAATATAGTGCGACCGAAAAAATTTTGTGGATGAAAAAAATTTATTTTAAAAAAAATATTTCAAACAATTTTTATTCAAAAAATTCGCCAAAATTTAAATTTTAAAAAATCCGACAAAAATAATTCGAAAAATAATTTCAAAAAATATCAAAAAAAAGATGCGCACACAAAAATTAATTATCTCAATTACATAATTATGTAATCAAGATAATTCGAAATTAAATTATATAATGACATAATTTAATCATCCACAAACCCCCCCCCCCATATTTTTATTATGTAATAGTGTGTAAGAGCAGAAACCCCTAACTAACTACTTAATATGTTTAAGAACAATGTTCCTTTAATAATAATATAATATAATGGTTATTTGATTTGGTTTTTATTGCATATTTTCATAATTTATTTTTATATTTTTCTAATTACTAAGTTACTTTTTTTTAAAACACACTATAATAGGATTATGCCATAATTAGTTGTCTTACTAAGCTCACCAAGTGTATAACTGATTAATTATTACAATCGTCAAAATTTAAAATTTTATTATCACCACCAATGAATACAATGAGTAGGCTTTCCACTGATAACGTCTTTATTGCTTCTAGGGGGTGATGACTTGAGGAATTTGGTAAAAAATCGTTTCAGCAAAATTTAGTAATGTATTGGAGCAATAAATACTGTTGGGTTATTATTTTCAAGTCTGTCAATTTTCTGACTCCTCGTGCTTTTATTATATCAAATAACCCAACACAGAATACGTTTATTAATCACGATCACAAAAATTACAATTTATCACAAAATTTGCACTCTTTTATCAGTATTCGATTCTCAACGTGGATGCTGATGTCCCGATGGAATATCACCTCGTCTAGCACATTAATTTTATTATAATTTATTTAAATTTGCTTATGTTCAAATTTTAACCTTATCTGGTTTTCTTAATATTGTTGGGTTATTATTATTGAAAGTAGGTTCCCTCTGACTCCTCATGTCCTTTTCGAATCAAATTAGCAAACCCAACACAGAATAATTTTATTTGCACTTTACCATAGTTACAATTCAAATTCGATTTATTTCAATGTTTTGTAATTACAATTTGTGATTTATTTGCACCCTTCAACCACCGAATAAATTTGATTATCTTAAGGTAGGTTATCCAATGGATAATCCCCTTTTCTGATAGATAACTTTTGACTTTACTTAGGTTTAGACTCTTTTACTGACCTGACTAGACTACTCGTTTGCTTCGACCACTGGCCATTTCGTGTTTTTCCCTTTTCCTTTTATACTCCTGCTCAGACTGTTTTCAGACAATTATCAACAAAATTTGCTACATTACTAAATAATTAAAAATAATTACTTCCACAGACCACCTTAGCCGACATTTGTCAACAACGTTTACTACATTACTAAATTACAAATTAAGAAATAATTACCTCTACATAGATCAGTGGCGCCCATTTAATATTGTTTAGGCTAATTTACCCTTTTATATTATTCCGTCTACACGCTGGGTTTTCCTCATCTCTCGGGTTTAACATTGCCTCGGATTTCCCATTGACTCGGGCTTCCCATTAGTAATTAATTTTTTTAATTTATTTGTTTTTTGTCTTATATTATTTACTAGGAACACATCACTAAATTTTATAATATTATTTCTGAACTCGTCTCTCAATTTGGCGTTCAAACATACCAATTTCCCCCGATCAATAGTAGTTTCGAATTTATGTAAATTTTTTAATTAATGTTGCCCTTTTAATCATTTTAGTGTTTTATTGATTTTAGTGTGCTTTTTTCGTAATACCCCAACAATATCAAATTCTCTTTCACAACTTTCTTCGACCAAATGGCAGCTTGTCTAACTTGCGCTCTCCTTTTATTCTGAGAATAATTATATATAATTATACAATTATTTTTCCAAATCTTTATGGATCATTGAAACAATACAACTCACTCGGGATGATTGGGGTAACACCAATTAGTTAAGATTATAATAAATTGCTTGGGATAATTGCCTATTTGTCTATATCCCTATCGCCCGGGTAAGTTAATTTTAAAATTTTTTTTTTCTCATCTGTTTTTCTCATAGCTCGGGCTTTCCATTAGCGAATTAATTAACTTTAATTAATTTGTATTTTCGGTATAACTTTTCCTAGGGACCCTTCATTAAATTTTTATTATTATTACTGGACTCGCCTTATGATTTAGCGTTTAACCATACCCATTTCCCCCGATCAATATTAATTTCCAAATTTTATAAATTTTTAATTAATTTTGCACTTAAGTGAATTTTGATATTTTTTGTTCACCTTCGATTTTTCGAGTGGACTCATTTTATTTTCATAATTATTATAACAACCTCAACAATACTATTTGCTCTTGGACTAAAATCTTATGTCATATTTAACACAAATTTTCTGCATATCCTTTTTCGTGTGTTTACAAATGGATCTATTGGAAAAAAGATTTAATTGAAAGAAGCATGTGTCTATGAAGTTACTAATATTCGACAAATATATATATATATATATATATATTACATTATATTTATTAATAAGTTAATTATAACTAAAAAAATTTATATTTTTTGCAACTTGGATAATGCTGAATTGGCACTAATCAAGACTCGCATAAAGATACCAAGAACGTATCCAGTATATTGTAGCATTAAAAAATGTAAATAAACTAAAAATCCAACCATGGTCAATGTGTTGCATAGAAGAACAAGTACCGTTACCAAAGTTTCATGCAAATCGAGTAACATCCGTGTGAAGGAAGAGATATCCTTCACTAAGTCCATTATTGTTTGCAAAAACGATTTAATTGCCATATAAATATCTACAAGACTTTGCTTGACCAAATTCACTTCACTGATGGTAAACCGAAGATTAGAGATGGTAAGGAGCATTTGCGTAAACATTGGCGCAATATCATTTGACGAGCAACTGATCACAAGAAGAAGTTGACTAATATAAACCCTTGTCAAGTGAGATATAACGTCTGGATCCATTTTCAATATGTTGATGGTTTTATCAACCGTCGGAAATAAAATAGTCTTACTGAAAAAGTGAATCGCTGTATAAATGGACCAGGAAATAACGAAAATTATACCCATGATCAGTTGAATTAATAAGTGTTTTATTACAATAAAAAAGAACTGAATAAGTTTAGAAAGAATCCAAAAAAATTTTACTAGCAACTTATAAAAGTGAAGGCGATCAAAAGAAAAACTCGGGAAGGATAACGATGAAAATTTGATATTTTCTACGTAGCCAATGCAATTCTCCAAGTGACGGTTGGAAATGAACTTGTCAAGAAATTTCAGAACTAAAACCACCGTTATTGCGGTAACAGCCATGACTTGGACAATCAATTCTGTCCCGTAAATTGACACGTACTTCAATAACCTCAAAACCACTTTCACCCAAAATGTCAAAATCCAATTCTTATATTTACCTAAATCAACTTTGCTATCAGAAGGCTTTTTCGTTTTCTGGAGTTTGGTAGACTTCTTCAAACTGGTTTTCGGTTTGGGAACGGAAATCTTTGCTAACCTCAATTGTATTTCATTGGCTTGTGGAACTCTCTGAAAAATGTTCTTATAAAGATTATCTGTTTTAGGAATGTTCGGAGGATCTTGCCACAAATTATAGCTTTCATCACTGGGAACTTTCGGTGTATTGACACTTCGGTTCTGTTTGGGGTGGAAAATATTTTTCAATTTATATTTAGTTTCTTCAGTCAACTTGATACAGTTGAAATTTTCGTCGTAATTTGGATCAAACATTTTTAATAAAAAACAATAAATGAAATCGACTATTTAAATGAATTTATTTAAATCTATAATATTCAAACAGACATACACCAAACATCATTCAGAAACATGGCTTTAGCTACAGTAGGCACTTATTGCCATATAAAGGCGCGCGAAGTGTTCCAACATGAGTAAGTGCGTCGGACTCACCGATCATTGTTGATTATGGGCACTCTTGTGATTACATACCTTACTTACCCGAGTTTTCATTTATTTGAAAGAAATGAAGGAAATGAACGCCATTAAATTGGTTCTCGCCATATATCTCTTAAAGTAATATAGACTATTTGGAAGAGTTACCTATGCATTTAGTAATTTAAATTGACTTATTAAATGGTTTTCTGTTTATGATTTTTAAAAATCAACACAACAAAAATAAACAAACATTTAAGTGTGAGTCGACCTGTTTTTTTTAAAGAAAGTTGAGTTCTTATCATTAATAGTTTATGTGACAAATGTTTTTGCTAACCTTGAAAAAATAAAATAAAATATTATAATTTAGGAGCTTACCGTCAACTGGGGTGACTTTGTTATTTATAAAACTTATTTTTAATTGTTTTAATCTTCTAAACGCTTTAACTTCTACTAACGTGACTGCTTCACTTAACATCCGTGTTTATTTCCCACACCAAAGTATTTAAATCAGCCATTAAATTTCAAGGTAAGGTGCTAAACTGATTGTTTTTATACACCGTTTACATTTTTATAAATAAATAATACTCATTCCTTTCTTGTATTTCAACTAGTTCAGCTTGTTGCTTTGTAGTGATTATTTTATAATTTCTAATGCATCATATGATCATTATTTTAAAACAGAGAATGGATAATGGAGTTTGACAGTTTAAAGAAAATTTAGCATTTCCTTTATGGGTGTTGAGCCAGCACACCAATAGCCTTGAGAATTGTTTAAATGCATCAGTAATACAGCACGAAAACCCAGCACCAAGATAACTTAAAATACAATATACAACACCAATTAAACACTTTAAAATCTGAGAGAATATAAATAAATATAAAATCAAAAACATAAAAATAAAATTAAAATAATAACAAAATGCACCAAGATTCGCACGATACCTACACAAATTTAACAAGAAAATACAACAAATTCGACGAAATTGAAAAAATTAATAAAAGTTCATTAAAATGAAATTTAAATCGAAAATTTGAATTAGTAATAATTCAATAAAAATCTTAAATAAAAAATTATAAAAATAAATAAAAAAAATAAAAAAATTAAAGAATAGAATTTACTAGAAAATAACAAGGTCGAATTTTGTTTTACTGCATCAAATTTCACACGCGAGAAAAATAGGTATAAATACCGATGTGTTTTCACAAATTTTCAGTCTTATTTTTCGGAGAAAAATTTTCATTATAGAACTGTATAACTGGTTGTATAACTGGTTGAGAGCCGTGCATTCAGGCAATTAACACGGGTAAGTGTTTTGCCTGAACACGATCACTCTCAACTGGTGCAATATTATTAGTTGATTTTTTCGAAGAGAATTGATGGGTAATTTTTCAATTGAATTTATGTATGACTTTTCAGATCGAATTAATGAATGATTTTTGTTTTGCAAATTGAAGTTATGGATAATTTTGTTTTTCCAATTGAATTTATGGATGATTTTTTTGAATCAAATTTGTGGGTAATTTTTCAATTGAATTTATGGATGATTTTTCAGATTAAATTTATGGATAATTTTGTTTTTCCAATTGAATTTATAGATGATTTATCGAATTAAATTTATGGGATTTTTGAAGTAAATTTTATGGAATGGATACAATGAATTTCAAATGTATGTAGCCGATGTAATATGCTGAATAAATATTTTATATCTATAGCCTTAGTGCATCGAAACTTTTATTCCAAATGCTATGGTAAATTATTATTTGTTATTCCTTTTCCGGCCCACAGCCAACACATAACGCAAGTAAATAAAATCTACACAGTGCAGATGCATGTAAGTGCGTGGAAAATCGCCAATGATATGTACCCGTGAAGGCTCAGCGTGCGGAACGCAGGAGTTGGAACGTCAATATTATCCGTACATAGGGGAAATTGGAGGGTAAATGAGTAGTTTATTGGCTGCTCCTTCACCATCCGTTTCCTGTAAAATTGACATAAATTTTTAACAACAATCGGCTCAAAATCTCTAACACCGAGTAGTCCAGTGGGCACTCATTAACTATGAAATGAACATAAATAGATCTTAAGGACAAAAAGAGGGAATGGGTAGCGGGGAAAATTGCGAAATCGTTGCAACAGTTAAAATGAATAGCCATCGGAAAAAGATTAATCCGAACGACCAAAATCATGAAAAATAATATTTTTAAATAAAAATTAAATAATTTAATTTGAGTTGAGGCGGAAAATATGGGCGGGACGCTGCTCAAATTTTCCGAACTAATTCAAATACTTAACAAAAATAGTAACGTAAAAATGGAATGCGTAAAATAAGGGCGGAACGCTGCTCAAATTTTCCGATTCAATGAAAATACTTTGTCGAAAACTGTAGAATAGGGATGAACCGTAAAATAAGGGCGGAACGCTGCTAAAATTTTTGAATTTACAAAAATACTTTATCGAAAACCGAAAATTATAGATGGACTACGGCTAATGTTGTATATCAATAAAAAATTTTAACGCTGAGGAATAAGGAAGGATCCCTACAAAATCTTAATAATAATAACGATAATAACGGTAATAATAATAATAATAATAATTACAATAATAATAATAATAATAATGGTAATAATAATAATAATCATGGTATTTGTAGTAATGATTGATAATAATTATGATAACAATAATAATAATAGTAATACTCATAGTAACAATAACAATAAATATAATGGTAGTCATAGCTATAAAAATATTAATAAAGGTATTAGCAGTGACAATTAATAAAGGTAATATATATATAATAGCAACAACGATAATACTAGTAATAATAATAGGAAACATTGTAGTTATAATAGGGATAAGGGTGAAAGATATAATGTGGGTGTATTTAACACAACCAAGGGTGTACCGACCAAAGAATAATCTTCGACATGGACAACGATAAGAAGGACTATGGGAATGGACATAACAATGAATGATATGAGAGTATAGGTTAACATTTGAAGGAGATAGGAGAATAATGGGACCTAAGAATCAAAAGCGAGCGCAGGTCTTCTATCGACAGCTCGTGAACCCGAGGGTTGTCCGAGCAACTACAGTACTAGCACATGGTACTCAATTTTTGCGGGCAATCCACCACTTGAACACATTACCAACGTTGCCTAGCAACTGGTGCCAAGTGGCGATCAGAATCATTTTGTATGGCGTTACGAGGGCAACTAGAAGGATAAGCAAGATTTGAACCCTGTAACCCACCATGGGGGTGAGTTCGGTAATGCAAAATGTACATTATTATGACTCAATACCATCATATATTTTATGGTACTGGTGATGTTAACAGGAAAAACATTAAGGATGAAAAGGTTAACTAGGCATAAACATTCAACCATTTAAATAATTATTCAATACCGGTAATCAAAAATTGTATTGCCATATCAATTTGTTTTTTCAATTCTATTTCCATGAACAAATTTTTCTGGATCTAAAAAAGAAATTAAATTTTATTTTTTTATTTTTTGGTGCCACTACAAATACCACGTTCACCAATTCCACAAAATTACAAGCCTGTAATCGGAAAGACGAGACGAAAGCAATACCCAGAAGCAAGGAAGAACAAAGCAATTGAAGGTGGCTTCTTGGTGGACGAACTCACGTGCGATACAATCGGAATCGTTACGGTTGGTTTGACAGTACATATTTCAAGGACTGGTTCTTGATAGTTGTTGTACCTCTTTGCCGTCGACTTCCAGATAAGAAGGCTCTTATTGGCGATAACCTCAGTTTCCATTTTTCTAAGGAAGTGATAGAACAGTGCTCTGTCTCAATATAGCTTTCGGGTGTCTTCCCCCTAATACGACTCATTTATGCCAACCTTTTGATGTGAGTGTATTTGCAGCGTTGAAGAAATACTGGCGGCAGATACTCACAAATAGGAAACTGCATGAAGGACGGTGTGTGTCAGTACTTCCAAAAAAAAATTCTCCATACTGTTGACGCTTTTGGTCAACGCTATAAAACCTTCATTCAAAGAGAATGCCATAAACGGATTCCAAAAGTGTGGAATTGTCCCTGCTGACAGAATAGCTATTACCTTACGAATTAAGCGCACCAGTTCAAGTAGTCAGGCAGAAAGTGCTGAAATTACCAACGCGGTGTCCAATATCGTAATGTCTAAACTGGAAGACATTCACAAAAGCATGGAAGGGTCGAAAGGAAAGCAATGCAAAAGAAAAATCAACCTTATATCTGGAAAAAGCATATCCCTGTCCGATTTTGCTACGCCAAAAGGCACTACAGTGATTGAGCGGTAAGCGTTACCAGTGATAACAACGAGTCTGCAGAAGATGAAACTGATGATTACACCCTCATGTTACCTAAATTTCCTTAGCCGACAAGCAACGCGTGCAGCTCGTCCAGTTTTCACAGAACCCCCGGACCTTCAAAATTCAATAAACCATTGTCAGGTTTCACCAGTTATGGACGAATTCTCAAGAAACAATCAAGCTTTGTAGACTAAGTTATCTGATTATGCCATTAATATTATTTGGAACGTTTTCAGTATCAATTCATATGGGATTTTATAAGTTTTGTAAATTTTACCGAACTCACCCCATAAGGGGTAAGTTCGGTAGAGAATTATATTCGTGTATATTTTGGAAATGAAATTAGAGATTTCTGTTCTTTAAGGCGGGATACCATTCTACAGAAGTACTTCCCATAAATAGTAAAACTTGCTCGAAATCAGAAATGACAAACTAGCAGCAATCATTAGTATTTATTTTTAAATGTTCATTTTATTAACGAACTCACCCAGTTGACGGTATATAATTATATATAAATAATCTTGTTCGAATAATTAATGCTTCTATCAAACAACCTTCGACCTAGAGGTTCAGCCATTGAAATAAATGAAATTCCTGTGGTTTCAATATAAAACACTAGTTGTTATTTCTGACTCTTCATGCCCTTTAAAATCAACCAATTTAAATAATTCTCCCAACTTGAATTAGTATTATGTTACAAAATGCAGATAAAAATCACACTCCAATTATTAAAAAAACGTTCGTCCTGACTAACATATGAGCCTTGCGGTGACTGAGCACACTTTATAACATTAACCAACTTTTTCATATTCAGACTTTGACTCGATTTAATTTGATCCCTTGCTTCCTTTAGTTTTAGTTAATTCAACCAATTTCCCTAAACCTATTCTCGTTTTCTTCATCCCTACCTGATGCAGAATATTAAGAGTTTGGCAATGCTTGTATAGTGGAAATAATCTTTTTGATTAATTATCTTTGAACCAATTGGCACCCGTTTGACAGTTTTTGCTTTGCGACTTCCATTCAAGTTAAAATACAATTAAAAAAATATTCAATTACCCTACGTGTGCCTTTCATCTAATGATCCTGCTATGATTTGTTCGCTTTAATCAGGCTGTATTTATAATGGGTTTTAGAATTTCCATTTGTTTGCTATTCTTGTTATTTACCAAATTCGGGTTTTCTATAACTGTTTTTTACAAATTGCCTTGTTTTTTGACCATTTATAAACATATTCTGATAAATACATTATCACCATGATCTTCACCGTTGTTTAATCTGACCCATTTTTCAAATTCAAATTTATTAGTTGATTGATTTTCTACCATTTCGCATTTTTAACCGTTCAGTTTAAATTGTAACTTTTTGAATGCTTACAATATATATATTTTTAAAATTATTTTAAATATAAAACCACAACAAATTCATCTTACTAGAAAATATTATAGATATGTCCGTAAACGTTTTTGGAATAAGCAACCATAAAAGTAAAAGACATTTCTTTCAAGTTGAGATAGGAATAGATTCAGAGACTATTTTAAGTTATTTAAAGCCATTATCCACAACTTTTAATGACAAATTATTTGGGAACTTATTCCTGAATATCAAAACTTACTTCATATAAAGTATAGGTTCAATTTTACCGATCAAGAAATAGATCAATTCATATAAATGATATTGAGATATTTAGATCTGTTAAAATTTAACCACCTATGCGTATTATTCCTACTAGTAACTTAAGGCTGGGGTATTTTTATTTATATGTCCATTCGATAAAAATTAAATGTTTTTGTAATGACATCTATTAATAGATATTTGTACTTAAGTAAAGAAAAAATAATACGAAGTTATTTTCTGTCTTATAAAACTGAAAGAGTAAAATGAAAATTATTCAAAAATTCGAAATGGAATTTAATAAAAGCCTTAAATTATAATCTTTGTAACGTTATTAAATTAATTTTTTAATATGATCAAAAAACGGTTGGCAAAAATATTTTTAACATTAAAATTTATACAGGATATCAGGAACTCTCAAATGTTTTGGATCTCATTCTAAAAATACTAGTTGTTGAGTTAATTTTTTAATTGCAAAATATATTTTAAAATAGTGGTTAAAAATCGAACCAAAGAATAAAATAGAAAACATTTTTATTTGAACTGTCAAGTATAACCTCATATCAGTTATTATGTAAGTCTTTTACATAAAAAATTACAAATTCCGTTTAAAATAAGTCAATAACATTTATTAATGACAAAATATATTATGCTTAGTTCAACACATTTCTTAGGAGAACTTAACGGAAATCTTCTGCCGAAAACATTCCCTTTGCTCTTTTAAGAATAGAATCTTTACTTGGATCATATGGATGATCCCGACTCGGTATTTCCAATACAGCGGGCACTGCTGATATATGCTTATCCAAAATATGTCGAATCTGTTCCGCGATATTTTGTACAATCAAAATTATAGCAATGTCGGAACGCTTAACAAAGTTATGAAACGCATTTTCAATATCAGCTAAGGGTGTATCCTTTTCAACGACTAAAAAATTCGGTTTTCTCTCATTATCGAGTTCACCAACACCCCCAAGAAGAAATCCTGTACACGTATCTTCATCTCCAATAACCGCAATTAATTTACCTTTTGCTAAAGTCACTAAAGTTAGTTATAAAAGAATAAATTATACTTTAAAAAGATAGGAAAATTATTAATTAGCATTTATCATAAACAGTGGAATAGTTTTTATCAAAGGGAAACCTTAATACTCATTCACAAGTTTATATTTTATGATGTGCTCATTAACTTAAGTTTTCTTTTTTAAAATTGTTTTCATCTCCACAAATGTTAGTATAATCAAAAGTTTTGCGTTTTCATTTATTTAATCTTTATTTTACTACAAAATTACGTTCTTTGTCGTGACAATCTTTCTCTTGGGAAAATGTGCTTCCATGTTCCAAATTTTAGAAAAACTAACAATAGAATTTTTAAATGTAAAATAATTTCAAAACGAATATTTATTGGATTTTATTGAAATAAATCTTATTATTGATTTAGTTTTTATGGATACTGAAAATTTAAATATCAATGAACATCTTAATAGCAATAAAAAGCAGCTATCACATTGACTCCTGTACTAATAAATAAGTAATATATACTAGTTGCAACCCTTGAAATATTCACGGAAGTAAAACAAATTCCACGTTTATGAAATAAATAAAATGAATAATAATAATAAAAATTATCTGATTCATTTAATTTTTAGATTGATTTTAAATAATTAAAGATTATTTGAGGACAAACATCTGTTTGCTGCGTATTGACATAATAATTTATTAGTGTGCAGTTTTTTCCAATTTTTTTAAACAAAAAATAATTTTATCGCCAGTCTGCGATGAGTTTTGAGTTGAGAAACACTAATAAACATCGTTTTATTCCATATTTTAGATTTAAAATTATTGCCAAAATGCATAATGAATAGATAAAAACGTAAATGAAAATAGATCAAAGATAAAAAATTGTAACTGTCCGTTGGTACCATGTTTGAACAACCCGACTTTTAAAAGTTCAGTTTTTCATAAATCTCTCCAATAATACTTCTTTATAGCTTCTATGAATTCAAAAATTGCACTAGTTCCATGGCAACTCTGACTTTGATCACCATGACTCGAAAATAATTTACAAGTAACCCAACAAGAAAAAAAGTTGGAGTGCTCAAACATTACACTATACTATACCCAGGATTAATGATAGAATATAATATATAGAAATGGATATAATTTGTATTATCATTTTCTAAATGTTGTAATATAAATAAACATAAAAAAAGTTAAGCAATATATCTTTTAGAAAATAAAGTAAAATATTTCAATATGATCACTAATCATATCTAGAAATCTAAACATTTGTTCATATCTAGGTTCTAATTACAAATGGAAACCTATTTAAAATTACTATTTAATAATTCTTTTCATTATTAAATTTTACGTAACATATGACAATTGGCTTACATTAGATAATATTTGATTAGATTATTAATTTCAATTAGAAAGATAATTTAATTGGCATTATCTGCAATATTATAATAAAAATAAATATAACCACAAGACAATTAATCAATTTTTGTAAACTTGAAATAACTAGATGAATAACGCAAAAATAGAAAACTTAATTTCATAAAAGCGGATATAAATCCATTTCTCGTGGTAATTGATAAAAATCAATGAACAAAAAATTTTGGCATGGACAAATATTTTGAAGTATCTAAATTTTGTTTACCATATTATTAATCTTAAAATCATTAAAAAGGACTAATAAAAATTTTAAAATATTTCGAATACATAAGAAAAAATGAAATTCAGCAATTACCAATATATTATTAATTAAATATAATTAAAAATTATGAACACATTTCTTAAAACATTCTAAAACTATTTTAATATAAATCATATTAATAATCAAAATTTAAGAATTTAAGATATATGCAATAACAATTGTATAATAATAAAACTTACTTTCTTTAAAATAACGGAATTATTTGTTGAATTCACAATTTAAATTTGACTAAATTAAAACAATGTATGAAACGCAAACGTTTCATAATCGGAATATATTTATAAAAATATTTTCTATATTTTGTATTCAATAAAATATCTTAAATTATTTTTAATTTTTATAAAATACTTTTAGTAATCTAAGACATAATTTTAAAAAACTATTCAAATCGAAATCTAAAACCATTTTAAAAATTACTTTTTTATTTTCAGAATAAATTAACGAATAAAAAGTTTATGGAAATACGATTACCTATCAAGAGCGTTCCAATAGTATGAGTCATAAGCAGACTTAAAGTGGGCTGCTAAAAGTTTCGGTGGATTATAGCTATTTGACCTTGGATATCCAAGACATACAAGTTATCCATCCCTCCCACTTGTTACCCGTTGCTAAACCACATTGGTGATGTAACATAGGGTTGTGAGTTCGTCAAAGGTGAGCTTTGTCACCGAGATTACTCTAGCCCGGAAACACTCTGGGTTCAGCGAGCTGTCATTATCTCCTATCGGTATATCTCCTCTGTTCCTAGCCATTTTGTTACTTGTGCTGGGCACCTGATGGGTAAAAGATATAAGATTTTGGCGGCCACTTTCAATGGATTCCCACCAGATGCGCGCACAAGAGATATAACCATTGAATACTCATCAAAAATGACGTTGGAAATGAATTCCAATCGGCGGTTTCTAGTAAAAGGTGAGACATATTACCATGACTGATAATAAGCTGGAAAACCTTTGGGTTCACTAGCTACCATAGAAGGTATTCATGCTCACTTTGATTACGAATCCCTCTGTCGTTAATTTAATTGAAATAATATCGATCATTCAATCAATTTATTTTATTTTAAAGGTACTATTTATTGAATAATTTAAGTTATTGCAAATCGAACTTCGATTCAAAACCCAGAACATTTTATTAATTATATCACAAGATTATCTGGAGTTATCAGAAGATGTGGGTCCAAATTTCTTTATCTGACCAGTAAACGAGTGGTCTTCAATCTGCGCCTTCTTACATTTTTTGTGATTCGGTTTTGGCTGTGAACCGTTTTTGTTTTAGTCATTGATTGGAGTGGGGTTTGAGATAAGCCATGTGATACTTGGATTCATGCTCGAAAACGTGCTGGGGTAGTGCCCGATTTCTGTCCTTATCGTTTTTAAAACTTTAGCTGATAATTTTCCTTCTTTAATTTATCTATTTCGGCTATCATCTCGGTGTGTTGGGTTTTTAATAACTCATTTTGTTGATTCAATCTCTTTACCTGTTCTGGTAGAGTCCAGGTTTCCTCCATATGACGACATCTTCATATTGTCGATTCAACTCACTGGCTCTGTTTTAGGGTCTCTTTGTGAAAATGGGCAACATCTCGTCTAAATTTTTTCACGTCGATAGTTTTGTTATTATTTTATTGCACTAAAATAATTGAGCAAATTATAGATTGAATCAAAAATCGTGTTTGGGAATAATATGTGAAAATATTAAAGATTCATTGATTATAATTTCAGATTCTCACTTCTATTAGAAGACATCTATGAGAGGTCCTCGGTAATTAATTTAGACCTAAAAATACGGTAAAAACCTTTTAACTATGAACTCAACCCCCTTTAAAATCATAAATTGCGGTTAAACTCCTATTGGTTACAATCGAAGAATTTATTTTGTCATATTTTTAGGCATAGGGAAGGAAAATTTATTTAATTTGAACACCACTACTTGGTGAAAGGTGAGATTTATTTAGGTTACTTATTATTGATTTATTTATAATTTTTAGATTCATGATTTCCCACAAATTTCTCAAAGTTTTTGAAACTTCTTTCAGATTATTCCCATCCCAGCTCAAAATCCATCTCAATATGGTTGGAACTCTTTGTAGGCAGGGTCGTAGATGACCTGTAAGGTTAATATTTTATTTATTAACGTTCTCATACTGTATATAGAGCCGAATTCGATGCTTAATCAGTATAAGACATTAAGAAATTCTCCTATTTAAAATTATTTCAGCACAATTTTCTATAAAATCAATTGGAAATTCAACGCAAAGTTGTATTCAATTTAGAAAAAAATGTTTTGGTCAGATCGATTCAATTCAACAATTTTTTCCCACTATTCATACTAAATCAGCGAAATTGTCCCACTTGCTCATCGGATTAATTTATCCCTTCTCTTTTGTGGCAGCATCGGCCACTATATCTCAGATCGCCTTCTCCGGTGAAATCACAGAAAACAAAAATTATGATTAATTATTGAAACATAAAAAAAAGATTATGATTAATTTGTTGGGTTTTTATATAGAAAGTCGGTGCTTAAGTCTGACTCCTTGGTGTTCTTCTTTAATCGATTTAATTAACACAACACAATAAAATTTATTTTCAATTTATATACCACAACTTTATTCACAACTTTCACAAAAATCGATTCAATTTACAATACTCTACACAATTACTCTGCACGATTTCACAAAATTAAATGCGTAGGGATACGTCTTCCAAAGAGAGATGTCTCTGTCTGGTACGCAATTTTTTTGACTGGTTGATTTATTTTTAAGTTTATTACCTCCTTTATTCCGCTCTCTGAAATATTCTCTTCGACCAACTGGCAATTTTGTTGATCTGCCTTTTCTTTTTATACTCATCTCACAACTGAAGTCACCCGCCAACTAAATTGGTTTTGACACTTTTGACATCTCTGTCCAAAACCAAATTAGTTATTTCTGGGCTCCGGGGGTTTCCATTTGTTTACAATATTTATTTTTGGTGGCGGGTTTCTCTTTTATCCCGGGTTTTCTTCGTCAACCAATTTCGTTTTCCGTAATTAGAAAATTTGTTAACGTTCCGGGTTTCTGACACTATTCAGATTTTCTGTTGGTTCGGACTTCCCATTAGCTCGGGTTTCCCATTAGCCAATTAATTTCTATTTTTATTAAATATTTGTTTCTGGGGACCCCCAATCGATTTAATTTATTTTATAATATTTGGATTCGTCACGTCATTTGGCACCCACCCATACCCGTTTCCCCCGATAAATATTTATTTTAAAAACTTTTTATTTGATTTTGACTTTTTAATTATTATTTCGAATATCATAGCTTTTCCAATTTTTTACTTTTGTGCATTTTGTTAACCCCAACAAATTTAATTCATAATTTTTCTTTTGTATAGTTGATTATTTATATGTACCGAATAAATATTTGGTACCCTATATTTTCTTTTTTTTTTACTAAGTCTATTAAAAAATAAATAATTGACTTGATGATCGATTTTTACAGAGTTCTAACAAAATTTATTACTCTCTGAATTTTTGCGAATGATATCTAGGGAATGCCTAGTCGACATGAAAGGTCGCCTGAAAATATATATGAAAGGCATCTATCTACCAACATGTTGGGCAAAAACTGATGAAAACCCTTTTCTTTTATTTTTGTTTAGCCAGCACGATAACGCCTATGTGGTTTTGAGCAGAAAATTTAAAATTAGTTAAAAATGGAAATTTATAGAAAAATAAAATAAATAAAAATTTAGTAAAAATTTTGCGATATAAAAATGTAAAAATTTAAATTTAAATCAAAAAGAATAAAAATTTTTATAATTTTGGAATATTTGAGTAATTCCTTGTTTTACTGCATCAAAACACACACACGAACAATCATGATATATAAGGCGAAGCTGGTTTAACAAAAAACACTCTCTCTTTTGGACTCTCAAAAATATTTTTTCTCTCGAAATTTTATTTGCAATTTTATTTTACTAAGTAGGTTATCTCATCATATGTTTATTTTATTTTATTTTTAATTTTATTTGATTGTGACTTACGATTTTATTTTATATCATGACCTATGTTTGTTATTTAATAATTAAGGAATAAAGCTTTAAAATGAATTGTCTTCATTATTACAAAAATGATCAATTTTATTTTAATCTTTAGTCCATTTATAGTCGAGCCTCCATCATGGAGATTTAACTCTAAATCATTTCAGCTAATTTTTATTCTACCAAAATATCAAATAGCCTACATGCACAAAAGAGAGCAAAAATTAAATTGTTTTATTTTCGATACCCCGGATCGAACCGGTCGTTAGTGTGGGAAGCCGCGGTGCCGGTAGTAACCAGGCCCGTCCAGTATTCTCCCCTTCCTAAATCCTATCGCCCGACCCTCGAAAGAGTAGTGTTGAGGTCCTGGGAAAGGTCAAATATAAAGTCTCATAATATAATAAAAGAAAAACATACAGACTAAGATCTAGGAGAATTAGAAAGAATTTTTTGGGTAATTGGCAAATTTTATTCCGTTATAAAAAATATCGTGTAACTCACATACACTATAGTTCGAGACCAACCACACTAGGAAGTTCAATCGGCCACAGATCAGGTTTTCTTTGTGACATCATCGTTCATATTTAATTTACGTACTAAACATAGAAGCTAAAATCGATTCCGAATCTCACTCCAAAAGATTTTTCGTGATCTCATTAATTAGACTACAAATTTTCCTTCAGTTCATAAAATCAAATCCATGACCCTATAACCCATAAACCAACTATTGACGTGACTAGTTAGCATTTAAACTTATTATTATTACGAAAAGTTTCGTTATTTATTTCCATTATTAATATTAACATTATTATTATGATGTTGTTGTTGTCACTAATACTTATTTTATTATTATTAATGTTGTAAGTCCATAGATTTATTACTCTAGTTATTATTCTCACACCATTAGGTATATAGAACCCATCTACTATTATTATTAATGTTATCAAATAATTGTTAAAATTTGCATTGTTATTATTTTATTACTATTTTCAATATTGAAATTATTATTAATTTCATGTTGATATTATTATCATTATTATTATTACTATTACTAAAATATTATTATTATCATTAATAATATTATTATTATTACTAGAATATTATTATTATCGTTAATATTATTATTATTATTAATATTATTAGCATAGTATTATTATAGTCATGTACTATATAGTACCATTATTATGGATACATAACACCATTAGGTTTACATAGCTCGTCGTTATCTCTAGAACGATTCTAATATTATCATTAATAGTTTTATTATTATTATTATCATTAGTACTATTATTTTCAAATTGTTATTATTATTATTACTAGAATAGTACTTGTATTATTATTATTATTATTATTAATATTATTAGTACATTAGTATTATTACTAAAACTATATAGTATCATTAAATTCAACAATTTACTTAGTATGCCCTAGCATTGGATTTATTGTTATTATTATTAAAATGCTAATGTTATCGTCATTATTATTATTGTTATTATTACCACCCACATTATTATTACTGTTGGGCCAGCACACCAATAGCCTTGAGAATTGTTTAAATGCATCAGTAATACAGCACGAAAACCCAGCACCAAGATAACTTAAAATACAATATACAACACCAATTAAACACTTTAAAATCTGAGAGAATATAAATAAATATAAAATCAAAAACATAAAAATAAAATTAAAATAATAACAAAATGCACCAAGATTCGCACGATACCTACACAAATATAACAAGAAAACACAACAAATTCGACGAAATTGAAAAAATTAATAAAAGTTCATTAAAATGAAATTTAAATCGAAAATTTGAATTAGTAATAATTCAATAAAAATCTTAAATAAAAAATTATAAAAATAAATCAAAAAATAATAAAATTAACGAATAGAATTTACTAGAAAATAACAAGGTCGAATTTTGTTTTACTGCATCAAATTTCACACGCGAGAAAAATAGGTATAAATTCCGATGTGTTTTCACAAATTTTCAGTCTTATTTTTCGGAGAAAAATTTTCATTATAGAACTGTATAACTGGTTGTATAACTGGTTGAGAGCCGTGCATTCAGGCAATTAACACGGGTAAGTGTTTTGCCTGAACACGATCACTCTCAACTGGTGCAATATTATTAGTTGATTTTTTCGAAGAGAATTGATGGGTAATTTTTCAATTGAATTTATGTATGACTTTTCAGATCGAATTAATGAATGATTTTTGTTTTGCAAATTGAAGTTATGGATAATTTTGTTTTTCCAATTGAATTTATGGATGATTTTTTTGAATCAAATTTGTGGGTAATTTTTCAATTGAATTTATGGATGATTTTTCAGATTAAATTTATGGATAATTTTGTTTTTCCAATTGAATTTATAGATGATTTATCGAATTAAATTTATGGGATTTTTGAAGTAAATTTTATGGAATGGATACAATGAATTTCAAATGTATGTAGCCGATGTAATATGCTGAATAAATATTTTATATCTATAGCCTTAGTGCATCGAAACTTTTATTCCAAATGCTATGGTAAATTATTATTTGTTATTCCTTTTCCGGCCCACAGCCAACACATAACGCAAGTAAATAAAATCTACACAGTGCAGATGCATGTAAGTGCGTGGAAAATCGCCAATGATATGTACCCGTGAAGGCTCAGCGTGCGGAACGCAGGAGTTGGAACGTCAATATTATCCGTACATAGGGGAAATTGGAGGGTAAATGAGTAGTTTATTGGCTGCTCCTTCACCATCCGTTTCCTGTAAAATTGACATAAATTTTTAACAACAATCGGCTCAAAATCTCTAACACCGAGTAGTCCAGTGGGCACTCATTAACTATGAAATGAACATAAATAGATCTTAAGGACAAAAAGAGGGAATGGGTAGCGGGGAAAATTGCGAAATCGTTGCAACAGTTAAAATGAATAGCCATCGGAAAAAGATTAATCCGAACGACCAAAATCATGAAAAATAATATTTTTAAATAAAAATTAAATAATTTAATTTGAGTTGAGGCGGAAAATATGGGCGGGACGCTGCTCAAATTTTCCGAACTAATTCAAATACTTAACAAAAATAGTAACGTAAAAATGGAATGCGTAAAATAAGGGCGGAACGCTGCTCAAATTTTCAAATTTACAAAAATACTTTATCAAAAACCGGAAAAAATAGGTGGACTACGGCTAATGTTGTATATCAATAAACAATTTTTAACGCTGAGGAATAAGGACGGATCCCTACAAAATCTTAATAATAATAACGATAATGATAAGAGTAATTTTAATTATAATAGTAATAATAATTATGATAATAATATTGATAATAATAATAATGATAATGATAATAATAATAATAATAATGGTAATAATAATAATAATCATGGTATTTGTAGTAATGATTGATAATAATTAGGATAATGATAATAATAGTAGTAATAATCATAGCATTAATAACAATAAAAATAATGGTAGTTATGGTAATAAAAATAATAATATAGGAAATGGTAGCAACAATTTATAGGGGTAATACATATAATAGCAACAATGATAATGCTAGTAACAATGATAGGGAACATTGTAGTTATAATAGGGATAAGGGTGAAAGATATAATGTGGGTGTATTTAACATAACAAAGGGTGTACAGGCCAAAGAATAATCTTCGGCATGGTCAACGATAAGAAGGACTATGGGAATGGACATAACAATGAATGATATGAGAGTATAGGTTAACATTTGAAGGAGATAGGAGAATAATGGGACCTAAGAATCAAAAGCGAGCGCAGGTCTTCTATCGACAGCTCGTGAACCCGAGGGTTGTCCGAGCAACTATAGTACTAGCACATGGTACTCAATTTTTGCGGGCAATCCACCACTTGAACACATTACCAACGTTGCT
Source organism: Schmidtea mediterranea (assembly GCA_022537955.1). Taxonomy (NCBI): domain Eukaryota; kingdom Metazoa; phylum Platyhelminthes; order Tricladida; family Dugesiidae; genus Schmidtea; species Schmidtea mediterranea. Next base: position 43,634,396 of record CM039680.1, read on the forward strand.
TAGCAACGGGTGCCAAGTGGCGGTTAGAATCATTTTGTATGGCGTTACGAGGGCAACTAGAAGGATAAGCAAGATTTGAAACCCTGTAACCCACCATACAAATTTGGGGGCTCAGCCGGGATCGAATGATTTTCTTGTACAAACAAATGAGAGGGGACAGGTTACAGAACTACTTTTTCAAATAAAAATGTCGAGACGACATTTTGCCGAACCCCAGAGAGATGAAACATGTGGAACTTAAAAATGTAAAGATCGATTATAAAGATTGATGAGAAATTGTAAAGATCGATGAAAAACGAATGACCTGACTACAAATCAAGAGAGTAAACAATAGACGAATAGCCCACCAAGTACAAATTTGGGGGCTCAGCCGGGATAACCATGATTGTTTTTGCAACGAACCCAAGGAAATAAAAGCAAATGTTTAATTATGTAACAGAAATGTCGGAAAGACATTTTGTCGGACCACGGAGAGAGGGTGAACTAAAAAATGGAACTTAACAACAAACGAAGGAAAACGATCGACTTATTGACAATGAGAAAACAGTTCGATGATATTATGTAGAGAACGATGAGCTGAGTAAGAATGCCAATTGAACTATGGTTGTATTTTCTAAAGGTTCGAAGCCAAAAAGGGTCAAACCTTGACCAAAAATATAACTTTTGATATGTTGTAGAGAAGAATGCGCTTAATAAAATTGCCACTAGAACCATGGTCATATCTTCTAAAGGTTCGAAGCTAAAAAGGGTCAAACCTTGGCCAAAAATTTTATTTTTGATATGTTGTACAGGACGATGAGTTGAGTATTATTGTCAATGGAACTATAGTCGTATCTTATCGAACTTCAAAGGTGTAAAGGGTCAAACCTTGACCAAAAATATAACTTTTGATATGTTGTAGAGAAGAATGAGCTTAATAAAATTGCCAATAGAACCATGGTTATATCTTCTAAAGGTTCGAAGCTAAAAAGGGTCAAACTTTGGTCAAAAAAAATTATTTTTAATATGTTGTACAGAACGATGAAATGGCAGAACGATGAAAAAGTGGTGAAAAAATTAGGATCTTCCGACCTTTGGATAAAAAGTTATTAAGGGTCAAACCTTCAAAAATTTTAATTTTTGATATGTTGTAGAGCTTGAGAAGCTGAGCAATATTTACTAAAGAAGTATGGCAGTCTGACTTCTGGGTCAAAAGTTATAAAGGGTCAAAACCTTGGTCAAAATTTTTAATTTTTGATATGTTGTAGAGATCGACGAAACAAGCAAAATTGCCAATAGAACTGTAGTCATCAGAGCTTTAGATAAAAAGTTATAAAGGGTCACAACTTTGACAAATAATCTTTAATTTTGATATATGGTGTAGAATAATAAGACGATCAAAAATTACGATAGAACGATCATCATGTGAACTTTTGATATAAAGTTACAATGGGTCAAAACCTTCGAATATTCTAGAATTCAGAGAATTGTGAAGAAATTAAAAATTTGGAAAGTGAATTGTAAATATTTTTGTAAATCAGTGGAGACAAAGTGTTTTAATCAATAAAGTTTATATCGTTTGGAGTTCGTTACTGGTGTTTAAAGCACGTTTGGAGGCAGATCGACAATAATTTCTATCCGAAGTCACCGAGAACCCCAACAATATGATGAAACAAAACAACAGTTTAGAAAACTCATGAATGACGAGTATTGTAATAAGAGAGGAAAATATCAATATATGTAAATAAGTTAAAATATTAGATACACAAAAATGTCAAAAATGAAACGATTCAACAGGAAAGTGGGGATAAAATTATCAATATTTGTAGAGTAGGAATCAAAGAAACAGGAAACTATAAATAAAAATAAAATTATGGGTAGGTTGTATAAATCAATGGAATCATCGTGTAAATATCATCCAAAAAACCGTAGAAGTAGTAATAAAAATATAAAAAATAGATAAATAAATAAAAATTAAAATAATTAAAACAGGGAAAAGGTGGAAATCACGAGGGTCAAAATGATTAGAAATAGGGGAAACCACAAAATGCAGGTCGTCTAAGAGTTCGTAAAAAATTGGAAAACTAGAAATTACTGGATTAAAATTGTTTGAAATAAGACGTGATCACCAAGTCAGTTAAAATAATTCTAAACGTAATAAACGATTAATTGAAAGTAATTAAATTAAAGATCAAAATAGTAACGGAAAAGGTTGCAACGATTTCAAACCCCTACTCCTATGAGATGAGAAACATTAACGGAAGTAACGAACGATTGATTGTACGTATTACAAAAGACATGAGGCCAAGTAAAGCCAAATTAGATACCAAACGAGAACAGATAATCGATTGACGAAAAGATAATCCAGATGATGGAGAAACTTAGGCGTAGATAAAAGGAAATGTTCAGGTGTAAATGAAATGAATAGTAAGAAATGAGCGTAGATGAATAAAATGATGATGTTTGTTATTAATGAAAATAAAGGATTAGAGATAATAATGAATTACGAGAATAATAGTTAGCAACCAGAGGAAAACGATGATTGAAAACGAGTACGATGAGTTGAGATTAATAATAATAATAAATGAGACAACAATAGCAACCGAAAGGTGTAAAACATACGGAAAAAGCCGAAAACATCATGAGAGCCGTTAAATAAATTCTGAGTGGACAAGTAAAACACAACTTAAACAGTGAAAGCTGAAAAATCACACATAAGGTACGGTAAAAGTTTCGATGCATCATTTTGTTAGTGTATTTTGTAGTGTTATTTATATTATATTATTTGGAAATGATACTGGAAAGTAAGATTTAAAACCGAGCTATCATAACGATAGTACGCTTATTCCGATGGAGAACCCTGATCAACCCGAGGAGAGGAAGGTAGTAGGTACCGTCGCAAATGTTGGGGCGTTCCTGGCGAGAGATTGATCACCTCTTTGGGGAACAAACCAACGCGATTACTACAATTTTTGAATTGGGAAAGTGAAGGGGAAACCGAAAATAAAAATAAAAATTGGAAAATGCGCATGATTTAGACGTTAAAGGTACCTAGAGATATTCTTTTTTCCCTAGCTGGTGGTGAGGCACCAGAGGACAGCTACGGACTGTCGTGTTCAGGTTGTTATCAGCCAAGGGACTGATGGCGCTGAGCCGTTCGATACAATAACCCGGATCACACACCGAGTATCGAACGATTCTTTTTTTCGCTGGGAGGAACTCGATACAACAACCCGGATCCCACACCGAGTATCGGGGCCAAACGGTAGGTGAGATGTGAACTAACCGGTAAATGGTTCATACTCAAAATGTCCTACTAAAGCCAGATGAGAGCGGCCGAATTGAGCCGAGAAATCTGATGGAAGGAGCGGGCAGAGATTTGATAGTTTATTTTCCGCTCCCACTTTTAATCGCTTCCTTTTCTTTTCACTATTCGGGAAATCAAGTAAACCGCTTTTGGAACTTGATTGAACGTCTAGGCATTTCCATACTTTTATATTCTTCGAGGTACACAACCCGGATCCCACACCGAGTACCGAGGGAATGTTTTTTTATTGCCCAGCGAGGAGTTTGGTACAATAACCCGATTCCCACACCGAGTACCAAATATCCGAATGGCGGTGAGTAAAGCGTAACCGGAAGAATGCGCGGCCAAAAGACGCCATGGCTTGAGAGTCAGTGTGAGGCCTCAAACATACCCAAAAGTCACTGATGAGCTCAAGTCCGGTGAAACAATGAGAGATACGAATATGAGTAAAGATGAAGTTGACAGAATATGATTATGATCAGATACTAGAGGCCATGGAGTGCCGGATGATTATGATCAGATACTAGAGGCCATGGAGTGCCGGATGATTATGATCAGATACTAGAGGCCATGGAGTGCCGGATGATTATGATCAGATACTAGAGGCCATGGAGTGCCGGATGATTATGATCAGATACTAGAGGCCATAGAGTGCCGGATGATTATGATCAGATACTAGAGGCCATAGAGTGCCGGAGGATTATGATCAGATACTAGAGGCCATGGAGTGCCGGATGATTATGATCAGATACTAGAGGCCATGGAGTGCCGGATGATTATGATCAGATACTAGAGGCCATAGAGTGCCGGAGGATTATGATCAGATACTAGAGGCCATGGAGTGCCGGATGATTATGATCAGATACTAGAGGCCATAGAGTGCCGGATAAGATATGATTATGATTAGATATTAGAGGCCATAGAGTGCCGGATGAGATATGATTATGATTAGATGAGAAATAATAAGAATGATATGATTATAATGAAAAGAGATATGAGTAAAGAGGAAATATGAGTACGAATAGATGTTAAGGTCACAGATGACCAGTAAAAGAGTTAAAGCCGAAGGCCGAAGAGCCAACGGAAATTCTAGAGGGCATAGAGCGCCAGAGACTGAGGATTAAGTAAACGATTTTTTAATCAATGAGACCTAGGAAAAATGATTTACAGATTGAATGAGAGTATGAGTATAATGATTTTATTATTGTAATATAGATAATTAATGCGACCACATAGATAATTGATAAGACTATATAGATAATTGATACGAGGTCAATAGATAATTGTTACGAGATATAGATAATTCAAAATAGACTTAAAAATGAAGGGAGATGAAGCAAAAGAAAAATTATTACAGCGAATAAAGTTTACGGAAAAAGACAAGAGAATTTAAATAAAAAGACCCATAGAGCAACCGTGGTTAAAGTTTAAGGAAAAAGACGAGAAGAGTTAAGTAAAAAGGCCTATAGCGCATAGAGATTAAGGAACGTTTTTGGACCAATGATAGAGATAAAGGAGAATAGTAAACGAGACGATTATTGATATGATGGTGATGATTTATTTGATTAAAATAGTTAATTGATACGACCGGATAGATAATTGATGCGACTATAAGGATTATTTAGACGAAACAAATAGATAATTGATACGAGCTATGGATAATTTAAAATAAAATTAAAATGAAAAAACAAAAATTAAAAAGATAAAAAGTTGACGTAGAGAAAAGAATTAGGGAAAAGCAGTGGGAGTAGTACGATAAATTAATGCGGAAATTTATATACTAGAAGTGTTATTTATGTTTAGATAATTGACAAAGAATAAAGAGATCGAGTAAACCAAAAGAATAAAGAGATCAAGTAAACGACGAATAATAGAGCCGATGAACTAGAGATAGAATCAAGAAAACGAGTTACGAGAAACCGGAATCAAGGAAACCATTGTGTAGAGAAACTGAAAATATACCAAAACAAACGGAGAACAAGGATAAAGAAATAGACCATGTTATTGAAATTCAAAGAGAGTGAAAAGCGGCAACAGATAGAAAACTTAATACAGCAGCGATAGCAGAACCAATGATTACAACAAGATTAGAAAGTTTGGAAACAGAAGCCGAAAAATATGATAAATTAACGGAAAAGCTAACCGAAAAAGGAAACAACGTGAAATCACCCGAGCTAGGAATTCCAATTCAGTCGAAAACAAGTACGAGTAAAGAGATGGAAAAACTCCGAGAGGAAATGAACCAAGAGTTGCCAAGAAAAAAAAAACGGATTAAACAGAAATATATTTGAGAGAATCAACAATGTACGAAATCACACGCGATGAACCAGAAATGAGGAAGCAAGAATCAATACATTCGAGTTTAAAGAGGAATGTACAGGAGATGCCTTCAAAAAGAAAATGCAACGAAGAAGATTTAAATGACAAAAAAGAAACTGGAAATTCGGAAATAAAAACAGTTGGAACAAAAATAGCTGAAACATGGCAAACGGAAATCGTACGGGAAGAGAAAATATTAACCACAATGGAAGAAAGAGTCGAAAGAGAAAATGAGCAAACCGAGTTAAAAGATCGAGTATCAGAACCAATGAAAGTAGTGATGGAAATAACGAGACAAACGAAAGATATTTACCCGCAAACAAATCAATATATAAAAAAAAAAAAAAAAAAAAAAAAAAAAAACATCACGAATTTGCGATATTCCAGTTAAGAGAATTTAAGACAGTAGAGGTAAATTTATAAAGTATAATAATTATTTCAGGATTAACAACGTGAACTACAATCAAAAGAAGGATGCCGAACTGACCAAGGTTATCAACTAAAAAATTGCCAAGGATATGATAGAAGAGTTCGCACAGAAGGAGAAGAAATGATAATCTGTTTTAATTGCAATCAAAGCAGTCATATGTCAAAGAATTGTCGAATGAGAAGAATTCAAGGTCAACAAAAACCAAACCAATTCAAGAAGAGTCCATAAAATAACCCAACGCAAGAGGTCAGACATTTAAGAGATAGGGCGATAATGAGTACAACAACAAGATTCGAGATTACAACCTGTTTCAACTGCAACCTAAACGGACATTTGGCTGAAAATTGTCCAATAGAGAGAAAATCGGGACAACCAAAACGAAAATTATAGTCAAAGTACACAAAGCAATCAAATACAAGAGAGTGAGCAATTAAGGGGTATGATTAAACGAATATCCGCAAACAATCAAAGACAACGAAGTAATACGAGGAAAAACAGGAATGATGTTCGATATTTATGGACCGGAAAATATTCGGAACAGCAAAAAGTCGTTATTAAAAACAGGATCAACTCTAAATGAGAAGGACAATAAAGGAAAAACGATGTAAATTACGTTATGATGTCGCGAGAAGCAAGAGCAATAGATTTAGTTACGATAAATGGAATTAAAGAAGACATCGAAGTAATAGGAAAAATTTAAACCCAATTCTTGGAGCAATCGGGAGAGGATACGATAAAGCAGCAGCAAAATTGATCAAGTGGAGAAAAAGAAAATCTGATAACGAAATCATGGACGTAAACAAATTCGAAAACAACGAAAATATATTAGTAAAAAGAGCAATGAAATCCGAATATGCATTACCAAAGACGATAAAAGCCCTGTTAAAGAGATGAGAAATAAAATTCACGGACAATAAAAGAGAGCCTGAGAGAATAATGCCCAGAAAAGAAGAATTAGAAACATTGGTAGGAGAATGGCACCGAATACAAGGAAAACCTAGCGGTAAAAAAAAAAAAAAAAAAAAAAACAAGAAATTGATGACATCAGAAATGGAAGAAAAATGCTAATCAAGATGTATGAAGATATAATCAAAGAAATAAAAGCCGAGGACAACAGGATTGAGAAGGCTCAATGTAATAAAAACCAGGACAAAAAGGAAGATGATAACGAAGAGAGAGAAAACCGAGATAGAAATAAGGAAAGGCAAAATCCAGTAGCCTACAAAGAAATAAGACAACAATCAAAGCCAAATAATATAGACGATCAGAAGAGATCAAAAGATGAAGAAAACACAGACAAAATCTGTTGGAAACAAATGATGGACTCACAGAAAATTCAAAATCGAGAGAACAAAGCAAGTCAAAATATGAACCAATACCCAATAGCCAAGTGAGATCGATATATATCCAGTAATTGATGAGAGTTGCGGAGGGATACGCACCTTGCGTGAAGACCCTTCGGAGATAAAGTAATAAATAGTTAGAAATGTGCATATAATTTATATAATAGATATGATTATATAGTAATGTATAAAAGTAGTGTATAAATATTATATGGAGTGAATATAATAATATCCGATAATATATAAAAGTAGTATATAAATATTATAGTCAAAGAGCGAAAACAAATTAGAAATCAGACGATGGGATAAAGAATATAGCGGAATGAGAAAGACATGTGATGTGATATTACGTTAAAATGGAGAAACAAATCAAATGGAAGCCAATCAAATATCAAGCAGTAAAGCTTAGTTAGATAGATGAGTGTAAAACAAGAATCAGATCAGGAGCAGAAATTGAAATAAACTGATTAAGAGGTACCGAAGCCATCAAGGAAATCAGAGACAAGAGTAAACTTGGAGAGAATCCAGAACAATCAGATGAAAGACGAAAATCAGGAACAACAAAAACAAAGTCACGATCGGAGCAAGATAAAGCAGCAAAACAGTAAAGGAAGTATCAACACGAAACGAAAGCATTGAAGAAATAGATGAAATACCAAGTCAGTCAACAAAAAAAACGAGGGGGAATAATTTAACAAAAAACTGAATCAAGTAATGAGAAACTGGCGAATAACAACAAAGGACAGCTAACTGAGAAACGAAATTTGTGGTGATTGAGTTAAAAGAAAAAAAGACAAAGACAAAGAATTAGAACCAGTAAAGCTCAATATACAAACCTAAATGAATACAAAAAAGGGTGGAAGAGACTCAAAATTAAAGCCGGGAAAAGAGCAAGAAAGGCGTCCAATTGCAAGTGAAACTAGATGCAGCCAAACGAGACAAAATGAATATTACGGAAATAGCAATTTCAAACATGACTGAAGTTCAACACCGGATACAAATAAAGAACGGACCAGAGAAAAAATCAAAGAGCAACCCAACAATCAAAAACCCGACAACAAGAAAGGTAAATCAAATCAGTAAAAAGAGAAGGCAAAGGGCAATGCCAACAAACGACAAGACGAAAGATGATGAGGCTGAACTACAAAGTGCAGCCAATCAAAATGGAATATTGAAAGGATCTTGCAAATCGTAGTAAAGACAAACAAAGAAGATAAATGATGTCAAAATAAAGTTAATACCAATCACAGAAACGAGAAACCAGATATGATAATAAAGGCAACAGAAATCAAAAGGAAGAGAAACAGAAAGTCAAACCGCTACCTAAAATCAAGAGGAATGATAACGAGTCTTATTAAAATAGCTCGAAATTTGTGAAATGCGAAAGCAGCATGATATTGGCGATGAGGAAAAAGATGGCAGTAATAAACCCATATATACAATCTAGTATCCCTTAGAAAGATGTCGAAAAACCCCACAATCAATCAATCGATGCAAAAATTAACTGTAACAAATATGCCGATATATGAGAAGACAAAGGATATCAATTACGGACGGATCAATCCTTATTATACCCAATGGTCAAAGGATTAACACAAGAAAAACAGATCGTTCAAACCCTCAGAACTCTAAAAAATCAAATCGAAAGTCAATAGAAAAAGGAAACACCCATCAAGGAAACGATATTAAAATAATCATGGATGATCTTTAGAAACCCTACAAAATAACAAAAAGAACCGAAAATCGAGAACAAACAGCCAAAATTGATAACTGAAAAGAAGAAACTCAAACCAACCTCAAAGAATCATGAATAATCCCGAACCGATCAATTATCATAAAACAATCGAGACTAGATAATATGATAACGGATCATCTATCCACAGAGTCCAATCGAACCTCACCCAGTTCAAGATGCAAAGAAAAAAAAACCAACAAACGAAAGTTAGAATGTCAATTTACAACTCAAAACCCTAAATAAACCAGCAAGAAAGGAGTCTTGAACTAAAAATTCTATCTATTCTTCTTATCTGAGATTCACTAAGCCTGCCAATCTTCCAAACAATCGGCATCTAATGAAGTCAATTCCCCAAACTAAACAAAATCTCAAAGTCAAATCGCACAACAGATATCGAATCGTCAAAATATCAGAACCTGCTGAAGAAAGTAATCAATCGGAAACCAAGAAACTCAAAGCATCAGCGAGACGAATACCCAAGTGACTGAATATTGAACTCATGATTAACAATGAACTAATGATTCTTAGACAATTAACTATTCTTTATGTGTGATCATGACCGGACTGTATGTCCTCTTTCACTTCATCTTGTAATCCGTATATTGATGTATACTGTATGATTATTTTTATGCATGTGGGTTTTAAGGTCACGACCATGTAGCTCGTAGACCCAATTGAATGGAAAATGTAAACTCTGCATAGTTCATAACTTAGATCTTTAAGAAATTGCGGGTCGCAATTTTACGGGCCCCGGAGTGTTTTATGTTGGGCCAGCACACCAATAGCCTTGAGAATTGTTTAAATGCATCAGTAATACAGCACGAAAACCCAGCACCAAGATAACTTAAAATACAATATACAACACCAATTAAACACTTTAAAATCTGAGAGAATATAAATAAATATAAAATCAAAAACATAAAAATAAAATTAAAATAATAACAAAATGCACCAAGATTCGCACGATACCTACACAAATATAACAAGAAAACACAACAAATTCGACGAAATTGAAAAAATTAATAAAAGTTCATTAAAATGAAATTTAAATCGAAAATTTGAATTAGTAATAATTCAATAAAAATCTTAAATAAAAAATTATAAAAATAAATCAAAAAATAATAAAATTAACGAATAGAATTTACTAGAAAATAACAAGGTCGAATTTTGTTTTACTGCATCAAATTTCACACGCGAGAAAAATAGGTATAAATACCGATGTGTTTTCACAAATTTTCAGTCTTATTTTTCGGAGAAAAATTTTCATTATAGAACTGTATAACTGGTTGTATAACTGGTTGAGAGCCGTGCATTCAGGCAATTAACACGGGTAAGTGTTTTGCCTGAACACGATCACTCTCAACTGGTGCAATATTATTAGTTGATTTTTTCGAAGAGAATTGATGGGTAATTTTTCAATTGAATTTATGTATGACTTTTCAGATCGAATTAATGAATGATTTTTGTTTTGCAAATTGAAGTTATGGATAATTTTGTTTTTCCAATTGAATTTATGGATGATTTTTTTGAATCAAATTTGTGGGTAATTTTTCAATTGAATTTATGGATGATTTTTCAGATTAAATTTATGGATAATTTTGTTTTTCCAATTGAATTTATAGATGATTTATCGAATTAAATTTATGGGATTTTTGAAGTAAATTTTATGGAATGGATACAATGAATTTCAAATGTATGTAGCCGATGTAATATGCTGAATAAATATTTTATATCTATAGCCTTAGTGCATCGAAACTTTTATTCCAAATGCTATGGTAAATTATTATTTGTTATTCCTTTTCCGGCCCACAGCCAACACATAACGCAAGTAAATAAAATCTACACAGTGCAGATGCATGTAAGTGCGTGGAAAATCGCCAATGATATGTACCCGTGAAGGCTCAGCGTGCGGAACGCAGGAGTTGGAACGTCAATATTATCCGTACATAGGGGAAATTGGAGGGTAAATGAGTAGTTTATTGGCTGCTCCTTCACCATCCGTTTCCTGTAAAATTGACATAAATTTTTAACAACAATCGGCTCAAAATCTCTAACACCGAGTAGTCCAGTGGGCACTCATTAACTATGAAATGAACATAAATAGATCTTAAGGACAAAAAGAGGGAATGGGTAGCGGGGAAAATTGCGAAATCGTTGCAACAGTTAAAATGAATAGCCATCGGAAAAAGATTAATCCGAACGACCAAAATCATGAAAAATAATATTTTTAAATAAAAATTAAATAATTTAATTTGAGTTGAGGCGGAAAATATGGGCGGGACGCTGCTCAAATTTTCCGAACTAATTCAAATACTTAACAAAAATAGTAACGTAAAAATGGAATGCGTAAAATAAGGGCGGAACGCTGCTCAAATTTTCAAATTTACAAAAATACTTTATCAAAAACCGGAAAAAATAGGTGGACTACGGCTAATGTTGTATATCAATAAACAATTTTTAACGCTGAGGAATAAGGACGGATCCCTACAAAATCTTAATAATAATAACGATAATGATAAGAGTAATTTTAATTATAATAGTAATAATAATTATGATAATAATATTGATAATAATAATAATGATAATGATAATAATAATAATAATAATGGTAATAATAATAATAATCATGGTATTTGTAGTAATGATTGATAATAATTAGGATAATGATAATAATAGTAGTAATAATCATAGCATTAATAACAATAAAAATAATGGTAGTTATGGTAATAAAAATAATAATATAGGAAATGGTAGCAACAATTTATAGGGGTAATACATATAATAGCAACAATGATAATGCTAGTAACAATGATAGGGAACATTGTAGTTATAATAGGGATAAGGGTGAAAGATATAATGTGGGTGTATTTAACATAACAAAGGGTGTACAGGCCAAAGAATAATCTTCGGCATGGTCAACGATAAGAAGGACTATGGGAATGGACATAACAATGAATGATATGAGAGTATAGGTTAACATTTGAAGGAGATAGGAGAATAATGGGACCTAAGAATCAAAAGCGAGCGCAGGTCTTCTATCGACAGCTCGTGAACCCGAGGGTTGTCCGAGCAACTATAGTACTAGCACATGGTACTCAATTTTTGCGGGCAATCCACCACTTGAACACATTACCAACGTTGCTTAGCAACGGGTGCCAAGTGGCGGTTAGAATCATTTTGTATGGCGTTACGAGGGCAACTAGAAGGATAAGCAAGATTTGAAACCCTGTAACCCACCATTACTATTGCTAAAATATCATTATTATTCACATTTTCATTTTTATTATTATTGTAAATATTACTGGCATATTGTTACCATTATCATAACTAACGATATAGGACTATTATACCCAATACCCACCAATGTTCCCACTATGGCTCGACATTACTATCGTTATCATTTTCTTACTGGCATCACCAACACTATCATTGCCAAAAATTTCCTTTTATTATTATTATTAAGATTATTACCACTAATATGTTATTATTATTATTACTCTTATTATTATGATAATGATTATTATTATTATTCATGTCATTATCATTGTTACTATTATTACCAGGATTACTTAGAAATAATTCCCATTATTATAAAATTTATTATTATCATTACTCAGTGCTTGCTAATGATATGAATATTAGTAAAATTATCCTTATTTATAAGTAGTATAATTGTGAGAATGAAAAATAAACACATTAGATTTATTAAAATGAAAATACACCAAAAATTATGTCACCTGCAAAAGAAAATTAAAAATTGTTATAAAAATTTTCCAACTTGCGGGATCTCCTTAGTAAGTTGTTTCTGAGTATCCTGTGAGTTAATAATGAATAAAATAGTTAATAAATGAAGGGTCATACTTGGTGGGATAAACTAACGAAAGGGAGACAACCACAATTGCCCTGGGGTACCGTAAATTATCTAAAAACATAAAAAATAAATTAGAAGTGGATAAAAATAAATTTACCGATTGTTGACTCATTGCTAAGGCAACGAGTGAAAAGCAAAAGATAAATTACTTAAGTGTAACAAAACAAAACTAAAATAGAATAATAAAATTTAAATTGTTGGAGAAATATTTTTTTTTAACTTGCATTTACAATAAAAGATTTTGTAAATCCTCTTATAGGGGTTTAAATTAAAAATTTTATATTTGAATTTAATAAATTTAAATTTTGTAAATTAGCTTCTTAAATAGGAAAATATAAATCTCGTACTATTATTATAACGTTAATAATGTAATGATTATGCACCTACCCCTGGTTATCACAGGCATTGTCAATGTAATTGTTGCTGGTGCCTGTTATAATTAAGTAATTAACCTACCCATCTCTCCCCTCATCCAGATGACATAACCCTTGTCCTGAAGATATATAATCATACTAACCTTTGTTATATGGACATTATAATTTATAGAAATAAAACTAAAAAGAAATTTTGTTTAGTGGACCCACACAAAAAAATGTTGGAGAAATTTCGCAAGGATATAGCCGGATACCACCAAACCGCAATAGTACAAACCCAGAGGGCGGAGGCCATGGTGCGGAAGTGCCGCTACATGGAGCAAACATGGCTTCGTCCCGAGGCAACAACCAAGTTGAGGACGGAAATAGACACATTGAAGGCCCAGTTGAATCAGAAGGATGAAGCCCTGCGGTCGGCCGAACAAAAGACCCAGGAGCTTGAGAAGCAGGTAGCTGAATGGAAGCTTAGGGACAATATCCGTACAGGCCTCATACTGAGTGGTGTCTCGCTTTCAGAAGAACAACAGACCATAGTGCTGAGGAATGTCACCGAAAAAGACGATGGCATAAGGACCATAACCCCAGGCCCCTCCCATACGTCAGAGGATTTACCAAAAAGAAATCGTAGAAAAAATTGTCCAAATAAAAGAGAGGGAGCGACAGTCTAGGTTAAGCCGAGCTCGCCTATTGGGTCATATCTTGGACGCCATGGGATTTTAATTTACCCTAACTCTGTGATCATGTATTTAATTTGACCTAATTTATAGATGTTAATAGCTTATTAATCGTAAAATTTATAAATGTTAATTGTTTATTTATCTTAAATATAATTTATTATTGTTAACTTTAATGTCGAACTGTTATGGATGCTTGGATGGATTTGAAGTTGTTGAATATGGAGTAGCTGGGGATCAATTGATTAGGTAAAGTATAAACTCATAGGCAAGAAAGGGATGATCGAGTAGAGCATGAAGTCTTCTATGACAGCTCATGGACCCGAGGAAGGTTAGGGCATTAGCAGTTCTTGAGAAGGAGCTCACCTTTTGCTAACCTTCAACCCACTAGTTCACAGTACCAACGTCAATTTTGACGGGTGACTAGCGGTTCAAAATTCTTGTGCAGGCGCTGAGTGGGGATAGTAACCCTTAGACAGTTCAAACAATTTTAAGGACCCATCAGTGCCCAGCAAACATAATAATTATTATAAATTGACTTAATGATGAATTTTTATTCGAGGATTTCTAGAAATTGAGCCTGAAAAGTTTTAAAGTCATTTACCCCATAAAATCGTAAATTGGATTTAACGAAATGATTATTTATCATCCGAATTGCCTGAAAATGGTATGAAAATAATCATATAAAATTTATCATTATATTATTAAATTGAACAACAACCAATAATTATTATGATTTCTCGACACAGTTTCAAAATCAGATATTTCGTAAATTTTCATTTTTCATTTCATTTCTTTTTTTTTCTTCCAATTGGTGATATCAAATTTTATTGATTTTTTGTTTACTACTTCTCATTCTTGACGCATACTTTTCTTATTTGATAATAAAATTCACTTCATTTGGTTTTTTTTTCTTTGAATTAAAATAATGAGCAACAACATTCTTTGCATAGAAATATATATTCTTCTCTTTGATTTATTCTAGTGACATATTCTTCGTTCTATTTATATTATTAAATTTTCCTGATGATCCTTCGCTCTCTACAGAGGGTTTGACGTTGAGGTTCTTGGAGAGGAGATCTGACCCGGCGAACTACCATTCACTTCGGGTACCTCCCACACCGAAGTACTAGTTC
The DNA here is from genome assembly GCA_022537955.1 of Schmidtea mediterranea. NCBI lineage: Eukaryota > Metazoa > Platyhelminthes > Tricladida > Dugesiidae > Schmidtea > Schmidtea mediterranea. Next base: position 43,649,564 of record CM039680.1, read on the forward strand.
TAGACTAGTTGGTTGATTTTGATTTTTATAACTTGCATGTATGTGATCATATAATTAGTAATTTAAAGATTAAACAATAATGGTCAATAACAATAATAACAATAGTAAATAAAATAGACTTTCTCATTTACTATCATTTGGCTTTCAAATTTTTGAGACAATAGAGAGTTGACAATTTATGAAATTAATGATAACATTTAATCATAACAATAATAATAATAATAGTAAATGTAATGAATGATTATTATTAATACTCCAATATTAACTTTGTTGAAATTTATTACTCATAATGGAAAGTTGGTCATGAGGCATCTCATATAGGCCATAAACCATGGGGACGAAGTTTTCATGGGACTTGGTTGAAACGAGGAAATATTTTTGAATTGAGGTTTATTAAAAATTTGACAAAGATAATTCAACGGAAACATGTTATTAAAGAAAAATTTGAACATTTGACCATCAAAGGTCTACATAAGTATGGCATAAAAGTTTCACTTTTACATTTGAAAAAATAAAATATAGCAATAATAAAATGTAACAAAAACCTCACTTTTAGAGTTCTCCAGAAATTAGGAAAAATGTTTGAAAAATTTAAATTCTTTTCAGAAATAACATTAATTTATGTCGATCTGGCATCGACTTATATAGAGGGGGGGTTTACACGCATGTTTTTTGATGCCGTAAAACAAAACGCCTACACGTTTTTACCATATTTCATCACTTTTCTCCTAGTTTACAGGTTTTCGTGATTATTTTTAATTAATGTTTCTAATTATATTTCAGGCTTAATTCTCATATTTATTTTCTAGAATATAAGCGTTTTCGATGAATTTGGAGCCAAAGTGATGAAATTGGTAAATTTTGTTAGTTTTTAATGATTTTCAATTCGTTTTAAATGTTTTTATTTATTTTTTAAATATTTTTTGCATTTTTTCACCCTTTTGCATACTTTTTGTATTAATTAATGAAAATAGTCTATATTTGATGATTTTTCTTCCATTTGGACTTTGCGCGCGCCAAAATTATCAGATGTCGTTCCAGATAAACAAAAATTTTTAAAACCTTAGTTTTTACCCAACACTTGCGAGTGACTAAACAATCGATTAACTAGTTAATAGTAGTAATCTTATTTATGTTGAGTACCTGAGAGGTAAAAATAAATAAGATTTGAGGCTACTTTCGAGGGGATTCGAATACAGTCAAATAAAATGAAACGAGGTTATAACGATGATCAAAATGAAGTTAAGAGGTCAATTAATTTGAAGTCAGATTCCACATTTGTCCCACCAATCTGGCAGTTTTCTGGCCCGTTCAGCTTTTCCTGGCCTAGGCTTATTGGATTTAGTCCACGATGAAGGTTCTGGGCCTTGATAATTTTGCTTCTGGTTGTTGGCGTCTGCACTCAACATTTGACTCGGGAAACATCTCATATGTACAATGAATTCATTCTGTGCCACTCCAGATACTATCTTTTAGTTTTAACTCGTAGATTTCTTTCTCCATGACCCGCGATTTTCCAACCACTTTAATGTATTGAGCCTTCAAGAGCTCGTTTTGTTAGGTCAGTTTCTTAGTGGCGCCCGATCGCATTCATGACACTTCTTGTCTGTGACATCGTCGGATTAGAGAACTTGCTCGCTGGCATTTTTGGAGTGCTTTATCGTGGTAAAAGACCAAAAGTCCAAAGGTTTGTTCCTACTTTTCGGATTTCTATCTTTCTTTTTTATTAAAACTCTAAATTCAATTTAGGCTTCTAAAAATTATCTCGTTTTCTATAAAGTTGGAGCGAATTTGGTAACTTTTGATAATTTTTTTATTTTCTTTTGTTTTGCTGTTCTTATTTATTGTTTTTATTTAGTTTTATATCTTTTTCATTATATATTTACTATTTCTATAAATTTTATTATTTTTGTCGTCTGATAGGTGATATTTCATTATTTTTTGTCTACTAAATTTTCCAACCCAAATAATGATCTTGTGGGCCACTTTGGAAAAGCATCATAACTCCGCGGGCCACATTTAAAAAATTCTTCATATTAGATTTAGATACACTATTTACATTTTTAGGAGTTTAAAATTGAAACATAATTTGTTAAGGCGTACTACATGCATCGCGCGGGAAGCAGGTTGGACATCCCTGACATACAACATTAATATATTACTGATAGGAAAAAAATTTAGCAAGTAAGTAGGTTAGTTTGCATTTATTTAACATAAATGTCTGACGCATTCACTTGACAGTAATAAAAAAATTAATAAAAATTATAAAAATTAATGACAGAAATCTAAGACTAATGATTTATTCAGTTATGAACTTTCGTAAATACTTATAATTACTTAAACTGTTGTAAAAAGTCATTGTTAGATAACATTTATATAAAGCACTCGTGCCTTGCACGTTCTTCTTTCACAATGCCACAGTTCTTTGCTAAATTATAATAACAATAAATCTAATAGTAAATATAATTAATTAATAAATTTCTCAATGTTATTTTACTGATTTTAAAAAGTTTATAATATATTTAGTAAATTGAATTTATTAAAAATTTATTAATATAATTTATTAATCACTTGAAAAAGGCTGTTCCGAAAATTCGTGAATATCAAAAAAACACAAAATTTATTGAGTTAATTATTAAGTTAAGTAGTACCGTTTTATCCGTACCATTTTGTCAGGTCATCATATAATTCTCTTGCCGGGCCTTGATTTTTGGTCTACCTTGGTGGAAAAGTTGATTTCGTATTTCCTCAATTCCAGGTGCTTCTTTAGTAATAAGTTAATAAAATTTGAGATGGTAATTTAAGTAACATTAGACAATAGAGCCACATCTGGGTTATCTTGATCGCGTTAAACTCTGGGGAAACCCTGAAATTCTTGTTTCCGTTCACCTTGACCCAGAGCTGTGATAACCAAGTAGTCCCAGATTTTGTTTTTTGTTTTCTTATATAACAGAAAAGGAATATCAAAGTTTAATTTTATAAAGAAAATTCTTTTTTATAATTAATTGTTTTTCACTATCCTTAGACAATGATTTACAAATTTCAACGAAAAATGAGATTCATTGTTGTTTGTAATTATGCAAATCAAATAGAAATTTAAGACAGAGATCAGTATACAAAAACAAATTAAATATAACGGTTGGTTTAAAACAAAAAAACAAACAAAAATTGATTGGGCAATCTAAACAAACTACTGAATAAAATAAACATTATAAACCACCATTTTTTGTTTGTTTAAAATATTTTTTTCAAAGTCCGATCGAAATCCGAGTTGAAAAACTGAAAATGACAATGATATATTCGATCAAAAGTACCGAAATCAAATACAAAAATAATTTTCACATCATTTATAAATTATTCATGCTGCAGACCAACCTCAACATAATTGTATTAATTTGCATAAATAAATATAAATATAAATACAATTTAAAGTTACACCTCACTCATTTTGATTTTAGAAAATGAAAGTATTTGTAAGTTTATTTTATATTAATTATGATTTTATATAAATAATGGAATATTGACTGTTTTATTATTTCTAAAATCATTTAAAAAAAAATCAAAACAGTTTTTTATTTTTTAAAATATTTTAAATAATTATCAGAAAGAGTTGGTTAAATTTTTCCCACAATATCTTATCCATATTTTTTCTAACCAACTCCCCCTTTTAGGCTAACAAGTCACAATAATGAGTATGATTATTATTTAGTTTTTTTTTAAAAAACTTTTTTATGTTGTCGGATTTGTTTTAGTTCTGCAAATGAACATTTGACTTTTTATATAAAAAAGAAAAATCTCACTTCCTCGAATTTGTTTTGCTAGTATAAGACTTTTGATGACTGACTAAAGATGAAAACACGATTTTGAAAAATATTTTGTTTTTGAAATAAATGGAATTTTCATAAACAATAATAATTTAATTTCTTACACTTTTGCTGTTATCAGATACTAAAAATCTGAGAAATAAATATATAGAAAATAAATTTTCACTTTCACTCATTACAACCAAATATGAAAATTTATAAATTTTTACCTTTTGGCTGCAGATAATTTTTTAAAAATATACAAATAATATTTATAATTTTCACCACAGCATTTTTCAAATGATTTCGGAAAGGCTGTGGCGAAATTTCGTGAATACCATAAATAAATATGATTCATAGTCAAAATTTTGTAGAAAATACAATGTTTTTTATAGATAAAAATAAAAATAAATCAGTGAAAAACAAAAAAAAGTCCCTATAATTTTAAAAATTTTGATAATTACGGTTTTTTCAAAAATTAATACAATTTAAAATTCATCAATTTAAATATTTATTGTTATTTATTTTCAGTCTGAAAAAAGATTAAAAATTTTAATTCTATGTATCACAAATTTCTGACTTTGTATCTATTTAGTTAATTATTTTTTTGCTCAAAGATTACATAAAAAAAAGATTTTACTGATAATTTTATTTAGCAAATTTTACACAAAAAGCAAATCAAATGCTTATATAACATTATATAAATTTATATAGCATTTTAAGAGACTACGCAAGATTATAACCATTAAAAACAAAATGTTTATTATTTTTATTTATAACAATAAATTAATTTACTAGATTTGTTGTCTGTTTACAATAATAACTGTCCCTCGGTGTTCATCAATCATACATTGTGCTTATCCAAACCCTTTCAAGCTAGATGTTGAAATCAAAAATAATCTAACAACATTTTATGAAAATAAAACATCGGATTCTAAAGTAGAAATAAAAACCGCGATAATATTCGTGGACATAATGGACCAGTTTATTCTCGTCAATGACTCGAATAAAAACACTCTCTACTCTTTGATTCAGACGATTGAATTCGACGGGGAAACCTCGAAATGCTCAGATTTCGAAAACACACTCATGTTTAGCAAGCTAAACATGCTATTCGATGAAATGACAAATCTTCTCGAATCAGAATGCGATCAACCGAAAAATTTGTTGAAGAACTTTCAGTTTCAAGAAGACGTTGAAGAGAACGTTGGCAATTCGAAAGCCATAAATCGCATCCAAAAATTGCAAATTTATTCATTCAACAAGTTTGGCGACATTGACCTCATTCGTCACACTGTCAACACGGTACGAGTGGAGAATCATTCAGCGAGATTGAGCTCAGTTTATGAAGCGATTTATAAATTCCCAAATTCGGCGATAAAAATACCGAAATCTGTATTCAAAGTAAGACCGGCGAACAAATGCCAAAAACTTGTCTTTTGAATAACCATTGCTAAACTTTCATCTTTTTGGTACACTTCATTTACAGTCGGCTATTTTCAAATAACTGATCATTATTATACAATTTTTTGTTTTGCATCGTTTATATTATTGCTTTTTATGTTTATGATTTTTCAATTAAAAAACTTACTATCAGCATTTAAAAATATTCATATAAGATTTTTCATTAATTAGCGTGACCTTGAAAGTTAATAGTGATAATTTCTATATTTAATAGTGTTTTAATTTATTTTGATTAAAATTAAATATTTGATATAAATTTTTATTGAAGCTTGATTATATACCAAATTTAAAATAATTTGGAAAATGAATATTCAAAAAATAGGATAAACTCGGATAAATCCGTGATATTAAGAAATAATTTTAATTTTAAATACGGAAAATTAAAACATGGTATCATTTTAATCAAGTAATTCTTGTAATGAAAATTCTTATATATCACATGTAAAACTTAATGGCTACGTTTTACTTTGGGTCTCGCGGATTTATCCAAGCTTACCCTATATTGCATTTTGAATTATGCAAATAACTTTTGTGTCTGTTGCATCTATCTTAAAATATTTAAAAAATAATAATTTGTTCTAATATGTCAATTAGCTTTTGGTTTTTTTACCTGATGATGACAGTAAATATGTTGAGATATTTCGTGAAAAGTATGTTTGAATGGCGTTTTCATTTAATTTATATTTTCTTGTTTTAATGCTAGAGTATGTTCTGAAAATTATCCACATATAAACACATTGTCGTCTTAAAAATCTCAATTTAGGACATTTTTATCTTTGATATAAAAAATAATCTTCTTAGAATAAAAGTATAATAAACTAGAACATGTGCACAAATAAATATAAAATTAAAAAAGATAAATTAATTGATTTATTTTGACATATAGATAGACACCAAATTTATTACAAAATAAGACAATAAATAATGTTTTCAAGCCGGATATCGGGATATTCGATAAACCGAACTATCCAGCTACCTTGATTAAAAATCTTACTACTTACATTTGAAAGGTAAGGGGCCACCTTCAATCCAATCAGATTACATTCGATTTAAAAATGTTCTCAATAAATATTTCACATTTAATATCTTGAAATGGTTTTAATAATATCAATTTAATAAAGAAATACTTTCAAATATAAATCATTAAAAATGAAATGTTAATAAAAAAATAATTTCACTGATAGATTTATTGATAAATTGTCACATTTCCCGGAAAAAGTTAAAGATTATATCACAATGAAGAGGAAAGACAGTTATATAAAATCTTTCAATGTATGATACATGATGAATTTCCTTTCGATTTTCCGCCTTCTGAATCAAGCTCTCGTCTTATTTTGTCAGCCAATTTCCTTCGACCAATTGACACGAGAGCTTCGTATAAACCCCTCACAGGGGTATCTTGCGATTCGACCCCGTGAAACCAAATGCACAACACTCTGTAACCATGATATTTGTAACTATTGTCTTCTGATATTATAATTAGATAATGACCATGAAATAGAATAAAGGTACTTGTTTGTTGGTATTCAATGGCCAGAATATGTTCGGGCTTGAATCCCCAATAATGAGCAAGTTTTTTCCACTCATCAAATCTCAAATTGTTGAAGGCAATTTTCCACAAATACAATTTGAACTCTTCTGCATATGGCTAAGTTGAAAATAAATTTGTTAATTGTGAACAAATTTAAACAAATTTAATGCGGGAATTAAATTTTAATCTGACTCTTCGTGTTTAATGGGTAACAATAAATACTAGTAACAAGTCGACCGAGCTTTCTAAAGCTTATAGTCTAAGTAAAAAAACATTGTTAAAACATACATTTTTTTAAATATTGTATTTTTAAAGCTCATGGTTGGTGAAAGAGGGATGATTATACTTGTATTGTACTACCAGGTTACGCAACTGTTGTTCTGTTAGCCCCTCCAAGCGATGATACGAAAAAATGACAAACCGAAATTCCCAAAAATTTATGTATTTGAACAAAAATCGATAATTACTTTTTAGTCAATAAGTCTTACTGTAAGGAAGGATAATTAAAAAATATTTTATAATTAATTAAATTAACCTATTATGTAATAATATGTCAAATTGTAGTTTGAAGATCAGAGGTTGGTTATGATTTTTAATGATTGTGTTTGAATGGTGGAATGTTTGTGTATTCTGTATCAATAATAAGAAAACCAATAAATTCCTACACAATGAAGAGCTATAAAAGAGTGTGTTGAATATTAGTCGTTGAGATAATATTGTGTACTTATGTCTCTTTTTAACACTTACGTTTATTAATTAGTCACCAGTTTTCACCCGTTATATTGAACTTAATTAAAATTTCAGAAATTATTTTCAAAATATTTTTAACGTTTTTAAATTTACGAGTAACAAGTATTAAATTGAATTTAATAAATTTTAATAATCCCTTGCCAAAGTTAGTAATTCGTATTTTATTGAAAAAGCAATCTGACATGCTTACATTTTTTTGTTTTAATATTATTTTACAGTTAGGACTTTATTCAAATCAAAATGACGGTTTACAAAGAATATTTAACAGGAAGCAATTCAGCAGCGTGAAAATATTTCCTACTTGTATGAGAAAGGCAAGACTGCAATAGGTATTTGAGATGGAAAGACAGAAGGCCTGTAAACTCACTTTTTTCAATAAATAAAATTCAACTAAAAAATAAAGCTAATCTGAGACTACGAATACATCAGGTGAACCACCGAAGAAAAATGTTACAACGTTAACAAATTTTTCCCTTCTTTGAAGCGTAAGCAAAATGCGCTTTCCTCAATACTTTCAAGTTTAGCTATAAGTTCTCAGGGCTCTAACTTTATTACAGTCAACATCGCTTTTAGTTTTACGTTCAAAAATGCACGAGACAGATATTAAATTATTAGTCAAAAGCTTTTTGAATGAAGAAACATCGTTCGGAATTATGCGGACTGATTAATTCTAATAATTTGCTGAATTTATAGTGAATTTTTATGATTTCTATGAAATGAGTTGAAAATAATTTTTTTTTGTTTAGAGTTAAGTTAAGATTTGTATGTCGAATTGTATTAGATTTGTAAATTGAAATTGCTTTTTTAGATTGATAAATTTAGATTTAGTTTAGATTAATTAAAATTTTTACAATTTGAAATTTAAAATTTTTTCGGATTTAAAATTTAGTGTTTTAATATTGTAGTAAATAATAAAAAGGTACGAAAGGAGTTGTAACCAGTAGTTGAAAAACAACATTGACGTTGCTGTGCAATATTGCTCATCGTAGGTTACGAATTCTGTGAAATATGGATTTACTGTTCTGTGAACAAGACGTTACAGATTATACGATTATTCTTGATGTTATGTTAAGAGCTGACGGATACCAAAAAACTCAATGATGCTTATGATGAATTAAATGCAAAGAAATTGACTAGAAAAGATGTATGTTATTTGACAAAAATTGTAAAAGAAGGAGGTTAAAGCTTTACAACTACACTAGATGAAATGATGCAGAACGGACGAGAATTAACATATTATTATCCACATAATAGGGAGCTAGCACAAAATGGCACTTTATGTTTTTATATATATCGGCACCGATATTCACGGGGCAATCCAAAAAACTTGAAATCTAGCCTAGGTTCAAGTGATAGTGCTGACAATTAATTAAGCGAAACAAATAATTACCTGGATAAAGTTAATATTAATTTGTATAACTATGTTTTTAATTTGAAGCCAAAATGAGTATTTGGTTCATTGTTACTGTTTCAATAGTTGTCATAAGTTATTTCACGGAAAAATGCTTTAATTGTATTGCAGTTTTTATCTCATTCGTGAGAATCTTAAATCTAAAATGTACAATTTATTATTCTTTTCCCTACAACTTTGACCGCTGTCATTTTTTCCGCCCACCCATAATAGTATTGTATTATCTACAAAATAGCTCAGATAGAATCTCTTAGTTCAACAGCGTTTCGATTTTAGTTCCAACAACTAACTGCCGTAAGTTAATTGTAGATCTTGAAAGATTGAGTACAGCTTCAATAGTTCCCGAATTCGACAAATTCCAAGAAGTTTTTATGATTGAGAAGTAGCTGAAATTATTTCTATGCAACCGGTAACTACAGCAGAAGAAAGTAAAAAAGAGAAATGATGCCATGGGACGTCCAAAACTAATATTACATCGATTAAAATCATTGTCTTCAAAACTTTTAAAAAACGATCTTTCCATTTGAAGATAGTGGCTTAAACGATGATAATTTGAAGAAAGTATTTATATATTTACAAACAATAAAGCCAGCTAGCATTGAGTCAGAAAAAACTTTTCGCCTGTAGGGTTATTTTGTAATAAGTTATGAATTTCTTTGGGTAAAAACGCGTTGGACGAGCTATGTTTCCTCAGAAAATACTTTCAACAAAAATAATCTTTATCAATTGATATTTTTTATTTACAAGCTGTATTAATTTCCTTTTATCGGTATTTTTTTAATATATGAATTACTAATAACGATATACCTGTTACTAATAAATTCAATTAAAAAACTAAATTTTATGAATTTAAAAGAAACTTCAAGTTTTTAATTTATATTTATTTTTAAATCGGAGAAAGTCAAAACGGGATCGGGAATTAGAACTGCTATTAGAAGCCCTAATTTATACAAAATGGTTTATGTTTTATAAGCCTTAATCCTGGAAATATCTTTGGTTCATATAAGAATTCGGTTTTATTGATAAATGTTGTAAATTAATTGTTTCCCAAATATCAACAGTAATTGAACACGATTGAATTTGAAAATCTTTTAAGTTATAATGTAAACTTTCAATAGGTTACTTACAATCCATTACGTGATTGGATATAATATCCAGTTCTATCTGTTGCGGTTTACTAGTAGGAAATTTCATAAAGTGTATTATATAAATGGTGGCCGGACAAAATGGCATTGACAAAATTGTAGTGGAAAATGAAAATGAATTATACTTTTTATATTTAAAATTCTCACGAATGAAATAAAAACTGCAATACAATTAAAGCATTTTTCCATGAAATAACTTATGACAATGAACCAAATATTCGTTTTGGTTTCAAATTAAAAACAGTTATACAAATTAAAATTAACTTTGTCCAGGTAATTATTTGTTTCGCTTAATAAAATTATTTGTCAGCACTATCACTTTTTTTCAAATTTTTTCGAATTGCTCCATAAATATCGGCGCCAAAATATATGAAAAAAACTTAAAGAAAGTACCATTTTGTCAGCGTATATTTTAGTCCTGGCACCATATAAATACAGATATTGTATACAAAATATTGATTGAAGTTTTCACTTATTTTTATTGCTATTTCACCCCATGAAATTTGAATAGCAATACTCTGTCACAAATACAGACTAGAATAGATAAAATAAGAAAGAGAAAAGATAGATAAAAAGATAAACAGAAGAAATCATCAAAAAGTCTACCAATTAGTGATAATAACGTATTAATAGAATAGAACTCAAAGTGAACTCCTTATTACGGATGTCAGGCGACGCAAACATAAATTTATTCATTTATGAATATTAATTTCAATATATTATTTTATATATGTCTAAAATTTATTTCCCACAGATCTCATTGTATGCCACAGACTATTTATAAAGTAACATTTTTTGATGTTTCATAAACAATTCTCGTAAACAGTAAGAGTCAAAACAACCGACAAACTTGAAAATTGTCTGCAAAAACAAACAAATTTGTTATTTTTGTTTTTTGGCTGATTTATTTTATTTGAGAAAAATTGACGAAATTAGTGGAATTGTTTTTAGTAGAGTAAAAGTACTATTCGACAGAGGAAAGACTTTCTATTCCAGGAAATTTTTCAATCCATAACACGAAATTACCTGATTAAATTCTTTTAACGAATAATCTGGATCATCAAACACAGCTTGCTTTGATTCTTCCAAATGAATGTTGTAGACATTGAAATAATCTGACGGTTGAAAAGCATTTACAAGGAAATCCCCATTAGGTTTATTCTGATTAGCAAGCCTTTCTTCTTCTTGTTCTTGAAGTTCCTAAAAGATATACTCATTAGCAACTTTGAGAATAGTTTTAATTAGATTCTCCAACCTTTTTACGCTGATTAAATCGTTCCGCTTTAATAATCATGTCTACCATGCTGATATAACTTCCTCGCGCTGCCATTAATAATGGGGTTTTCCCTGTCTAAAATATTGATAAATGTAGAGAATTTTACCAAAAAGACGTAAACTAATTTAAACATTATTTTATTTATTTGTCACATGGATTGTATTTTTATTTATTCATTTTATTTAATTAGCACGACACAGCGTTCATCCTACAACAGTGCCCTACCCCTCTCAAAACAATTCAACAATTTCTTGGTTGATTGTCAGAATATAAATTCATTTTCTATAAAAGGTTCTATACAGAGACCAAAGGAAAAGTGCAGTCACAATTTTGGTGCCAACGTTTATTTTTGAGAAAAATAATTTTTCCGTTTCCCTGCGTATGGCGAGTATGTCTCGTCATGACTGATACTGAGTTACGTTGTGTTTTAATGATGGGTCGCGTAGATATATAAAAAATATTATGTACTAAATAAATTTTTTCTAGCATATCTACTTCACCGGAAATAAGTCATTTCGGTGTTGAATTTCCTAAAAATAAAAACCAAAAAGGGTTAAGTTGAAAACTACCACCTAGTTAGTTACCCACCTATTTCATTACTAAAAAGGCCGATTTAGCTAGCATATTAATCGTTTAAATAAAAAAAAATTTAAGATGTTATACACAAAATATTTTTCTTTTTCGTAACCACATTTTTATTTTAGAATCTTTTCCAAATTTTTATTATAAGCAAGCACAAGCCGTATTGGAATTTCTATAAAAAATATTTAAAATTATATATAGGATTATTCGTAGTAAGAAGGAAATTATAACCGAAATTGCATGAAACAGTTAAAATGGCGTTTCAAAAATATAATATTGTTGAAGTTATGTAAAACAGTGAAGAAATTAAATATAAATATCAATTAAAATTTGAGTGCAAAATTAGGTGTAAAATTCAAATTATTTGCAATTTCAAAACAAATCTAAAACTCAATACATTTCTAGAGGAAAAATAAGTAGCAAACTAAAAGTTAAAGCCTGATTTAGTAATTTACAATTGATGAGGGATTTTCAGATGATTTATTTACAAAAATACAAACTAATTAATTGATTAAAATCTTGTTGACAATATTAATCGGTTTTATGTAAAACGAAGCCACCGAATTCGAAAGTCATTATATCGGCCTATCACAATCTAGTACTACGATAATTTATTTTACTTTTGTGTTTAGATTTGGGTAACAATATATAAAAGCAAAGAAAAATCTTTTATTTTTCACTATTAACCTATTTTCAATTTATTTAATCTGTTTCTTTTGAGAATATTTTGTTTTATTTAATAAATAAAAATTTTGATTGATCAACAGTCTGAAAAAATGAAACTTTTTGGTCTATCAAAATAATATTATTTTTCTAAATGATAAAATGAAACCCAAATATATTTCTGCTAATTGTAAATTTAATAAATATGTTTCCTGGTAATAAATATCAAAATTTATCCATAACCACAAACAAACAAACAAATCAATAAAACATAGAAAACAGAATGAAAATTCCAAAAATATTTTCCATAATTCTGATAATCCTAAATAAAAAAACTTATCTCTAAATACATTGTTTTTCCCTGGAGAAAAATTATTTAAATATTTAACGATTTTTACCGAATTTTTTAACGATATATCGATATTTTTATTTCATGTTTGAGTTGTGCAGAGCACCTATGAGCACTGATAGGCACTAATAGGCCTTTCTTCGGGAATGTTCAATTTATTGACTGACATTCACTGAATTTTGATCTAATATTTTATCGTCCAATTAATTCAGAAGATCAAAGAACTAATTTCGATTTCAATTAATTGGTGCCATGTTCATTAACTTTGAAATAATTCCTTCCTGTTGGGGAATTTTCCATTTTCCAATCAGTCCTAATTGCAATTTTTTTTATGGAATAATGAAATTGGTAGTAATAAATCTTTAATAATAAAATTAATAATAATAATAAATTAAATATTATTATTATTATTATAATAATATTAATAATAACAATACTTTATCTATATTTGATAGATTTGCACCACGAAGCAACAATATCTCCACTGAATCACATTTATTTTGCTCCACACCGGCATGAAGAGGAGTTTGCTCTCTCTGACAAAGAATTATTTAATTAGTTCTGAAATAAACATCATACATTATTGATGATATCCATATCAGCATTATTGTCGAGCAGTAGAGTCACCATTGATGGGAGATTTGATAAAGTTGCAATATGAAGAGGTGTATTTCCTTGCTAAATTCATAAATTAATATATTCTGATTATTACCAGAATTTGTACAAAATCAGAAGCTAATCTGAACACCCATTACAAGATTTTGCTTGACCAATGCATGAACCGATATTTTAGACTTAAATGTTTTGATTGGTTAATCTTAAATTCTTATTGGTTGAAAAGCAATTTACTTACAAACAATACACATACAGATAAAAAATACAGTAAAAATAATCCTTAAAATTAAAATCAAGTAAAAAAGCAGCAATGTTCGCAATTATTAATATATTTTACAATAGAATGTAATTTTTATAATAAATATTTAAAACCTTTAATGACTTTTTAAACAAATAAATATTGTAGTGGGTTTTCAGATTTGCTTCCCAGTAACCACAGTAAGATTTTTAAAGAAAATTATAATTTTAAGAATAACATGACCTTAAGATGTATATGTCAACACAAAATTCAAATCAAATTAAAGATGATTTGCAAGTTTTAAAAATTTATTAAATAGGGAAATTCTTTATATTAGAAATTCAAAAAGCACAATTATCAAGGAAAATAATGGTAAGTTACTTTATGAAATTTCTAATATGAAATGGAACAAATGTACAGAGATTCTAATTCTTAAATACTTCGAAATCTATTGTGTCCTAGTGTCTGCAGAATCACGGTTTCGAATTTTAAATTCAAAAATGATATTTTGTTGTTCAATATTATTATTTTAAAATGGGTTGATATAATATAATACGTATTAGCAGTTTGATTTCGTAAATTTAAAACGTCCATTAAAAACTAAATTATACTTAATTCCAAATTTTATTTAAAAAAACTGCAAACAAAACAATATTAAAACAACGATCTAAAGTTGTTTTTATTCATAAATGTTTTTTAGTATTTCTTTTAAGGATATTTTAGCAAGCATGAATTAACAATTGGATAGGGAATATTAATACACAAACATTCAATAAATATTTAATATATTTAAATTACAAACATTCCTAAATATTAATTTTACAATCAAGCAATTTCATCATTCCATAATTTAACTTTTAAATTCATTTAAATTTATCATTATAATTTTATTAAAATTCGTTACATATTTTTAACACGAGAATTATCTTTTCGATTTAATTATCCTCACATAACGAATGTTTGCAAAACATGAAAAGTGCCTGTCCGATGTCTAAATATACACATTGCTTACTTTTGTACTTAATTAAAAAAAACATATTTTATAAAATGATTTAAATGATTTAAAAATATAAAAAATGATATTAAAGTAATAAAAAATTAGTACTTTGTTTAAATATTTAAATAAAATTCATATTATTTATCTTAAAACGTGTGTTTAAATGGTGCCTTGTAATTAAATTATTGACAACCTTATTTAATTATTAATATTACGATATATACGTGATTTATTATTTGTAAGGCGCAAGAATACGGAAATATGTAATATAAATACAAAATTAAAAAGTATTTTATATATATAATTATAAATTAAGCTCATTCTATGCCAATTGCTCATTTTTTGCTTAACTGCATTATTGACAGACTTTAAATAATAGACAACATTGAAGGCACATGTCATTGACATATATATGTTTTTAGTTTAATATGAGTTGGTATATTAAACTTGCTTTCTGTTTTAATTTTGTATCATTCGTGCACATAATAATAAATAATTTAAAACTTTATTTTGTTTTTTAAAAAAAACTTAAATTCTGCTAATTTCAATAATTTCTCACTATTATGTTGGTAAATGTAATTATTAGCTACTGTAGCTTTCATATTTATAACATCCATCAATAACACTACAAAAAATAATTTATTTCAATAAATTCAAATAATCTACTATTTTTCAATATTATTCAAGCACACAATATTTTCGAGGAGTTTTTCTTAAGTGTAAACTATTGATATGTTTTCAGAAGGGCAGATTTCATTATTCATACATTCAATTCACATTTATATACTAAATTTATTATTTTATATTTAAAAAACATTTGAAAATTCTATTTTAATTCTATTTTACATAATTAATATTTACAATTATTATTTAATTTTTAAATAGATATACTTACAGTAATGTTTCATTTTTTATTCGGATAACGCTTGAAGGGGTCTCACATACAATATGGGGACAAAAGATTTGGGCTCTATATAACTATCAAATTGTCACTGGATATATATAAATTTATAATAATTATTATTTAGTAACACTGGCTAATAGAAAGAACTCCTGAATATGGAACAGTTCTTATCAAATACTGTCAAATATTTTCTAATTGCATCAATTTTAGAAAAATAATGTTTAAATTTATTTACGAACTTTTAGATAATTTATTAATTATAGCTGATAATATATTTATCACAATTTTTATCAATGAATAATTGTCTTATTTTACTTGTACACTCAACGGTCTGTAAATTATTTATAATTCGATATATTATTAATAATATTAATTAATTATTATTACTATTATTATTTTTAATAAATAATTAAATAAGTTTGGCAACGATTTTATTAAAAGAAAACGCTTTTCAAACACTCGTTGTACGATATATTTTTCCAGTTTAACTGCCATCTTCAGGCAGAAAAACTAACTAAAATATTATGGATTAATATATATAATTTAAACAAATTATTATTTATTTATATTAGTTATATTAATTATTATTATTTTTTTTATTAGTATTATTAGTATCAAACGGTAATTCCTTGGTAGCAACATACATTGATATATCAGATAAGTGAATAACAAAATAAGCCATTGCTGCGAAGTAATAATTATATCGTTGAAAATAGTTTCGATTATTAAATAATCCTCTTCAGTTTCTTGCGGAATTGTATCATCAATAAGAGAGTACCAAAATACGTTCTGATTTTCCAATAAATTAATTTTTTTGTTTTTTGGTTTAAATTTAAAATTTTTTCTTCCTTTTAAAAATATTTTTAATTAAACATTTCCAAATATGATATTTTACTTATTTATTATTGAATTTAACATTTTTTATTAATTTTAATTTTTAAAACTTAAAAAAATTTTAAAAAATCTTTTCAATAACTTATTTTGTTTCATAACTGTTTTCCTTTCTTAAAATCTCTTTTTTTCTACGAATTTTAACAATAAAACAGTTTTTGCAGCTTTGTATAATTTTTCCTCACTTTATCATGGCAAAATTAGCATATTTTGTATATTCGTAAATTAACTTCCTATAATAATTAGCTAGTCTTAAGAAGCTTCTTAATTCCGTTACACATTTTGATCTTTCAGAATTTTTGATTGCTTTTATTTTATCTAGATTTTCTATTTTCTGAAATACTTTCAATAATTCCTGATAATATTTTTCTTATGTTTTTAAAAAATCAGGATATCATCTAAATATACTATAGCCCTTTTCCAATTCAATTCTGCGAGTACTTTGTCCATCAATCTGTTCTTATTTGAAAATCCTGCTTATATTTTCGAGTCATCTACTAGGTACACTTGGTAATACGCGTTTCAGGGTCACTCGTTGAAAATTATTTTGCACCATTTAATAAATTCAGTAATTCAATAATATTTGGTATTGGGAATAATGATCTTCCAGTTATATTTTTCAGATCTCTATCGTCTTTTCATTAACAGATATTCTACGGTAATTCACATTCTTTAATGATTCTGTAAATTTCAATTTCATTAAGTTACTATACAATTTTATCTAACAAATGCACAGGCTGCCTCCTTGGATTAAACACGATCAGTTTATTCAACATAATAATCTCACAATAGATATGTTGTAGATTTTGATATAAAGATTGTAGAACAAATTTTTAAGAACTTTCAAGGGTAAAAATCAAAGTAAAAATATTTAAAATAATTTTGAATCTAAATATCGAAAAAATGATGGCCTATTAATAAAAACTCGAGAAAGCCAAATAAAGGAAATATATTTCGAGGAAATTATCCTCATCATCAGTATGCCATCATAATCTTTGTTAAATGTTATATACGGAAAAAATAATGACGTAATAGCTACGATTTAATGATTTAATTAAATAATCTCAATAAATTTGTCTCTGATTGAACGTTTATTTTAGGGGATTGCGATTTAATCACCAAAGCCTCACTTAAAATTCTTTCCTACTTCTTACACAAGTTTTTATATAAAATTTTAAAATCTTTTTAAATCTAATGTATAAATTTCCATGAAATGGATGCAATGGCATATGCATTGGAGAGACTTTCCATTATTTTCACACACGGGTTCAGGAACGTAGCTGATTGAGAGGCGTTAGTAATATTATTGATCATAAAAAAATGTACAAAGTAGTATTGGAAATATTTGTCATCTTAAGAGAAAACAGATGAAAAAATTGAATAGAAAATAAAGGATATAATACAATTATTTGCATAATTCTGTTATCATATGTTATGATTACGTAACAATCTAACCATATTTTGACAATTGATATCTGCTCCCGCTTTAATAAGTAATAAAATGATATCTGCAAAACTCTTCTGGGTTACTATGTGTAACGGAGTGAATCCATTCTACCAAAAATATTGAAAGACTTTTCAAAGACAAATTATTACCCCTGTTGGTTTAGAAAGATTTGCACCCTGTTCAATTAATAGTTCGACTATTTTAATGAAACCATTTTCGCAAGCATAATGTAGCGGTGATTTGTCTGAGCTGTCCTATTAAATAGAAAGCACATTTAATACAGAGTGAAAAGATTTTAATTACCAGTTTGTTCATTAGTTCTTTAGGAACTTCCATTTCAATGAGAAGATTGAAGATATTTTCATGTCCATTTTTACATGCCAAATGCCATGCATTTTTATTGGTCTGAAAATATTCCAACTAAATTTATACAGAAATTTAACTTTTAACACCTTATCCAATTGTGAAACGTCGATATCCTTTTCAATAAGCGCTTTTGCACTCAGAACACAATTTTTCGAGACTGCTAAAAGAAAAGGTGACATTCCATTCTGAAAACTTTTTTTATTTTTCCTAATTTAAACAAATTCTTACATAATCTTGATCATCCAATTTAAAATGTCGATGTTTACGGAACATATACTCGAGGATGTTTACAAAGTTTCCTTCTGCTGCAATGTGAACAATGTCACAGCCTTGCTTCAAAATAACTTTATTAAAATGTTAAGATGAAACAAATAATTGGTACTTTATTTCTTTTACTAATTACCGCGCCCTTTTCAACTAAAAATTGCACCACTTCTAAATGTCCAAAATACGCTGCCCAAAGTAATGGAGTCATTCCATACTAAAGTTTTCGAAAAATCATAAAACATAAACAATGAAAATAATGAACGAATATAAAAAAAATTTAATTTTGTAAATCTTAATTTAATAAATTGCAAAGTTATTTAAATATAGTTAAAAAGTTTAATATTTATAAAACATTTTTTAAAATTTTAAAATATTTAGATTAATTAAAATGTTTAGTTTAATTGGAATATTTAATTAATAAAAAATAATTTGTTTAAATAAATATAAATAATCCATAATATTGAGTTGGTTTTTGGTTGAAAATAGTTTTGAAGAAAACAGTTAAAATGCCGAAATATATCGTACGAAGAGTGTTTTATAAGCGTTTTCTTTTAATTATTATAATAATTATAATTATTATTTAATTACAATTATTTTTATAAATATAATTTAGATAAATAACTGTAAGACAATTTCCGCATTATTTATTCATAAAATGAAATATTTCGACCTAAACTAGATTCTGATTACTCATAGACAAAATTTAACAATTCCTTCGGTTACTGGTTCTTCTTGTCTCATTGATATTTTCTCTCACTCAATTGTTTTTAAAATATATATTTATTTCTTTATAAAAAAGTTAAAAATTCATTTCTTTGTCGATAGTGGAATCATTTATATAAATATAATTTAGAAATAACTTTGTAAGCCAAATCTCAGAAATATTTATTCATAAAATTAATAAATATTTATTATTATTATTATTATTATTATTATTATAATTAATATTATTATGTTTAAATGATGATTCATTGATAGCAGCATAAATTAATAACAGATAAGTGAATAATAGAATAAGCCCTTGCTGCGAAGTAATAATTATATTGTTGAAAAAAGTTTCGATTATTTGTTCGCTTATCTGTTATATTATTATTATTATTATTATTATTATTTATTATTATTTATTATTATTATTATTATTATTATTTATTATTATTTATTATTATTATTATTATTATTATTATTATTATTATTATTATTATTATTATTATTATTATTATTATTATTATTATTATTATTAAGCAGTGTTTTGTTGAATGTTGCACTTATTATTGAGTTCATTAATAACTATGCACTATGTGAAAAACGTGAAACACTTTTTAAAATTAAAAACGGTAACCTTTGTTTTAACTAAAGCATAATCTATCGATTAAATTCATTGAAATTTATTGAATTATAGATCGCAGAAAATTCACTTATTTTCTCAGAGTGAACGGCCATAAATGAAATGAGATAATAATTTCGGGCAAGAAAATGTCCCAAAAGAATTGCGATAAATTTACTTTTTTTTAATGTTAATAATTTAATTAAAATGTTTTACTTTCTGGAAAATTTTGAACTGGGAAATTGAATAATGAGTTGCCTAATTGTGACGTGAAGAAAACGGATAAGATAAAAGAACTTCTTTTCTTGTTTTTTTAAAAGGGTTAAGACGAAATACGTTGTGAATATAAGAAAATATACACGAATTATTAATTTCAATTAAAAAATTATTTTCAATCATAACTACCAACATCCGTAAAATAAAATATTAATTAAATTGAGAGGTACAAATTAAATTTATACTTGGACTGTTTCTTGAATGGTAATTGGAAATGGTAAGGACAAAGTGAGGAGGATGATAATTCTGATGTGTTAATTATATTTGAGCATTTACTAAGCCACTAAATTTTTATAAGCCACTAATCTTAAGTAAGTCTTTTTTACCTTACTCTTAGAATGCGGCCTTTTTATTTTCTGCAACTTTTTCATAAAATACCGTTTTACTTATTTTTTATAAATTTTTATAATTTTAAATAAAATTTACGACTGAAATATACGATAATTTTTCCACAAGTAATGGATATATTGGACAAAACCCCTAAAGGGTTATTAGTTACCTTATTTCAGGAATTTTTCATAAAACCGAATGGTTAACTATAATTTGGTTATTGCATTTGAATTATAATATAAATTGTTGAGTGATTTTATTTTTTTATTTTTCAATAACACAGCGAGTCTGATTATATCTTGATTAAATATCATAAGTTCTTTAAAAATACTTTGTCTGGAATATCCACCGAAACCTTTCCTTCAACTATGAGAATTCTCGTAGCTTCTATGTGACCTTGACTAGCAGCCATATGTAAAGCTGTTCGATCTAGATTATTCTTGCAATTCAAATTTGCAGCATTCTTTTTAATAATCTTTCGCAGCAACATTTCATCATTTTGTCGAGCGGCTTCATGAAGACACAATTCATTTTTCGACACTATAATCAATTAGGTACATTAAAATAACGATAAAACCCCAAATATTATTGTTTCTAAGAATTAGAAAAAAAACAAACACAAATATAAACAATATGATACAAATAAAAAATAATAATAATAATTAATCAAGAAAAGATGCAAAAATTTTATTAATTGAAAAACACCAAGTAATTAAATTGAACGTCATCTCTGCGCTCAAGTTTCTGAGCATTGATGACTGAATGGATTGACTCACATTAATGATAATTTTAAAAAGTGTACCAGTAAAAATAGTAACTATTGCAAACCAGTAACTTATGAGACGTTGTTGATAAGACTGTTAAATAATATAATTAATTTTCAAAATGCTCAGACTACAGGAAGTTGAAATATATTTAAATAATTGAATGTTAATTTTGAATATTAAAAGTTTGATATAATGCTAATAATAATAATAATAATAATTATAATAATAATATAAATATAATTTAAATAAATGATTCGCTTTCAACAAAAAAGTTTTTAATAATAATAATAATTTCCATGAAATGAATAGACTATCTGAATTGTCCACGCTTTCCTATTTTTTGATTAAATCTTTTTAATGAGTTTTCTCAGTTATTCTAATCGTGATTAATTAGCCGTGATTCTGAAATTCCAAAATTATATACAAAGTATATTTTGAGTAAAAATATATGATTAAACGTAAAATGATGATTTTGAATCAATTTTGATAATAATTTCAGATAAATGTAAAAATAAAATTAACTAATTTTAAATGTTCAGCGTGATTAAACAAAGAGGTAAAATTGAGCTTAGTAATTATTAAATGAGGTTAGGTTTCGTTTATTCAACTCAATTTAAAGGAGAGTTTTAAACATTCCTTGTCAAATTAATACCCTTTCCTAACAGGTCCATATTCAGAGGCTGAACAAGTGAGTCTATTATCTCAAAGCGCATACTTGATGTTCAAAAGTCTTAATAACAATTTGTTATACTCCACATTTGATATTGTATTTAATTTAGACAAACTTTAAACGCAACTGAAGGATTGGGTGGAAGAGCACTGAGTTAATGAATTCCAAAGGTATTGGATTCAAACCATAAAAGTGCAATATTTTATATTGTCTTTTACATGAGCAATGAGAAATTTTACGTTTTTTCGAATTTGAAAAGTTTGAAAATTTTAAATAACTTCCTTTCTTTTAAAACTGTTTTTTCCCTTTTTTATAAAAAAATGGATTTTATAAATTTTTAATCTTGATGTTATTGATGTTACTTGATATTTATATAATTATAAATAATATAAAAAAGAGAACAAAAATACTAGAGAAATATAGAAGAAAAGGTTTGTTTGAATATCCAGAAAAAAACACTAGAAGTTTAAAAAACAGAAAATGTCAGACAAGAAAAACGTCCAAAGTTTCAACAGAAGAATTCAAATAAATTTCCAATTACAAACAATTCAAAAATCCAATCAACTCAGTTCAGATTTATATTATGGAAATAAATATTTATATGAAGTTTTGATTTGCAGTGTATATAAAACTTCACAACTGAGTTTGTAAGAGATTAGGTATTTTTGAGTTTCAAAGGGTCTTCATCTTCTTGTGATCGATTTTCTTATGCTAAAATCGTTCAAATTTCTAAGTCAAAACTGATGACCGAAACACAAGAGAAGAAAGACTGATGTTTTTAAGTATTTTTCGAGAAATTTTGATATCCTTCGATGAGTTTATGAGAGTTTCCTAAAGGAAAACGTCACATGGATGTTTAATTTCGTTAAGTTTTATTAAAAAAAATTTCCACTAGTACACGATTAATGACAGTATTATAAATAAAACTTCAAAGATAAAAACTAAAAATGTCAAAGATTTTAAAAGACCGCTCAAATGACCTAAAGCCAGTGTTATCACAAGATTTATTACAAATATTAGTAATTAAACAAATTATTTATTACAATAAATTCAAAAACGTTTCTATATTTCTTTAAATTCGAATTTTTTTCAATTCTGTTCAATTACACATTATTGTTTAGATTTTAAGATTTTAATTTTTAATATTCAGACCTTACATAACCTAGAAAATAAAATTTTCAAGAAAAACAGAATTTTTTAAAGACAATAAGTCAAATGATCTAAAATAATCATATTCAATGACATTATATTCACAGAAAATCCTCTAGATTTGAAATAGCTTAACGGAAAACTTTTCCCATTAAATTTATAAGACTGGACAATTCATGAATAATTAACTAAATTTAAACATATTTATTAACTATCCTTATACCCGCCAAAAACAAAAAAAAAAGACTGCGGCAACCTTTTACTAACCTAATTCAACCTAACTTAACCTAACCAAATTTAACTTACATACTTCTTAAAATAATTTCTCTTCTTTTTTCCAAATTCGAAATCGTGATTCATCATTAGTTTGTTAAAGCTCGGAAATTAAAATCTTCTTTCATAAATTCGTCTAATTCATTATTGTCTTAGTATTGGTTCATTGTAGAATTCAGTATTTCCTTGGCCATAATTCAGACAAAACATTATTTTATCAGAAAAGTTTGACTTAGATAAAACGATTTTATTTTCATTATATTAGATTAGATATATAATAAAAATATTATAATAAAAATAATAAGATGTTGTTTTAAATATTTACAATTTGATATTTAAAGCGTCTTTCATTTATTAATGCGACCTCGAAATTTAAGTATTAATTTTACAGTTATAAGCGATTTATTATAATTTGATTTGGGTCAATTATATTTTAATTATTCATAATTTGGTTCTGAAAATGTCACAAACAACTAATCGATTAGACTCTTAATTTTTATTAAATATTTAATAATTTAAATAAATTAACAATCAAATTAAAATAAAGCATTTACTCCTCATGTCCATTAGAATAGTAGCGAGTAAATATTTAAACAGGGATTTTTGGGGAATGCAACTGTAAGTTATGTTGCAGCACAAAATGGTGAAGCCTTCAATTTAAATGTTTCATGACATTTGGCCGGAGTCATTTGTTTTAAAATCCGAGGTTGATCAAGTGATAAAACAAATTCATACTTTCAAAATTTAAACAAATCCCCACATAACTTTAAAATCTTTTAATTTAAACAATATTAGATACATTTTTAAATTAATTATTAATTTTTAACAACTATATTACATCGATTATTCTCTTTATATAGGCAATACAAAATTTATTATTTAAAAATTTAGCAATTGACATACAATTTCTGTACCAGTTATTTTGTTGGTTAAAAAATTCCTGGATTTATTGGGATAAAATTTATTAATCCCGATTCCCGGGATATAAAGTTTTAAAAATTTTTGCAAACTCTATTTACAATATATATATATATATATATATATATATATATATATATATATATATATCAGGCAAACTTACTAACATTCTGATGCTTGTAATGATGTTACCATATCACAATCGTCATCCTTTCTCTTAGGCCCCTAAATTGAAATAGATTATATCAACGAAGTTTATAATATCCTAAAATACAAATAATAAAACAATATATAAACTATAATTAGCCTTCATTAACACATTGACTATTAATGCCAAGGTTTGTTACACTAGCTTTCATAAAATACCACCAGAAATGACAAATATTACGAGCAAAATGGTACGTTGAATGTTATAATTGTCATTAAATTTATATTTTTTAAAGGTTTTTTATTTTTTTTCATTTTTTATGTTAATAATGTTTTTATTTAAATTAAAGCTTCTTATTTATTATGAATTTCAGGTGAATTATGCTTATTTTTTAAAAATTAAAGATTTACTAAATTTTTATTTAAATATTGATTTTTATGCTTTTTAAAATGCTTTAATTTTATGAAAAGTGTAATTTACGAAAGATGGTGTAGTTAAATTCTTTTACAGTCAACACGTTCATATTACTAAATTGGCTGTTGCTTCTGTCACAAGAACCACTGTAGAAGAGATGATTTATTCTTCAAGGACCAACAAATTTCCGGGCCAGAAAACATGTTGGAAAACAAATCAAATTACAAAAATCTAAGCTGGTAAAATCTTGTTTTTCTTTCGAAGGTTCTTAAAAAAGCACGCGTTAGACAAATTTTTATCAACACAATACATAATGACGCATAAGTAATAATAATAATTGTGATAATAATTAATATTAAGTTCTATGATTATATTGTAATAGAAATCAAGATAGAAATCAGATATTATTATTGGCATTTTCTTTTAATTAAATTGTTGCCAAATTTATTTAATTAATAATAATAATAATAATAATAATAATAATAATAATGATAATAATAATAATAATAATAATAATAATAATAATAATAATAATAATAATAATAATAATAATAATATCTTAGAGACATCTGTTCAAGATATTATTATTCCTCATAATACAAATCGACTTTTATGGAGAACTCAGAATATGATTAATAGGCCAGAAACAAAATGGCAATTTCTTCAAAATCAAAATGATTTTTAATTGATTTAGTAGAAAATGTCAATAAAATCTAAAAATGTTCAATATTAAAAAAAAAATCATTAAAAATTTAAAAATCAATATTTTGAGATAATTAAAAAAAAATTAATTTACCTTTTATATTGAAATTTAAACTGTCATTTGACAATAGAAGTTATTGTTTCAATTATTACAAAATTACTAATTATCATAACCATCACAACTCTTACAAGAAATTAAAATTTTAAAGGTTTATTTAACCTGTTTTCAAACAACCATAAAGATTTCATCAATTACGTAATCCATTTTCATTTGAAGTTCAATATAATGAATTCACATATGTAAAATTATACAATAGAAATAAGATATTATATGAAAGTAAGAGCAGCATTTATATGATAAAGATTGATAGTAAAATTGATAATAATAATAATAATAATAATAATAATAATAATAATAATAATAATAATAATAATAATAATAATAATAATAATAATAATAATAATAATAATCCAGTATGATACATGATGCATAAGTAATAATAATAATGGTGATAATAATTAATATTAAGTTCTATGATTATATTGTTTCTTTACCACATAAACATTATTTGACCGCATCTTTGTACCTGGTGAATCCTTTTTCTAATATTGAAGAGGGTTAATTAAAAATAAAAATAGTTAATTTAAAGACAGTCATGACTTTGTTACAAAATAATGTGTAGTTTGAGATATGTAATTATTTCTGTTGTTTTTACCAGGCCTAATTCAGGTGAGATCTTATTACATAAATTTAATAATTATTTTAGATTAATTTTGTAATTTAATTTTGAACAATTATCTATTTGCAAATAAGGCTGCGAGAAGCATGCTAGGGCCCGTGAGAAGAAAACAAACAAAAGTGAGATTTTAAATTTTAAAACTGTTACATATTTTAAATGTCAGTTTTTGAGAAATTATATCTTTATATAGTCAAAAAAACAACAATCATGATTTGGGATGACTGGATTGAAATAAGAAATTCCTTACATTACGAAATATCTCACAGCCTTTTTCAGTTTTTCGGAATAATTCTCTAACCATTGGAACACAATAAATCCCAAATACTTACAGAAAAAATAAATTTTCACTTACCATAAAAAAATTTCTATGCCCACCCACTTAGAAAATTTGATGAACTAATTTTCATGATTGAATTACATTCACATAAAGTAGAGAGGACAAGCGATCCGTATATAGCAAGGGTCGACAACCTTTTAGCTGTGGTGTGCCAAGCCACACTGCCAATTAATTCAGGGTGCCACCTTATTTTTTTTACAAATATGTACTAGTATATGCCTGTTACATCAAATAATAAAGTTCTGTATGAAAATAATTTGATCGCAAAATTATCTTTTTAATATATGTAATTGAAAAACAAACAATATAAAACTTACCCTCTCATTGAAGACCACAGTAACACATGCTTGTGATACTATTTGACGGTGTGTGGAAAATTGGTGTTTAGTAAAGCAAAAATACAACATTTCAATACCAATACAAATATATATTTCTATCTAAAAATATTAGAGAATATATGTGAAACCTCCTTTAGCAGTATGAGTCACTATTAACTAGACCATTTTACAGTGGTGTATAAAGTGCTATTGACAAATCCACCGTGTGCCATAGGTTGCCGACCCCTGGTATATAGGATTTGAATCAGATACATAACTGTATTTCTCTTTTTCAATAATAGAAAGTAATTATTTTACTCTTTCATTAAATTTTCATTAAAATTATTGGTTAGTTGACAGAAAGTTTTGTTTTGGAAATAATTCGATAAATTTCAAAAGCATGGGTTCACCAAAAAATCTTATATCATGGTGAATTTTCAGAACGATTCAAGCGTATAAAATAATTGCACAGTTCAATAAAATAACCAGAAATGCCAAGTTAGTAAAAAGGTTTTTCATAGGTTTTCTCTTTGAGCATAAAATACGAATGAGTTAAATTAAAGGAAAATTCGAGGATTTTCATAATAAAAATTTTTATAATTATTGTTGCTATATTCTGACAAAAACAATTTATTAACAACATTTCTCTGTTATATATGTTCGGTCGAGATTACACATTATTATTATTATTTAAAAATATTCAAAACATTCGTATCCATAGCACATTGTACATTAACCTTATCCACAATGCTTCACGTATCACACGTTCACAATAATTATTAAGATTTTTCAACAAACTTTAAAATCAGACATCGATTTTACTTTTACAGCCTCCATTAAGCTCACTAATTTTAGTCTAACCCTTATTATTATTAGAATTGTTATTATTATTATTAAAAGAAATTTATTTTATCATTGAGACGATACAAATTATATATTATTAAAACAAATTAATTTACAAAACATATATGCGGTAAATTATAATTAAATATAAATAAATTTAAAGTTTTCTTATTTTTACCTTGTCATTATTATTTTTATGCTTGCTTCTTTATTTTTGGAGAATAATTGCGAGCAAAATAAAGATTTTTGTAAATTTAATTTTCACCATTCATTAAAAATAAGAGTTTCAATTAACAGATAATAATCGATCAATAAAATCTTAAATAAATCTTAAATCACAATATAAAACAAATATTTGATAAAGGAGAATTATGAGATAGATGATTTGCTTTGAGATTTATAAGTTTATAAATAATAATAAACTTATTATTAAAACCCGAAATCCTAGAATGTAGTAGAAATGAATTGCTAATGGCAATGCACATTGACAAAACATGCATAGAAAATAGGCAGGAATTGCAGACATTTAATGAAGCGAGTAATCTCAATGCGTCATCGATCGAAAGCAGCTGGGAATTTGCATTTAATTTTGTTTTTGCAGACTTATTTATTCTCTACATGTTAAAGATTTACAATAATTTAATAATCATTTATTTTATTTCATCCTCAAATGGTTTTAAACAATATTTAATTTTTTTAAAACATAAATTCCTATATGAGCAAATAAAACAACAATATGAAAAAAAAATCCAAAAATTAACTCACCGAATCTAGAACTGGTTTAGCCATTTAAAATCTGAATTTACTTGAGTAAATGAAAATTTAAATTCCAGTAGAAAAATACTTTTGATATTTAATACAACTTCCAATAGTGACAGGCCGTTCGATAATAAAAACCAAAAAACGACGAATGTAGTTTATTGGCCAATAAAATTATATATAAATATAAAATAATTGTAAAACTCCAAAACAATTCAATTCTGTAATAATTTGCTGCAGATAAAAGCAGATGTTCAATCAATTACACTGAGTGTGTATGTGAGAGAGATTGTATGTGTTTCTACTCTTTATTCATCATCTAATTGGTTCATTACCAATTAACTACATTGTAATCACTTATCTAATTAGAGATGAATCAATGTTTTTATACAGATTTTTATTCCAATTTCCTTAATTTTGTTTCGAAATTGATGTCTGTTAAATTGAATCAATGTATTATCGATTAAATTAGCAAAAAATTAGAAATAAATTATATGACATTGAGGTTTTGTTTTACTGAATAAAATTTATCAATAAAATCTGGATTTCAATTTAAAACTATTATGGCAAATAAATTAGGTCTAATGAATATCGTTTTTAATTAATAATGTGCATGAAAATTGAAAATTTTTACAGTAAATATACTCATTAAATTTTACTTCCAAAATTGAAATGAAATTAAAAAGATCTATATCTAAGACGTCAGAAAGCAGCTCATCTTGAGTTCATCCGTATCAAAGGATAAATGACTGCTGAAGTGTGCAAAGAAATCGTTCTTCAAATAACATTAAGACAGATATTATCTGTTATACAACTGATGCTGCTTCAGTAATGGTAAAATTTGTAAAGTTGAACATCAGCTTTGTTATACTTTTGAAGTTCATTTGGCTGTTTGCGATGCTTTATATTTCCACAATTCAAGGTTTGTACTATAATTTCGACGATAGTAAAGAAATTGATGATGGTGGTCTGATTTTTAATATCCAATGAAGTTGATAATAATATTATTATTGGTTCTGTTATTCAAAAAGTACCGGATGTTGTGAACTATTTCTTAAAAATGCAGCAAAAAATGATTTATTACAAACCTTTGTTACAATAGGTGTTATAATTTAAATTATTATTTGTTCAGCAGATTTCGACAAATTTTATTTGGAAAATTTTTTTTTTATGTTTCGTTGGAAATTTCTTTATCAATATTCCGTCCTGGTACCATTATTTGTCATTATTTATGATTTATTTATTAAATAATAAAATCTATTCACTTTTTAATTTTTTAAAATTAATTTATTTGATATAGTGTAATTCATTGAGCTTATAATCGAGCCATTTATGTTTAGATTTTTTAACCGCGATACATTATAGAATAATAAGAATAAAAATTTCGATTGTTTATTTTTAAATAAAAGTATTTACATTAGTTGATATCTCTCTAACGGCGGAAGATCTGGATGCACACTGAGTGAGGGTCTCTTTCGAACCTTGTCAGTGATATAAAATTCATTAAAAATGTTGTGTTATTATTATTGAAAGTCGGTTCCCTCTGACTTCTCGTGTTCTTTTCGAATCAAATAAGTAAACCCAACACATAATAATTTTATTTGCACTCAATACGATTTATTTCAATATTTTGTAATTACAATTTTGTGATTTGTTTACACCCTTCAACCACCGAATTAATTTGATCACCTTAAGGTAGGTTATCCAACGGATAATCACCTTTTTAGATAGATAACTTTTGACTTTACTTGGGTTTAGATTCTTTTACTCGCCTGACTAGACTACTTGTTTGCTTCGAATACTGGCCCTTTCAGACTGTTTTCAGACAATTGTCAACAACATTTGCTGCCTTACTAAATTATAAATTAAAAAATAATTACAGTAGATCAGTGGCGCCAATTTAATATTATTTCGGTCAATTTACCCTTTTCTATTGTTTTGTTTACACGCCGCGTTTTTCTCATCTCTCGGGTTTCCAATTGCCTCGGACTTCCCATTAGTAATTAATCAATTTGTTTTTTGTCTGATTTTATTTTCTGGGGACCCCTCACTAAATTTTTATTATTATTTGTGGACTCGTCTCTCGATTTGGCATTCAACCATATCAATTTCACCCGATCAATACTACTTCAAAATTTATGTAAATTTTTTAATTAATGTTGCACTTTTACCATTTTGGTGTTTTATTGATTGTACCATACTTTTTCGCTATACCCCAACAAAAATCAGATTAAAATTATGAAATATTAATAATAATAAATTTAATAAAGTCAAGGTATGTTATGATTTCTAAAACTTAACAAGAATTTACAACAAGAGCGAAAATACAATAGGTAGTTGAGACAGTATTTCTACATAATGATTAGTTTCGTTTTACTTGTAACTTTATCTTATTACTTGGAATAGAATTGTCTGGGTTCATTCCATCTTGATACCTACATCTAAATAATCAACACTGAGGCTGAGCAGAATTTTAAAAAAAATTTAAACAAAACTTCTTTTCTTTCTCTTCCACTAAAAAACAGTTAATAAAAATTGAAATCCATATAATTCTCTCATTGTTTAACATGATAATAACAAAAACTAAACCTGCTTGCGTGCCCCATTGGCATATTTTCGATGGTAATTTAAAACAATTTGGCAATAATATTCTCGTTTTTATCTTTCTACATATTTTGGTAAAATAATTTCCTACTTTAATTTATCTAATTTCTTCCTACGCTGTTATTAACATCATTTGAATCTTCTCGTAATTGCACCGCAGTTTCTCACAAAGTGTTTCCCGAGAACCGATTTGAGAATTGTTTTGAGGTGTGCCCCAAAGTAGTAGGATGTGAGCCCTTCAGATACAAACCCCCTTGGCTTACGTAATATTATATAACATCTGACCTCTGTCCACGCTGTTACTACCTGGAGATTGACCTCTGGAAATTGACTCAGTTTCTACCTAGTAATTGACCTTTCCACACACCTACCTTATAGAACCATCCACATACCTACCTTCTAGAACCTTCCACACCTACTTCTATGACCTACCGTTCTTAAACTGTTCACACACAAACCAACCAAGGATCACCGATCAACACCGATCCGCAACCATCATCGCCCATCATCGCCTACAACTACGTCTACGACTAAGTCGTAGACTTAACAAAATCACTCACTAATATAATTTAAAATTTTATTAAATATAACAAGTTTGTTTCACAATGAAAAGAATATGCTCAACATGAAGCATGCAATTCATACTGCAATCGTAGTAGAAAAGGATGAATACAAATGTAAGTTATCAAGTATTTGATCAATCAGTCTCTTCTGCAATTGGCGTCTTCAGAATTTTCTTTTGCTTGATCTGATATGATGATTCATTGGCGTCGTCATCCGGCATGCAAATATAAATTTTTCAGTAATAAATACTACGAACTAAGCTCTGATTTGATTTTCTAAGTTTTCTAAACTCAATTACGACTTTTTCAAAGGCAAAAGTCAGGTTAATAATATTGAATTTAAAGATAAATTACGAATGTAGTCTGAATCATTTCAAACAAGTAAATAATTCTGATCTCAATGAAAAAGTTTATGTTAGTTTAAATATTCATAATTTTAAATATCGCAGAAGTCTGGTAGAATGCCGTGCACATGGTAATACCATATTTTAGATGAGTGCAGGATATTGCTCATTGCACATTCTTTAAGAACACCTTCTGTTTGAAGTGATTCAATGCCAAGTTTACAAATCAGATCATAAGTTGATGGAAGAATCGAGCCTAATGCCCCAATAATACAAGTGTAAAGATCTACCTGATAATCAAGTTTGGCTACCTGTAATTCACTCTGAAGCAAGCTATATTTTTGGCTGTTTTGAAATACTTAAAAACAATTTTGAAATTTTTTTTGAAAGTTGAGAATTATAATTTAAATTTCTAAATTAAAATATGAAAACTCCTCGATATGATTTATTTTAATATGCTAAATGTGAATGCAATGCAGTTTAACAATTAAAATGTCAAGATTTGTAAAGAGAGTGCATGAATTGTGTCTTTCTGTGTGGTTTAATGCTTGGTTTTTATTTCCGGGTGACTTTTTGGAGTGGCTTTATTCATCTGTTTCAAATCCACTTTGGGTGTCGACTGTAACACTTTCCGATTAAGTGGACCATGTGGACTCCATAGTAGCCCAGTTAACTGTTTCAAGATATCCAGTATACTAGCTTGAATTTCGGTTGGAATATTTGAACTCACCATGAATTGACCTGCTAATTCCAAAACCACTGCGACAAATATATTAAGATATAATCAGATTTTACGATTTGGTGCCACAAGACTAATACAGTGTGATAGAGTCAAAACATTTGAATTCAATCTAATAAAATCACTGGTAGAAAAACATAAAATGAAAGTAGAATGTTCGAGTTAATATCATCACTCAGCAAATCGAATGATTGAAAGGAAATTTAAGACGATTAGAGATGCTATTCAGATATCTATAATAGGCAATGAATATAAAAATTATGCAGATTTACTCCCCGAAATAGAGTTTTCATTTAATTCTACTAAGCAGGGTGCAGTAGGGTTTAGCCCAGCTGAAATTTTTTTTGGTATAAAATTATTTAGAGAATGGACACTAGTCGGGAATGATAATATTAACCCAAATGGAAATACAAAAAGAGGAAAAACAAATCAAAAAAATGAAACACGAACACATCGAGAATTCGCAATTGGAGATAAGGTTTTGGTAAGGACAGAACTACATAAGAAAGAAAACGACAGATATGAAGGTCCAGGAATAATCATAAACAATAGACATGATAGAAGCTATGTCATTAAAATGAATAATGGAAGGAGTGTTACAAGAAATGTAGAATGGTTGAGAGAATTTAAAACTATGGATAAAAATTATTTTATTGAGGGGGTTTGAGATAAATCTAATAATTAATTTATCTTTATTATAAATATGTATGTTAATTTTATTATGTTATTAATTAAATAGTATGTGTATGATTGTAGTATGTTGAAATCGCTCAGAACATGAAAAGGCATAATTTAATTATTTAAGTTTTATGGAAAAAGTTTGTTTGAATAACACATGTTTTGGAAAACCTTTAATGTCTTCTAAATATTTTATATGTATAAAATAAGAATTTTAACAACCTTAATAATAGTGAAATCAATTAGTGAAAGACAATTCAACCGTAATTATTTATAATTATTCTTACGCTTGTATTGGGAGTTGATATTTTGTTGTCATAGATATATCTTTATTTTTCTTCTCCTTTTTGTTTACGCCTAGCTTACTATTACAGATTTCAATATAAATACCATCAAACGCCCATCGCAATCTCAATTCTACGACATTATGAGTAAGACTTTTGCAATTATATTTTCATTATTTGTAGCATTTAATATCAATTCAATTAACGGCTCAAATATAAATTCGGCTTTCTACGATATCATAAAATCTTTGAACAATCTCTGCAATCTGGTCTCGAGCTCGAACAATTTTCTAGACTCAAAGACAAGTCTGACCGTGAATGCAGTATGTTCCAACGTTTCTCAAGTTGTGAATGGAAGCGCTCTAATTAATATGAAATTATTATCCGATACCATGACGAATATCAACGCAGTGGTTTTGGAATTAGCAGGTCAATTCATGGTGAGTTCAAATATTCCAACCGAAATTCAAGCTAGTATACTGGATATCTTGAAACAGTTAACTGGCCTACTATGGAGTCCACATGGTCCACTTCATAGAAAAGTGTTACAGTCGACACCCAAAGTGGATTTGAAACAGATGAATAAAGCCACTCCAAAAAGTCACCCGGAAATAAAAACCAAGCATTAAACCACACAGAAAGACACAATTCATGCACTCTCTTTACAAATCTTGACATTTTAATTGTTAAACTGCATTGCATTCACATTTAGCATATTAAAATAAATCATATCGAGGAATTTTCATATTTTAATTTAGAAATTTAAATTATAATTCTCAACTTTCATCAAAATCTATTA
This sequence comes from Schmidtea mediterranea, assembly GCA_022537955.1. NCBI lineage: Eukaryota > Metazoa > Platyhelminthes > Tricladida > Dugesiidae > Schmidtea > Schmidtea mediterranea. The sequence continues at coordinate 43,684,241 of CM039680.1, forward strand.
TCTTATTCATCTTTCATCTAATTTTATTTACTACTCCAATATCTTATTTTATTTTAATTATATAAATCAATATATTGCGAAATTATAAACAAAATATTTATCATTTGTGAATGGCTCTATATAGATTTTTTCAAAAATTCGGCTATTTTTCTAACTACTTAGAAAAAGTTTTGAAAATCTTTCGTGACCTACTTTATTTTGATTGGTTCCCTAAGGAAAATTATATCTGCTAAAAATTTTATATATATATTTTCGTGGCCTATATAAAATTTGGATTCAACCTAGATATTTTCCAGGGGGGGGTAATTGTGCTGGAAATGGCATGTGCTGAAGGTGACATATCCTACTACTATCTGTGTCTGAAATTGTGGTACTATAGGTTTCTTAGTCTTTAACATAAACGTAATTGCTTTATGATCCGTTCGAAGACAGAATCTTTATCCCATATATGTAGAGATTAAAATAAAATGTAAAAAAATAAATTGCAACCAACTCTTCATCTTAATACAATATCCCAACTCATATGGATTCATTGCATGAGAACCATATGAAATTACTTTTTCATTGCCATTTTCATCTTTTTGGGATAACACTGCTCTTGCCGATCAAGACTGGCATCAGTATCCAATATAAATTCTTTGGAGAAATCAGAGTATGCTAAGATTGTATCTTTCATTAATTTTTCTTTAAGACTCTGTAATGCTAACTCACAAATATCCGTCAGTATTATTTTATTACTGTTACTTCCACAAAGTATTTCCAATGATTTTGGGTATTCGGTATATTTTTTAATAAAACGTATCATGATTAAATCCAAATCTTCTTATTAATCGACAAGGTCAAAATTACTAAAATTATTAAAATTAACTATTATCATTAATAATTTTATCACCATTATTGTCATTATTATTGTCATTTTTTTTCTTATTGTTAAAACAAGGAGCCAATGATGCCATTACATTTATTGTTATTATTATCATGATTAATTGTTATCATTAACTGGGTTATAATTGAATGTTAAAAACATTCATGAAAGAAAATGAAATGAATTTCACCAAACTAGTCTCGAGCTAATACTTAGGAGGAGAGGCACCCGTATTGAATGGTAGTTTACCGGGTTATTTCTTTACCGCAAGAACTTCAATGTCAGACCCTCAGAAGAGAGCGATTGATCACGAGAAAAATATAAACATCACTCAAAAGTAAAAGAAAAATATATGAACTAGAAAATGAAAGAAGAATTCAAAAACTAGAAAAGAAAGAAAACTAAGATTATTACTGTATCATAGTTGGCAGAGGTCAAACAGCTATCTATGATCTCTCAATAGATATTGTGTAATTTTTACATATGCCTATTTTGCATACATAGTGTGCAGACTGTGAAGTAAGTATTAAATCAACTTCGTCTTATATAAAAGACATTTGTATTATTAATAAATCGTTGAGAACTTCTTTCTTTTATTAGTTTCCTTTTAGACACAAGCTATCGCGGCAATTAAACACTATGGATAATATCCATTGGATATTGAATAGATTTTAAAGCCCTACAACGGGCAAGGAGATATCCGCTCTTGGATCAAGAAACTGAAGCTAGTGGCTAAAATTAAAAAGATTGATGACCTGCTATCAGTCCTGCCGCTATTACTCGAGAGCCAGGCCTTTATCGTTTACGATCAATTATCGGAGAAGAAAAAGGGATCTGCAGATTCTATTGAGAGGGCTCTAATGAACGCATTCTCAATGGATCCTTTCCAAGCATTTGAAGCCTTTCGTCAGAGATCTTGTAATAAGAGGCAGTTGATGTGAATTTAACTGATATTCAACGGCCAGCCACTTTGGCAAACGTTTTCGACGAAAAATTAATAATGAAAGCGTTTGTTGTCGCAGAGGCCTGGTAGAATACCGTGCACATGGTAATACCATGTTTTAGCTGAGTGTAGAATATTGCTTATTGCACATTCTTTAAGCAGACCTTCTGTTTGAAGTGGTTCAATGCCAAGTTTTTGCCAACCAAATAAACCGGAATCTGCAATTTTATTTGTGTCACTAACAACTTTATCAAGAATTGCATAGGGACTTTGATCATTGTCCTCGTCTACTGGAACACCAAGATATTGATAAAATTCTTTTGACAACAACTTTTTGATCTCCTTTTCATTTATCAAGATCCCACCATTGATGGTAACTCTGGGAAGCTGCATGTAGCCACACTTCTCCGGTCGGTATTCAAATCCTATTTCTGTATCAGCTTCAACAGCAACATCAACAATTTTTTGAAAGTTATCGACATTGTTTGCAACAAGTGCAATGTCATCTGCATAAGCTAGAACTTGAACGGGCGAATCACCAATCATAAAAAGTTCAATACAGATCTACATATTGAGTAGTAGGATGTTACTTGACCGCACCGATCCGCACCGATCCGCACCGATCCGTACCGATCCGTATCCAACCGTACCCATCCGCACCGATCCATAGCGATCCATACCGATCCATATTGATCCATACCGATCCATACCTATCAGCGCCAATCATCGCCAATCATCGTCGTAGACTTAGCAAAATCACTCACTAGTACTATTCAAAATTTTATTAAATATAACAAGTTTGTTTCACAATGAAAAGAATATGCTCAACATGAAGCATGCAATTCATACTGCAATCGTAGTAGAGAAGGATGAATTCAAATGTAAGTTATCAAGTATTTGATCAATCAGTCTCTTCTGCAATTGGCGTCTTCTGAATTTTCTTTTGCTTGATCTGATATGATGATTCATCGGCGTCGTCATCCGGCATTGCAAATATAAATTATGCAGTAATAAATACTACGAACTAAGCTCTGATTTGATTTTCTAAGTTTTCTAAATTTAATTACGACTTTTACAAAGGCAAAAGTCAGGTTAATAATATTGAATTTAAAGATAAATTACGAATGTAGTCTGAATCATTTCAAACAAGTAAATAATTCTGATCTCAATAAAAAAGCTTAAGTTAGTTTAAATATCCATTATTTTAAATTAATTGCAGAAGTCTGGTAGAATGCCGTGCACATGGTAATACCATATTTTAGATGAGTGCAGGATATTGCTCATTGCACATTCTTTAAGCACACCTTCTGTTTGAAGTGATTCAATGCCAAGTTTACAAATCAGATCATAAGTTGATGGAGGAATCCGACCCTAATGTCCCAATAATACAAGTGTAAAGCTCTACCTGATAATCAGGTTTGGCTATCTGTAATTCACTCTGAAGCAAGCTATGTTTCTCAATATTTGCCTTATCAGTCAACTCAAAATGTGAAACAGAATCCATTGGACACTTAATATCAATTATGAATATTCTTTTTCTTTCAGTATCAGTTATTATAAGATCGACGCGTTGTTTAGAATTTAGGACAAGAGAACAAGAATGCTCAACCACGACAATAAAATTAGGATCTTTTAGATTATTCATTATTATCTTTAGGCAGTCATTGTGTCTCTCTAATATCAGTATTTGGTGAATCTTACATGACTGTAAGGCATGAGACATAGTTTCATCCTCTTTCTCACAACGTCTACAAAGTCTAGAATCCCTTTTTCTATTAGGCTTTGCATTGATGTTAAGTGTATTAGTTCGCGCTCGATGTATAAAGTTCCATGCAAATTCGCCAAGTTTACTTTAAAAATTGCTTTATTTATTTGAGGAGATAATTTTATAGACGCTGCAATCATGTCGCTTTTATTGCTCAGTTGCCACTTTTGCATATATGAGTCGTACAATGCAGAGTGAAATATCTTAGAAATTGCTTTTCGAAACTTAGTCGTAAGTATGAAAGTTCCATGACTCTTTGTTATCAGATATAAAAGAACTTGCTCTTTAACAATATAAAAAGATACGAAAATTGAGTGTTCTCTTTTAAAGTAAATTATTTAAGTACGTGCGCGTTGAAATCTCGTTTTCTTTCCACCTTGATTCACTTTAGTTTCAGCCCCATTAATCCAATCAAAACTTTGTTGTAATGTAGGCCCTTTGATTCCAAGACGAGGACCCGTTACAAACTTTAGAGAATCAATATTAACTTTTCTCGAGTAATCGCAATTGGAAGTAAAGAGTCGGAAAAAGTGCACAATTGTTTGAGTATGATATTCATCAAGCAAATCGACACACGAAGCTCCACCATTTTCATTTGAGTTGTATAAATAAACTGTCTCAGAATTGTGCGGCAAGTTCAAAATTCTTCTCAGATGGCCACGCAATTTACTTGAGTTATTGCCACAGGAATTAGTATTTCCTTGAGAAGTTGATAAAGCCATAGTTTTAATTTCACGTGTTCGGAATGCAAATGTTAGTCGAGAATGAATAAAAATCTTGTAGGCCTTGAGTTTTTGCCAACCAAATAAACCGGAATCTGCAATTTTATTTGTGTCACTAACAACTTTATCGAGAATTGCATAGGGACTTTGATCATTGTCCTCGTCTACTGGAACACCAAGATATTGATAAAATTCTTTTGACAACAACTTTTTGATCTCCTTTTCATTTATCAAGATCTCACCATTGATGTTAACTCTGGGAAGCTGCATGTAGCCACACTTCTCCGGTCGGTATTCAAATCCTATTTCTGTATCAGCTTCAACAGCAACATCAACAATTTTTTGAAAGTTATCGACATTGTTTGCAACAAGTGCAATGTCATCTGCATAAGCTAGAACTTGAACGGGCGAATCAACAATCATAAAAGGTTCAATACATGAACTACATATTGCTTCAAGAACAGGATTAATGGCAATCGAGAATAGAATCATTGAAAGAGGACATCCTTGTTTAACTCCTTTTTTGATTGAAAGATTAGGTGTTACAATTGGGCCACAGCTGTAGAAAGATTGAGTGTCGGTGTAAAGTAATTTGACAATAGTAATAAACTCTCCGCTAACGCCAATAGTTTTGAGAACATTCCACAAGTAGTCATGAGGAACACTTCCAAATGCGTCCTTAATATCTAATCAAGCAATATCTAATGGGGAATTCTTGCTATATTTCGAATGTTCAAGTGCAGAAGAAAGTATTGAATTGTGTTCGACACAACCTTCATGGACAGAGCCACCTTTTTGCCCAATATGCAAAATATCGTTAAAAATCACCCATGATGTTAGGCGTGTAGTTAAAATAGACGCAAAGACTTTATAAATAACAGACAGCAGAGCTATTGGTCGTCAAGATGAAACTTTATCATAATTATCTGTCTTATCAGGTTTCGGAATTAATATAGTCTTGAAAGTTTTCCAGCTAGTCGGAATGATTTTACTACTGATGATTTTATTAAACAGGAAACTTAACAAGATACTTTCAGGGTCAAGAAGAGTAAGATCTTTGTATTGAATACCATCAATACCCAGTGAGGTCTTATCAGCTCTCTTTAATTCGTAAATAACTTCAAACGGTAAAATATCTACAAGATTGAGAACATTTGTCGTGCTTCGACAATCTTTAAGAATTTTATTCCATTAGTTAGTCTATCAGAAATATCAGTCTTTCGAAAATCGAAAATATTACAAGTCATAAGACAGGTCAAATAGAGAAGTAAACACCAATAATTTTCATTTGGAATTATGCTAATGACATGTTGAACGTCTTTGAATTGCCGAAAGTTAACGTTCTCAATGATATAATTATTATTTCGGGCTATTAAATTGATAGTTAGATCCGGGGAAAGAACAAGTATATTAGTATTGCTTTTAAACCATTTACTTAAGAGGAATGACACACATGACTTTTGAAATTTTGGTTAAATAATAATACTGTTATTGATGTTTCATTTTTGTTTTTCAAGAGTAAGCGCAATTGCTTTTTAAAATTGATTCCCATCAGATTGTTTTTAGGATGGCCTCCACCGATAACTTGGGATACTTTGTTTGAGCCAAAAATTTGAAAATCATGCACCTCTCGTCTTATCCCATCTATAAAATTGTTAGGAAAAGTGTCCAAACCTTGACTTATAAGAATTGCATAAGCACAAATAAAAGAACTGCAATCAAAACTGTTTTCTTGATATATAAGATTTTGGAAAGTGTGACAAGATGAAGCCACTTGAAGTTTGAAAATCTTATTTAAAGCAATGTTAATCTTAAGAGTAGCTTGTTTATTTTCAAACAGATTTCTATTTGCAAATATTGGGTCAATAAAATATGACTCAAGCAACGATTTGCTGTACACAAATAAAATCCAATGGGCATTGTTTATATTTAGCGGACAAAGAATAACCTCAGTTTTAAATACTGCATCTGAAATTGAGATAATATTTTCTTTAACGTCTGAAAATAGAATATTAATAATAAAGCATGGTAAATGTGCAAATGTAGGATTACTGATATGCCGTTCAAGGTATTGGTCAATGTCATCGTCGGTAAACCAAACTTTTGGATCACGAAATTTAGTATTTTTTAATTTAGTGCATTCTGCATCAGTCTCTTCAGAGGTTGTGGCAGATTCTAAGACTGATGCTGGCACGTACCTTCACTTAGACATTGCCTTGACACTTTTAGATTTTGGCTTGTCATCATTTTTTTATTTTCTGTAATTTTTAGTTCCAAAGAAGATACAGCCTCTTCGTCAATATCAACAGGTAAAACTACTTTTTTTTCGATATTTGTTACGTTAGAACTACTTCCTTTATTAAAGTTATCAATTTTATCGGTGAGTTCGACAGAGTTAACCTGTTCTTCATAAGTTATCAAATTTTCAAGAGATTCAATGAGATCAAAAATAATCAAGCTCATTTCCTTAGTACAGTTTTTCCGACATTTCATTGATATCTGAAAGTCGTCTCTATTTTTAAGTAGAAATTTTTTCTTATCTCTAATAACAAAATACAATAATCTTTTTGTCGTAACTGTGACATTATCGTCTCTTTCAGGACGAAAATCATTGATGTAAGTAAGGAGCGAGTCTATCATACTCAATCGGTTAGTCTTTTCCGAAATTGTTTTATTAAATAAATTATTTATTCTTTTAATTGTAAGGGGTGAAATTATATTTTTTAACTTATCAATTTCGCCATTAAGTAACCACTTTTTATATTTAATTAGTTTTTCTTGACAACTAAATTTAAAATAGAAAGTAGAAGGAATTTGATCAGTTAATTCAGACCCCATATTTCAAGAGTATCAATTATCAACGAATTGCATTTTTCACTATCAATAATAGAATGTAATAGTAAAACATTACGGAAATAATTTAAAACATAAGTACCATATGTTATGTTACTAAAATATTTTATATTACCCTTTAAGTTTAAATAAGTCGAATTTTAAATAAGTAGAATAATCCAAGATTAAACATATCGCCAGAAGCATTGTTTAAATCGGTTTCTATTTTATTGGATTTTTGATTTATAATGAATTTACCATCAGAAAATGAAATATCTTTTGGAAATTCTTTATTTAACTTTAAATGATTAATTAAACTACTTATCTTATCAGTAATCTTTGTGCAAGACATCTCATCTCTTTAATCTCTGGAAAATCAAAATAAAGTTTATCAAGCTGCAATCTTGTTAAATTAGATGAACCAATATTAAAAGATTCATTATCAGCATCTTCAAAAGTTAAAAGATCCTTCATAATAAAGTCACCATCAGCATATTTTAAGTCAGATTTTACAAAAAAGTATGGTAATTGTTTTTGAAATTTTAAATTATCCAAAGTTTTATTAATGAAAGCTCCTTTATGCAATTCGTTTTTAATAGAAACTGTTTCGGCTAATTTACGTGAAAATACAAATAAAAATTTCTTTATTGCTAATGGAGCTTTAATCAGCTTGGAACAATAATTATCAGTATTAATAAGGTTGGAAATAATGGTTTTATTTTTATTTTGAAAATTTGTTGATTTTGTAATTATCTTTTTAGTTTATCATTTTTATTTAAAATACGTGGAAGGTAATTGGAGTTAAATCTTTTCATATTTAAAGAATCCTTAGTTACAGTAACTTTAAAATTTTTAAACTGTGTATTAATAGGATTTAAAGGACTATTTTCTGCATTTGAAACTTTTTCAGTATCATTAAATAATTCATCAACTGATGATTCCATATTATATTTATTTAAGACATTTTCTGAAACAAGATTATAATTCGATGAGATATTTAAGTCATCATTATTATCGAAATTAATTTTATTTAGTATATATAATTTACAATTATTGTCATTAAAATCAGAATTACTTAATTTACTCAAAACAATATCAAACTTACTATTCATTCGCAAAATATGCTCTTCAAGTTCAATTAGCTTCGCCGAAAGTGGCAATATTTTGTTTGAAAGTGCTTCCTTATCACATTCGTCGAACGATTTTTCAGGATCCATTGCATTCGTTGAAGGTGGCAATTGATTATCACCGGTGGATTTCTTTGATAGTAAATCCAACGATAGATCTGGATGAATTTGCTTCGCCGAAAGTGGCAATTGATTATGTCCGTTTGATCTTTGAGAGATAAAATCCAATAATTGCTGGGAACAAATTATTTGATTTTCTAGAATTCTTTTGAAAATAACCAGTTCTAATGAACTATTATTCAATTGATTTGATGCAAATTGAGCTTGCACTACCGAAAGAGATTGTGTCATCGTTTTGTGTGAGAGGAGAACTAAAGTTGAAATAAAAAAGCAGTCCACACTGAGAGGATAAAAAGACAAACACATTTTTAAGACAACATTTATTTAAATAAAAGCTTCAATATCTTCCACATCAGTGGCATTGATACCTAAATAATGTCCGAATGCAAAACCTTTGTTTTTACTTACCCATTGACGTTTATCATCGTTGTTACTTAAAGCAATTTTACAATTTTTAAAGTAAACAACTGATGATTTCTCGTCCCTATTCTCGTTTGAGGAACAGAAAAATGTGTATCGTTTCTATAACAATCAAGATAAGAAAGATGCTTTATTTTAGTTCCTTCCAAAGTAATTCCCTTTGCTTTATTACTTTCAGTTTCACCTAAAAGACTATAGCATTTTGGTCGTAAGAAAACCCATTCCTTATATCCAAGTCTCTTACTCTCATCTTTGAATTTACCTATTACTGAGTCAAGTTTTCTTGAATGCAAAGGATGACTAGGATCATAATTATAAGTGTCCAAAAGATTATCCGAAACCATTGCAGGTAAAAGAGTACTTAATTTACAGTTTTTAATTTCAAGGAAGAAAGACTCAGTGTCACCAGCAATAATGTCAATCCTACAATTGAAAAGATTCCTATATTTCTCTAATTTAAGATACTGGAGCTGATACATGCGTAATTTCGATAAATCAAGAACCGTTTGACCAATATAACTAGGTCGGTCTAAACAAATTAATTCTTTATTTAGATGAGGTGCTATTAGATCATCGTCAATCTTTATACACTTTCTGAAAGACGGCTTTGATGAATAAGTAACCATCTTTTCAAATGAATTACATAATCTTAAATTCATTCATTTTTTAAGATTTTCCACAGATTTTCCATAAAGACTATTATTTAAAAGTTTGAAATAGTTCTTATAAAGATTATTTGTAGCATCTGCTCTCAAACAAGTGTTTGTATCAATATACTCTTTAAAAATCTTTGCCTGTTTAAACCTTATAGCTCTATGAATCTTAGCAACCTTAACACCAAGAGAAACAAACATTTGTAGAAGTCTCCAATGAATAACATAGTTTTTCTTTTGATAATGGGTGACCATTATTTTTCAAATTTAGAATCCGGTGGACCCATCTTTTCAGGCGCCACAACAATTTTTCCAAAACCTCATGTACACTTTCAGGAATTTCGAGATCAAATATTGTAATTCGGTCACTTCAGCCCAAATTGGTTGTAATTTAAAAGTTGTTTCCAAGATTTCCAAACTCTTTGTAAAATTTTAAGAAAGATACCTTTACAACCCATTATTGAACTAGTAAATATAGAATCTGTCAAAGGAAAGTTAGAAAGAGTTTTAACTGCATTGTCTAATGATGCGCTAACAAACTGATTACTATCAATGAACCTAACTGATACTTTATCGATATGCGCTTTCAAAGATATAAACTTTTCTGTTGTAGTTGGAATGATATTCACATCCCAAGAAGGAACACTACTAAGATCATACTTCAAAATGTGATGAAGGTCAAAGTCCCTAAGATTATGAAAAATGACAGGTAAATGCTGACGATATCCTCTAACATTACGACAAAGACTACAAGCAGCCCCAATATAACGACCTGAAAAGTGTTCGTAAACTATAACACGATTTCTAATGGGTTTCTTACAAAGATAACAATTCAAGCAAGACTTAAAAGCATTTTCTTGATTAAATGATAGAGGAATCATGTTTGAATCATTAAAAAGATCAAAATAAGATTGTGCATTTGTCACCACGATTTCCTATTTCTTTTTCAAAAATTCCAAGACACACTCTAAACCAATGAAACTAAAATACGATTTAATATTATTAAAGTTATTAATTAATATATGTCCTGCTGATATTGGTAGATGTTTCCGATGAAATCTTATGTCAATGGGTAAAATTGACTCAAAGTCAGCATAAATTACAAATGGTAGGTTACTGTTTTTGAGTAATCACCAAACTCTAAATATTTATTTTGAGAAAGAGTGTATAAAGTTGTTCCTACTTGAATTTTGGTACATAATGCATAATGACTGTTAAAAAAATCCTGCAAACGAAAACCATTAAGACATCTAGGACACTATTGACATTGTATTCGTACACTAACTTTATCATTAATATGTGAATTCATTAAGCGTTGCAAGTTGAGAAGTAAAAAATATAAAAGATCCACGGGAGTCACTTTAGTGCGATGAATAATATCCAAATGAGGGTGATGAGGAACAAAATCATCATTTTCATTTTCATCATTATTAATAGCAGTTGGGTTATAAGACAAGACATTAATTGCAAGACCTGGATTCTTTTCCTCAAACCTACTTATATTGCACAATCTCATAGGACAGTCATCTATCTCATCATAATTTAATTCATACAGGAAGTTAGTATAGCTATACATTCTAGAAATAGTTCATCCACTACCCAACTGAGTAAATCTTTCTATTTTTTCATTTAACTTTCTAACTCCTTCAACAAGAAAATTATCTGAGAAAACCTCGGCGTTATTAGATATAAATTCATCTTTAGTTATATTATCTTTCTCAAATTGAATATTTAGAGCAAATTGAATTTTAACGTTCCACATATTATTATTTTCAATTCTTAGCCGGGTTATAATTCTATCTGTTAATGTTATTTGATTAAAATTAAATTCGTCAATATTAAATTTTTATACCCCACGAGATTCTCTTAAATTTAATTCTACAATTGGGTCATTACTAAAGTCGACTGAATCACCTATTTGGATGTTTTCCTCATTATCACTAATTACAATTTTTTCATTTTTAGATATTTTACGGGCCCTTAATTCAAACCAATATCAGCTTTTCTTTTCTTAATTTTAAAATCGTCAGCCTTAAAAATCAAACGAAAGAAACCTAGTTTATTCTGATTAAACTGTGTCAAATGAACCTTATGATCAAATAAGAAATCAAGATAGGGTTGGCATGGTAAGTTTTGACGAGGGACATATAAAGATTTCAATGCCATTGAACTGATGACGATAATATTTCTTCATTAGTTCATGGCATTCATCACTATGATTCACGGATGAATTGCCGTACTGAGGGTATAAATTTCCTATTTATATAAAAATAATTATAAGTGAAAATTAATTATTTTTTAAAATTATGGCGTAATTATTAAATAATTAAAAGTTATTTAAAAGGTTAATAAATTACCAAATTCGAAACCTTTAATGTGAAAAGGTTATACTATTTTCAACCTTATGTAAAAGGTTATATAAATTATGTAATTAAATATTTATAGAAATAAACATTTTACAATCAAATTATCAATCTAAACTATTTATTTTTAAAGATTTTTAATCTCTAATTTATATACCTAATTTTAAATCATTATAATAACTAGAATTTAAAAGTAATATTATTAAAATTATAAAAATTTAATTCTTTATTTAAAATATTACCTAAAAACAATTTAAAAATTCAAATAATACTTTCATTTAATTTTCACCCCATTTAATTTAGAATTAATATAGGGCATATTTGATGAAGAATTTTGAAGATTCTGATTGTTGTTAAAATTTGGAATATTTTGCATGTTTTGAAAGTTTGGAACATTTTGCATGGTAAATTGGAAATTTGGATAATACCACATGTAAGGCATGTTGGTATATGGAATATTCTAAATAAATAATTACTAAACATTTTATTTAAATTTTAATCTTACAAAGTTAGCATTCATAATCTGCCAATACATTTGACCAGGAAAGTTATTAGAATTCTAAATAAACTTAATAATTTTCAAATAAAATTTAAAATTTACAATATGATTTGTATTTGGTATTTGTTTGGAATTATTCGTATTAGATGAGTTATTATTACTGTTCTAAATAAAATAATATAAAAATTAAAATTAAAAATTTTACCATATTGATTATTGTTCGAAGCTGGGTATATGTTAAAAGTGACCATAAAAGGAAAAATATATCCTTATATATGAATAATTACGTTATTACTACTACAATAAATTAGCCAATCAAAACACGGTAAATTGCACACATAAACTTTTAATATTTCAGATAATCTAAAGTTCCAAGAAAAAACAGTTTTTATAACCACTATCATCATCGTGTTCATAATATGGACAAGATATGTTTCTTGGAAAACTCTGATATTCTTTTAATGAATACTTTACAATTCTCAAAGATAGAAAATATATTTTTAAAATCTTTTCTTTTGTTTCACCTGTCATATAGAAAATAGCTGTTTTTCGATCAGAACCGATAGTACTTAATATGCACGTTGGACAGAAAAAATTCTGACCGTTAAGTATTTGATCTTCATGATATTCGTTTGCCGAAAACACCTAATGTAATGGTCTTAAAATATTATTAGTATTAATCATACATAATTCTTTTATAACTAATCCACCAAATTAATTTTCAAAAACACTAATATCAATAAAATAACTAGACATTTTATAAAACATTTATTTAAAATCAATACGTTTATACATTGAGTTTAACCAACCAAGACAATGTTGACTACAAGTTGTTGTTAAAGGATTTTGATATCGATATTTATTGTATACAATTGACTTTCCTATTGTTTGTAATTTACTACCTAATAAAGCTGGATAATAGAATCCCATTGGATCGAAAACATGGATCTTATTTGGTTTCACATATACAGGAATCAAGTGTTCACCGCCAAGATTAGATGATTGAGTATTAACTACTATTGCATTGTTATCATCAAGATATGGAATTTTAATTAAAGGAAATAAACTAACAAACTCTTTCCCCAACAACTGTTTTCCAATTTTATCAACCTGAATAGAACTAATTAAATAAAATTAATTATTAATTAAAATCTTACTTCATGATAATCTGATTACATAGAGTTACTATATTTATACTAGTACAGTTCGATTTGCAGTAATTTGAATTTCGTTTTCAAATACGCCATGTATTATTACATGTACTGGTTCTTCAACAGCTTTAGAAAACTTTATATCCAATCGTAAATTTTCATTTTGAGGTAATTGACTTTGATTTAAATTAAAATCATGTGCCAAAACAAATGTGAAAATGGATATTTTGATTTAAAATCATCAAGAAATATTCCACAATTTAGATTTTTATCTAAACAACCAATATTTCTCACAATACTTTGCATATGTGGTACAGAAATTGTTATTTTTGAAATTTTGAGTATATGTTTCGTGATAATCTGTGTTTTTCGATAAAGATAATGAAGTGACATTATAATGTCTGAATTTTGAGCTTGAATCAGTATATGAACCGTTGTATTCAGATTCATTTTGAAAAGTTACAAGAATAAAATTAGGTATTTTTCTATATTCAAATATCTGTTCCTTATAGAAGGATGATGCACCTTTACCATTAGCAAACTGATCAATTTCTTTTGTTTTTATTGGATAAATCGCATGTTTTGAATTAAGACCAAGTTGATGACCTGCTAATACTGACGATTCAACACGAACTCATCGAATCATTAATTTAGCATCTACTAATTGACATGTTGGTTCCCCAGTTTTTAAAAATAATGATAATTCAGAATCAAATCGTTTTAATCTAATGCGAACATTGACACCAGGAAGTAAATATTTTGGTTGATCCATAAAATCAAACTGTAGTGAGGAACACATTGTAAAAACCTTTGAGTCTTTTATCCAACTTTTTCTTTCGTCAGAATTTCCATATCCCATAGGTGTAAGACAAGTATTTTTAGTATCACCGTTATAATTTTATATAGTTTCAATCATTGCTTTGTGTGCATAAATATTGTTACATCCCTCAATTTTAAAATGATTAAACCCAAGAATTGCGTCTTAAAAAATGTGTATGAAACATGTAATTGTTTGGCTTAACATCTGAAGTATCGACCAAAATTTTTTCTGTCGACATTTACAACTTTAATTTGAACAGTTAATAAAGTATCATTCAAATCCAAATATTCAGTTTGGGAACAAATAATGTAAAATTCAACATCATTTCTACTATCAGTAATTGAATTCATCGGAAATGCTTCTTCAAATGTACCATATTCAGGACGATCGAAAATGCATAATTCAGATTTACCACAAATAATTTTTGAAATTTAGTTCCTGTCCTTTCATTCGATTGTTTATATACCTACGTTTTGGCATGGACCCACCTAATGCAGTATATTCAGGCTGAGGTTCCTCACTCTTAAACATATTTGCAACACCAGGTATCATTGTTGATACAGCCGGTAAAGCTTTACTAATTTCAGACAGATCATTTGATTTTAATGATGGTAATATTTTCTTATCATTCATTATCACATCCTTTGCTGTTTTCATTCCAAAACTACCTATGCGCTTAAGAATTGGTAATGCAAATCTTCTAATTGTCCGTAACCAACCAGACCCATACTGCTTACCAATAAAATATGGTATTTCGCCACCAATTTGGCTATTACTATACAATGAAATTATATCTGTATTAATCATTTAATTTACGAAAATGTAATGTCAAATGTGTTTCTGAATTTTTTGGAAAGTTGATAAGTTTCCCACTATCATCACGAATATTAATTTCTATATTGTTTATACATGATGTGGAAAGCAATAAATACATTGAATTATCCAATACAATTTGTACAACTTAATCTTGTTCATATTTTTTTATTCCATACTGCTTTCAATAAGGGAACCGAAGAATCGCCAACCATTATTAGTTCAATAATGTTACTATAGATGAACATTTGTTGATGATGATCATATAACTTTGCTTTATAAATACTCTCAAATTGTTTCACATTAAATGTTTGATTCTCTAATCTTAGTGAACTAACCAAGTTTTTATCGAATACAATCTCTGTAATATTATCGTGAATACTGAATGTGAATATTTTATCTTTTATTTGAAGAGATGTAAAAATATGAGGACAGTTGAACACTATATAATCATACAAGTCTATATATTTGTCAAGTACAAATTATCACAAAATTAGAAAACTGATTGAATTACAGTGATATACGTTAACTTTATTTTTACTACATTATTCATATCTGTATTTGGTGGAACTACTATTTGAAATGTCTCACTGGGACTTGTAATTATTGGTTCAGATACATCCATTCTTATTGCACTTTGCGTATCTTCAAATGATATTTGGAATGGGTAGAAATTACAATAAATATGTAAAAACCTATTTGCGGATCACCCTGCAATTGTTGCACTAATTGGAAGGCGGAAAAGACGAAAGCCGATCTTCTCTAAATGCTCGCAAGATGGAGCGAAGATTTTAATTAAAAATAAATTATTTTTATTTATATTTTGTAGTCTTTTTATATGTGTTTTATGTTGGTATGTTTTTATTGGTTTTCATAATTTTGTTTATATAGTAAACCTTTTATTAAAATGATTCTGATTGAACGCACACGTGTTATTTTAATTATAAATAATGAAATTTGTAAATTATTTTCATTTTTCAGATGCAAGGACCTTTTAGCGATAAATCCGTGATGGTAAACAATCAGAACGAAACAGCTAAAAATACTCGAACAAGAAAAGATGTAAATTTGAAGACTGTTCACATATATCACGGCCATAGAATGTACTTCTTAGTGAATGAAACAGAATATAAATTTTCCAAAGCTGCTAAATTGAGTCAAACTCAATTTTCAAAACTTCATGTGAATATTACGAAGGAAGATGCAGATTCAATCAATAAAATTTTACATCAAATCAATAAGAAATTATGTTGTTGTGAAAACAATTATATTAATTCTAGAAACACTCGATATCATGACGTTTTTGAAGAAATCCAATTCAAAGAAATGGAAAGTTGGTACATTAAAATTACTATTCAAGGTTATAAAGTTGATCAAAATGAAGTTATGTCACTTATATGAAGAATTGATAATGCTAGAATTGCTATTGTTAACTAAATAGATGTATATTTAAAAATTGTTTATCTTTTTACTTTGTGTTATAAATTGTTTTTATGATTATTATATATATTGTACTTTGGAACTTAAGCATCTTTCTTCCTTGAAGTTAAAAACTGTTATGTACCAACAATATATATGATTGGGCTCTTAGTCAAAGTCTTATTTTCGGTGATTTTAGTTGTGTAATTAATAATATTGATTCTATTTTGGATGAGTGTATGAGTACAGATATTGAAACCCTTTCATATGGTTACACGATAGAAGTTGATCTCGAAATTCCTGAAAGTGTACATGAGGTTTTGGAAAAATTGTTGTGGCGCCTGAAAAGATGGGTCCACCGGATTCTAAATTTGAAAAATAATGGTCACCCATTATCAAAAGAAAAACTATGTTATTCATTGGAGACTTCTACAAATGTTTGTTTCTCTTAGTGTTAAGGTTGCTAAGATTCATAGAGCTATAAGGTTTAAACAGGCAAAGATTTTTAAAGAGTATATTGATACAAACACTTGTTTGAGAGCAGATGCTACAAATAATCTTTATAAGAACTATTTCAAACTTTTAAATAATAGTCTTTATGGAAAATCTGTGGAAAATCTTAAAAAATGAATGAATTTAAGATTATGTAATTCATTTGAAAAGATGGTTACTTATTCATCAAAGCCGTCTTTCAGAAAGTGTATAAAGATTGACGATGATCTAATAGCACCTCATCTAAATAAAGAATTAATTTGTTTAGACCGACCTAGTTATATTGGTCAAACGGTTCTTGATTTATCGAAATTACGCATGTATCAGCTCCAGTATCTTAAATTAGAGAAATATAGGAATCTTTTCAATTGTAGGATTGACATTATTGCTGGTGACACTGAGTCTTTCTTCCTTGAAATTAAAAACTGTAAATTAAGTACTCTTTTACCTGCAATGGTTTCGGATAATCTTTTGGACACTTATAATTATGATCCTAGTCATCCTTTGCATTCAAGAAAACTTGACTCAGTAATAGGTAAATTCAAAGATGAGAGTAAGAGACTTGGATATAAGGAATGGGTTTTCTTACGACCAAAATGCTATAGTCTTTTAGGTGAAACTGAAAGTAATAAAGCAAAGGGAATTACTTTGGAAGGAACTAAAATAAAGCATCTTTCTTATCTTGATTGTTATAGAAACGATACACATTTTTCTGTTCCTCAAACGAGAATAGGGACGAGAAATCATCAGTTGTTTACTTTAAAAATTGTAAAATTGCTTTAAGTAACAACGATGATAAACGTCAATGGGTAAGTAAAAACAAAGGTTTTGCATTCGGACATTATTTAGGTATCAATGCCACTGATGTGGAAGATATTGAAGCTTTTATTTAAATAAATGTTGTCTTAAAAATGTGTTTGTCTTTTTATCCTCTCAGTGTGGACTGCTTTTTTATTTCAACTTTAGTTCTCCTCTCACACAAAACGATGACACAATCTCTTTCGGTAGTGCAAGCTCAATTTGCATCAAATCAATTGAATAATAGTTCATTAGAACTGGTTATTTTCAAAAGAATTCTAGAAAATCAAATAATTTGTTCCCAGCAATTATTGGATTTTATCTCTCAAAGATCAAACGGACATAATCAATTGCCACTTTCGGCGAAGCAAATTCATCCAGATCTATCGTTGGATTTACTATCAAAGAAATCCACCGGTGATAATCAATTGCCACCTTCAACGAATGCAATGGATCCTGAAAAATCGTTCGACGAATGTGATAAGGAAGCACTTTCAAACAAAATATTGCCACTTTCGGCGAAGCTAATTGAACTTGAAGAGCATATTTTGCGAATGAATAGTAAGTTTGATATTGTTTTGAGTAAATTAAGTAATTCTGATTTTAATGACAATAATTGTAAATTATATATACTAAATAAAATTAATTTCGATAATAATGATGACTTAAATATCTCATCTAATTATAATCTTGTTTCAGAAAATGTCTTAAATAAATATAATAAGGAATCATCAGTTGATGAATTATTTAATGATACTGAAAAAGTTTCAAATGCAGAAAATAGTCCTTTAAATCCTATTAATACACAGTTTAAAAATTTTAAAATTACTGTAACTAAGGATTCTTTAAATATGCAAAGATTTAACTCCAATTACTTTCCACGTATTTTAAATAAAAATGATAAACTAAAAAGATAATTACAAAATCAACAAATTTTCAAAATAAAAATAAAACCATTATTTCCAACCTTATTAATACTGATAATTATTGTTCCAAGCTGATTAAAGCTCCATTAGCAATAAAAAAATTTTTATTTGTATTTTCACGTAAATTAGCCGAAACAGTTTCTATTAAAAACGAACTGCATAAAGGAGCTGTCATTAATAAAACTTTGGATAATTTAAAATTTCAAAAACAATTACCATACTTTCTTGTAAAATCTGACTTAAAATATGCTGATGGTGACTTTATTATGAAGGATCTTTTAACTTCTGAAGATGCTGATAATGAATCTTTTAATATTGGTTCATCTAATTTAACAAGATCGCAGCTTGATAAACTTTATTTTGATTTTCCAGAGATTAAAGAGATGAGATGTCTTTTACTGATAAGATAAGTAGTTTAATTAATCATTTAAAGTTAAATAAAGAATTTCCAAAAGATATTTCATTTTCTGATGGTAAATTCATTATAAATCAAAAATCCAATAAAATAGAAACCGATTTAAACAATGCTTCTGGCGATATGTTTAATCTTGGATTATTCTACTTATTTAAAATTCGACTTATTTAAACTTAAAGGTTAATATAAAATATTTTAGTAACATAACATATCGTACTTATGTTTTAAATTATTTCCGTAATGTTTTACTATTACATTCTATTATTGATAGTGAAAAATGCAATTCGTTGATAATTGATACTCTTGAAATATGGGGTCTGAATTAACTGATCAAATTCCTTCTACTTTCTATTTTAAATTTAGTTGTCAAGAAAAACTAATTAAATATAAAAAGTGGTTACTTAATGGCGGAATTGATAAGTTGATAAATATAATTTCACCCCTTACAATTAAAAGAAAAAATAATTTATTTAATAAAACAATTTCGGAAAAGACTAACCGATTGAGTATGATAGACTCGCTCCTTACTTACATCAATGATTTTCGTCCTGAAAGAGACGATAATTTCACAGTTACGACAAAAAGATTATTGTATTTTGTTATTAGAGATAAGAAAAAATTTCTACTTAAAAATAGAGACGACTTTCAGATATCAATGAAATGTCGGAAAAACTGTACTAAGGAAATGAGCTTGATTATTTTTGATCTCATTGAATCTCTTGAAAATTTGATAACTTATGAAGAACAGGTTAACTCTGTCGAACTCACCGATAAAATTGATAACTTTAATAAAGGAAGTAGTTCTAACGTAACAAATATCGAAAAAAAAGTAGTTTTACCTGTTGATATTGACGAAGAGGCTGTATCTTCTTTGGAACTAAAAATTACAGAAAATAAAAAAATGATGACAAGCCAAAATCTAAAAGTGTCAAGGCAATGTCTAAGTGAAGGTACGTGCCAGCATCAGTCTTAGAATCTGCCACAACCTCTGAAGAGACTGATGCAGAATGCACTAAATTAAAAAATACTAAATTTCGTGATCCAAAAGTTTGGTTTACCGACGATGACATTGACCAATACCTTGAACGGCATATCAGTAATCCTACATTTGCACATTTACCATGCTTTATTATTAATATTCTATTTTCAGACGTTAAAGAAAATATTATCTCAATTTCAGATGCAGTATTTAAAACTGAGGTTATTCTTTGTCCGCTAAATATAAACAATGCCCATTGGATTTTATTTGTGTACAGCAAATCGTTGCTTGAGTCATATTTTATTGACCCAATATTTGCAAATAGAAATCTGTTTGAAAATAAACAAGCTACTCTTAAGATTAACATTGCTTTAAATAAGATTTTCAAACTTCAAGTGGCTTCATCTTGTCACACTTTCCAAAATCTTATATATCAAGAAAACAGTTTTGATTGCAGTTCTTTTATTTGTGCTTATGCAATTCTTATAAGTCAAGGTTTGGACACTTTTCCTAACAATTTTATAGATGGGATAAGACGAGAGGTGCATGATTTTCAAATTTTTGGCTCAAACAAAGTATCCCAAGTTATCGGTGGAGGCCTTCCTAAAAATAATCTGATGGGAATCAATTTTAAAAAGCAATTGCGCTTACTCTTGAAAAACAAAAATGAAACATCAATAACAGTATTATTATTTAACCAAAATTTCAAAAGTCATGTGTGTCATTCCTCTTAAGTAAATGGTTTAAAAGCAATACTAATATACTTGTTCTTTCCCCGGATCTAACTATCAATTTAATAGCCCGAAATAATAATTATATCATTGAGAACGTTAACTTTCGGCAATTCAAAGACGTTCAACATGTCATTAGCATAATTCCAAATGAAAATTATTGGTGTTTACTTCTCTATTTGACCTGTCTTATGACTTGTAATATTTTCGATTTTCGAAAGACTGATATTTCTGATAGACTAACTAATGGAATAAAATTCTTAAAGATTGTCGAAGCACGACAAATGTTCTCAATCTTGTAGATATTTTACCGTTTGAAGTTATTTACGAATTAAAGAGAGCTGATAAGACCTCACTGGGTATTGATGGTATTCAATACAAAGATCTTACTCTTCTTGACCCTGAAAGTATCTTGTTAAGTTTCCTGTTTAATAAAATCATCAGTAGTAAAATCATTCCGACTAGCTGGAAAACTTTCAAGACTATATTAATTCCGAAACCTGATAAGACAGATAATTATGATAAAGTTTCATCTTGACGACCAATAGCTCTGCTGTCTGTTATTTATAAAGTCTTTGCGTCTATTTTAACTACACGCCTAACATCATGGGTGATTTTTAACCATATTTTGCATATTGGGCAAAAAGGTGGCTCTGTCCATGAAGGTTGTGTCGAACACAATTCAATACTTTCTTCTGCACTTGAACATTCGAAATATAGCAAGAATTCCCCATTAGATATTGCTTGATTAGATATTAAGGACGCATTTGGAAGTGTTCCTCATGACTACTTGTGGAATGTTCTCAAAACTATTGGCGTTAGCGGAGAGTTTATTACTATTGTCAAATTACTTTACACCGACACTCAATCTTTCTACAGCTGTGGCCCAATTGTAACACCTAATCTTTCAATCAAAAAAGGAGTTAAACAAGGATGTCCTCTTTCAATGATTCTATTCTCGATTGCCATTAATCCTGTTCTTGAAGCAATATGTAGTTCATGTATTGAACCTTTTATGATTGTTGATTCGCCCGTTCAAGTTCTAGCTTATGCAGATGACATTGCACTTGTTGCAAACAATGTCGATAACTTTCAAAAAATTGTTGATGTTGCTGTTGAAGCTGATACAGAAATAGGATTTGAATACCGACCGGAGAAGTGTGGCTACATGCAGCTTCCCAGAGTTAACATCAATGGTGAGATCTTGATAAATGAAAAGGAGATCAAAAAGTTGTTGTCAAAAGAATTTTATCAATATCTTGGTGTTCCAGTAGACGAGGACAATGATCAAAGTCCCTATGCAATTCTCGATAAAGTTGTTAGTGACACAAATAAAATTGCAGATTCCGGTTTATTTGGTTGGCAAAAACTCAAGGCCTACAAGATTTTTATTCATTCTCGACTAACATTTGCATTCCGAACACGTGAAATTAAAACTATGGCTTTATCAACTTCTCAAGGAAATACTAATTCCTGTGGCAATAACTCAAGTAAATTGCGTGGCCATCTGAGAAGAATTTTGAACTTGCCGCACAATTCTGAGACAGTTTATTTATACAACTCAAATGAAAATGGTGGAGCTTCGTGTGTCGATTTGCTTGATGAATATCATACTCAAACAATTGTGCACTTTTTCCGACTCTTTACTTCCAATTGCGATTACTCGAGAAAAGTTAATATTGATTCTCTAAAGTTTGTAACGGGTCCTCGTCTTGGAATCAAAGGGCCTACATTACAACAAAGTTTTGATTGGATTAATGGGGCTGAAACTAAAGTGAATCAAGGTGGAAAGAAAACGAGATTTCAACGCGCACGTACTTAAATAATTTACTTTAAAAGAGAACACTCAATTTTCGTATCTTTTTATATTGTTAAAGAGCAAGTTCTTTTATATCTGATAACAAAGAGTCATGGAACTTTCATACTTACGACTAAGTTTCGAAAAGCAATTTCTAAGATATTTCACTCTGCATTGTACGACTCATATATGCAAAAGTGGCAACTGAGCAATAAAAGCGACATGATTGCAGCGTCTATAAAATTATCTCCTCAAATAAATAAAGCAATTTTTAAAGTAAACTTGGCGAATTTGCATGGAACTTTATACATCGAGCGCGAACTAATACACTTAACATCAATGCAAAGCCTAATAGAAAAAGGGATTCTAGACTTTGTAGACGTTGTGAGAAAGAGGATGAAACTATGTCTCATGCCTTACAGTCATGTAAGATTCACCAAATACTGATATTAGAGAGACACAATGACTGCCTAAAGATAATAATGAATAATCTAAAAGATCCTAATTTTATTGTCGTGGTTGAGCATTCTTGTTCTCTTGTCCTAAATTCTAAACAACGCGTCGATCTTATAATAACTGATACTGAAAGAAAAAGAATATTCATAATTGATATTAAGTGTCCAATGGATTCTGTTTCACATTTTGAGTTGACTGATAAGGCAAATATTGAGAAACATAGCTTGCTTCAGAGTGAATTACAGATAGCCAAACCTGATTATCAGGTAGAGCTTTACACTTGTATTATTGGGACATTAGGGTCGGATTCCTCCATCAACTTATGATCTGATTTGTAAACTTGGCATTGAATCACTTCAAACAGAAGGTGTGCTTAAAGAATGTGCAATGAGCAATATCCTGCACTCATCTAAAATATGGTATTACCATGTGCACGGCATTCTACCAGACTTCTGCAATTAATTTAAAATAATGGATATTTAAACTAACTTAAGCTTTTTATTGAGATCAGAATTATTTACTTGTTTGAAATGATTCAGACTACATTCGTAATTTATCTTTAAATTCAATATTATTAACCTGACTTTTGCCTTTGTAAAAGTCGTAATTAAATTTAGAAAACTTAGAAAATCAAATCAGAGCTTAGTTCGTAGTATTTATTACTGCATAATTTATATTTGCAATGCCGGATGACGACGCCGATGAATCATCATATCAGATCAAGCAAAAGAAAATTCAGAAGACGCCAATTGCAGAAGAGACTGATTGATCAAATACTTGATAACTTACATTTGAATTCATCCTTCTCTACTACGATTGCAGTATGAATTGCATGCTTCATGTTGAGCATATTCTTTTCATTGTGAAACAAACTTGTTATATTTAATAAAATTTTGAATAGTACTAGTGAGTGATTTTGCTAAGTCTACGACGATGATTGGCGATGATTGGCGCTGATAGGTATGGATCGGTATGGATCAATATGGATCGGTATGGATCGCTATGGATCGGTGCGGATGGGTACGGTTGGATACGGATCGGTACGGATCGGTGCGGATCGGTGCGGATCGGTGCGGTCAAGTAACATCCTACTACTCAATATGTAGATCTGTATTGAACTTTTTATGATTGGTGATTCGCCCGTTCAAGTTCTAGCTTATGCAGATGACATTGCACTTGTTGCAAACAATGTCGATAACTTTCAAAAAATTGTTGATGTTGCTGTTGAAGCTGATACAGAAATAGGATTTGAATACCGACCGGAGAAGTGTGGCTACATGCAGCTTCCCAGAGTTACCATCAATGGTGGGATCTTGATAAATGAAAAGGAGATCAAAAAGTTGTTGTCAAAAGAATTTTATCAATATCTTGGTGTTCCAGTAGACGAGGACAATGATCAAAGTCCCTATGCAATTCTTGATAAAGTTGTTAGTGACACAAATAAAATTGCAGATTCCGGTTTATTTGGTTGGCAAAAACTTGGCATTGAACCACTTCAAACAGAAGGTCTGCTTAAAGAATGTGCAATAAGCAATATTCTACACTCAGCTAAAACATGGTATTACCATGTGCACGGTATTCTACCAGGCCTCTGCGACAACAAACGCTTTCATTATTAATTTTTCGTCGAAAACGTTTGCCAAAGTGGCTGGCCGTTGAATATCAGTTAAATTCACATCAACTGCCTCTTATTACAAGATCTCTGACGAAAGGCTTCAAATGCTTGGAAAGGATCCATTGAGAATGCGTTCATTAGAGCCCTCTCAATAGAATCTGCAGATCCCTTTTTCTTCTCCGATAATTGATCGTAAACGATAAAGGCCTGGCTCTCGAGTAATAGCGGCAGGACTGATAGCAGGTCATCAATCTTTTAATTTTAGCCACTAGCTTCAGTTTCTTGATCCAAGAGCGGATATCTCCTTGCCCGTTGTAGGGCTTTAAAATCTATTCAATATCCAATGGATATTATCCATAGTGTTTAATTGCCGCGATAGCTTGTGTCTAAAAGGAAACTAATAAAAGAAAGAAGTTCTCAACGATTTATTAATAATACAAATGTCTTTTATATAAGACGAAGTTGATTTAATACTTACTTCACAGTCTGCACACTATGTATGCAAAATAGGCATATGTAAAAATTACACAATATCTATTGAGAGATCATAGATAGCTGTTTGACCTCTGCCAACTATGATACAGTAATAATCTTAGTTTTCTTTCTTTTCTAGTTTTTGAATTCTTCTTTCATTTTCTAGTTCATATATTTTTCTTTTACTTTTGAGTGATGTTTATATTTTTCTCGTGATCAATCGCTCTCTTCTGAGGGTCTGACATTGAAGTTCTTGCGGTAAAGAAATAACCCGGTAAACTACCATTCAATACGGGTGCCTCTCCTCCTAAGTATTAGCTCGAGACTAGTTTGGTGAAATTCATTTCATTTTCTTTCATGAATGTTTTTAACATTCAATTATAACCCAGTTAATGATAACAATTAATCATGATAATAATAACAATAAATGTAATGGCATCATTGGCTCCTTGTTTTAACAATAAGAAAAAAAATGACAATAATAATGACAATAATGGTGATAAAATTATTAATGATAATAGTTAATTTTAATAATTTTAGTAATTTTGACCTTGTCGATTAATAAGAAGATTTGGATTTAATCATGATACGTTTTATTAAAAAATATACCGAATA
Source organism: Schmidtea mediterranea (assembly GCA_022537955.1). NCBI lineage: Eukaryota > Metazoa > Platyhelminthes > Tricladida > Dugesiidae > Schmidtea > Schmidtea mediterranea. Next base: position 43,710,052 of record CM039680.1, read on the forward strand.
CCCAAAATCATTGGAAATACTTTGTGGAAGTAACAGTAATAAAATAATACTGACGGATATTTGTGAGTTAGCATTACAGAGTCTTAAAGAAAAATTAATGAAAGATACAATCTTAGCATACTCTGATTTCTCCAAAGAATTTATATTGGATACTGATGCCAGTCTTGATCGGCAAGAGCAGTGTTATCCCAAAAAGATGAAAATGGCAATGAAAAAGTAATTTCATATGGTTCTCATGCAATGAATCCATATGAGTTGGGATATTGTATTAAGATGAAGAGTTGGTTGCAATTTATTTTTTTACATTTTATTTTAATCTCTACATATATGGGATAAAGATTCTGTCTTCGAACGGATCATAAAGCAATTACGTTTATGTTAAAGACTAAGAAACCTATAGTACCACAATTTCAGACACAGATAGTAGTAGGATATGTCACCTTCAGCACATGCCATTTCCAGCACAATTACCCCCCCCTGGAAAATATCTAGGTTGAATCCAAATTTTATATAGGCCACGAAAATATATATATAAAATTTTAGCAGATATAATTTTCCTTAGGGAACCAATCAAAATAAAGTAGGTCACGAAAGATTTTCAAAACTTTTTCTAAGTAGTTAGAAAAATAGCCGAATTTTTGAAAAAATCTATATAGAGCCATTCACAAATGATAAATATTTTGTTTATAATTTCGCAATATATTGATTTATATAATTAAAATAAAATAAGATATTGGAGTAGTAAATAAAATTAGATGAAAGATGAATAAGATAATAGATTTTGATGAAAGTTGAGAATTATAATTTAAATTTCTAAATTAAAATATGAAAATTCCTCGATATGATTTATTTTAATATGCTAAATGTGAATGCAATGCAGTTTAACAATTAAAATGTCAAGATTTGTAAAGAGAGTGCATGAATTGTGTCTTTCTGTGTGGTTTAATGCTTGGTTTTTATTTCCGGGTGACTTTTTGGAGTGGCTTTATTCATCTGTTTCAAATCCACTTTGGGTGTCGACTGTAACACTTTTCTATGAAGTGGACCATGTGGACTCCATAGTAGGCCAGTTAACTGTTTCAAGATATCCAGTATACTAGCTTGAATTTCGGTTGGAATATTTGAACTCACCATGAATTGACCTGCTAATTCCAAAACCACTGCGTTGATATTCGTCATGGTATCGGATAATAATTTCATATTAATTAGAGCGCTTCCATTCACAACTTGAGAAACGTTGGAACATACTGCATTCACGGTCAGACTTGTCTTTGAGTCTAGAAAATTGTTCGAGCTCGAGACCAGATTGCAGAGATTGTTCAAAGATTTTATGATATCGTAGAAAGCCGAATTTATATTTGAGCCGTTAATTGAATTGATATTAAATGCTACAAATAATGAAAATATAATTGCAAAAGTCTTACTCATAATGTCGTAGAATTGAGATTGCGATGGGCGTTTGATGGTATTTATATTGAAATCTGTAATAGTAAGCTAGGCGTAAACAAAAAGGAGAAGAAAAATAAAGATATATCTATGACAACAAAATATCAACTCCCAATACAAGCGTAAGAATAATTATAAATAATTACGGTTGAATTGTCTTTCACTAATTGATTTCACTATTATTAAGGTTGTTAAAATTCTTATTTTATACATATAAAATATTTAGAAGACATTAAAGGTTTTCCAAAACATGTGTTATTCAAACAAACTTTTTCCATAAAACTTAAATAATTAAATTATGCCTTTTCATGTTCTGAGCGATTTCAACATACTACAATCATACACATACTATTTAATTAATAACATAATAAAATTAACATACATATTTATAATAAAGATAAATTAATTATTAGATTTATCTCAAACCCCTCAATAAAATAATTTTTATCCATAGTTTTAAATTCTCTCAACCATTCTACATTTCTTGTAACACTCCTTCCATTATTCATTTTAATGACATAGCTTCTATCATGTCTATTGTTTATGATTATTCCTGGACCTTCATATCTGTCGTTTTCTTTCTTATGTAGTTCTGTCCTTACCAAAACCTTATCTCCAATTGCGAATTCTCGATGTGTTCGTGTTTCATTTTTTTGATTTGTTTTTCCTCTTTTTGTATTTCCATTTGGGTTAATATTATCATTCCCGACTAGTGTCCATTCTCTAAATAATTTTATACCAAAAAAAATTTCAGCTGGGCTAAACCCTACTGCACCCTGCTTAGTAGAATTAAATGAAAACTCTATTTCGGGGAGTAAATCTGCATAATTTTTATATTCATTGCCTATTATAGATATCTGAATAGCATCTCTAATCGTCTTAAATTTCCTTTCAATCATTCGATTTGCTGAGTGATGATATTAACTCGAACATTCTACTTTCATTTTATGTTTTTCTACCAGTGATTTTATTAGATTGAATTCAAATGTTTTGACTCTATCACACTGTATTAGTCTTGTGGCACCAAATCGTAAAATCTGATTATATCTTAATATATTTGTCGCAGTGGTTTTGGAATTAGCAAGTCAATTCATGGTGAGTTCAAATATTCCAACCGAAATTCAAGCTAGTATACCAGATTAAGAATTTATTGCTAATTTTTCTATTTATAAAAGCGAATTTGTATTACTAAAAAGAAATCTTAATTTACTAAATTTAAAAAAAAAATAAAAATTTTAATTTAAATTAATATAATATAATTCATACATATTATAATCTAATTTATAGAATTTTATTGTAAAAATAAGATTTACATTACTATATGATAAAATGTATTATTTTGTATAAGCAGCCACCATTCTGATTCTCAAAGCTTAAGCGTTTAGGATAAATTTAATTATATAGTTTTCTTTTAAATATATGTTTTAGTTTTTTGCTTGTCGCTTATTGTCATGGCAACGGGTCAAACAATTGATAAATTTTATAGTAAGTAATATTGATTTTTCTTTTTATACTTTTTAACTAATTTCCTATGCTTCTCAAGCTTCCCACAGCAACTAAGCCTATTCGGTCGCCCTCCAGCATTTCGGACGTTTTCTGAGAAGTTTGTAGGTTTATTTAAAGTTGATTTTATTAGCCTCTAATTTCAGGATTCTCTGGTTTAGCTCTGGTTTCAATCCAAACGAAGGGTCTCATTGGAAATTTATATTTGTTATTTATAAATATAGAAATTTTCTCTAGGTGATCTTTTTTTGTGTTATATCTATTTGTGAGGGTAGTTGTTGAAAAAATGATAATAGTAACACTAACAAGGGTAATAATAATAATATTACTAATAATGATTTTGATAATATTAATAATAGAAATAGATTAATAAGACTAATAATACTATTTTGACAATAATAATAATAACAATAATAGTAATAATAATAATGTTGAATTAACTAAGGTGATAGTGATAATAAGGCTAAATTAGTGATAATAGTGATAATAATAATAATTTTAGAGAAATAACAATAATAATAATAATCATAATAATAATAATAAATCCCCGATAAGTAATAATATTGTTTAAAAAAAAATTGATAACCAGAATAATAGTAATAACAATGTGTCAATAATAATAATAATAATATCAAACGAATAATAATAGTAATAATGATATTAGTAATAATAATGATAATATTAATAATAACGTTAATATGAAAACAATAATAATAATACTAATAACCATAATAATAATATGAACATAATAATAATGATAATAATAATAATTTCAATATCCGAACCATACTAAAGGTAGTACTAAGTTATTAACATTAACGATACTATATAGTTAATAACAATAGTAATAATGATGTGCTAATAAGATCAATGATATTAATAATAATAATAATAATAATAATAATAATAATATTTTAGCAATAATAATAATAATGGTAATATGAATACTGACGATAATAATAATAATACTAATATGAAAATAATAATAATAATAATAGCAATAATAATAGAAATAATAATGAAATTTTTGGTAAAAATAATAATTTTAAAGGTACAATAAAGACGATAATAGTACGAATGATAGTCGTTTTACGGGTCATAGGGTCATGGTCTCAGTTTTGTAACGTGAATAAAAATTTTACCTTTGTCGAAGTAGCAAAAATTTAGGTAATGATGGCATAAAATTTGGATTTATAGTCGAAGTCATTTTTGACTTTTATGTTTAGAACGTAAATTAATTACGAATAATGATGTTACGAAAAATCTGATATACAGCCGATTAAACTTCCTATTGTGATTAGTCTCGAAATATAGTGTACTTAGGTTAGTGAATAATTTTTGTATGGCGATAGGTTTTGTTGAATAAAATAAAATTCACATTCTTCTAACTACTAGTCTATATATTTTTCTTTTGTTGGTGACTTTTAAACTTTATATTTACCCTTTCCCAGGACCTCAACTCTGCTCTTTCGAGGGTTGGGCGATAGGATTTAGGAAGGGGAGAATATTGGACGGACCTGGCTACTGCCTTCGCCGCGGCTTCCCCCACTAACAACCGGTTCGATCCAGGGTACCGAAAAAAAAACTTTTTATTTTTACTTTCTTGCGTGCGTGTGAGTCTATGGTATGTGATCATACAGCTACGCAAATAGTTATTTTAAATTTAAGACTTCATAATGGAGGTTAGGTGACAAACAGATAAATTGATTATGATGGGTAAAAATATAGAAAAAAATTATTTTCAAATAAGTAAAATATAATTCATAAAAAATTATAATTCATACATGAATTGTCAATAAAAATTAATGTAAAATAAATAAGGGCTCACTTTAGAGTACAAAGAGATAATAATTGTTGATAATAATAAAAATGCATTCATTTTTGCTCAACCAGCATCGCCTTATATATCATGATTGTTCGTGTGTGTGTTTTGATGCAGTAAAACAAGGAATTTCTCGAATATTCCAAAATTATAAAAAAATTTATTCTTTTCGATTTAAATTTAAATTTTTACGTTTTTATATCTCAAAATTTTTATTAAATTTTATTTATTTTATTTTTCTTTAAATTTTCCATTTTTATCTAATTTTGAATTTTCTGCTCAAAACCACACAGGCGTTATCGTGCTGGTTAAACAAAAAATGGGCTTCATCAGTTTTTGCCCAACATTATTATTATTATTATTATTATTATTATTATTATTATTATTATTATTATTATTATTATTATTATTATTATTATTATTATTATTATTATTATTATTATTATTATTATGTTTTTATAGGGATCCGTCCTTATTTCTCAGCTTTATAAAAATATTTTTCTTATAAAAAATTTAGCCGTAATTTATCCTTATCATTACAGTTTTCGGTAAAGTATTTTTAATAATTCGAAAAATTTTAGCAGCGTTCCACCCTTATCTTTCGGTTTTATCGGATTATTATACCAACAATTTGAGCCGCGCTCCACCCTTTCCTCACAAAATTCGCTGAAGTACTTTAATTAATTCGGAAAATTTGAGCAGCGTTCCGCCCTTATTTTACGGTCTTATCAGATTATCTTACCAACAGTTGAACAACATTCCACTTTTACTTTACTATTTTTGATAAGTATTTTACTTAATTCGGAAAATTTGAGTCCTTATTATATAGTTTCATGATAAATTTTTAAGTATTTCCGAAAATTTGCGCAGCGTTCTGCCCATATTTCCCGTTTCAATTCAACATAATTTATTTAATTCTTATATATCATTTAAAACATTATTTTTTCCTGATTTTAGTAGTTCGGATTAATCTTTTTCCGTTGACTATTCATTTTAACTGTTTCAACGATTTCGCTATTTTCCCCGCTACCCTTACCTCTCTTTGTCCTTATGATCTATGTATGTTCATATTATATTTAATGAGTGCCACTCACGCACCACAAGAAAGTAAAATCAACATACAATTCAGGCTGTGTAGGTGCAGTTTATCTGCCAGTAGCTTGTGTCCGTGAAGGTTCCGGCGTGAATAACGCAGGGCCTAAACGTCAATAATATCCGTCATAGGGAAAATTGGGAGGAGGGGAAGTAGTCTTTTGGCTACTCCTCCACCGCTCATTTTCCTATAATTTCGACCAAATTAAAATCATTACACATAACGGCTAAAAATCATAAACATTGAGTAGCTCGATGAGCACTTTTAAAATCATAATATTAACATAACTATCCTAAGGTCAAATCAAAGGGAAGGAAGTGGGGAAAGAATTCGGAAATAATTGTTATGTCTAAATACTCTAACTGAATCTTAAAATTATTCAAGAGAGCCCGAAAGATTAATTACCCAAAATAACTAAATAGCATAAATTCAAACCGTAGCTAAAGATGATGATGAGAGGCTAACGCTACGAACATTGATGCCAACGGTATTAATTAACTTAACCCCCGATAATAATACCACCCAAAAATGTTACCGTACAAAATTTAGTCAAAGTAAACAAATAGCCCAATTCAATAAAAATGTTGTTGTTATCTTAGCCAATGATACTTTCGTTAAAACAAGTTTATCTGTTAATTTAAATAGTCTATTCGTAACTTGCAAAATTACCCCTAAGATAGAGATCAATTATTACCCAAAACGCCTACCCCAAAATATAATCAACCTCAGTCAAAGTACCAAAATGTAATAAAACAATATTACCCACATAAGTCAGAAACAGAAATTATCCACATTAATAAATTATAGTGCTCCACTTGGGGATATGATGAATTACGAACCTGAAAATAGAGTATAAAATCGAATTTACCACCGGAGAAGAAAATCGGTTTAGATAAAATAAGACATAAAATACAATCACGACCAGACGAAAGGCATATCACGTCTCGAATTAACGTTGTAGATGATCACCCATTTAGAGACACACGCTAATCAATGACAAAAAGAAAAAATCAAATAAAACTAATATGGCAATCAATGCATAATAATCACACTAAGTATATTAGACGATAATCATAAATCAAAAAACGGTTAGGAGGAGATGTAGATTAGGAATCCTTTGACGTCGGTGAATGTTGAGGATCTACTAGGATCCCAAAGGAACTTCGATTCTGAGAAACTACAATCGGGAATAGTTCATTTAGTGTAAATAAACAAAATTTATCTAACCTAAAGAATCTCGGACATAAAATAAGATCCAAATTCCGACGAATAAACAACCAAAAATTGTCTTAAAAGCAGTTAAGTAAAAGGAAGCCAACAATACAAATCGATAAAATTCCTTTGGAATAAATATTAGACGTGGCAAGACACGATCTACTCGACTACAATCAATAAATGGGTAAGAAAATTCCACGTCAGCAGAAAACATCTGGCATAAATCGAGAGCAAACATTATGCACACTGGCCTGAAAACGAGGTGAGAAAATTCATAATATCACTGAATAACCAGAACGTGCGTAATTGAGAGAATTTCATAGTTCAGACACACCTGCCGGGCAGAAGGTGCCGTATAAATAGACTAGTCAGTGACGAGAATTCGGAAAGATCACAGTGAGATATTAAAATGAGTTCCAACAGACAAAATGATTCACGAGTTAGAGGCCGTCCCTCTCACTTTATGGACAATGAAGAGATCACAATGGAGCGTCGGACCGACGCCCAAGAGAGTAAGGAATTCATTTAGTTATTGTACCTTTTTTAATTACAAATAAAATTTCATGCAATTCGGCCATCCGGTATAAGACTCTAGTACACGTCACTCGGAGACCCAAGTCGGGATAAGGACAAGATGCCCTTGCTAATGAAGAAAATGTTATGGAAACCGAGGAAGACGCCGATAATAATAATGAAATTTAACTAAATTAATTCTAGATAAGTATTTTTAACCAAATTCAAGTTTATTAAGACAAAGGTTAGCCCAACGATGTGCTAATCTAGGATTACAACTTACTAATCTCGACTTATAATAACAAACTATGAACTGTATCACGCAATCTCATTAGGACAAATTAGAAATCAGCTGAATACCAAACTCACGGTATCTGGGGGATAATGTTACGTCAGTGTAACAACGTGTCGAACACCAGCTATGTGTTTCTGCCAAGAACAAACAGTTTGAGTTTCTTTGTCGACTTCACGACACCTCGATCTCCATTTAGATAAACTGACTTCCAAGGAAAAAAAATGTAAATGAATTTTCATACCTCCATGTCCAAACCAACGAAACATACTGATAAAAAGCCCTTCAGGACAGCGAAAATTGCATTGATCTTACACTTCGTAAATAAAACATAGAAACCCAACCACCAAGACCGATCTACTGATCGTCACACTAAATGACTTCCACAAAAAATGTACGACTCAGGAACTCCAAACTACGTTAGATTTGAGGACTAATTTAGATCGGGCCTTAGCAGTTCTTTTATGGGGCTCATATTTGGCGATCTTATGACCAGTGGTTGCATTACCAACGTTGCTTGGCAACGGGTAACCATTGGGGGCAAGACAATAATTTTCATCTGGGGTCAAGGACACTGACACCATAAACCCCACAGTATATATACCTTTAATTTGGCCTTAACCTTGCAAGTTAATTTTTTTGCGATTAAACAAAATTCGACTATGAAATTATTTGTGTTATCTAAATTAAATTTTTATTAATTTCTTAATTTAAATTGGTAATTTATTTTTAACATTTTTAATAAACTTTATTCAGCCAAAAATATTTTATTTTTATTCATTTAATTCATTAATTTTTACTTTTATATAAATGGTAATTTTACGGTCAAATTTTCTTGTTATTATGTTATTTTTTATGTAGATTTCGTGCGGTTCTTGATGCATTTTGTATTTATTTTATTTTTACTTTTACTTTTATGTTTTTGATTTTATATTTATTTATATTCTCTCACATTTTAAAATGTTTAGTTGGTGTTGTATGTTTTATTTTAAGTTATCTTGGTGCTGGGTTTTCGTGGTGTATTACTGATGCATTCAAACAATTCTCAAGGCTATTTGTGTTCTGGCCCAACAAGTTTAATTCATTTTAATTCTTGGTATTTTAGAATCCCGAATTCAACTCAAAACGAATTTGGAAATTTTTATCGTAATGTTATTTTTATTGTGTTTCGTGAAGTAAATTTTACACAGTAATGTTATCACTTTTCTTTTTCATTGATATTTTCCTTTAATTGTTATGTATAGTATTAGTAATTTTATTATAATGATAAGAAAATTTTAATGGCAGTCGTAGCAATATTATGATAATAATAGAAAGGATAATAATAATAATAACAATGATATTAAAAGTAACAATAATAATAATATTTAGTCGATAATAATAATAATAATCAATTTAGCAATAATAGTAATAATAATAATATTATCAGGTTAACAATAAGAATAATAATAATCATAATAACAATAATAATAGTAATACAACTACTAATAACCTAATGCTAATGTCAATAGTGATAAAAGCAGTACCAATATTAACATTAGAATCATAGTAATGATAATAACAATAGGATTGTCGAAAACGAATATTAATGATATTGACAACCGTGATAATATTACTAATAATATTAAGGGTAATGATTGTAATAATAATGATTTTAGGAGTAACAATGAGCATAATATTAAGTCGGTAATAATAGCAATATTAGTACTAATAAGAATACAATTAACAATAGGAAGGTTGAAATTATCTATAATAATAATATTAAATTAATAATAATAATAATGTTAATGTTAATAATACAATAGTAATAATAATAATAATAATAATATTAAAATAAAATAATAATAGCAATGTTAGCAATAGTCATAATAATTATACAGTTGTAATGATATTAACAATGGTGTTAGTGACAAGTATGAGAATTTATACTGAACAGTAAAGGTTTATAGCAAATCCATTCGGGGTTAAATAATTTCTGTGGGTTTAGGTTTGTAAGTAGTATTACTATGGTTCATGGTACTAACTACCTTTAAGGAAAAATTCTTCTTTAGTATTAAATTTTTATTATTTTTATAAGTAGTATTAAAGTGGTTGACTTTTTCCAAAATCAATTTATTAGGATCTTTGTTGTTGAAGAATATGTTTTAAAAAATGGTTTAATTTAAAATTACTGGGGTTGGATCGGGGCATTTCTTGCTATCAACATACAACTTTATTAGTATTGGGGTAAAGTAGTAATATTACTTGAACAATTATAGCATGATGTAAATATACATTAAGTAGGTCTCTAAACAACGGTTATATGGAGATATTCTGCGAGGTCGAAATGGATGAATTTTTTTTTCTGTCGTGAGGTTTGAATCTTTTATACGTCGAGCCCAGACAACCTCATATGAGCTATGATTGAGGCGTAGGCGTGGGGAAAGGTTTGTGTATGTAATGTGTCGAGCCACGTATGCCAATTATGAATCTGTATTTATGCCAGTTATATTTCAATAAATGATTGATTTAGAAAAAACTCATGTCAAAATTTTTTCCGGCCCACAGCCGACACATCACCGCAAGTCAATAAAATCTACACACGCCAACCAAACTGTGTAAGTGCGGTGTAAGTTCGCCAATAGTTTGTGCCCGTGAAGGCTACGGCGTGAGAACGCAGTAGCTGGAACGTCAATATTGTCCGTTATATGGGAAATTGGGAAGTGTTGAGGTAGTCTTTTGGCTGCCCCTCCGCATCCCATTTCCTGAAAATTCGACCTAAAATCTAAATTAACAATCGGCTCAAAATCACCACACCGAGTAGTCCAGTGGACACTCGTAACGTTCTAATATCAACATATTTAGTCCTAAGATCAATTAAAAGGGAATGACTGGAAGAGGCGTCGTAAATCATTGCTATCGTCTCAAATTTTATTCAAATAATAAAAATATAATAATGAAAAAGTCATGAATAGTATAGCTATAGCCTCAATCTCAATCAAAGAATAAAATCATGATAGAGTAAAGATCGTAAAAGCATTACTATAGTCTCAATTTTAGTCAAATAATAACATTAGACATAAAAGTAAGGATCATAAATTTCATTTCTATAACCTCGATTCTTAATCAAATAACAAAATCAATCATAGTAAAATAAAGATCATGAATTTCACTGCCATAGCCACGCTTTTATAAAAATCTTGAGTAACCAAAAAAAAATGCTTAAATTCACGATTGGTAATTAGAAAAAAAGTCCAAGAACCAAAAATTTCATTGTTATATCCACGACGAAGTACTTAAAAGATGAAATCAGTAATAGTAAATAATAAGAAATAAGCTCCCTCACCACAACCATAACGGGCAGAATGTATAATAAAATTGGTAAAGATAAACTTCCACTACTATAATCGCTTACGAATATTAAGCAACCGTGACGGTATGATTAAATACTGAGATCACAATTAAATGAAGGAAAAATAGACGTAATAAGGGAGGAAAAAAATTAAGGTAGGTCTCGATAGTTACATCCCCGAAAATATATACTTAAATGACCGCATTAGAAATAGTTGATAACAATTCTAAATTAAATATAAACTAAGCAACCATAATATTTACCGAAATTAAAAGTACGACGAAGGATACACGCCCAAAAAGAATTATTAAAAAATTGATTAATACCACACCACATGACAAAATAGATTTGACTGCAAAATCACAATGGCTCATAGACCGACGAGGACCGTAAAATAGACAGGATACAGGAGGAGAAGTTCCACGAATTTTCGTAATTAATCTTCTCGGTAATAACAAATAATATCTTCATTAGGACATTAGCTAGATCCACTAAAAAATGAATAGATCCTAGACTACGTAAAACATCAATGGAGTAGGCAATCATTTGAAAATGAAACTTTCACGCCAGCTATTTAAGATCGACCAATTTGACGACAAGAAACTGGATTCGTGCCTTCTGTAGGTTGAGTATTCCTGAGATAGCCACAACTAAAGTCCAAATCTAATTAAAAAATAAACAAAATAAAGAGTTATTAGTTATCTAACTTCGTCCGACGACGTATGGGATTTAAAATCAGACTAAAAATGAATGTTGACGCACTCCCACTCAAGTCAAATAGGAATTAAAAAAATCGTCTCGACAAATTTCCAATCACACCACTATTTGAATGTCGACGGGCAGTAATGTAAATACCCACTAGTGGAGAAGCAAAAAATCAATAGAGACATGACAGGAAACAATCTGGACAGGAAACGAAGAGTGGCAAAATAGATTGGAAATATTAAGAAAATGTGACATTAATCATGATTATCAAGAATAATTAAACGGACGTGGAATTAATTGAAGTCGTCAAATCGAAAATATGACTATGTGGCACTTCCCTGAATCTTAATATAAATTCGAACGCAGTAATGAATGCTTTTATTGTACAATTTAGTTGAACCACTATGAATCCACGAGATAATTGGCAAATAAACGGAGGAGCCAGCGAGTTTCAAGGAGAACCTAACGTTACGATGGAAAAGAAGCGATCCACGCCGCAAGATGATCATTCTTGGATAGACGCGTCCCGCGTCACCGTGCGATTTCCTGCACGATCGGCCGCCAGATGTCGACAGGCCCTATGAGACGCGGGATTCTCAGAGTCACCAGTGAGGGAATCCCGCGCGGGCACACACAAAGAGGACGACGAAGTAGAGCTCCCTTTTGTGACTATCAAAAGAGAGCCTGGCCGCAATCCAGCCCGAGAAACTCGAGAGAAAGCGGAATTCTTATTAGCGCGTTTGGAGTAACACTAACGCCAAACCAACCGACAAGTGAACCGAGCCAGACGACATCTAGCTGATATCAATAAGGCCATAGCAACAGGATATATTCCTAGTACGGATGGGTACACCCCTCCGTATAATGTATCCTATAATCTCGATGACCCGAACTTAGCAGGAGAGACAGAAGCGATGAACGTGGTGGTCCCACGAAGGATGTTGACCAGTGAGATGAGGGATGCAGACAGACGTCCCTACCAGGACCAGGAACACTCCTATGTTCATGAAGTTCCGAGGCGATTCAGAGACCGAAGACGTGTGAAATATAATTAACAGGTATGAATTATATGAAATCCCACAAAATTCTACAAGAAGAATTTGGCCAAAGCCCAAAAATTAAATCGGGAATTGCACCAGCAAATTGTACAACTGACGACTGAAATCCAGCGTATCAAATCTAGTTTGGTGGAGCCAAAGAAAGTAAAGGTTCTATATCAATTGAACTATAGCAATTGAACCAGAATCAGAAGACCCAAATCCGCGAGTTGGAAGTGGCTTTGTCTGCATGCCAGGAATGCAATGCAGTGACTTACCCGTTGGTTTTTGCTCCAGCCCGATTGGCCTACAAAGAAGCCACCTCAAACTCTAAACCTGCAAGTAAACCGCCCCGACACTGGCCTGGTCGAAACGAGCGCGCCAAACGTCGAGCCGCTCAACCAGCAAATTAGGACATTTTTCTCTTGTTATTTCTAAATAAATTTGTGTTGATTAAATTGTTGATTTCAGTCAAGATTTATAATGTCAAGATTTAGACAGTGTAAGTATAAATTAAAAGGAAATTATCTTAAGTGACAAGACCAACCAAGGTATGCAGATGGGACGAGTATAAGCAAAGCGCATGCAGACCTTCTACCGGTAGTGCGTTGAACCCGCTTTGAGGTCGGGCCAGAGTAGTTCTTTCGTAGCGCTCACCTTTGGCGACCTCATAAACCAATGGTTGCATTTCCAACGTTGCCTAGCAACTGGTAGCCATTGGGGGCAAGAAAACTTTATTATTATGTGTGGGGCCAAGGTCACACCAACCAGAAACCCCACAATCATAAAAAAAATTTAATCATCGGTCAGCAAAAATTAATTTAGAATCAGTCGTAAAAAATTTGTAAAAAAAATAAAACTAAAATAATAATTAACCAATTGTAATTAAGATAAAATTTTAACATCGTAAAGGTAAAAACATTTAGTAACAAAACATACATATAAAAATTTAGAAAACATTATTTGTTATAGAATTTCGGCAATATCCAAATAAAAATAACTTCAAAATCAGGAATTAGTTAACTTCGTGAAGAATTTATTGAGTAAAAATAAACAGAGAGAATACGTAATGTAAAGTAAAATAAAAGATGTACTACTAAAAAATAAAATGTACTGAAATTTGTCTGCCCATCACTGCCTTATATACCACGATTTCTCGTGTGTGTGTTTTGACACGGTAAAACAAGGAATTTTCTAGAATATTCCAAAATTATAAATTTTTTATTCTTTTTGATTTAAAAGTAAATTTTTATATTTTTATGTATCAAAATTTTTATTTAATTTGTATTTATTTTATTTTTTCTTTAATTTTCTATTTTTGCTAATTTTTTAAGTTTTCCGCTCAAAACACACAGGCAGTTATCGTGCTGGTCAAACAAATATTGGCTGAATTAGTTTTTGCCCAACATATGTAGTAGCTATCTTCAATATGATCCAGTTTAGTTTCAGCAAACAACGACTTGGTTTTAACAGTATTAACTCTAAGTCTGACAATTATTTTTCCTTCTTTGATAATTACTAATAAATCAGCTGCAACCACTTCTCATTTCGTCATATTTTTTCTATTTGCAATAAATAAGCAATTTGGTATATTCAAAGGATTCTTAATACCTCAATCATCAATAGTTTTATAGTGGTGGAGGGAGATCGAGGAGCATAGTAGTTATAATAATGATAAGGTTAAAAGAGATACTGTGAAGATATTTAAAATAACGAAGGGTGTACAGGTCATACTAAAATCAATAATACGAACAGCGACAAGGAGGCCTATGGGAATGGACATAATGATAAATGATATAAGAGTAAAGATTAACATTTGAAGAAGATAGGAGAATAATGGGACATTAAAATCAAAATCGAGCACAGGCCTACCATCGGCAGCTCGTTGAACCCATGGATCGTTCGGTCAATTATAACATTAGTAATAGCACTCACTTTTTGTGGACGATCTACCCACTCGGACACAGTTCTAACATTGCTTAGCAACGGGTGCCGAGTGGCAAGCGAATAATATTTGTATGGGGTTGTGTGGATAACAACATATAGCTTCAAATTTTCAAAACCCAGAAACACATAACAATTATGCAAGGAAATTCAGCAAATCAAGGCCACCTGAGTCAAGCCGGCGCAGGCGAAGAAGCTATATCAATGTCTCACCGCGGCCTAACAAAGATAGAAAGACGAAACAGAATTAACACAAAGTCAGCGTGCCCAAATTCGAGGACTAGTGGTAGCGCAATCGACATGTCAGGATTGGAGTGCAGTGACATACCCCTTAGTATTTGCACCGACACAACTGGCGTACTGAGATCAGAACTAACCGGACGAACTAAATAAGAGATCGCAAGCATCATACATTGCCGGATATAGCCCAAAGAAAGCGAAGGCGTATCCAACAGACAAATTAATCCCAAATGACATATTGTGTTTATAATATAAAATTTGTGAAATAAATAAATATAGTGTATTGAATTAATTAAATAACCATCTTTATGAGAAAGTAATTGAAGGACCGATAGTAGTGTGGGGTTCCTGATGGTCGATATGACCTCGACCCCAATCATAATAATGCTGACTGTCTGCCACTGGTTACCCGTTGCTAGGCAACGTTGGTACTGTAACCAATGGTTCTGCGACCGTCAAAAGTGAGCTTTGCTTCCAAAACTGCTAAGACCCGGTCTACAGCTGGTTCAGCGAGCTACCGATAGAAGGTTTATGCTCGACTTAATTTTTCTAAGTCCCTTACTCCTTCAACTTCACATTACTTCATTTTCATTCCTTATAAACCTGTATTAATGAGGGCATAGAGAAATGACAACAAGATTTTATTTACGAATTTTGTTTCATTATCAATTTGAATTTTGCCTTAGTTGTGATCGACATTTCTTTTGTCTCCTTCTCTCCGTGCGTCCTGGCCTTGCGCGAGACTTTGGTCTGAATGATGGTGAAGCCGGATTAGCCGTGTTCTGGTAAGCTACCTGGGCTGGCGCGAACACCAACGGGTAAGTAACGGCCTGTCCCTCCTGACTTGTGGCTACGGCTGCCTCTAACCCCCGTATTTGTACTTTCTGGGCTTGATTCAGGGATCTTTCTTCTTGCCAGACCTTCTGTGCCGCATCAAGCTTCTGGTAGAGTTTCTTTACTCTGGCCGGCTCTAACCAAGTAGCTCTTACTCTCTGCATCTCGCGACTGAGATAAAGGCATTGTTGATGTAGGCTTGAGTTTTCTTTACGGAGATGCTTTAATTCTTTAGTGATCCTTGCCATAGAATCTTCCATAGTCTCTCCTTAATAATAAAATAATCAGAGAATTAATTCGGATAGTAATTCACGAAAATCATTAAGCAAAATACTCAACAGTAGTACAATCAGCCATGACTTGGATATCTCGGTTAATTAACTATCGATATTAAGACAAAAAGAAAAGAAAACATTTCCATGACAAATTTATTAAAAGTGCGACATACACCAAGATAACAATTCAATAATTAGACAGTTAGTTCCTTGTGAATCGTCGGCGGGAGTATGTATGTTACTCGGCACCCCGATCCTCCAGAATGTCACGTATATCAGGTTGCAGGAGACCCTTCGGTACCACCAGGTGGACTGGTGCGTCACTATCCAGGAGGGCTAGATCTCGGTGGTCATATGCCACTCCGTACGCGGGTAAGTGACCGTCTGAACTGGGAATACGCCCACTTGCGATATCCCGGTTAATCCTTGCCAGTTCCTCTCTTTGTCGATGTGCGAGAACTTGGTAGCGTCTCTTTAGCTGTTCTAACCGATGTAATTCAATCTCCGCCTTCTGCTGTATTTCCCGAGCTGGATTCCTGCCCGGTTCCCTTTTGATAAGGATACTCGGAAATTCGACATCAATTTAAATGTAATGTTAACGATAATATGCCACCAATTTTCTATTGTTAATATGGATGACCGTAATCATCAAGAACGCGTTACAGTTGATAAGTAATTTTAGGATTAAAACCAGTCGTAATCATAAAAATTATTCCCATAAGACCCAAAGATTACCCATAGTAAAACTAATGGCTCGAGCGTCATGCCCTTTAAAAATCATCCAAAGCCAGTTGAATGAGAGACGAGATAGTCCAATGACCATAAACAAGAATTTTTGCCAACATTAATGTAGAGATCCACTCAGCATAGTCATAATAACTCTTCTTTAATTTAATCCCACCCAACGAGTTAAAAATTAGCCACATCAAGGAATGGGTATTTTATATATGACCCTTTACTAAAATAAAGTAATAAACATGGAAGCGAGTCGTAGCGTGCGCCATTTCACCCCAAAAGAGAAAACTCATTTATTTTTTTTCTGCTTACATCATATAAAGACCCGGGGCTCATAGGAAATGTCAATCAGAGATTGAAGTCAAAAAACCACAAATGTCGAAATTTATTTCCCTACAAGAGATGAGTGGCATCTTCCCTATTCACCTGAGACAAATCAGCTCTCCAAATCCAGCTCTTGTGGCAGTTAGATTCAATATTGTGCCTAAGAGAAGTAAAGAAAATTGACCACATATGCCTGAAACTCTTACCAGCATTTGAATTATCACCACGCCCGCGCGGAAATGAGGTATTCTCCGGGAAAACTTTTACTTCCAGTAGACCGTCGACCGACAACCAAGGTTCAGGAAAGTTAACTTCGACCTATAAACATCTGTATAAAGTGAATCTAAATCCAGTCAAATATTATAACTGTCGATGAACACCAAATACTTACTTGACCGAGCCATAGATCCAACAAAACTAACAAATCCAATGAATTAGATACAAGGCTGATACTAAAATAGAAATAAATGAGAAAAATTCCAATTTACTAACCTGCTGAATAAAATTGACTACCCCAATCGATAATCTCGCGTGTCCACAGTTGACGCGACTATTAATTGACGAAATGGCCACTTGCCTACACCAGAGAAAATCGATTCCATACAGAAACACAACGAGAGTATACCTGTTCCACACAGATTTATCAACCCAATATTTCAACCATTAAACAAGAATAGCGGGGTAGAAAATACGATAGGGTGTGATTTTCCACCGCACACTTTCACCCTTAGTTTCTATAAATAAGACCAAATATCAGAACAACGTTTCTAGTAGTTTTGCAAATGTCTCATAGATTCATTATCGACATCGATATGCCGACAAACCAGTTCCCCACCGAGGTTGAAACTATAGACCTAAATTCAGGTAAAACAGGTAATATCAAATTCTTACCTAATAATGATAACTCTTACATAATAATATCCGTTCTAATCACAATCTTTAAATGTTTTCTAGTTAAATAAATTTTTGAATCACCCCTTTTTGATTTTTAGTTACACAAGTTATATGAAATTTTATAATTTAACCATATTTTTTTTTTGATTTATAATTATATGAAAATTGATAATTTAACCATATTTCATTTTGATTTATAGTTATATGAAAACTTGATAATTTAACCATATTTTATTTTGATTCATGTGAGATTGATATTTCTTATGAATTTTTGTCGAACTATTTATATGAAATTGATTTTTTTTCCTTTTTTTTTCATGAATTTTTGATTTTTAGTCAAACAATCGGTATGAAATCGATGGTTTAATCATAAATTCTTTAGGATTTGTAATTAAACCATTTATATCAGGGGTTCTTAACCTTTTTTACTTCATACCTCACCTAATATTTAATTTTATGTTCTCACCTCCAGCATAATTAATTTATTTTAAGAAAAGATAAGAAACATAATTAGTGGTATACCAACATTACATATATTATTTTATTTTTACCATTTTAATATATATTTATAAAAAAAATCATATTTAATTCATACTGATATAAAAAATTATATTTTATATTAAATTTCATGTTGACAAAATTTATTTATGTGAAAAATTTAAAGAATAATTTCCAAATCTAAAGAATAAAGTTTAAATTTTGAAGATTTTTTTTTAAATATATTTTTTTTTTGTAAATAATTTTAATTTTTAATTTAAAAAAAAACATAACAAAAATAAAAAAAATCTCATACCTCCCCCAACACATTAGTATACCTCCCCAAGGGAGGTATACCTCACCGGTTAAGAAACCCTGATTTATATGAAGCTGATATTTTAATCATATATTCTTATAACTTCTAATTAAATAATCTGCAGGTATTTCTATATAATTGATATCCTAACCATAGCTTCAAACCTGCTGTTAGGAATTAGTAGCGCTGATGACATATATTATGGGCAGTTGGTAATATATAAATTATATTTTTAATGAAATTTGAATTTCTAAGAGTTTTTAAATACTCTTAATTTTTTAATGTTGATAATTTCCTTACTGAAATTAAACTATCGTATTTATTATCAATTTTAAGGTATTGGTGAAAAGCTAATTAAACTCTTATTCAAATACGCATTTTTAGAGCTCTTAAAAATTAGTTTCGTTCACTAAATAACTTTCTGTGAATTTGAAGTTAAAATTTCAGTTATAAACAACGTTTTCCAAATATCTGGTGGTCCTTTTGGCAATTTTAAAATTTCTAAAAGATATTCAATTTGGAATTTTATTAAATAAATTATAGTTTACATTGCTTTTCTTTGCTGCCCCAAACTCATGAAAATATGGAATAAAACGCTTGAAAAATCCTCAAATCGCATAGTTCTATATTATGAATGTCCTTGATAAATGATTGCTACCCATAATTTTTGAGGTTATTTCAAGTAGACGTGTTTATTTTTCTATTTATAAAATAATTGTTCGTCTTAGACCGTAATGTGTGGCCAATCGCCCCGTAATTGATGTGCTTTGGTAAAAAATCGATTTTTCAACCATAATTCATCAAACGATTTTTTGGTCGAATGATTTTTGAAATGATTGTTAACCATAATCTTATAGGGTTGATGGTTGATACATCATTTCTCCAAATGGTTTTAAGAAAATCGACATTCAGTCATAGTTTTCCCAAATGTTTTAGATTGAACTTGTCCTAAATGATTGGTCTCTAACTTTAACCATATACACAGATAGGCATCTATACATTAAAAATCATTGAAACACCAGTAAGAAGTCGCTCAGCATGTTCGCCTCCAGGATTCAATTAAGCACCACGGAAGGAAGCAGTATATTTTATGTATAAATCCCCTTTTTCCCACAAATAAGTCGAGGGGTAGTGTACATTAGTGTTATTCACATTGACTTTTTGCCATGAGAGCTGTTAGATTAAAGATAAATACTAACGGCTCTTCCTTATTCAGAGCGATCCAGTTCGATGACCTATACCCCAACCCATGTTGCTGATCAATGGAGGTAGGCATGGGAACAATTCCGGCAAGAGAGATGCCCCGAGTTTCCCCAACTGGAGCCTCAACCATTTGACGGACGGTCAATGAAAAGCGACCACAACCCATGGCTGGCCGACCAACAATGGGAGGAGTGGAGCCGGCCTGGGAGATCCGCGAGCAGGCCCGCCATCTCCTCGGACGGCTCGAGGACCACCAGCGGCAGGTGGACCTACAAGTGGTTAGAGCTCGCCAATACTTGGCGAACGTTGAAGAGGATCTCTTAGCTGGTCCAATCGCCAGCAATTACCACCACCCACCTCAATACAAGGCTCCACTCAGCAACCGGCCAAAAATCACTCGGGCTCGCAACACTAAGCGACCCGTGATGATCATATCCAATTGCTCTCCGGAGGAATGGGTAGAGAGGGGGTTTACGGACTCCTGAACCATCATTCGATAGTGAGGATTTTTTAGACTGATCTACAATGTAGTTAGAATTTTGATTAATAAATAATTTGTTCCCTTATACGAATATTCTTGATTGTCTGGTTAATATAGTAGAAATTTTCTCATGTTTGAAAAATGTACATCAAACGATTCCGAGCCAGTAGCTATTAATTTGAATATTTTTTTAATTGTAGTAATGGACTCCCTACAACTACTACGAATAGAACTGGCCCGTGCCCAGCGGACTAACAAATCCCTACACGAACAGATCCTTCAGTTAACCCGAGAAATCCTCCAAACCAAAAACACCTGGGTAGATCCGGCAAAAATCAAGACCCTACGACAGCGGCTCACGGCTGCCCAAAAGGGGTGGGCCGATGAGCGTCAAATGAATCAATACCTTCGAATACAGATAAGGGGGTTGGAGGTTGCCTTGTCCGCCAGTCAGGAAGGGGCGGCGGTAAACTACCCTCTTTTCTTCGCACCATCTCAGTTGGCCTATCGGGATTCATTGACCAATCCAACGCTAGCCGTAACCCCAACCACAACACCATCCAACAGCTATAGGCCGGGGCGAAAAGAACGAGCCAGACGCAGAGCTGCTCGGTTATCAAATAAAACTCAATTAACTTAAGTGTGATCTAATTTGTCTCTTTTCTTATGTTTGTTTGTAAATTATAATTCCCTGTTGTTTTATTCAAGGCGATGAATTAAAACCTGATAAACCTCGAGAACCTTACCTTCCACATACAAATGCCCTTACTCTCGCAAGTAATAGTCTCCTTATCTTCCAGTACGACATTCTTCTAATGAACGCTAATCCGAATGACCATCACACGCAAGGGACTTTCAAAGCGAGCATAGGTCTTCCATCGACAGCTCGTTGGACCCAGGGATTGTCCGAGCAATTACAGCATTAGTAATAACGCTCACTTTATTCGGATAATCCACCCACTCGAACACATTTCCAACGCTGCCTAGCAGCGGGTGCTGAGTGGTAACTAGAAAATATTTATATGGCGTTACCCGGGTAAACACAAAGACCCAGTAACCCACCACTTAAATCAACCGATGGATTTTCATGCTTACTGACTCAATTCAAATGGACTTGCTTAAACATCTATGCTCCAATGTTTCTTTATGTACCATTGTGTTATTGCTTGAATATTAATTTGATTTTGGTCTTGTTATTATTTATTTCGGCAGATTTTAATTGGAACGGTAAAGTGCTGTGATTAAAACCTATTCAGCTTAAAAAATTATTTTTATCCTTACCTTATCGATTACAGGTTCGGTTGTTGGTAATTTATCTATTGTGATAGACCTTCAAAGGAATGTTAACGTTATAGTTTTCCTCGAGAGTTATGATTCGGTATCGTATTTAATGATCTTTGTGCTTATTTTCCTTATCCTTAAAGTTAGTAGTTTAGGTTCAAATTTTATCCTCGATGGCAATGTAGTTGTGGGGGGATTTTACGCTAATATTTCATTTATTTACACTTCCATCCTTGTTAATGATTGACCCGAATTTTTCCCTTATTACGGTGTCATGCTTAACTGGGTTCAAATCTCGTTACACCATCTAATGGGTCCCAAAATTACGCGCTGATTTTTCGATAAGATTTTGGCAAGTGACTATCTTCGGAAATTTTCCATTAGCTTTAGATTACAATTATTGGGATCTCGTTAAGTTCACTTTCATTTGTAAAGGTTTAACCCAATTAAATTAATTTATGAATTTGAAGTTCGATGCGTCGATTTCCGCCAGTCCCGTTCCCTTTAACCCAAAGTTGATCTTAGGACATTTTTCTGTTGATGTTAGATTTTACGAGTGCCCACTGGACTACTCGGTGTTAATATTTTAGCCGATGTGTAAATATATATTAGGTCGATTTTTCGGGAGTAGGTAAAAAGGTAGGCAACCAAAAGATTGTCTCCCGATCTCCCTGCTACCCCTATAACGGTATATATGAATTGACTGTTCGAGTCCGTCGTTACCCACGGCGAGATCTCTCACGGGCACGAGCTGTTGGCCGACTTACACCGCACTTACACTGCTCGACTGTTTATGTTGGATTTTAATGACTTGTTAGTGTGTGGCTGTGGGCCGGAAAAATTTCGACATGGAAAAGTATTTATATCATTCATAATATATATTTATTAATTACCAACTCAATTCCATTTGTCATGAATAAACATCATACACAGTTAACATCTCAGTAAGTCATTCTTGCTTACTTCGTTAGGTTCACGTCTTTTGTTGTATAGAGTTTCAGTCAGAATAAAAATGCTTCTAAGTTTCAAAATTAATTATTCAACGTAAGTGAGCGTTCCAAAATCTGATTGTCCAGAGTAAAATTAGAGTAAAGGTGCTTAAAGTGCTTTGGTATTAAAACCGAGAGTGATTTTTAGCTTCAAAATGTTGGGCCAGAACGTAAACGGCCTTGAGAAATGTTTTAATGGATCAGTAACACACATGCAAACATAACATGCAGATTTAAATAAACCTGGAAACACCAATTAAACCCTACAAAATATGAGAAAAAGGGAATTAAAAAATAAATTAATAAACATAAAAATAAATTAAAATAATAACAAACTGCACCAAGATTCGCACGATACCTACACAAATATAACAAGAAAACACAACAAATTCGACAAAATTAGAAAAATTAATAAAAGTTCATTAAAGTGAAATTTAAATTGGAAAATTTGAATTAGTAATAATTCAATAAAAATTCTAAATAAAAAATTATAAAAATAAATCAAAAAATAATAAAATGAAAGAATAGAATTTACTAGAAAATAACAAGGTCGAATTTTGTTTTACTGCATCAAATTTCACACGCGAGAAAAATAGGTATAAATACTGATCCATTTTCACATTTAACTTAACCATTTTTGAAATCGTTTGTAAACCATTTTGAAAATCTTAACCGTTTTTTCAATCTATTTTGAACTAATTTTGAATTCGTTCTTTAGAAACTATTCAACTGATTTTAGGTGAGAAATATTTATGTTGGAGCTCTCTTTCCACGTCACGTCCATTGCATCTCGGTGGAGCTCTGCTTGGCGTCGACGTGGGGGGAGAGGCATTTATGTTATTTTATGCTTTTGTATGAAAATTTTTGGAATGGTTATGAAGGGTAATTATGTTGTTTTTATAATTAATAAATATTATTTACATACATAAATTGTTTTATATGTTTTCATAAACTAAATTAAATTGTCGAAATTTTTCCGGCCCACAGCCAATACATAACGCAAGAAAGCAAAATCTACATAGTACAGATGCATGTAAGTGCGTGGAAAATCGCCAATGATATGTACCCGTGAAGACTCAGCGTGCGCAACGCAGCGGTCGTAACGTCAATATTTACCCCTATAGCTGAAAAGAGAAACAAGGAAGAAGTTTCAGGCTGCTTCCTCGTTTCTCAATTCTGTAAAATCGACCTAAATTTATATTACATACGGCTTAAAATCATCACACCGAGTAGTCCAGTGGGCACTCAGTAAATATAATATAAACACAATATGCGTCTAAGGCCTATTAAAGGGAAAGGGTACGGGGATTAAATTAACTGAAATCGTTGTTATAACTATTTTGGATGAAAATTTTGAAATAGATAAAATTTATTGGAAATCATTAAATTCGATTAAATTGCGATTATTGATAAAAATTAACGTAACCATTGATTGTGAAAGTAAAGTGTTTTATGACTTAAAATTACAGTAAATATTGGGTAAAGATAATTCATAATTTAAATGATCGTAAATTATTGATTAAAATTAGGGTAATGACAAATAATTTCATCAATTAAATAATCCGTTTCAACAAAATTAATCTGATTTTTGAGTAAGAACGAGTAAGGTATTGATCTAATCAAAAACCAACCCCGATAGAAATGGAAGCAATTAAGAATCGAATTCATTGATTTCAAATAACGAAACGCATCAATTAAAAGTAAAGTGATTCTCGAATAAAAGTATGGAATCCCTTAGTTAACTTGTTGATTAAAATTAATATAACGACACGTAATTCACTAATAATTCATTTTGATAAAATTGAAGAAGTGATTGAGTAAAATCAAGTGTTTAGATTAAATTATTGATTAAAAATGAAATGAATAAAAATAAATATACCGTTGATTAAATTGAATCAATTTATTGGTAACAATTAAAATGATTAAATTAATTCAACTAATTATTGAGTAAAACCAATGTAACCTAGTTTAGTAAAGTAAAGTATCGATTAAGGATAAGTATAAATTCGTTGACAAAAGTAATTCATAGATTAAAATTAGAAATGAATTGAATAACCGTAAGACAGTTTCTTTGGTAAAAATCAAGTAATTTTCGATGTAAATTAAAGTAAAACTGGATTCACGGATTTAAAACTATTAATATTAAAATAATTTCACGGATTAAAGTAAGGGTTGATCCAAATAGCCTTAAGGAAGACTATTAGAAATTGGAATAATAGATGTCGATATATATTACTGATAACACAATCTCTTAGTTAGAACTAGAATAGTTTATAGATTTAGAAAAAAGGTTTTCTCAAATCATTATAAATTCAGGAATTACAGCAAACTGATTAAAGATAAAATGAACGAATTATTACGTAAATTAAATTAATTTAATTGTAAAAACCAAAGTTTAAGATAAGAGAAAATTTGTATTAACATCACATAAATTGTTACCGATATTATTGAACAAATAAAATTCCACATAGCGAAAATGTTCCAAAGAAGGGTATCACATCTACTTGGAAGCCTCGGTAAGCGTAAGAAGTTTTCCTAAAAATTGCCCGTAAAATATGTCCAAACTAATCAATGAAATAACTTACTAAAACTGAGATAATCGAGTGTAGGCGAAGTAGGTGAATAGTAATCCTGAAAATACGACGTGAATAATGGAGCTACCGGATGTCGATATTAAATCACCTTTAGTCAACCGCTTAAGTGGTAATGGTAAGATCCACCGGAAATCGTTCGCCCACCAGGATACACCCACGTACAACTAAGTTATCTCGGATCAACATCCGGTCTAGATCTTAAAGTTCGAATTAACCGTAAATGGAATTGGTAAACAAACTTTAAATCAATTTACAAATTCTCTTAGGTCAATACACGATTATCCGCCTACTATCTAACATATAATATATTAAGGTTAATATGTGTATATTAAATAAA
The DNA here is from genome assembly GCA_022537955.1 of Schmidtea mediterranea. Classification (NCBI taxonomy): domain Eukaryota; kingdom Metazoa; phylum Platyhelminthes; order Tricladida; family Dugesiidae; genus Schmidtea; species Schmidtea mediterranea. Next base: position 43,735,933 of record CM039680.1, read on the forward strand.
TCAAACATCAGGTTATCTCACCCATATGATTAATCATATTATTATATATTTCCCCTATAAAGGAGTGCACCTTAAAGAACCAGGCCCGCAAATTAACCCAACCTGCTTATTAATGTCCCATCGCGTAAAGGAAGGCAATAGTCACGTGTATGACACCCTTACTAATAACATAGACACAATTTGCTTGCTAATAACTTAGAATGGTGAATCAATCGAACCTAATAACAATAATGTTTAGACATGTCGCCCAAACGAATTACCCGTCGAGAGACCGCCAAACAGGAACAGACAGGAGTCCCGCCGACCATGAGAATACTCGACCAGCTGCAACGACCATGGCCATATCCTGCCCCCTGGAGAACATTAGGCTGGGAGAAGGATCCCTGCGGTCTCTCGGAACAGCAATATCCAGCTGCGGAGACCTACCTGAACGCACAGGACCTCCTCACCCAATGGGAACGGGTGCAGGAGCAGGTGGATTTACAGGTGGTTAAGGCGAGGATGTATCTTGCGAACGTGGTGGAAGACATCCTTGCCGGGCGGATTGCAGTCGCCTATCCACCTCGCCCAGTTCGTGATACCCGACGACCCTATACAGTGGAGGCTCTCAAACGAAGCCTGAAGAGACATTGTCCCGAAGAATGAAATCGACAATGATAGACTTTATGTAGTAACTGATTTAAAATATTAGAAATTTACGTGTTATTTCTTCTTATAGCTAGAATTATTCGTGATTTTGTTTAATGAGATAAATGATTATCTGACTTAATCAATAGTAAGTTAAAATAATCTATTTGAGTGTAGTAATGTCTTCCTTACAAATCTTACAATCTGAACTGGACCATGCAAGACAGTCAAACGCGGAGTTACTCACCCAAATTATTCAATTGACCCGCGAAATGCAACAGATTAGAGCAACCTGGAAGGAACCGGAAAAGGTAAAAGCATTGTACCACCGCCTGACCGCAGCACAGAAAGGCTGGACAGAGGAGCGGCAGCTCAACCAGAGCCTGCGCACTCAAATTCGGGGACTCGAAGTCGCCCTAGCAGTCTGCCGGGAAGGGGAAGCGGTAACTTACCCGCTCATCTTCGCCCCAACTCAAATGCCGCAGAAAACCACCAAGCCAGCAGAGCAACCTATCCCTCCAACAAATAATCGTCAACCGGGACGCAAGGAACGTGCCCGACGTCGCGCGGCCCAGCTTCAAAGCGTCAAGTAGTAAATGTTACACATGTGGTTGAATCGAATAGAGTAGTTTTAGCCTTAGTTGAGTTGTTTCTTTAATATAATTGTATGCCAGCATTGTCTTAAACACTCTTATCACGTCTTAGTTTTCCCACAGTCAATTAAGAACCTGATCTAGAATTTCTACAAGGGACAGAGCTAAGCGAGCATAAGTCTTCTATCGACAGCTCGTGAACCCGAGGGTTGTCCGAGCAACTACAGTACTAGCAATGATACTCAATTTTTGCGGACAATCCACCACTTGAACACATTACCAACGTTGCCTAGCAACGGGTGCCAAGTGGCGACTAGCATCATTTTGTATGGCGTTACCAGGGCCACCATGAGGATAAGCAAATAACGAAACCCTGTAACTTACCAAAAACTAGATTGCTTGATTTTTTATGTGAAAATGAATCGGTATATATACCTATTCTGTGACCCTAACCTTGCGAGTTAATTTTGATATATTAAAACAAAATTTGACCTTGGAATTTTCTAGTGTATTTTCTTTGTATTTTCTAACTTTAATCTCTTAATTTTTAATATATTTTGACAATTTATTCCTTTAACAAATAATTGAATTATTTCTAATTCAAATCATTTTATTTTAGTTCCAATTTCATGAACTCTTGTTTCTTTGATTAAATTGTCAATTTTTGGTCAAATATTTTTTTGTTTTCGTGTTGTTTCTGTGTTTGTTTCGTGCGGATCTTGTTGCATTTTGATAATAGTTTTATTTATTTTTATGTCTTTAATTTTATATTTCAATTATTTCTTTCTCAGATTTTAGCATGGTTAATTGGTGTTTAAAGGGTCCGATTTTAAATCTGCGTGCTATTACCGATTCATTTAAACAAACTTGTGTTTTGGCCCAACAGTAGCAAGACGAGCAGAAGCCTTCTAACGGCATTTCGTTGAAACCCAATATGAACTCAATATTGAATTAGAATTTCCACACTCAATCAAATCAAGAAAAATCGAATGGCTGAAGAAAATAAAGAGGAGGAGAGTGATGTACAATAATGAATATTAAAAACATTCAGAATTAAGTATACGATTTTGATTTTAATAAAGTTTAATAGAAATTATATTATGACTTTTAAATAAATTGTAACTTGTTAAATTAAAATTATTTTTAAATAAGTTTTATCGTTAAATTTGTTAAATATTAAAATGAAATTACTTAATCTAGCATAAGTTAAAATTAGGATTTAAATACGAATAAAACTTAACCTTGATAAATTGTTTTATTTTACTAAATTAATTGTTATTTAGAATTCATTATAAAATATTTTTCGATTTCTTTATAAATATTTTTTATTTTAATTAATAAAATTATAGGATTATCTAATAATATTTATAAACTCATATAAAAATTATTACATTCAAACGTGTTATAGATTTACTATGCCACTGAAAATTGGTAAGTCTAAATCTTCAAGTGGATCCGAATTGATACATACTCATTCATGTCCTGATGATTCAGTAACGCATACAAAAAAAAATCGTGGCCTAAGAAGATTATTTGATCGCGCCAAATATTCATCATCGGCATCAGTACTTCAAAAATGCTTGACTTTACATAACTTAATTTTTATATTAGAAAGTTTCAACCAGTGAAAATAGTAACACAAAAAGTCCACAATATACAAACAAATTATCTGATGCAGGGTCTAATTTAACTTCATTAGATTCATCTCCTAAAAGTCAACAAACTAATACCTGCCATTCAGTGAGTCCAAAACTATATACTAGTTCTTGCGCATCATCTATTGAAGAATTATCAAAAGTTGCTTTGAATTCAAATGGAATTAATACTGGAGTTTCTTCTTCTGCTATTCCATGCAGCCCTATTCAAGATGTAAGTATACAATAATTACTTTTCAATTTAATCCAATTGTAAAGTTAAAAAATAAATAAATACTAATAAATTTAAATCTTATTTGGTTTTAAAAAAATAATTTTTTAAATGATATTATTTTTTAATTTTTCCAAAGTTAATTTTATAAAACAATCAAAATTCGCCTGTCATAAAAGAATTTTAAAATTTTTCAATTCCACAAGAAAACGATCCTGCAAAATGCATGTATCGAAAATCAAAAACACGCAATTTTCTTGAGAATGAAACAGGAGTAGGAAATATTTTTTCTACCTCAAGTTTGTATGTTTGTATAGTGTTTGTGTGTATATATGAAATTGCAATGAGTGTGTGTAATATTTGTCTGAAATCGTGCTTGTGTGCGTGTTTGTGTTTATATATGAAATTGCAATGAGTGTGTGTAACATTTGTCTGAAATCGTGCTTGTGTGCGTGTTTGTGTGTATATATGAAATATGTATGTGAGCGTGAGTGCTTCACAAAAAATTGCATAGGCTGTATTTGATGCCACATTTTATGGACCCATTTCATTGCATCGGAACTTTGTAAACAGTTTTGCTTCTAATATCAAATTGGAATGAATCATCATAGACAATGGACAATAGATAATTTCAGAACATTCGATTTCAATCGATTTTTAAACATCAGGAATGTAATTTTCCGATTAATATTTTATTTATTTTTTAATCTATATTTTTGTGATAATTTATAGAATAATTTGTGTCTATTTTTATCATTTTGGCTGTAAATGCCAATGATTCATTGACAGTTAATTATTCTACGGAATTTTTGTAAGTAAGACATCAATTGGCTAGGATTCGTTCCAATCAACATTGCGGGATTTGATAGTGCCAATTGTGATTATTATTTATAACAATAATAATAATAATAATAATAATAATAATAATAATAATAATAATAATAATAATAATTACTAATAATTACTAAAAATATATATTTTGTATTTTATATATTTATTTTATAAATAATAATTTTAATAATAATATTAATTATTATTATAATAATCTTAATAATAATAAAAACTAATAATAATAATAAACAAATAATATTAATAATAATTATAATATTTACTAATAATAATAAATAATAATAATAATAATAATAATTATTATTATAATAATCTTAATAATAATATTTACTAATAATAATAATAAACAAATAATATTAATAATAATTATAATATTTACTAATAATAATAATAATATTAATAATATTTTCTACAAAATTTGACTATGAATCAGATTTATTTAAGGTATTCACGAATTTTCGGCACAGCCTTCAAGTGATTTCGATCATTAATTATTTATTTAAAAAAATAGGAGAAAAATTTATATATTTTGTATTTTATATTGATTTTATATTATTATTTTATAAATAATAATTTTAATAATCATAATAATAATAATAAATAAATAATAATAATATAAATAATAATTTTAATAATAATAGTAATAATAATATTAATAATAATTTTAACAATAATAAAAAACTAATAATAATAATAAACAAATAATAATAATAATAATAATAAACAAATAATATTAATAATAATTATAATATTAATAATAATTATAATATTAATAATAATAATAATATTATTAATAATATTTTCTACAAAGTTTGACTATAAATCATATTTATTTAAGGTAGTCACGAATTTTCGGCACAGCCTCAAGTGATTTCGATCATTACTTATTTATTAAAAAAAATAGGTGAAAAATTTATATATTATGTATTTTATATTATTATTTTATAAATAATAATTTTAATAATTATAGTAATAATAATATTAATAATAATTTTAACAATAATAAAAAACTAATAATAATAATAAACAAATAATAATAATAATAATAATAAACAAATAATATTAATAATAATAATAATAATAATAATAATAATAATAATAATAATAATATTATTAATAATATTTTCTACAAAGTTTGACTATGAATCATATTTATTTAAGTTAGTCACGAATTTTCGGCACAGCCTCAAGTGATTTCGATCATTACTTATTTATTAAAAAAAATAGGTGAAAAATTTATATATTTTGTATTTTATATTGATTTTATATTATTATTTTATAAATAATAATTTTAATAATCATAATAATAATAAATAAATAATAATAATATAAATAATAATTATAATAATAATTACTAATAATAATAATAAGAAGAATAAGAATATTAAAATAATATTAATAATTATACCAAAATAATAATATTAAATAACTACAATAATTTATATTACTATTATTCTTATTATCATATTTATTTTTACAACTGTGAAAAAAAAGTATGTTGATATTTTTTTGGATTTTGAAAATCGTGAGCCTTTCTCATATTTTATTAAGTCTACATTCGAATATTAAATTTATGTGTGAAGAGGAAAAAATGTCGTCGATTGCTTTTTTGGATTTGCTAATTCAAATTAATGAAAAAGCCTATCGAACGGAAATAAACAGAATTGCGACTGATACTGGTCTGTATACTACGCCTGAGGGCTTTAGTGAATTTAAATATAAGCGAATTATAGTGAGAGAATTAGTATTTTGCGATTGGTCTCTATCTTCTACGTTTGTTAACTTAGTAAAAATGTGGACTCTTGTTTGCATTGCTACTTAAAAATTTATATTCTAAATCTTTTCTTGAGCGCATGGCAAAAGAGACTGGGTAAATGAATTCGATCTTATCACACGGAACAGAAATATATGTTGACATTGTCTTATTCCGAGGGTTTCAGAGAATTTAAGCTTAAGATCCTCAAACATGTAGATAAAACTAAATTTAAGATTGTTTCCACGTGTTGCAAAGTTATTAGTATGTTCACTAATAAGTCTCAATTCCAGTTTTCTCTTTGCTCTGAATCCTTTATCAATTTACATGTAATGGATTTAATGCCACATGCATTGGAGAGACTTCCCATCATCTCTGCACTCGAGTTCTTGAGTATTATCGATTGAATGGATTGACTCACATTAGTGATAATTTTAGAAAATGTACTAGTAAAAAGAGAGATATTTCTGACTTCAACAAAATTGCAAAAAAATTGAGTAATTTTTGGGAACGAATAACTTGTAAGGCGTTGTTGAAAAAACCTTTATATTTAATTTTATACCTTTATATATAAACCGATTATTTCTGTTGACGAACTCGATTTTATGATTCAATGGTTTTTGAATGAATCCTTTAGCTTCTAGTTCATGATATCCTCCCCATTTATCAGTGTAAATAGTAGAGCCAACTGGGGCATGTCTTACTATAAAGTCATGACAAATGACTTTAATACGCCTTCTAGTGACCAGCAGATTAACAACTTTGGTTCGCCTGTTAATAATACCAATCACACAGTATTTTTGGCCTCTAAGGACTCTTCCCTGATGATTCTTAAAGCTATAAAGATGTGTTTCATCTACTTCGTATTCATAAGGCGCTTCACCACGAGCAACAGAAACAAAAGTCGAATATTTCAGAATTACTTTCTCGAAAAATATGCCGTCACAGTCGACATATCTATTTCACAGATACTAGTTTCGTATCTAGTCTTTCTCAGAATAACTGTAAAATAGCATAAAAAATATTCTCATATTGAAATGACCTTATTCAAATAGGCTATTTTCAAAAACGGATGCTGTTTTTCAACAATATCGTTTATCGGTTATCAAAACTAATAAATCTAAGAATTTCGGTGAAATTATTTCTGCTCATAGTTTCAGAAAAAAAATTAGACTACCATATGCTATTCCACAAAAATGAAATATTCAAATTATTTGCTCCATATGCAGCTCGGGCATACAAAATTCCAATAACTGTATCTTATTTTTCTTGAGATAAACTCCAATCGGATCCTAACACTCTCTTTGCTTCTTCTATTGTGCTTGATCTTATATGGTTCATAATACGGTGGTCAATTATCAATGAAAATGCAGTACTAACATTACCTCTCATTATATGACGTTTTGCATATCCTGTTGGGCGTACTTCTTGCCTGAAAATGTTATGAAGTGGTATTCTTCCAGGTGTTCCACCTACTTTTATTTCTTCCCAAACAGATCCATCATTTGCAACATGTTGTTTATTTATTACTTCACTTTCTTCAAAACTTGAGAGTAATCTTATTCTTATTTTTCGTCCACAACATATATTCACAGTATTTTCCTTTTCATCGTCAGTATCTATAGAATCCAACTCACTTTCATTTGAAACCAGTATATCTTCATTTTCAGAAAATTTATCTTCACCAATTTGCGAAAACTCTTCGGCAATATTATTTATATCTTCTAAGAACTTGTACTGTCTTGTTTGCTTCGACATTTTCTGGGTAAAAAGCGACCTGTATTTCTAAAGCCATCAAAATAAATATAAGCTACTTACCAAAACTTTCAATTTTTGCTACCTTTTCAAACACAAAAGCTAAATCCAATATAAAATTTTGATATTTTCTTGAAATTATTCTCAGCTATTTTGATTGAACTACTTTACGTAACAGTTTTTGCAGAAATGTGCAACTAAAACTGCTTAAACAAACGAATGCTCTCAGGGTCAAATGACCCGCTGTGGTAAATAACAGTATACGACAAGTACATAAACAAAACAAAAAAAAATAAAAAAAATACTATATTAACTGTAGATTAATTAGTTCGAAAAAGTCATGAAGTCAAATGTGCAAAAGCAATAAAATGATACGTGCATTTTCAATGCAAAAGTTCAAAATGGGTCATTTGACCTGTTATGGTATGTCTAGTGTTAATAACTAAGGGATTGCCTGTCTTAGTGGGATATAATTAGGGATGGGTAAACGTCTGGCTTATATATATTCTAAAAACGATAAAAATTATTTAATATTATTATTTCATCTTTTCTAAAAAATACATTTCAGACTAAGTACTACCTTAATGTTAACATATAAATTAAAAATTAAAACAGCTAAGAGATCGTCAAAATTTATACAAAGCAAAATTTTAAAATTAAAATTGTGTTAGAAATAAATTTTATTGAAACAGGTGAAAATAGAAATTTATTATTCTATTTTCGAAGCGTTTCTTTGCGATTTGTATGCATTTGCTGGTCTAGAAAAAATTCGGTTTTTAAAAACCTTTTAAAACTGTCGTTTCAAGAGTATATATGGAAAGAGGTATACCTGGACAATAATGATGATGCTTTATATCAGTTATATTGATGAACTGGCTAAATTAAATTAGTCAAAATCATGGGGATAGATTATTATTGGAGGCGGGACATAGTTTGATTGCAACTCGATAAAAAAGTGACTACTAAAAGGCTATTAAATCTCTGCGTTATGGTTTGACATAATTAAAAAAAATGTAATTTAATCACAATGAATAAAAATATATTCAACAAAAATTAACATATTGCTAAATCTCTTAGTGCGATTAATGTTTCTACTCACAACAGCCATTGTTCTATGGAATAAATTGTATAATCTAGTTGATATGCTTAGCTCCATTTAAGGGAGTTATTTAAATAAGCGATTTATTTCTCATATTCAATAATGAAATGCAGGTGATTCTGGAAGAAGATTATGAAGAAGCTCTATTGGTAACAAATAAAACCCAATCATCACTTGCAAATGAACCCGAGTCGACTGCAAAAGACGGGGGTACACCACCGGTAACTTTGTCTTCTGTGAAATTCAATCAGGGAATATACAACGAACCAAAGGATACTGCCAAAGGATTAAATAAAGAAATTATTGGTAATTATTAATAATGAATTCATAGATCCTTGTTAAATTCCAAATAATATCTCATCCTAGGTTTTCATTCTATCATTTTTTAGGCTAATTTTTCTATTTTCAAAGCAAATTCTGTCCGCATTTTGTTTTCTAAAATAAATTGATTTTTCTTATACTGTAAAATGTAGCAATTTTATAAACTTAAGATGTGGTGGGTCTCATGGTAATTATTATTATTATTATTATTATTATTATTATTATTATTATTATTATTATTATTATTATTATTATTATTATTATTATTATTATTATTATTATTCCAACAAATTATTGGGAAAACCTTAACATAATTAGAAAGAAATTGAGGAAAAGATTCTGATACAAGAAATCGATTGTTTTCGTAACTAGTATAACTAAAATTATTATTAGAATATTTAGTTCATTTAAAGAAATTGTGAAATATTCTGTAAAAATATTTTTCTCACAACGTTTTTATCTACACCCGTGCCAAACATAATATTTGATAAAACAAAAAATTGTGATTGCAATTAAAATCGATAGTTACACTTAAAATTGATTTTAAAATTATAAATGTTTAAAATCAATAACCAAATTTTACCTTGACCTTGGATGGAGAAGCTCGTTAACTCATACTGTAATAAAGGGGTCATCCTCCTACTATTAATTAAATAGTCAAATATTTGATGAACATTAAACATTTTTACGCTTTGATTTCGCTCTCGACTCTTCAATAAAATCCTCATAATGATCTAATAATGATTGCTTCATGCTTTTTTATATTCAAATTATTTAAATTCTCGTTTTCATTAATTACTTCTTCTAAAGCTCGTAATCTCTTTGTATATTTTCAATATCTATTATTTATATGTTTTCACCACTTTAAATGTTTGGACCAAATTTTTGAAAGTAACCAAATTTATTACAGTGGTAGCATTGTATATTCCTTTTTCTAAATTGACAGTTTTTTCACTTACCTCATCTTTTATTCAAAACATCGACCTTCGTTTGATCGTCTGTTTTGCTAGTTTTGATTAGAATCAACTGATTTTCCAACTAGAAATTCATATTTTCGTTTATAATCATTGGTTAGTTCGAATAAGGTACCATTAATTGCTTAATATTTTCAGGCGTTTCAGCTTTCTCAGGTTTTCTGAAGACATTTTCTTTCTTGCATACTGATCATTTTCATCTTTAATTGCAGCAACTGCTTCATTGAGAAGTTTCGGCTCCAAATATTTTAGTGTATGAAATATAGTTTTCAAAGCAAAATTATAATTTTCATATCTTTAATTCTCAATTTGTTAGCCTCGACTTTTACTCTGGTAGCAAAATCCACTATTTTCTCACAATTTTCTTGAGCAACATTCAATAAATTTCGAATTTTGCTTACTTTTTAAAGTATATTTCAACTGATCAGCTGAAATAAAAACCCAAATTCCTTTTAAATCTTCGATTTATTCTATTTCACTAAGTATTTTCTCATTGAAAAACCTTCTATACAAAAATTATTAAACCTTTATTTATCCAATGTTGTCTACCAGATTTTTTTGAATAATATTATTCTGTTTTCGATTTAATTTGTAAGAAAGTCTGTAGTTTGTCCTACATTGGTCACTAGGTTCATAATTAGGAGGTTATGACACAATCATTCAGTGGAAAACCGATTTTAGACGGTAACTTGTTGTAATGACATATGTTACGCAATCTTGCAGATGCTTTTAAGTGAAACGTAATAAGTTTAATTTGGTATAAAGACACAAAGCAATTATTTTTTTGCCTCATTCTCTGCATTATTTGCTGATTTGTATGTTTTGTCGATTCCTGGACAATGTAATTTGTGACCATGTTCTAAAAAACGCTCTTGGATATCTCCGTTTCAGTTAGTTTACCCTATCAATTATAGGCATTACGGTAACCTTTTTTTGAATGCCCACTACTCAAAAAATAGTGGACTTATAATTTTTGAAAAACATGGTGGTAATAATTACATGTAATGATTTTATTGGCTAAAAATTTAACTGGTCATGTCCAATATTGACTATAGTTGATTTTATTCTTATGAAATAGTGACACAATTATCGCAGAAAAATATTTCGCAGCATTTACTATTTTTTGATATCCACTTATTTTTTGTTGAATTTTTCATTATTTATTATTTGATGAGAAAATATTTGATATCAATATCTGGAACCATTTTCAGTGCACCAGTAGATTGGTAGGCACCGCGCATTAATTGAATCTGATAGTCAATCATTTGCATTACTGATTGATATTTTGACTGTAATTATCGAAATGTCAAGGGCTTTCCGTATAATCTCGTCTTTATTGTATAATCATTCATTAATACTCTTCGATTCATTCAGACACATCATCTGTAAGATTGGAACTTTTGGTTGGTGTAACTGTTTTTTAATTCTCTGAAAAAATGTAATAATTTTAAATTTGAACTGGAGTTCACTTTATTTATCTACAAGTTACTTATCAATGATAAAGGATCTTTAGATATTTTAGTATGTCATTAGTATATACATTAATATATAGACATTAATAATGAAAAGAAACAGCAATAATTCATTCAAAGAGTTATAGAATGCCATAATGCACGAATCGCGCTTGCTGTATGGGAGTTTGCTATATATATATATATATATATATAGCAAACTTCCATACAGCATGGGTGATTCACGAATTATACAATTAAAAGGTTTCATTAAATATATATATATATATATATATATATATGTATGTATTATAATTTAAAAACAAATTTTGAGATATTTAATTAATTTCACAAAAAGAATCATACTTGGTATAGACATTGTAACTTAAATAAAATTTCAATTTTTTAGAATAACTTTGTTAATAAAATCTTTTTTTTGGGACAACTTTTGTCTTTTTTCATTTCTTGATGATATTTCATTTTAATTTTGACAAGAGTAAAAATTAATTCTTAAAAACACAAAATTAATTTTTGATTTTTTGTCCAAATGAAAATAAATGAATTAAATGATTGATTAAATTAACAAGTAAAAAAATTATTATATTTTCTAACGCCTAATTTCGTTGCAAGTTATATTAAGCTTTTATTATTATGCTTTTAATTAAATAGATTTATAACTTGTTTCCACTGAACATTTCCACTGAACATTTCCACTGAACATTTCATAGAAATTTACAAAAAACTAATCGTAAGCGTGAACACGTTTTCAAAAATCTGTTTTATCACATTTTTACAATATTTAAATAAGAGATTGTTTAATATTACATTATTCTTACACTAATTGTACTCTGAATGCAGCAGTTCCGCAAATATGAAAAGAATTTTCAATACTGAATTACGTTTAAATAATAAACTCATCTCTTAACAAGTTAAAGACCGCATGCCCACCGGTGGGTCACTCCGCAACAACATTACCGGCCAGTGTGCTCACGGGTGGGCACACGACATGTTTTACTTGAGGACTGGGTGATGTGGGCCTTTTAATTGAAATAAATCTAGGGGTTAAATAATGTCTACCTCAAATTATTGTACACTAAAAAAACTATTTTAAAAATAATATACATAATTAACAATTAAAAAAATGCCGGTCCATATGTGAGAAATACGATTTTGCAATGCGGCCTTCAAAGTGTTAAACAATCCACGAACAGATTAAATAACAGCAACTTTTGTATAAGCTACCGATTTTTGTGCCATTAGTCATGTATCCGTGTTAGTGTTTGCTTTTATCTGATGATATTTCAATAGATTTTTATATAATCGTACAGTTTTTGCCTCTGTCAATCAAATTTTGTTCTCCATTTCATAATTAATTTAAATATATTTCCTTTTTCTTATTTTTTGTATTCTTTTATAATTCTATAGTACGTTTTTGCTAATGAATTAAAGGTGTTTTATACCGGAAATTAATTTATAATGTATTATAGGGACAGATAACCTCACTATAAAGTATCAATGATAATACCAAAGAAATTTTTGTAATCTAAACAAGATTTGAAACTAGATTTGAAAAAAAGTAATTTGGAACTCAAAGGGTTAAAAATTGAAACCTTTGATCGTATATTTTTTGGAAAGTATACATCCTCCTTGCTTTTAATAATTTGTAATTAAATATTTTTTGAATAAATTATATATATTTAAGCGAAAAATGTAGAAAAATAATTTCCTCTTATCCTTATCAATTCATGGTTCATCCTTTATGATGATTATTATTACTATTATTAAAAGGCTGTACAGAAAATTTGTGAATATCAATAAATCATCGATATCATTCATAGTCAAATAATAAAAAATTCTTTATGTCATTGAAAATGAAAAGCAATCAGAGGTGAAAACAAAAAAAAGTTCTTTTAATACTATCATTATTACTATTATAATTGTACTTTTAATTATATTATGCAATTCTCACAACATTGTATTCGAGTCTTCTGCACTTTACTCGGAAAAACATTGATGACGCTCTTGTCAAGTAGAAAAATCAATTGTGAAATTACTAATATTTCACTCCATTATTAATTTACTGTTGAATACCGGTAAACAAATTTATATTTATAGAAATATAATTTTTCTTTTTTGGCTCTACCAATAACGGTTGATTAGAAATATTTACAAACAACTACGATCTGGGTTGATAAGAAATCCGATGCATCATTGCATGAAATTGAGCGAGCATCAATGCTAACGTGATGAGCGCGAAATATCTATGATGAATTGTTTAAATTTCATTTCATTATATGTATCCATGGCGATGCTCAAGGTCACAAAGTTATATTTAGATGAAGATTGATAAATAATTAAAGTTGAAGAGGCATCACATGTTTTATACCAGAAATAAACTAACATAATTGTTGTCATGTACTTCTGTCAGTTCTTCACATAAACTTGCTTATAAATTCAAAAGTTTTTATAACAGCTGGAAGATTTTTTTTCACATAACATTTACATCGGATCAATAATTCTGTTCGAAATTTCTGTTTTTTAGTAATAATTGTTTCGGAAAATATGACGTTATATCTAATCAGCTGATATCAGTGGTTATTCGTCTCCGAAATGGAAATCACTTAAGGAAAGGTGAGTGGGTACCAGTGTTTGGAGTCGCACTTAGTATCGAAGATCAAGTTCTCGGTAGTGAGTCATTGTCATCGAAAATAATTGTTTTAAATTTTTCTTTAAAAATTAAGGATATGTTAGTAAAACTAAACAGTATAAAGTTAATATATTTAATATAATAATTTATCATAAGATAAGACAAAAACCTAGTTGAATTAAATGTATGTAAATAGAAAAGAAAAACCTTGGTCTTGGTTTTAGTCATTCTATATTTTTACAAGATTAAATATCGGAATAAAAAGAGTTAAATATTTTGAGTCAATTTAGAAATTAGTTCAACTGTCACAATGGAAGCGAGTAGGATGTTTTTTACACTTGTAAATACTTGAGTTTTTATTTCTGAAATGCTTGTTTTCATCATCTCAATAGCCAGAAACATATGGTTATATGATATATATATATATATATATTTCAATGGATTGTAAATTTAAGAAAAAATATAAAATTAAAAAAACTTCTAGAGGACAATATTATAATTTAACTTCAATTTTATTTCAAATTAGGATAATTTAATAATTGTTTCTAAATTTTAGCATTTTACTCCTCACTGTGTTTTGGAAATCCATTGTAGTATGAACAGCAAAAATCAAACAACATGGAAACCTTTTGAGAAATTTGAGATTTTCTTTATATTTGAGCACAATAAGGACCTTGATTTTTATTTAACATATTCCCTTTGAAAATGCAACAGATATAATATTCAATTTTAACTTTGTAAGACATACTTAAAATTTATTATAATTTTTCCAAGTGTGGGGGTCCGCCACCTAGAAAGCGCTTCACAGTTCTTGTGGGACTTTACATCTCTATGGTGGAGCAAAGATGCATCTTTTTGTAAAAAAAAGTTGCAAAACACTGATTAAGCCTATAAAATTTACTAACATAAATTTCATCTAAAAATATTAAAAACTGTTCCAATACATCTTTAAAATTACTTGAATCAATGTCATCTTTGTACATTTCTATTAAATTATTAACACATTTTTTCTTCTACTCACAAGTTAAACACGAAAAAACTTTAAAATTACCTATAACATTTTCATAGATTTATCCACGCCTGTTCAGTTCTGCTATTAAATGATCGCATATAACGTAGAATACATTATGTAGTAAAAATCCTTTCGATTTTCTTTGCGATCATCTTCAAATGATTTATCTCTAAGTTCATTCACTTCTCATTCTATTTCTACGAAATTATGCCTAATTTTTTCATTAATAAAAGTTTCTAGACTTTTCAATAATAACGCACCTTTAACAATTGTGCATCCAATAGATTGTAAAGAGTTACTTGCTGCATTGATTCGTTGCAAAATTTTATTCCATAGGACTGTCATAACAGCAGTTTCGTAATCGTTCATTTTTTAAGTAATGATTTTGCTTCAGTAACAATTTTTTTTTCTTTTGGGGAGTTACATATTTCATCTAAAGCCTTTTTAATATTTTTGTAACCACATTTTAACCCCTGAACTGCATCAGCCCTGGCAGACCATCTTGTATCTGACACTTTCTTTAATGTATATATTTCTGATATAATTTTCAATAAAATACAGAATTGTACTGTGGGAAGATATTAGTGGTCATAAATAGGTAAATGTGAGCTTTAAATATGAGTTTTAGACTTTCCTAGCGAAAGTTCATAATCTATCTTACAGTTCGCGATCAATTATAAGCGAATTTTAAAATATTAATTTTTTTATATACATATTTAAATTACCCAACTTATTAATTATTATACAATAATTAAATATATGCAACAAATGAAACAAAATTCATTACAACTTGATCCAGAACAGAATTTGTTAAAGTTAAATGTTATAAAATAAATAAAATGTATTGATTTCCTTTGTATTGAATTTATTATTAATTAGTGATTTGGTTATTATCCGATAATAATTATCGTATTATTTTAACCTTGAATAAATCATCTAACTCCTTAATTTAATTGTTCGAAATATTTTAATTAAAAAACTCGAGTTCAACAATCTTGATAATGAGTGTTAAATGCAATTAAATTAAAATCTCCAAACATTTATTATTTAATTATAAAATATAAATTCAAATTCTTCTATCCAAATCTAAAAATTTTTCCAACTGAGGCGTGGTAATTATTAATATTGATATAGTTATCGGTCACCAATATAATTAATTTAATTTAAAAATACTTAAATATATAATATGATATTATTTAATATACATTTTAATATACAAATTTAACACAATAGTTATTTCAATTTCCTGATCGCACTTATAACATTTAAACTATCTTATTTTTAAATAGTAGTTTTGGAACTCCTTACAATGAGTATTATATACAAATCTAGCATTCGTCTTAAGCAATTTATTCATGAATATTCAATTGAATTAATTATTTGGAAAATGTCAAGCTGTTCTGCGTGAAGAAAACAAAGGAACCTCACTGCAACCTCAGAAGAAACTCAAATTTTTGCGGATCCTTCTGATCAGCAAGCAAATCATGGTCTTGTGAATTCTTCATATCCAGTAGGTTGATTTTGCATACGCCAAAAAAATTTCTCAAGATCTGAAAAAAATCATTGGAAGTGCACACTAAGAGGTTTAAATGGTTTAAGTCGAAATGCTCACATGACAAAGTTGCTTAAGACTAAATTTACATAAAGCAATTTAGCCTAGATCGGTAATATATAGACATCTACTTCACATTTGTATGGCTATATATTAAAATTGATTTTTTAGTGCAAATTTCTGAGAAAAATTTAAATTTCCAGCCAATAAAATTTTTTAAACCCACGAAAAGTTATATATTTTTTAACTGAAACTAATCTTTCGCTCACTTCTACCTAATGTCAAGAAAAATTGTTATTCTTTTCAATTGTAGTTAAAATTTATTTTAAATTTGGAAATTATTAAAATTTTGAAAGCAAAATGATTAATTATTTTTATTACAATTGCTGTTGAGATATAAAAAATAAGAATTGCTGTTATAAATTCATTAAAATACAAGGACTATCCATTATTGTGTTTATTAAAACAACTCGACTTAACTGTCAAACATAATACTTTTTTCATCAATAGATATTTGTGTGCATGCTTCAAATAAATTTAATTTACTAGTTAATAACCACTTAAAAATTGGTAATTGTATTTTATAATCCTCAAAATAACTAAAGTTATCAACTTTATTGTTTTAGAAGCTTTTTTCTATCTTTTTTGGATTAAAATGACAGTCAAGCCATCTTACAATTCCAGAAAACCTTTCATAGACGACCGTTGGTTTTGTTTAGCTCATGAGTTAAAAAATACTCATTTCTCATTTATTTTGCATGTCGAATATAGATTTGCTGCATTTTTCTATTATTAACTTGTACTATGAACGCGATAAATTTCGAGAATTGTATAAAATGTAATTTGTTTGAATTACAAAATCCTTTCCAATGGGAATTTGATGATGAAATTTGAATAATTACACAATAAGTTTTGTTTGTTTGAACGGTTAATTTTTTGAAATGTTAATTAGAAATCAATTATTTCACTTATTCTGTATAATTAAGGTCTAGCTAGAATTTGTCATGCAAATCTTTACTCATTTGTCACTGGAAATGGCTGTTGTTATCCTGTTCCCCAGGCTTGGGGAGTGAGTGAATTATCCTCTGATTTTCTCTATCCCTCAGTCAACTTCTCGAATCTGTTTTTCCGTTTATTTTAATAAATCGAAACTTTGTTATAAAAAGTATTTCATAATTTGACAAAAAATGCATTTTTATTTCCGAATTGATGATATCCGATTATCTTTATCTTTATTTCCTATTGTTACTTATGCCGTTCGAATTGATTTTCTGTCCTTAGCAAATTATCTAAACTATTTGACGTTTTATGTTTCTTCTTTGCCTGTTATTTTTTCGACTGATAATCTTTAGATAGAATTAGGCGGTTAAAATCGAATCGAAAAGTAAGTATTAATTCTTATCAAATAAATTCATTCATGTATTATTTTACACTGATCAGTATAAATAATGTGTAAATAAGGTGTGAATAATGTGCAATAAGTGTAATTTATTGATCTTGGTATAATTAATTACGTCACTCAATATCGTGTAGAATCTATTTTTTGTCATCCATCAGAAATTAATTCTATTTTTGCAACGATGTTGCATAGATGAATTTATTAAGAATAAGTAAATTAAATAAATTTAAAAATTAAATTCCAGGACTAAATAAAACGATAAATGGAAGCAATTAAAGTAACCGTTTTCGGATTTAAATAGTATCCCTCACCAGAAAAAAATTCCTTCATTAAAATCTTTTCAATATCACTTCATAATACTATTAGTTTCCTATGGATTTGTTATCATGTCCTTTCAGTCAATTCTGGCCCAGACTGCCATTATGAGCATCTCTATAAACGAATTATTGTTGGAATAATGTCTATAATAGAATTTCCATTAATAGACTTTAACTTGAATTTTTTTTGTTTTAAAATTAAATATTTAATCACTTTATTTATCATTCTAAACTTGATTTAGATATCCTTTTTCAAATTTGTCAATGGGAATTTTTGTAGATACAAATAATGTCGATTATCTACTAATAGGGGATTTTGTTTTAATTTTAGTATCAACAGCGGGATATTTAATTGTACAATATTATTAGTTTCAAATCGATATTTTTCACTTTATATCCTAATCATTTAATCAATGATTGGTTTCGAAAAGTCTTTTCTCCTCGCGTGATATTACAATGGCCGCTCTAGTGCGTACACGACCCTGGAGAACAAGACAAATTTTGACTCTTTAAAAATATATATCTTTTATTTATAAGAGACATTGTATTTTCTAAAAAATTTGACTATGAATCAGATTTATGGTATTCACGAATTTTCCTAAATCACTTGAAAAAAGCTGTGCCGAAAATTCTTGAATACCATAAATAAATCTGATTCATAGTCAAATTTTGTAGAAAATACAATGTCTTTTATAAATAAAAATAAAAATAAATCAGAGTGGGAAAACAAAAAAAGTCCTTATAATGTATATCTTTTATTTTAAATTAAAACCAAATGGGTTTAAATTATAATTAAAACGGATATTTAGAAGAACCATGTTAAATAAAATTAGCAGTCAAGTAATATAAAACAAAATTTCAAAAAAATCGATTAATTGGGTATTCAACTTATGAATATTTTATTACATTTGCAACCAAAATGCCGCTTCGAACAAATTTCCGGGTTGTCCGTCTCTGTTAAGGTTTTTTCAAATCATTAATTTTAAATAACATCATATTTAACTGTCAGATTCGGTATTTGTTTTTATTTGTTTTTATCTCAATATTCATTTTATTTAGATTTAAATTTCGTTTTATCTACATGAATTATCTTAATTATTAAACGTTTACAAACAATTAAAATATATTTACCAAGAAATTTTTTCAAGCATTTTACCCCAGAGTACTCCTGTTAAAAATCAACACCTCAGTTCTCGCATGGGATAGGATTAACTTTATGTACTTTAAAGCCTGAAAAATAATTATGTTTCCATAATATTTTTTAAAAATCATAGGAAAAAAAATAAAACAATTAAAAAATTCAAAGAATTAAAAAGAATTTTTTTAAAATTTTTTCATAAAAAACAAAATTTTTTATTCAAATTTTCATCAGAATGTTTGGTATCTTGAAAGCTTACTCTTTCAAAACAATTAACACAAATCGGACAACATTT
Source organism: Schmidtea mediterranea (assembly GCA_022537955.1). NCBI lineage: Eukaryota > Metazoa > Platyhelminthes > Tricladida > Dugesiidae > Schmidtea > Schmidtea mediterranea. The sequence goes on from CM039680.1 coordinate 43,755,581, forward strand.
TCTGAAGTCTTTTTCATAAAACACTAGAATATTTGAATCGTCTGCATCGCCGTTGTCATCACTATCCAACCCGTGTCTGTTTCAAACATCCTTTGTTCTCTGTCAGTGCTATTAGCACTTTCCGCCACACATTTTCCATATTCTTAATTATGACTTCGCCGGCTTCCATAGTACCTTCCATCTCATCAAGCCAAGTTTCTGTTCATTTTATTGACTATGAGGGATATTCATTATTACATCCTGTTTAATGAATTCTCGTTTTAATAAATCCTATCAAATATCAAGAAATTACCATGAACCTCATGCTGGACAAGGCCCGTTAGGTTTGGCATTATTCATAATAACAAATGCCCTGATCATAAATTTCTAAAAAATATTTATTCATCCAATCGAAATTCGAAAAATAAAAAATATTTTAATTAGTAAAAATATTTATTTAATGTTTAATTTATTTGTCAATGTTAGAAAAGTCAATTTATTGTGAGATAAGATTGAATATGTAGCCTAAACCTTTGCCTGAAATAATTGGTAATTTATTATTTATTCGTAGCGGGGAGGACAAAAGATCATAATTTAGAGCTGAAATCAGAAATTTTTAATATCTTGTCGAAAAGAAAACCACAATCCAAATGTAAAATAATCAACGAGAGTTATCTATTCATATGCATCTTGATTGGAGGAAATTTAAGCATTGGCATTGCGCATACTCTCTGATTTTTCATAGATTTTAAGTTTGACTCATTGTTGTGGAAAAAACACCTAGGAAATCGCGCCAAATTGACTAACAACATTTATGAGACGTTTTTCAGATAAATCTATTTCTCTGACTCATACTATTTAATTTTGGAGATTTGAAATAAATTTTTAAAGCTGAAAATATATATTATTATTATGCTTATTATTATTATTATTATTATTATTATTATTATTATTATTATTATTATTATTATTATAAAACTGTGATTTCTTGGTAGTTAGTAGACAAGCAAATAATCAAATAAATTCTTGTTGCAAAGTATTTATTAAATTGAGGATTTACTTGTCTAATATTTAATTTATGCTGCTAACAAGGAATCATCGTTTTATATTTTTATTAGTATTATTATTATTATATTTATTATTATTAAAATAAGTGGTTAAATATTTTTTTCATAGGTTTTATCTTTAATTTTCGGACTAAAATAAATTTTGTAAAAATTTTTTTCTTATCTTTCAATTTTCAATAACAAAAACTGCGAAAAAGGTAATTTATTATTGGTAATTGTTTTTTATCCGACCTCCAAAATTTTTATATTTTATATTTTTAACTATAAACTGATTTGATTTAACTTACAATGTATTGGTAAAATTTAATTGTCAAAATATGTATGAATTAAATTATGCATGTTTAGGGTGATACATTTTTACAAAATAAATTGAAATAATATATTGATAAATAACTCTCTTTTTAATTTCGTTATAGAAATTAGTTGAATATTTTTTTAAAAATATTTTCCTGGAAAAATTAATTTTCTTTATTATCTTATCTTTGAAGAAAATTTATTTTAAATAAATAAATTTTGTTAATTGAAAATCAACATTATTTGTTGGAATTGATAATAAATTAATTGATTGGCCATTTTATTTATAAATAATATTACTCGAAACATGATGAATATTAAAAATAATTGTAAATATTTTATTTTATTTTAGATTAAATTAAATTTAGATACATATAATGTATGCTAAAATTCAGGTTATTAAATCAAATCATTTTTATAGTTTATTATTATTTATTATTATTATTATTATTATTATTATTATTATTATTATTATTATTAATTATTGTAATATGCAATTTAAGGAAAACACAATATTCATTTGCAGAAAGTTAAATTTTAAATCCTTTATTATATTCTAAATATCTTCAATCTCTTAAACATTAAAACAATTTTATTAAAAATCAGCATTTTTAAATTGATTTTTTAAGATAGTTGCTTTTTTGTTATCTGATATAACATAAATTTAAAAAATATTTTAGCATACTTTCACATTTTTTATGAAATTAGCACTTTTTTCTGCACAGCCAATGAAATAAATTTGTTTTTTGAATCATTCGGCTGAAATTGAAACTGGGAAAAATCATCCATCATCAATCAGTGGCTATGCTTGACAAATGACAACAGATTATTTATTTAATTTGACATGCTTATTTTGGCGGCATTAACTAATGAATAATTCAATAAATCTTCTTTAAAAGTTCCAAAAAAAATACTTTTTTTAACATAAAAATGCATTCTTTTGAAACATTTTGCAAAATATAATGTTTGCCCTTTGTATATGATGATTAATTTAACATTTAATTGGAAGCACTTGTCAAATGTAAACAAAATTTCGTAATAAATATGTGTAGTCAATTTAGAATAGAATGATTTAAAAAGATTAATAATAAAATAAACACATTTATTTAGGTTTTATTGTATTTCATATTTCATAGTTCCGAAAGGTATGATATCATTTGAATTTCTTTCCTTTGTAGATGTGAAACTTTATTATCAACGCACATTTTTATCGAAATCTATCGATTTTTTTTGTAAAATATTTTTTGACAATATTTGTTTTTAATTATATAATATTAATTGATTATACTCGTTTCGAGTACAGGCAAAAAAAGATGGAGTTGCAAAAGAAGCAGTTTGGCATACGCGAGTAAATAATTAATTAATAAAGAATAAATTTTCTAAACGAAGAAAATTTTTCAAAGTAAAAAATGTAGGAATTGTTTTTTGTCTAGAAATAAAAAAAATGTTTGTATAAAAATTTTAAAAAATCTCTAATTAATAAATACCAAGTATCTGCAAACCCGAATTTACACAACAAAATCGTTATTTATAAAAAAGTAATGATTCATTAGTCTGCAACATCAATTATAATTATAATTAATATTAATAAATATAGCATAAAACTTAATTAAAAATGACGTTGCAAATAACATTACAAATTTTATCATCAGAGCTTTAAAATTTTTCAATATTTTAATTATCCCTGTCATTATTATGAATATATCATTCACCCTGCCTGATCTATTGGGAATTTATTTACAATAATATTATTTAACTGAAATCCTAATTTTTTAATCATAACAATTTCATTTAATTAATTTTTGTACGTAAGATAAATTTCATGAAAAAAAAACTCTCGAAAATTTGTCCAAACTTAAACGCCCAAATAGCAAATGTTAAAACTAAAAAATATTACGCGTTCTCCATAATATAAGTTACCCCCTATATTGTTAAAATAAGAATAATACAGGTCATTTCCATTATTGATCACCATTTTAACTCGAAATAATTATTTACAATTAAAGTGTGTATTTAATTGATTAAATAATTAAAAAATTTAAAAACATCAAATTTTAAGATTCACATAATTTATATAAATATTTATGGTAATTTATAATTAATAAATAAATTGAATATTTTTATTACCAGTTTTTTGACAATGCTAGTAATAAAAAAATTAATTTTGTTTGTTTTTGGGTATTAAATTGTTTAAATTATTTATTTTAATTTTAAATGGTTATCTAAATGAATATTATAATAATTGAGGCACAGGAAACCTAAGAAAAGTGTAATACAAGTCACATCTATGCTTTAGGAACAGAAAAATGTAATTTAAAAAAATATCAACTCATCATAACTTGTGATCCTTATTTATGGTCAAATCCCTGAGAATCACAGTCTGGGGTTGTTCTTCTAAAAAAAATTATTTTTTTGAAGTATTAAAAAAAATTTAATTTATTTTTTGTTTAACTGAAATGATTTTAATTTTTTATCATAAATTTTTATTTATTAAAAAATTTAATAAAGTTCTTTTGAATGAAAATTTGATAAAAAAATTTTGTTACATTTTTTAATTAAAATAAAAACCACTTTCGTTTTTGACTTATCTACTCACCAAGCAACAAGCTTATTTATATATAAAATATAAACTTTATAAATAGAAACCATTTTTAATAAATAACTGAATTTCTATTTTATCTCTTTAATTTTAAAAAATTTGATTTGTTTTTTTTTAATTAAGTCTCTCCTGTCGTTGCCTTTTTTGAGTTTTAAGTCATAACTACCGTAAATCAAACGACTGATATTAATAACTGAAAATTTATTTTAGAAACCTGCCGCCTTAGTCAAATTACTCCAACCAATCAATTCAAAGAAATTCGATCAAGATCTGGAAGTGATACTGATCCATTGATAGTTCATCCTGAACTTGGAGTTGGAGGCCGGTATGTATTTTTAACAATTTTTTTTCACTTGAAAATATAATTCGTTATGAATTTTCTCGTTTCGTAAGAGCTTCTCCATCGACAAAGTCGTTGAGTGATTATTGAACAAATCTCCTAATTCTTTATTTAAAAAAATAAAATCATTTTTTCCACATTTTGTTTTTCAGTAATTGAAATTACTTTAACCCATTCAAGCCTGGTGGTTTATAGGTTATACCAAAAATTGTAAATATTTTTCCAATCAGCCTTGTGTTGTATTATGCTTTTAATGTAATACTAGTGACGTCATCTATCGATTTCTACAGTAACTTTGCTGTCTGTTAGGTTGCAATAGAAAACAATTTTTTTGAAAAATTCAAGTATTTCTTAATTTGGGTTATTTAATTTGGGAAAGTTAAATTAAATAGGAATGTAATAATGTGATTGGAAATAGAGTTGATATCCAGAAGAAATATAATATAAACAGATTATATGTAAAAAGCAATTAGATGTAAAAGCAATTGAAATATGAATTTATAGAAAATCAATAAATAATTAATTTTTCGAATTTGAATATATAAAACGAATTAAAAATAGATTTTATAATGAATGAATTTATCGGAAAACGTTTCGAAATTCCTGAAAAGCAAGAAACTTATTAATTAAGAAAAAATTTATCCGAGTAAATAATAAGCAAGGTAACACAGATCTTGGTAGTAGTAGCAATTATTCAAGTGAGATCCTCGAGAACTGAAGTTGAGAAGGGTTCTACGTGAACCATATTTGAACATGGTTAGTCGACCCTAAACTAACTGGTAACTTAGTTATCAGATGAAGGTGATTGGCATTTGCATTGGTGTTTTTATTTGATTCCATTTGCCTTCTATAGCGAAAGGGGGTCAGTTTAATATTCAGTTTAATTACTGAACTCGAAATAGAAATTTGATAGTTTCGACAACACGGAGATGAAGAATGATATTTTTCGAATCAGATTATAGAATATCAGATCGTTTTATTTCGTGATGGCAGTACGGGAATTTATTAACATAAAAGTGTAAAATCAAGAGATTTTGAGAGTTTGTTTCAACTTAAAGCCATTAATTACAGTGCTAATTCCAACATGAAAAGTGAAGCAGAATAGGAAACTGGACCTTTACGGTAGAGGACCGTTTTTTCAAAATACCATTTTTTCGAAAAGCAATTAATTTTTTTATTAAACTTTAACTATATGAGATTAACTAAAATATGAGATTACTAAATTAGATAAATACTTCTTCAACTCATGAATTGCAATAATAAATTCTGCTGACTACAAATCTTTCATATTCCAGTATTTTTAATTATAACAGATTTGAATAAATTTCTTACAAAATTTATTTATTTTTGGAAAATGATCCTTCGAAAAAACGATACCAAATCGACTTTTATTTTCAGCTATGAAGATCACAGGAGAAAAAGACTTCTAATTAAAAATCTTATCAAACGAAGGAAGGTTGTGGGAGATATTTTGTGGATATTGATTATGAATTTAAATCGTGAAATGCAGATCAAATCAGTTATAGTATTTGTCATAGCTAGTAATATTCGCCAATATGTATTGGAAATGCCATTATTTATTGATTAAGGAACACGAGGAGTCAGTAACAGATCGAATGATATTATTCCTTAAATAAAGCCCAATCTATGCAACAGTCTCATTTATAGCTGTTTTCTTTAAAGTAAAAAATATACTATCTATTTGCACACAAAATAAATTTCTCATTAAAGCTCGGTTTATGAGATCAAAGAAAAATAAGTTTACCGAGTCTTGATAAACTTTGATTATTCTTAGAAGAAAAAATTTCTCTCAAAATTTTCTGTGAGAAGTTGGGTTATGCAAGCCCGTTTATGAAATGGTGAATAATTCTATTAAAAATAAAACATTCAAGAAAATAAAGCAACACTCAAATTAATATCATGAACAGTTTATGTGTAAAATTTAAAGATAATTCAATTTTTTTTTATCCATTTAAATCGATATTTCGGGCGAAAGTAAGCTCAAAAAAGATGCTTATTCGGTTTTGTATAGGTGAGGTGCGTTATGTTAATGTAAAATATAGCTTATATACCCATTAGGAATCAACAGTCAGTGGTTTATTATATATGCCTAATGGGCATATTTGAAATAAAACCTTTCTGGATCATTCGAGTAGAATGAAACAATGATAAATCCTTTTCTGTTACTATGACTTCATTAATAACAACATTTTTGATATGCTATCATTCTTAATAATGAAGTTTTCAGTGCCAAATCATAATTTTATAACATCCTTGTGACACAAACTAAATAGACAATATCCTTTGCTCACTCTTAATAATGAAGTTCTCAGTGCTACAATCAACAGTGCTTACAAAATTTAATACAGCACAAATTTCAATATTCTATTCGAGTTCTAAAATTACAATTTTGGAATTTTGTCCTTTTTACTATAACAAATGAACTCCGGAAAATAAATACTGGATAATGATAGTAATATTATATTGCGTTATTTCAAAGCAAATCTGTCCTCTCTAAGTTAATACACAATTTTATGAATCGTTTGGTCGCAAGGTGCACATTTATTTTAATCCTTTACCAATAATAATTGTATATGACTATTTGATGGACAAGTCATAATTAATAGCAGTGACTGGACTGCCTAACCCTATGACTGCAGGAAGCGCATGTATGGATAGCTTATATATACAAAAATACTCGCGGTCAAGAGGTTGAATGATGATTGGTTATTTGTTTACCATCTATTTTGACTAATTTCTGTTTTAGAATATGGCATAGATGCTTTCATTTTTAGTTATTTTATTATTATAAACCATGAAGCCATTACCAGTAGTAGAGAAGCTCTACTTTCGAAATGAATAACCCAATTTTTAAATTCTTCTTTTATAGAAATAAATCTTAAATGTTCCTATACTTGCAAAAAATCGAGTAATTGAAAAAAAGAAGAATTTTATTCTGCAATATGCTTCGAATCCATTGAAATATGTTTACATCTTGATGCACGCAATTTGATCCGGTTACACTACTAGGGATCGTGAAGAATATCTACAAATCTGTATCTAATTTCTCTAATTCTTGACAAAATATTTATATATATATATATATATATACTTTATCCTGTTTATAGAAGACTTCTTACTGCTGATTTGAAATAGTAATTTTGAGAATAAAAATTGGTTTACGTTGCAAGCTTCAATTATCACTGTGTTAGGGTTCACATAAAGTTCTACTTATTTTGCACATATAAAAGGTACAAATTTATATCATTTGAACACAAATTTGAAATTTTTGTAAATAATTATTTTTCTGTCACTAGTACGTCACATTTCAGTTATTTTAATAGTTTCTGTGTGGATCAGGCGGAAAAGAAATATATAAATTGTAATATATAATTATAATCAAAATACACAATAAAATTATTTACTGAGTATGAATCATACAATATAATTACTCATTTGAGTCAGTAGCTACTGTTATTAAATCCTTGAGAAAGCATAACAATATTTGATTAGAATTGGAAGGTTTTGTTGATTTATTTTTAGCGCTAGACTCGAAAGGAATTAAATGATCTGCCATTGAAAGGGTTGAGGTTACTTTTATTTCTTTTGAATTTACTTTTTTGTTGTCCAGTATCTCATTGTTTGGTTTGGTAGTGTTTTCTTGACAAATTAGACTGTCTGATTCCACTGATTATTTGATTATTCATTCAAGGCAAAGGGTTTCCTGCATCGTATTTTGATATTGTTTTAGAAAAAGTTTTCAAACTCAATATTATAGGAGACATTTTTTAAAGAAATATCTTTAAAGCATCAATTTTACGCTTTTATAATCGTTAAAAGCAGCAATCAAATGTTTTCGGGTTTATGCATGAAAAAACAACATTTAATAACGAATGAAAAGATAAATTTTATTTTATAAAATATTGAAAAAAATTTAATTAAACTTTAAATATTTAGCGGAAAATGAGGATTTCGACAGAAAATAAATTATTCATATGAATCATTAATCTATGAATCTAGCAGAATCGACATTTATAAATTATAATGTTCTTGATGATTTATATTTTAATAAAAGCTATCTATTCGTATTTTCAGATTTATTTCCCAAAAATATCTGAAAAAACTTATATTTTGAAATTTCTGTTGATCTGTTCAATAACAACAATAATAATAATATAACAGATTAGTGAATAACAAAATAAGCCCTTGCTGCGAAGTAATAATTATATTGTTATTATCTTATCTGTTATATTAATTTATGCTGCTACCAAGGAATCATCGTTTTATAATAATAATAATAATAATAATAATAATAATAATAATAATAATAATAATAATAATAATAATAATAATAAATAATAATAAAAAAAAGTAATACAATTTTTAATTTATAATTCACAAATGTTTAGATGCTCAACAAATTCATCTTCAGTGGGAAGTGCATTAACGCTTTCAGAAAGTCCGGCTGTTGTGCCACAATCATGCTCACCTCAAAATCAGTCAATTACATTGCAGGGTCTCCCTACTGTTCCAACGGCTGTGCCACCTTCAACGATTGCTTTAAGTATCAATGTTCATACAACTCTTCAAACTTCATCAGGACCTCCAACTGTTTATACGAATAGCCCAAAAGGGAACACAGTAATATGCCATCATCCTTCTAGTCCATTTGCACCACCGACAAATTCAAAGCCAAATAGCTCATCTAATCCCACGTCATGTATTGGTTCAGCTTCTAATCATTCACCATCTTCAGACCGATTGTCATCTTCCCCAAAAGTGGTTGTCGAAAGTCCCGATCGAAAACTGTCAGGCTCAAACAAGAATTTGACTGCTAATTCTAATATTGTTTCTCGTCGACCCGGAAGGTTTGGCAAATCAACTCCCAGCGATGTTACTCAGTCATCAAACAAACAAACCCCAGAATTCAGTCCACTTCAAGATGGTCAGCCGCCAGTGAGACATTCTGAAAGACGTTCCGGTTTGTAATTTATTCATTTGAAATTTATTCATTTAGAAATTTAAAATGTTTTTATTTAATCAATTTTGTTTTAATTTTATTAATAGTTATTTAATGATCAAGTGGAACAAATTGCGGAAAATAATTATTTTATAGTTTCGTTTTCAATTTTTTTTCTAATGATAATGAAATAACCTGATAAATTTATGTCAAAGTGATTTTTACAATAATTTAAATATAGTTATTTGTAATTTTGGAAAATTAATTAGGAAAATTGATGTTGCTTCTTAAGGAATGTTTACTAAAATGCATTATTTAATATAAATTATCTAATAATAATGATCACTCATACGGAAAATCAAGTGTAGATGAAGCTCACGGATGGAATAGTTATATGTTGTAGGGAAAATCAAATTCAGGGCCCGGGGAATATAGTGATATTTTTGGTGATGTAAATGTTGGAAATTGTGAATTAGTTGAAAATATTGTCGATGAGAATGCAAAATCACGTTAGTTATACCAGTTTATAGATGTTGGGAATTAAAAGAAATTTTATTAGCAGGCAACGAGACATAACAAATTTCATTAAAAATAAATAAATTTACTGCGTTTTGGTATTATGGTTTTAACCCAATCTATTTTTATTTAGAATTCTAAAAGACTGACTAATTAAACACGAAGTGCATGGAAACTATGCTATTTTGTTTCATAAACAAAGTTTACGAAGTCACAATTACTTCTTTACCGAAATAAACGGCCTTCCACTTGAAAGGGTTAAAGATCATATAAAGCAATTCCTTTCATGAGCACTATATTTTTAAACTATATACAAAATATCAAAGTATATGTTATCTGTTTCAGTGTTAGCTAAAATCTTTTCGTTTCGTTGGTATAAAGAATTGCTCCAGTTTTCTTTGAAAGGATCATCAATTGTAGATGATTAATGTGAAATGAACTCTAATTATATTCGCGAAGTCCAACGAATGCAAATCTGATTCTTTGGGTGTTTCTTTTAGTGATAATTGTTCATTAGTTTTAAAATTATTTGGGTTGCGTTAAAAGGATGTTAATTAATCGAAAAATCTACTTATTTCAGAGGTACACTATTAAAAAAAATATAGTTGAAAAATTAAATACATGTAAAATAATTTCAAATTTGTTGAATCCCAAAGATGATTTAACATAAAAATACAAACTAGCCGATATCCTCAAATACTATAATCATGTAAAATAGTATTTCTGAATGTTCAAGTAGGATTTAGATGTAATTGATGGATAAATCAAATCAAATTCCATTTATTTTATTTTTAAATGTATAATTGAATTTATAAATTTTATATTAAATAAAAATACTTTTAAATAATAGTTATATCAATTGTATATATACCAAAATTGTAGTTTCAAGATCACAGGTTATTTAAGATGTTTGATGGTTGTGTTTGAATTTTAGTATGTTTGTGTGTCTGCGGGTATTTTGTATTAATAATTACTAATCCAATAAACTTCCATTTTAAATGTTACGCAAAACTAATTTGTTGTTAGAATAAATTGAAACTTTTTAGGGGTTGTATCGGATTAATAGGCAATTGTGGTGTTCAAGCGGTCTTGGAGTAGGTGGCCATTCACAGAAGAAATTAATAACAAACACTTAAATCATTAGAAATTTTAATTCATCTTTTTGCCTTTGCAGAGAAAATAAGTCTCAGGTATATTAGAAAAATATTACGCAATTTATTCAGTCCAGCCTGTTTTCAGATGACTATAGGTATTTGCAGTGATTTGCGCAGTGTTGAGTAATGTATCACAATGTGCTATTTACGCCAAAATACCAAATGATTTGATAGGGGAAACCTGTTATAATAACGGGGCTCTAAACAAATTTTATCTTGGAAAATGGGTGTTATTCTCAAAAAAATACTATTTTAAATAATTAATTTTTAAAATTATATTTATAGGGCGTATATGAATGTTTTAATTTTATTTATTGCTACCACATAATATGCACCAAAACTGTTAGTAGTCGTCATTACACAGATATCCATAGAATTCCTAGGTCTAAGTCCAAGTTTTCTCAACCACTGGGATTCTCAGTTATAAATTTTGAGTTTCAAACTAAAATATTTATTATATTTTTTGGAATAATGATTCCCAGTGATGCCGTTTTGTTTTATATTATAATAAATTTCAAACCATCTAATAGTAATAGGCATGTGTAAGTTTTGGGACATAATAAACTCTCATGATCTACGGAATTTATATACGTAATTATCAATAAACAAATCCAGCCTGTAACAATGTGATATATGGGAAAATATATCCAGAATAAATAAACGTATGAAATCGAAATGTGTAAATAAACTATTGATAATAAAAATATCATCAATGAACTGATATTGATTATGAATGTGCCAGTTGTAGTAAAATCACTTCCATTCATTGACAATTCAATTAAGTGATTTCATTCTAAAAAATGAACCTGTTGAAAGGGAGTAAAATCGTATTAGCCCACGCAACCAAATATGGCATAGATACATATATATATATATATTTATATATATTTGTGTATGTGTTTATGTATGTAAGTATGTGTTTGCGTGTGTGTGTGTCATGGGTTTCGTGATATTTTGAAGTATGGGAAATTTATTTCTTTCACTTAAGTTTATGTTTTGGAATTATATTTTTGAAATTAATTTTACATTGCTTTCAATTTTTAGATTCTTGCACTGTTGATTTGTTTTTACTTTCTCCTTTAATTAGCCGTGTTTTCTACAATTTTAGCGACCTTACTTAATTGACACTGGTTGATATTTATAAATGAAAATCAAATATGGTTTAGAATTGCGGTCACATCCTTAAACGTTTACTGAAAAAAAGTTGGATTATGTTAATAAATATTCTATCTATCTATCTATATATAAATATATATATATATATATATTTACAAAATTAATATTTCCTTTTTTCAGAATACTACAGTAAGCAGCCAGTTTATGAAGAAGCTTGGGATCTGAAATTGAGAAGAATATGTAAAGATATGGTTGAAAAATCTGGCAAGTCATCGCAGTGTGGAATTGAAAGAATGCAAGATAATTATTCAGCAATTAATAGCGGGTTACCATCAGTTCCAAACAGTATCATCAATTCTTTTAATCGGCCTCAAAGCGCAGCTGGAGCCAGGTGTAGGACTGACAGTCCTAGCTCAAAGTATGCATCTCCTCCAGCTGTTCCACCTCATCGGCGAAACTCAGTCCATTATAAACTTACTCACGGACTTTCATTTGAAGATCCAAAATTGTTCAACGATCAATTGAATACAAATTGTCAAACAAGCCAATCCATCAATGATTGTAGGACATCTAATTTCGGAAATGACGACTCGATTGGACGCGCTCTTCCTTTAAAGCCTAATTTGAAACACAATATCAATCCTTCATTTGATGATCAGGGCCTTACGACAGATTATGATTATGCGTACAACGAAACCTGGAGCCTAGGAGTTCAAGTAAGTTGTTTTTATTTGATGTAATAAATAATTTTCCAATCATTTTAGCTCGTTAATATTTATCAAAAAATCATTTTAAAGATAAAGACAATTTTAACAAATATTTCTTACAAAATTTTAATAAAATTTAAAATATTTTTTATATATTTTTTTGTTTTCCATTAATAAATGTTATTTCTTTCACATATTGTTACTTAATCTTATTATATGATCTTATTAAATCATTGATAACCAAACATTCAACTCAAGAATTCTTTTACAACCAAATACATATTAATTGGAGAAGTTATCTAAATGATTAAATTGGAAAACTAGCTAGGAAAAGTAGATATCCGAGCGTATTAGGGGGTACATTATATCGAAATAAATTTCCCGATGAAGACGATTATATGAAAAAATTCAAGATTTAGCTAGGGACCGGGAGAATTTGTTCAATTACTGAAAAAGAAATGATAATACTGAAACCAATATCAACAAAATAGAGAAAGGTGTTCAGAAGATCTTAAAACACAAACTAGCAATTTTAAAGCTAACATCATTGTTTTTGCGATATTGCCTAATGAAATTACCATGGATTTACTCAAAAGAATTCATCGAAATATGAGGGAGGATCAGAACAATGAGAATCAACACCAAATAAATGTATAAAAGCGATGCTGCAGAGAATAGATAATTCAAAGATGCAAATACCAACGTTTGGAACTAATTCTTATGCATCAGTTAAAAAATGGCCGATACAGCATTATTGGAAAAAGAGATACATTTGGAAATGACCGTGACGAATAGTTTAGGTACAAGCTCCAATAATGAGGGATATGTTTAAAGCGAATAGATCACATGTAAGCAATGATAAAATTTTGAGAACCTTAAATATTGAATGTGATGAATGTTTGTTTGATAATTTTAGTAAAAATATTGATTTTTCCCCAATCAACAATTTGATAATTTATTATTTTTCTATGATAATTTTATAGCAACCATCAAAATGAATTTTTGAATTTTTAAGTTTAACGTTTTATTTGCTGCTTGACACAGGTGCAAAAATAAGTGTGCATAAATAAGTGAAATGTTGCCTACTTAAGTCGATTATGCAACATGATTGGCAAGTAAAATTTTTCGAATAACAAAACACTTCAAAATAATTTTTGATGAATGAGAAATATCAATACAAAATTTTAGTTTTTCAAATGGATAAAGTTTTTTTTCTGTTTCTACTGACTTCTGTTTTGGGTTCCATATCACACAACCTTCTCAATTACATAAAATCCGTTGATATTTCAATGTGTTTTCTAAAAATTGAAACTCGTCATTATACTTTATTTTCTTTTGCTTATTACTTGCATTTTATATGATTACTATGTGGTTCATTCTTCCTTCACTCGATCTCGTCATCATTTTTTATTTTTTTCTAACAATTACAATATTATACCTTCATCTTTCATGATTTTTTTGGGTTATTCATAGTCACTATCCAATAACATATTCCATGATTTTTACCGACTTTTGTGCCCTATTTCATTTCTAATCCAATAAATATCATCAGTAAGTTGTTAATTAGTAAATTTGCACTCTTATCAGATGTCATTCAGTCTATGGTGCTAATTCATTATGAAACCAACCCCTAAAGATTTTACAAAAAAATTTGTCATTGTGACCATCACAGTGGTCATCCTATTATAACGAGTTTTTCTATAAGCCTACTCGTAGAATATTGTCTATAATTATCTCTAGCTCTTTTACTGAATAATATCAAGAAATTTCGGAAGTATTAATTAATGTATTTATAAACTCGGCATTTCAAAATCTTTCTTATTTAAGTTAAATATGGCTTTCAATCTGACTAACAACGATTCTACCAATAATGGACCCGGGGCTACAAACAAAAAGGATACATTTACAACGAATAATTCTCTAACTGCCGGATACATGGATAAAATTGATTCTGTTGATTCAGAAGAGTCGTCCTCTTTATCAACCAGTCAAGAAACATCGAATAATTATCTTAAGGATAAAAACCAAAACTCAAATGAAAATAAGAAACAGTTGAATCTTGTTGAAGATGAATTAATGTCAATCACAAATACTACTAGCAATGACAATGACAGTTTATCAAATGACAGCTATGAGGAACCTTGGGATGTTCGACATGGGCGCGTTATATCCGAGTTAACAAGTATATTATTTTCTGTCAATTTTTCTATTAAAAAATAGATATTTATTATACTTAGAGAAAAATCTAACATCAATGGCTCTCTGCTTCAGTGATTTACTGTCATCTCTCTACATAAATTCAATAGGGTTATAATGTAAGAAACACAATAACTTACCAGGGTGTTGATAAATCCATTTCATTAATTTACAAAAAATATTCTAATAAAAGGTTTTCAAACTTTCGTGAACCAAAATTCGCTTTAGAAAATGGAATTTTTGTTCAATTCATCTGATTAGTAAATAGTTGGATAAAAATATCCCCTTTTCTTTTCAGTTTTTATTTATTATAAATATAGTTACAATAAATAGAGTAAATATAGCTACAAAATTTAAAATATATAGCTAGAAAACAAGAATAATTCATCCAAACGTGCTTATTTGTAATTTTTTGACTGAAAAATGTTTTAATTGATTATTAAATTATTAAATCGATTATTAAATTATCAACATTTTCTTGTGGCAAACTATGAAGAAAACAGTATTTATTTTAATTACATGAATACCAAATTTGCAATACTTATCATGCCGCTATATATTAGAAATTACATTCGATTTCATAAATTATCATTAACAAAGCCAAATATTATGAATTATTATGCAGAATTTTGATATTTCCGATTTCAAAACCATAAAAATTATTAATTCTTAAATATTTTATTTAATTTCTCCTATAAGTAGCCTCATATCCTTAGACCACTCTAACATCCGCAGTGGTATGTGCTTTGTCGGCAGTCTTTATTGTAACTATGAACTTTTACTTGAATATTCATAGAATATTCTTGTGTTTAAAAATAGTTGAACATTATTAATATAAGGTGCCAGACTGATTGATCCAGCATGTGTTTTGCCTGTTCACGATCAACCGACAAGTTCATCAAGAGGAGGAATTCCGTCTCCACCAAATAACCATAAGAGTCATGCCTTTAATCACAATCGTAATGTAAATCGACATCAAACCGATTCGAAATCTCATGGTGTAAATATGCCACCTCACACTCATTCAAAACGCCAAAGAAGTGTAAGTGCTAGTCGGCGCCTTGGAGCCAGTGGTTCAATATCATCTAATTCAATTATTAATAAGTCTATTAATCTCGAGGATCAACCGTAAGCTTTTAGTTTTAATATTTAAAAATAATAAAGTGATAATAACTGAGATTCCATATCACTAGCTCACAATTGACTGGGAGATATTATTATTCATTTAATATTTAATTTCTTCAAAGATATTTTTCGAATATAATTTTTTTGTAAAATTAATGATCTGTTGATAAATGTCAGTAGCAATAATAATTAATTTATATTCTAGACAAAGTTTTGTAAATTTTAAAGGCATAATAAATAAAAATATCATTATAGACCACTAGAAAATAAAAATAACTAATTAATGTAAATCTAAACTTCAAACAGAGAAAAGCCGTCATTTTTGAGGGATTACAGGTAGTATTATAATAATTTCAGTAGGAAAATCTCGATATCTGAATCTTGTGTTCGTCACCCGAATAATATGACCCAGCAATTGAAACCTTTATTTCCCAACACAACTACATACAAATTAATTATTGAACATTGCTTGGTGTTCTTTTTGTTGTGAAAAGTTTTAACCTGATACTTTTGAGCCCTCAAAACAAATGTATCCCAGTTAAAGATATTTCGAAAAGAAAGATAGTGAGAATTCGACACCGCTGTTAGTTATTTTGCCTTTACCTTCTGCTAGAAAAATTTTAGTGTTTGTCTCAAACTTTATAATGCGTTTTCGCGGATTTATTTTATATTCGTTTGGCTGAAAATTTAAATTTTTCGCATATAAAAACTTTTCTAGGAGAAGTTTCTGTGGAATTTTTGAAACAATTTTTCAAAATTGGAGCTTTTGAGACCTTAATTTTTACTTTTTTCAACTTTCATAGAAAATGGTCAAAATTTGAAAGGTAATTATTTTATTTAAGATTCGTTGCATTATAGTGAGAGGATCTCTGAGATTTTTGATGATTTTCCTTTGGTAAATCTTAAAAATTGTCAAGATGTACATTTTTGCTGCAGACAACCTTTTCATATCTCATCGACAAAAAGTGAAATTCATGTAAATCTTGTGAGCCTTAGACGCCATTATGAATTACCGTGCCCGTCTTAACTATCGAAAGCTTAAATTCTTGGTCTCACGGTTTTTAATGAGATAATAATTGATATTGATTATGCAATCGAGTGCAAATGAGGTTTACGTATAGTATTGTTGAGACTTTTGGTAAAACTTGAAGATTGTCACATAATTGTATTGATATTGAAAAGGCAAATTTGTGCAATCAAGTAAGAATGTGTGGAATATACAGATTCAATGGTTCTTCTGTTTACCTCAATACTTAAGTTAGATTGTCATTTTTAATTTATTATATTTGTTAAAACTTTTTGTAATCAATTCTAATGATTAGTGACCCTAATTTATTTTTAATTAATCTCCGAAGTCATCGTTCCTCTTCTTTTTTATTTAAAGTATTTCTGATCAAATTCCTTGTGAAATTGTTTAGTTACAGTGTGATAAATCATTGGCGGAGGACAAGAAATGTTATTTGTATCTAATATATCTATCTTTTTACCCAATACTGTTATAAAACAGTTATTCTTGTAAAATTCATCTTGAAACCGCCTTGAAATCTGGTAAATTCACATATACTGGCGCGAAAATTGATATGGCTAGATTTATACTTTCGGAATACTTATTTAGATAGTTATGTACTCCGGAGATAAATGTAAGAAGTCAAAAATATCATAGAAAACCTTGTTTAATTTTAAAAATATGCCTTTTTTTAAAAATCTAATATTAAAAATTAACTTTATTTTGATGAATTTAGGTATTTTAAACATTGCTGAATTTGATATAAACACTAATATGTATATATAATAAGAATTTCTTTTGATTTTACCGCTGATTTATTTTCATTTTCCAATGCCAATATATTTATATTTATTAAAAAATATATTTGAAAGATGTCGATGTTTGGTATCTTTATTGATTCAGTCAAATATGTTTTTTAATTAATATAAATGTCATATATATATATATATATATATATATATATAGTTTTAATTATTGATTGTAGATATTAAAAATTAATTTAAATTTGATTATTAATAATCTTTAATAATTTTTACTCGAAGGATCATATTTGATAATAAGCAAAAATTTTATTGATTAATTAAAATATTATATTCACTATATATTGAAATATTTGGATTATTATTTTTATTGACATTGAATTTAATATCAAATAAAATTTTTTATTAATTATAAATTATTGATAAATATTTATATAAAAATTTTTTGTTGCTGTGTTAAATCAAAATTATCAAATTTATTCATGAAGGACAAATCAAAGATTAATTAATATTTTTGATGATTTAGAATCAGTATTAAAATATTTTGAGATGATTTTCATTTGTTTTTTATATAACCTTTTGTAATGATGCTGCGCAATGATATTCTGAATATTATTCTAAGATGCATGAGGGAGGGCAAATCTATTACTTCATGTATGGGAAATCGTCGTGATTGTTCCTACATATTATGTTACGGTAATTTAGGCAATCATTTATGATTGGCATCAAATAAACTTATCGCCTTTGTCAATTAATAGATTTACATCTTTATTTAGTGCTGTAGATCTTTTGTTCAAAATAATTTATTCCAAATTTTTTACGTTCGTTAACAAACTTTAAAATTAAATCTTTCTACATCAAACTTTTGTATTTGTAGCAAGAATTTCGACAATTCAAAGTTCTATTTGTATTACAACTTCAAGGATTTGATTATCATCGTTCAAATACTCCATCAATCTTATCTGTTGTTTCTCTGCAATTGTCTCTTCAAAGCTTTAAATATGTCAGTTTTTTATTGGTGGAAATTCTTAAATTAACTGTTCCCATTAACCTCTTGATTTTCCGTGTCTTATTTAACAATTTTTTGAATTTTGAAAATTATGTTTTATCATAATATTGACTTGTTTTAATTTTCAACTCTATAAATATCTTTCTACGTATTTTCTTAATTTCTTTCTCAGAGAAACTGTGCCATCGTGATCTAACGACTGCACTAAATGTCTGAGATTCGTTAATAAAAACATTCTTTTTATTCCATCACTTTCCAAATCGTTTGGATGTGAAGAGTATTGTTCTAAATCAAATCGCCTTTTTTGGTAAATTAATTTTTTAATTTTTATCTTTATTTTCGATACAAATACTCGCAATATCATTCATCAAATAAAAATGAACTCATTCTCTTAGAATAATATGTTAGCCCAATTGAATAAGTTTAAATGAAGCAGAAAATAGGGAAGTGTCAAATATATTCGTTTACAAAATGTGCAAAAATAAACTCATTAAATTGCTATGTATTTTTTGAGGTTGATTTATTGTAGTTTTAAATCTTTTATCTTCACCATTGTTGTTAACCTATTTTTGATTTCTGCTTTTATTGCATTAGAGTTTAATGATCTTTTGTCTTAAAAAAGGGATAAAATAGAAAATTAAATTAAAAAATTGACTAACATTGTTCTTGTGTTGGATTTGCTTATATTGAAATCAAAAATGTGTATTGAAGCATTCTGAACCGCACTTTTGAAATATTTCGTCTTATTAAAAACATCATTGGGATGTTTGAAAGTATGTTTCAATTATTATTCATGTTTAAAACAAATAAATTCAAATTTTCTCAAATTTATTATAATATTCAAATAACTGAGTCATTTGTCATTTCAATATTAATGCAGATATCGACTATATAATTTTAATTGATTTCAATACAAAATATAGAAAATTTAATGATATTTGTCTTCACTAATGTTAGATGCTTTAGTTTTAGTATTAATAACGTCCATAATAAATATTTATAAAATTCAAAATCCCCAAATTTATTCGTAGTATTTAAACAGAAATGTTGAGGAATTATATTAAACGCAAAGTAATGTAAACATAAGGAATTTACATACCACATCAATCGACAACATACATTTATTTAATTCTTTATTTAATTAATATTTATTTAGTTATTTATTTTATGAATTAATTTAATTATATTCTCACAACCCCCCTCGTTTAAATGGCTTTAGCCACTAAAAGTTTCTTATCAATCGGTTTACATTTTCAATTCTTATTTCATAGCTCCTTTCATGCATTTGTTTCACGACTTCTGCTAGTCCAAAATATCTGTCATCTTCTTTGTTATTCGTATTACTTTTAATTAAAACGGAATCTCCTATTTCCAATTTCCTTTTCGTAATTGAATCAGTTGTCTTGCTTCTCTCTGGCATATTCAATAACCATTCTTTATAAATACGCTTTCCAAATACTCTTTCACAAGGTGCTTGACCAATCGTTTTTTGGTAGGTTGAATTTTTCATAACTCAATTTCTGGTAACAACTTAGCCTAGTTTTTATAGTTTTTATCCTTTAATGAAATATGATTTTCGTCTCTGATTGTCCTAAATTGTCTTTCGATCTGTGCATTTGCAGAATGATGGTAAGAACTTGAATAAATTACTTTAATATTATGAGCTTTCATAAAATTTTCCATACCTTTTCAAATGATTTCCCTCTATCACAGTGTATAACCTCTGGAGCATCATATTTTAATATCCAACTATTTTTTAAAATTTTAACGGTATCTTCGCTTTGTGATTTAATGGCATGAAAGGGTACATATTTACTATGCTGGTCGATGATTCCGAAAATATATTTCATTAGGTGATTCATTTGCACATCTTAATTTCACATAACATTTCTCTAAATTTCGAATTCCAAATTTTTGTAACAAACTTTTATCAATCACACTTATTTTTGCGCCCGTGTCTAATAAACACCGAAACTCATTATTATTAATAAAAATAGAAACACTAGGTCTTCCATTTAATTTATCGTATTTAATTATTTTATTATTTAAATTATTATTATCATTAATTATACAAAAATATTCATCGAAATTTAATTTTTTCATATTATTACATCCTAAATCATCCATTCTCCATTTATCAACACACCAATCACTATACGCTTTCGAGTCTAACCAACAATCACAATTATTATCTAAAGGTTTAATTTTTTTATCATTCACAGTATACAAACCATAATCAATTGGAATTTAATAATAATTCAATTAATTAAAATAATTATTTTTCTTTACAATTTTGCCATTTTTGTTTTAATTTTATAAAAGTTTTCAACTTGTGTTCATTTTCATTTGTCCCACATTTTCATTAATTTATTCCAACAAAATATATTTCACTGTGAATACGGTTGAATTTCTCAATTCCAGATGGTATCACGAGGACTGTACAAGACAACAAGCCGAACAGTTACTAATTGGTGCAAAAGAAGGAAGTTTTCTTGTTCGGAAAAGTGAAACGAGTCGAAATGACTTCTCATTGACAATCAAGTAACATAACCCACCGATTATTTTTTTTTGATTAATTTTTTTGTTTTTTTAATTCTTCAGACACAACAACGATTTCTTGCACATGAAAATCTCGAAAAACCCGAGAGGATTTATTCTCGGTCAATACAGTCAGCCGTATGTCACCATTCCTCACATGTTACACCATTACAGTTTAACAATGGTACCGGTCAAAGGTGCCGATGCAGTCCTATTAAAAATCCCAATCACGCGTTGAAATCAATCAAACAATCAATAATAATAATTAATTCGCATTTTTTTACATCACTGCTCTCATTGAATGGATTTTTTGTTGATTTCTCTTAATCGTCCAATGAGATTGATTGTTTCGATTATATGTTTGATAGAGGCATAATTTGATTTGTTGTTAGTCCGTGTTGAATAATTTGAATAACGTGTGTAAATTAGTGTTTATCATTCGCCGCTTTTGTTGTTTATTGGGCAATCGATAACGTATTGATGAGTTCGGCACATTTTAGTTGCTATTACTTGTTGTTGTTATCGATTATATATATAAATATAATTTTCACACTTCGATAGACCAATCAGAGCGGCGTAGCAGCGTTCGATTGGGTTTTCGTGTCACTATTCGTTTGCCCGAAATGTTTGTTTAAAACGATTAAATGTTTACCGGCACAGAAAATATACTCAATTGCCGTGGATCAATACGATATTTTTATAGCTATTCATCAATTTCCGGTTTTTAAATGAAAATCAATAAATTGTCTTCGCTTTTTTGTCGTTTAGTTTTGTTGAGTTTGTTGGATTTCAATCATGAATCAATGATTGATAATGTTTCCTGTGGGGGCGTTACGGATCTTTGAGGTTGGAGCTAAGATTATTAAGTGATTTCGACAGGTTACGGATTAAAATTCATGCATTTATATTTTGGCATGTTTCCAATATGGGTAAGCTAGGGATAAATACCGCGAGTTATTCAAGATTCAGCACTTAAAACTCAAAACTTTGGACTTATTGTGTCATACAGTGATTAATACTCGAAAAACTGCTTTTATCAAACTTCACTATCCGTATCAATCGAATGGTTATTTAAAATTCTGTTGGATTTCTTTTACATGTAATAATACTTTATGGTCTCCAAAGGTTTTTTCTACTTTTTTCTCGCTGTTTTTTCGGTTTTATTCTTATTTCTATATTTGTGTCATTACCTTTTACATGTTGTTTTCAATAGAAATAATTTTTTTCGCTTTCTTTATTCGATATTCTATTTATTTTTGGAATTTCTAGCAGTTATCACAATATGCAACCTTTTCCATTTTTCTACTAGTTTATTATCTTGGGTAATCTCTTAAGGTAAAGCAATTCCATTACCAAATTGTTTTTTAATCTTCTGGCATCAATGTGTGACGGAACGGTTTTCAGCTTGGTGCGCACGGCGCTCACAAATGGAGTAACCCAAAAACACTAAAAACTTTTTGTAAGGACATCATAAATAATTTTGATTTACTTTATAAACAGCAGATTAATTTAAAAAACCGGCTCCGCTCCTGGCAAAAGTGTGATAAATTTGTGCCGCAGTTAATGGGTTAATTAAGAACAACCTTATCTTATTTCTTTGTTTAACTTTATTGATTTGTTATTTCTTGTCACAGTTTCGGAATGACATACATTACGATGTATACATATTTCCGGAATTATTTTATTTGATATTTAATTTTGGCATAATCCTATTATATTAAGAATTCTAATTCGTATTCGCATGATGTTATAATATATTTTCTTAATTTTGTATCACCCGCTGACTCATCATTCTATACTCAAAATATTGAAGGGACATGGGCTCATGCAAAAAGAAAATTACAGATGCAATTTGATTTGGATGGATATCTATTGAAATTTTTGTTTCGAAGAAAAAGTGAAAAGTTTCATATATTTAATGAGATTTTGATATGTTTAAGAACAATGTTATCCTTTAATAAATAAATTAACGTTTATTTGATTATTTATTTTTCATAATTTTTATTATTTACGTTTTTTTAACATTATTACATTTGTTGAGTTATAATTTTATTTGGTTCGGTAGGAACTGTTTGCTCTGACTCCACGTGTTCTTTAAAGGATAGTGTAATAACTCAACACCGGAAAACTTTTATTCGATACCAACAATTTCACAACGATTCAAATGTTACTTTTACAATATTGGCAGGAATCCCACGGGAAGCCGCCTTTTCAATTAACTACTAAAATATCCTTGACAAGTCTGATTAGTTTTTTTTCCGATCTCACGAATCTTTTTCAACTTTTCTTTACTCGCAATTTTTCTAAACTATTTGTGTCCCTGTTGTTGATTTGAGATTCCCTTAATAGGGAATCTCTCCTCAAACAGCTAATTTGATTGTCGGAAATTTACATTGGACTCCCGGGGAAATAGTTACACAATTTACTTTCATCTTTTGGCCTCTTCGGCCGTTCCTCAAGAGAAGACTGCGAAATAAATCACATTGGGGAATAATTAGTTCCCTTCGTGATTGAATTTACCCAAATCGGAGAATTTCTCCTTAATTTAATTTATTTGTTTTCGTTATTTTAATTAATTAATTAATTTGTATTTTCTTAATAACTCTTTTTAGGAGTCCAAATTAATTTTATATTATTATTTTCGTACTCGTCTCGTCAATTGGCATCGGCACATACCCATTTCTCTCGGAAAATATTGATTTTAGTTTTTTGATTATTTTTAATTAATTATTTTATTTTTCCAAATTTTTTTTATTTATTATGATTTTTTTGAAAATCACCTAACCCCAACATATCACTCCCCTTTAATTGAGATTCGATCTATTAACATAATAATTATTATCAATAATTATAATATCTTGTTTAATAATAATTTTAATATATGAAATATATAATCACATATACACATATAAACCTACTAAAATGAGCTATTTCGAATTTCATATTACAACTAAAACTAGCTTTTCAATGAAGTTTGTTTGAAAATAAAATTTTGTTAAATGGAAAATGAAAGAAATTTTGATAGAAGATTTTAAGCAAAAAAAATTATTTCTAAAGGTGAAAATTAAAAACTCATTCAGTTCCAAGTCATTAATAAATAAAAAGTAACAATGTTAAATTAGTTTGACAATCTATATGTGACATTTTGTGACAATTATTGTATTTTTATCAAAAATATAATAAAAATATACATCTTTCTCAAATTTTGTTTAATTCCATTTAAACAACCAGTTATATAAATATAAAGCTTTTAGTATATGATGGGAAATTTAGGAAAATGCTAGCAGTAATTATCAAATATTCTCCTGCATTAATTGGAGTTTTATAAATTTTTTTTGAATAGTTAATTTTGTATAATAATAATAATAGTTGTTATAATGATAACAATAATAATAATTATAATAAAAATAATAATTCTCTGGGTATTTTCCCCGATTTCCATTCTAAAGTATCTTGGAGAAATTGAATTTTCTCCAAGATAATCTAATTTTAACAATAATAATAATAATGATAATAATAATAATAATAAAGTCGGTGATTAAGTCTAACTCCTTCTGTATCCTTCTTTAATCAATTCAATTAACCCAACACAATAAGATTTATTTCCAATTTATATATCATAACTTTATTCACAACTTTCACAAAAATCGATTCTATTCACAATACTCTACAAATTACTCTGCACGATTTCACAAAATTTCAATGCGTAGGGATACGTCTTCCAAATGGAGATGTCCCTGTCTGGTGCGCAAGAATTTAATTTGTTAGGCTGATTGATTTATCTTTAAGCTTATTACCTCCTTTGCTCCGCTCTCTGAAATATTCTCTTCGACAAACTGTTATAATTTAATTTCGGAATTCCCCGATTTTGAGAAAAATGCCACTCAATTTTCTCCATAATTGAGTTTTGTCTTTCTTTTTTTTGACGAGCCAATGAGATGATTTTCTTATCCAGCAATCTCTTTGGCTTAAATGTTTTAGGTTTTTAATTATGGAATAAATGTAAGATATTTATTTTAATGTTTCTTTAGATTATTTTATAAATGCACTCCTATAATAAAAGATCCTACATATGTTCCAGGTCTTATCTGAAGATTTAATGAATATATTCGAATTAATATTGGGGCTGTCATTACACGCCAATCATAATATCTGTCATTATGTTGAAGTTGCAAAAAGCGTCGATTAATTGAATTACTTAAACGATTTAATGGTTTGAAAACCTTGGCGTTTATCACTCTAAAAAAATTATATGAATAATTATTATAATAAAGGAAAATATTTAAAATTGAATTCTAGTTTTATTTTTCATTCTTTGACTGTTCATGTTGAGGAATAACTAAATGATTTTTCAACTGTTACCATTTATTTTATTTAAATGAATTTGCCATTTTATATAATAACAATATCAAATAACGATAATAGCAATACTAAAAATAATGATAATAATAATATAATGGCTATAAATAATAACAATAATTAATAATATTTAAATTTTGAATGTTTTGTTTATATATAGTCATTTAGTTTTTAAAGTATTTTCCCTCACCCTGCGAGTATTTCCTCGATGGGTTAGTTGTTTTCCATTCTACATTGTCAATCCATTGCTGTTCCACCTTAAGATACACTTTTCGTATTCCTTTTACATCTTCTAAGGCTGAGTGGATACCTTGCTGTATATCTTCTTCACATATTTCTTGTACCAACGTTTTTAGTTTGTATCACTCTCCATTGCGGGTTATGCCAAATGATTTAAACACCTGAGCAGCAGTGAAATCCCTTATCCCACAGAGATGATTAATCAAGATTTTTAGATATTTTCGTTCAGCCTGTAAATCGTTTCCAATCAATATTTTCCCTCTGGTAAGATTTTGAATACTTTTCATTTTTTCAAATTGATCTTGTTGATTCCTGTTGTTGCGCTCAGAAATGTCGTGGATACTCACATTAAAATACTGCAGTTTCATTCTTGGTGTAATATAAACATCTTTAATTACTCTCAGTGATAATCCTTTATGGCTAATGACAATGGGATAATCTCATGTGCTTCTGAGATCTCATATTCTGCGTCCATAAACAATATTTTTTCAATAGTTAACCGTTTTCGGATAAACGACATTTTTTTCTTGAGCATTTCTTCAGAAATTGGAAGTAGTCTTGGATAGGCATTTTCCGCTGAATATGCACATGGGACTTCTCCTTCCGAGTTTGATCTACTCGCTTCTACGGTAAATAATACGCCATCGTTGGCTGCTCTTATTACATTAGCCATTATTTTTTTTCAATTTTCCAGGAGGTTAATTTGTCAATTTTGTTCCAAATATATCCATAAATGTCCAACATTTCCAATTTCCGTTTCACTATGTGGGGGTGATATTCTTCATCGTTTCTCATGGTAATTTCCTCTTCCAACCTAAATATAGATCTTCTGATCAATTTGAAAATGTATACATTCATTTTTTGTCATCAATCCTGAAGTAATTTGGTATTTGCTGGTTGTTGTTCATTATTATTTTGGATTGATCTATTTGATTCCTTTGGATCTTGAGATACCCATCATATATTGATCTGGACGCTGATATTTTATTCATTCTTCTAAAATTATTCATAATTAAAATTTATTTACATTATTTTGAAAATGCTACTGATTGAGATAAAGCACCAGAAGGGCACCGCCTCAATCAGCAACTGTAAATAATAATAATAATAAAAAAATTTTGAAAATTTTCAATAGTTGGTAAAAAAAATTTTTTTTTAATAATATGAAATTATTTTATTTAAAATTTGCTTTTACACCCCTTAAAAATTTAATTTCTTTTTCAAACAAATGTTTTCCTTCCCTTTTTGCACCCCTTATTTTTAGTAACCAATAAGACTCGGTCAAGAATATGTTTTACAAATAAAACATAAAAATGTATGAATACTATACACTAGAATTTTCCTGCAAAGTAAGTAAATGTATCTCACTATACAAATGTTTCTTCGTAAGTTATCCAGGGTCTAGATTTCTTGGATTGAATTACAGAAGATTTGTCCGTTTTCCGAATTTTTGACTAGATAATGAAAAGAATGAGAATGATTATTATGATGATGAGGCTGGTTATCACAAATATACCTGAGATGTCATTGTTATCTAATATATATAGAGTTTCGTTTATCATTAATGATTTGTTACGGTTTTGAGAAGATATAATGTCATAGGTATTGTTATCTGAAGAAGTTCCCATTGTACTGTTTTGGAATTTTCGATATGATTTGTTTTGGATGGCTAGTTCAACTTTATTTGGGTGCTCATCATAAATTTTCTCATAATAAACACAAACGAAATTGTGATCTACCAGAGTAAGACGCCATGGGTCCGAAATGGTTTTACGACGATAATACTGAATTTTAATTAATTTTTATCACTGAGGGTAGCCTGGGTTTTTCCACAATAGTAGATAACTGCTTTCTGGTTTGAATCTGTTTTTCGAATAACTGTAATTGTTTGGTTGTCATAGTGGAAAATAACACGATTAGTTTCATTGATTAAATACACAGAATGTTTATGAGAATGAATTTCAATCCATTGATCATCAATGTAGGTTCCATTTTTTTTGAAGGGCTTTTATATAATAATTTGGGGGTTGGTGCCTTATGGCCTTGACCCCTTTACATACAACCTTTCTCGCCCGCCAATGGTTACCCGTTGCTAGGCAACGTTGGAACTGTAACCACTATTTATGAGACCGCCAAAGGTGAGCTCTAACACTAGAACTGCTAGGGTCAGCCTCATGTTGAGTTCAACGCGCTACCGATAGAAGGTATTTGCGCGGTTTACGATCTCGGTCCCTTCTGTATGAACTTAAGAATTATGTTGGGCCAGCACACCAATAGCCTTGAGAATTGTTTAAATGCATCAGTAATACAGCACGAAAACCCAGCACCGAGATAACTTAAAATACAATATACAACACCAATTAAACACTTTAAAATCTGAGAGAATATAAATAAATATAAAATCAAAAACATAAAAATAAAATTAAAATAATAACAAAATGCACCAAGATTCGCACGATACCTACACAAATATAACAAGAAAACACAACAAATTCGACGAAATTGAAAAAATTAATAAAAGTTCATTAAAATGAAATTTAAATCGAAAATTTGAATTAGTAATAATTCAATAAAAATCTTAAATAAAAAATTATAAAAATAAATCAAAAAAATAATAAAATTAACGAATAGAATTTACTAGAAAATAACAAGGTCGAATTTTGTTTTACTGCATCAAATTTCACACGCGAGAAAAATAGGTATAAATACCGATGTGTTTTCACAAATTTTCAGTCTTATTTTGCAGAGAAAAATTTCATTATAGAACTGTATAACTGGTTGTATAACTGGTTGAGAGCCGTGCATTCAGGCAATTAACACGGGTAAGTGTTTTGCCTGAACACGATCACTCTCAACTGGTGCAATATTATTAGTTGATTTTTTCGAAGAGAATTGATGGGTAATTTTTCAATTGAATTTATGTATGACTTTTCAGATCGAATTTATGGATGATTTTTGTTTTCAAATTGAATTATGGGTAATTTTGTTTTTCCAATGGAATTTATGGATGATTTTTTGAATCGAATTTATGGGTAATTTCTCAATTGAATTTATGGATGATTTTTCAGATTAAATTTATGGATAATTTTGTTTTTCCAATTGAATTTATAGATGATTTATCGAATTAAATTTATGGGATTTTCGAAGTAAATTTTACGGAATGGATACAATGAATTTCAAATGTATGTAGCCGATGTAATATGCTGAATAAATATTTTATATCTACAGCCTTAGTGCATCGAAACTTTTATTCCAAATGCTATGGTAAAATATTATTTGTTATTCCTTTTCCGGCCCACAGCCAACACATAACGCAAGAAAGCAAAATCTACATAGTACAGATGCATGTAAGTGCGTGGAAAATCGCCAATGATATGTACCCGTGAAGACTCAGCGTGCGGAACGCAGGAGTTGGAACGTCAATATTATCCGTACATAGGGGAAATTGGAGGGTAAATGAGTAGTTTATTGGCTGCTCCTTCACCATCCGTTTTCTGTAAAATTTACATAAATTTTCTACAACAATCGGCTCAAAATCTCTAACACCGAGTAGTCCAGTGGGCACTCATTAACTATAATATGAACATAAATAGATCTTAAGGACAAAAAGAGAGAATGGGTAGCGGGGAACATTGCGAAATCGTTGCAACAGTTAAAATGAATAGCCATCGGAAAAAGATTAATCCGAACGACCAAAATCATGAAAAATAATGTTTTTAAATAAGAATTAAATCAATTAATTTGAGTTGAGGCGGAAAATATGGGCGGGACGCTGCTCAAATTTTCCGAACTAATTCAAATACTTAACAAAAATAGTAACGCAACAATGGAATGCGTAAAATAAGGGCGGAACGCTGCTCAAATTTTCCGAGTCAATGAAAATACTTTGTCGAAAACTGTAGAATAGGGATGAACCGTAAAATAAGGGCGGAACGCTGCTAAAATTTTCTAGTTTACAAAAAAACTTTATCGAAAACCGAAAAATATAGATGGACTACGGCTAATGTTGTATATCAATAAACAATTGTTAACGCTGAGGAATAAGGACGGATCCCTACAAAATCTTAATAAATATAACGATAATGATAAGGGTAATGGTAATTATAATAATAATAATATTGATAATAATAATAATGATAATGATAATAATAATAATAATAATAATGGTAATAATAATAATAATCATGGTATTTGTAGTAATGATTGATAATAATTATGATAATGATAATAATAATAGTAATAATCATAGTAACAATAACAATAAATATAATGGTAGTTATAGCTATAAAACTAATAATAAAGGTATTAGTAGTGACAATTAAGAAAGGTAATATATATAATAGCAACAACGATAATGCTAGTAATAATAATGGGAAACATTGTAGTTATAATCGGGATAAGGATGAAAGATATAATGTGGGTGTATTTAACATAACAAAGGGTGTACAGGCCAAAGAATAATCTTCGACATGGACAACACGGAGAAGGACTATGCGAATAGACATAACAATGAATGATATGAGAGTATAGGTTAACATTTGAAGGAGATAGGAGAATAATGGGACCTAAGAATCAAAAGCGAGCACAGGTCTTCTATCGACAGCTCGTGAACCCGAGGGTTGTCCGAGCAATTACAGTACTAGCGATAATACTCAATTTTTGCGGACAATCCACCACTTGAACACATTACCAATGTTGCTTAGCAACGGGTGCCAAGTGGATCAGAATCATTTTGTATGGCGTTACGAGGGCAACTAGAAGGATAAGCAAGATTTGAAACCCTGAAACCCACCAATTAGACTAACTCTATTTCGAGTCATTATTTCATTACTTTTTACGGAAATTATTATTCGACAAAGCAGTTTTAATAAATTCTCAAAATTAGGCTAATATATTTTATTCAAAAGATAATGCAGAAATTATAAGTCGTTCGTCATTAGATCTGTTGTTTCTGGTTCGGGTCTGTCGCCTGTTGCGAGCGTCGTTTTGCCCGCTCTGCCTTCCCCGGCCGTCGCTGCGGTCGTTTGGCTATCGTCGGTTTGGTCGTGTGATTCGAATCTCTGTAAGCTATATGGGCTGGAGCGAATACCAAGTGTAGGTCACTGGGTCGCCTCTTCTGACAAGTCAACAGTTCTACCTCCAGGCTTCTGATTTGGTTCAGTTGGTTTTGGACCATCTGTTTTTCTTCCGCCCATCCCTGTTGAGCAGCGGGTTATCTCTGGTAAGTCACTTTGGCTCGTGACGGCTCGATCCACGTAGCCATGATTTTCTGTGTTTCCCGGCTCATCTGGATTAACTAATTATGTAACTCTGCATTTTCCCGACGGGATTTTACTAGTTCTTTACTTAACGTCCGGAGTGTATTCATATCTATAAATAAAATCCATTTATTAATGAGTTTCCATATATCATAATTATTTAATAAAAAACAGTTTGTTCTTATGGTTCCGTGTCGTCGGCTTAAGAGAGACTTAGCTAGTGTTTGTGAAAATTGGGTCTCGCTTAATTTTCTGTATTTATGTTACTATGATCGACTTTATCGTTTGTAATTATTGTGTTAATTATTAACCCCAGTTCACAAAAATCCATAAAGCAAAGATTTTTAATTTTATTACTATTTCATGTTTGACTTCTTGAGAACTGTTGGATCATTGATGATAGTACTTTAGTGCTTCTCTCCTAAAATGGATGATTATAACTGTCTCGTGTGGTGACTGATTTGAACTGACTATGACTCGGGATTATTATCGGTTTACACATACACGTTAAGGAGATATTTTATTACTGCGTCATAATTTACGAATTCAATTAACTGAATCCTTTACGGGTCTTAGTTGCTGGTTCATTATATTCTCATTTTAGTACTCATTACGATGATTACCCATATTTTATCATTAAATTTATAATTTCGCTCATTCACCAAGTGATATTGGTTTTTCTTTATCAATCCTCGCTTACATTTTTGCCTTTACTAACTCTAATTTTAAGGTTTTAACGTTATTAATATTCCTATTTATCACTATTAATCAATCATTAATATCATCAATTTATTCCTATTCGTCTTTACTATGCCATTTAAGGTTCTCTGGGACCCTCGATTTATTCGACTCACTTCTTACCAGTACTATATGATATTAATTATACAAATTTACGTGGTATCCTGTATACTATTCACTGAATGATTTTGAATGCTATGATGTTATGGTTTTATTTTAATGGTTCTCTATAGTATTGTTGTAATTTTCTAGTCTATCTACTTTATAAATTGTTTATAGTTAGGTGAATCTAATTTGTTTAAGGGTTTTATTTAATTTATTAAATTAATTTAATTGAGATAGGCAATCAACTTCGTCATTGCAACGATTTTCACTCAGTTTTGTCCCCACTCACCTCCTTTATTTGATCCTAAGGTTAGATATGTTGATATTAAGATTTTATGAGTGTCCACTGGACTACTCGGTGTTATAGATATTGAGCCGATGAGTAAATGATAATTTAGGTCGATTTTTCGGAAGATAGATGACTGAGGGTCAGCCAAAAAACTACTTCTCTATCTTCCATTTACCCCTATAGATTGTGAGAATTGACGTTTTGATTCCATCGTTACGCACAGCAAAGTCTTCACGGGCACGAGATATTGGTGGATATACCGGCACTTACACATCTTGAATTGTATGTAGATTTTAATAACTTGCGGTATGTTTCGATAGCGTTCGTAGAAATTCGTAGTTTCGTTGACTGAGGCTTTTGCTATACAATACTATTTTTCCAGATAAAAAACAATTATGCTTTTCATAAGAAAATGTGATTGCTCACAACGTGACTAAATTCTGCGGAAATTAATTGGTATATATACCTGTTTTGTGACCATAATGTTGCGTGTTTTTTTGATGCATTTAAACAAAATTTGACCTTGATTTTAATGTAATATCTGATTCTTCGTTTGTCAATTTTCTATATTAAATGAACAATTTATTTTATTTAATTTTTTAATGGGATATTTCTTATTGAAAGTATTCCATTTTATTAGTTATTTGCTAACTTTTATGAATTGTTCATTTTTCGGTCAAATTTTTATGTTATCTTGTTATTTTTATGTTAATTTTGTGCTGATCTTGGTGCAGATCTGTTATTATTTTAATTTACTTTTATGTTTTAGACTTTATATTTAATTATATTTTTCTCATATTTTTAAGGTTGTTTATTTGATGTTTATGGGTCTGATTTTAAATCTTCATTGCTATGTTTGTGTGCTATTTCAAATTCATTTAAACAAAATCCAGTCCTGGCCCAATAATAAGGAGCTAAAATATTATAAGTCTGATTTAATTTTAAATTAATATAATTTATAAGTAGGTAGTAGTTAGCTCACGATGACTCATCGTTTATTCTCGTGAGCTCGCTATGAATCATCATTTTCTATCCCAGTGTGTGTATGCAGTGGACATTAAATAAGATCCTAAAATTTTGTGCCCGTGTGTGTGCATGGTACGTTTAATAGAAACCTTGGAATTTTTTAAAAATACATGTATTTTTCTATAATTTTTTTTCAAAAATTTTGTCCGAAACCACCCCCCAGCAAAAAATAATTTTATGAATTTTAAAACAGGAATTTTTTTCTATCCCTCGTGTATGTGTGTGTTCAAAAGATGTATATACATAAAAATATGATCCTATTTTGAAATAAGTAACAATGAAGTATCTAATTTCTTCATATAAAACAGCCATGCATTTCATTACTAACACATTAGTAGCAAGACACATTTTGGGTTGGACTTTGGGAATGAGACATATTAGATCATCTAGATAAACCATACATCTGAATAAAATCTGAATAAAATTTTCATGTATTATTGAAAAATACCCATGTTTTCATAATCAAGACTGGCATTATCAACTGAACAATTTCTGTCAATGACTGATAACTTAAGCAAAATATATCAATAGTTTTTTTGGGATTGAAATATCAGACTTAAAATTAGAACTATAAAACTGAAATATTAACGTAAGCTCTTGTATGAATGTTTTGAAAATAATCATATATATTTCTAATAAATTATCTAAATGAATTAAATTTGCACTACATTCTATAAGATTTTGATAAATATCAATAAGCAATCTGTTTAATTTTATCCTAAACATCACTGTACTTTGATCAAATTTGTGGATGAATTTGAAATAATTGTCAAACTGTCATGTTCAATTTGAAAAATTAACAAAGTATCAATTTACCTTGAAGATATATTCTTTCTTGTTAAAAGCACTACTCATAAAAATTTGTGTTGTAAATATTGAAGAATATCATTTATATTTATGTTGTATAAATTTTCTTTAACTATTTTTTTACCAATTTAATTTGAATGTGATTAATAGTATTATTTCCAATATAATGAAAACAACAACAATAACAGCAATTTCAATCCACAATCTTTGAGAAATACAATCATCGAAGAGCTTTCACCAAAACCCATTCGAGATAACGTTGGTACCGATCAGCACCAATAATACATGGATAATCATGATCCATTTCGGTAACATTTCTGTTTATTTCGATGTTCCACAAGAATTTATGAATTAGGCGGTAAATCCAGATTCTTGTATGGTTAAACACCAAGTCAGAGAGCAAAGTATCTCATTGATATAAAAATCTCGAGGCGTTTTAAAATAACGGCTGCATAATAATATAAAAACAAATATTACAACGAAAATAATAAATTTATCATTTCTCAATTTCATTCATCGATTTAACTGCGCTTGGTATAATATTTTAAAAATAAACATATTATTTTAAACAAACGGTGATGATAAGAAATTTATCAACAGTGATGTATAGTTTTCATAAAATAGTTGCCTTGATATTTTCTTCAAGTTTTATAATAATTTTTTCAAAAATATAAATTTTACTTTAGAATTTACTAAATGTTTCGTAAATTTACATAAGATATATCCGATTCGCTCAACAGAATGTTTAAGCAAATATCATGGTTTTTAATCACAAATGTTTAATAAAATTTACCTTTTGTATTTTAATTTTCCTAAATATACTATAGGAGAACATTTTTTTAATAATCTACATTTCTCTTGTTCATAAACTAACATTAGTATTATTTTTAAAATATAGGAAATTGACTATAAATCTAATTTAATACTCAAAGGTTAGCTAAATTTTCTATGAATTTACTAAAATATACTTAAACGATCATGCTTTTCTATTGTTTTGCTAAGTTTTACCCAAAATAATCACATATTTTAAACTAAAGTAAATAAATTTGCCTGAAAAATCTATGTCTTTACCAATTTTTATAGATTTCCAATAAATTTTATAAATAAAACCCTAAATAATGATATATTTCTAATAATAGTTCATAGATTACCGAAATTAACCTCAAATGTCTGTTTTTCTCAATATCTAATAATTTTCTAAATAAAAGTATTAATAATACAAATAATTTTTAAGTTTTTGGTAAAAATAATAATCATAGTTATCATATTATTTTGTTTTCGAAAAATAGTATTAATAATATTAATGATCAAATTTTGTTTTGAAAAACAATAATATTAAATGGTGAGAAAAAACAATATTAATAATATTATTAAAAATAAAAATATTAATTAAATTGTGATATTATAATGTTAAATTTGCGAATAGTAATAATAATAATAATAATAATAATAATAATAATAATAATAATAATAATAATAATAATAATAATAATAATAATAATAATAATAATAATAATAATAATAATAATAATAATAATAATAATAATAATAATAATAATAATAATAATAATAATAATAATAATAATAATAATAATAATAATAATAATAATAATAATAATAATAATAATAATAATAATAATAATAATAATAATAATAATAATAATAATAATAATATTAATAATAATTCAACCAATTAAAATCTTTATAAAAAACTATTAAATAAACTCGTAAAAAATCAAAATCTTTATAAAAAAAACTATAAACACATAGAATAAACACAAAAATATCAAAAAAAAATTTATCAAAAAAAAAATCATGAGCACACAAAATTAATTATCTTGATTAAAATTTAATTAATTTTGTGTGCACACGATTATTTTTTTTGATAAATTTTTTTTGAAGTTATTTTTCGTCTATTTTTTTGACGAATGTTTTTTAAAATTCAAATTATTGGCGCAATTTTTGAATTAAAATTGTTTGAAATATTTTTTGAATTAAAATTTTATGAAATATTTTTTGAATTAAAATTGTTTGAAATATTTTTTGAATTAAAATTGTTTGAAATATGTTTTTATTCATCCACAAAATTTTTTCGGTCGCACTATAGTCAGGGGGTATTTTTGACTCTCGATAAAAATCCTAACATAAAAATTGGCTTGAATCGTCTGCGATGAACACAGAGGGTATTTTTCATCTACAAAATATTTTCAATCACACTATAGTCAAGGGGTATTTTTTGACTCTTGATAAAAAGCCTAAGATAAAAATTTATTTGAATCGTCTATCAATAAAAAAGCATAGAAATATTTTATCGATTAAAAGCCAAAAAAAATATTTCTTTGATTAAAAAGCATAAAAATATTTTCTCACTTTAATGATTACTTTCCTCTTCGATGTATATTTTCTCCCTTCAAAGTATATTACCCTTGTAAGTTTTTAATATATCAATTGATATTTCATCTATTTATTAGATACCTTTAGCTATCCTACTTTTTTCAGGAATTTCAACGATTTTAGTCACTTAATGTACTCTCCCACCAATTTTACTTCTTCACTGAAAATTTTCTTTATAGAATACAATCTCTACTAATTAAAATTTCTTTTGTTGACTTATTATTGACTTGTCATTTTTAATGAAAATTTAATTAACTTTTAATAAATTTAATTTCACCCTTCAATAGATTAGGTTATACTCGACAAAAATAAAATAATTTTAATCTATGTAAATCAATTAGGGCTTTTAGGGGAATTTTATGATAATTTTAATAATATCTAGTTTTACGAGGTATTTATTTTAGTAAATTTAATCATCTTTGTGAATTTTATGTTTTCTGTTAAATTTTAATGGATTTAGGGCTTGATTATGTTTTTAATAAAATTATTGAAGAAATGAGGGTAAATCTATAATTTTAGAAACAGTTAATTTTTCGAAAATTTATTAGATTTAACTTGATTTTACGATTATTTTAAATACAAGTTTATTTTAGGAACAAAATGTTTATGAAACATATATTTATGATAATTATTTACCAATTAGATTCAAATTTGACAGATAGATTTTGAATGGTAAATGATATTTTAATTTTATGATCTATTTAAAAAGTTGATTTTTTCCATTTTCCATTTTATTGATTTCGTGGATATCAATCACAAAAGTAGTATAATTTAGAGATTTTTAAGAGGATGCTCAGTATGGTTATCAGTATACATATGAAAATCATTGAATTATATCTATGGGTTGACTGGCAATTTTTATTGAATTTATACTTGATTTACTGATTAATTTTAATTATTTGAGCAACATGATATATATTTTATGATTTTACAATAATTTAGTGAAATTTAATTTATGTGGGAAACATAAAATCTATTCAATTTTAGTCATTTTTGATGAATTTTTTATTTGATAGAATTTGTTGCCAGAATCAAATTGTGGTGATTTTCGACGGAAAATGTTGGGTATCGATAATAATTATGTATTACTTTAAAGAAAATTTATTTTTATTGGTAAAATTCAGATTTTTTTGATAATTTTAAGTGAATTTGATTGGTTGAATACATATAGTAAATATGATCCGAATGATGGATTTTTAAGGATCTTATTCGGTTAAATATAGATTTCTAAAGAAATTTTACCTTGTAGGTTTTTACAAAAAATATGTATATTGTTGGTGTAGTGGGGGAAAATGTCATTTCAAGGGAAAATGATTGGTTAAGAGGGAATTTTATGATATTTTAGGGGGGAATAATCGATTAAGAACAAGTTTGTTGTCATTTTTAAGGGGGTTGAGTTGGTTGAATATCTGTGTTCAAAGGGTAAATATTTTCTAAATGGAGAATATAGAGGAGAAATTTATAATATTTTTAGGGGGCTTTGTTGAGATAGATATCAATATGTGTGTAAATCTTTTGAGAGAGTAGAAATATTGTCATTTAAAGAGAAGTGATTGGTTAAGAGAGAATTTATGATAATTTTAAGGTAATTTGATTGGTCAAGAGATGAATTTTATTTTAAGGGGATTTCAAGAAATTTATTCTGTTGAATATCGATATAAGTCGGTGATTGTTTTATGAAAATAATGAATATAGCTGGAATTATTGTCATTTAGAGAGAAATGATTGTTTGAGAGTAAATTTTATTTTATTTTATCGGGAAATGATTGGTTAAGAAGAGAATTTATGATCTTTTAAGGGGAAATTATCGAATAAGAACAGGTTTGTTAATATTTTTAAGAGGATGTGTCAGTTGAAATTTGTTATTTTAAAGGGAAATGATTGGTCAAGAGATGAATTTTATTTTAAGTGAATTTCAAGAAATTTATTCGGTTGAATATCGATATAAATCGGTGTTTTTATGAAAATAATGAATATAGCTGAGAGTGGAAATATTGTCATTTAAAGAGAAATGATTGGTTGAGAGTAAATTTTACTATATTTTAAAGGGAAATGATTGGTCGAGAGATGAACTTTATTTTAAGGGGATTTCTAAAAATTTATTCGGTTCAATAACGAAATAAGTCGGTGATTTTTATCAAAAATAATGAATATAGCGTGGATTATTGTCATTTAAAGAGAAATGATTGGTTGAGAGTAAGGGTTATCAAAATATATCAGTAAGATTTTGGTTAATTTTAATGATATTATTGGAATCTGAATAAAATATACTATACGTGTTCGGTTCTAAAAAAAATGTTTGATTCATGTAATTATTTGTATTCAAGTATTTATTTGGTTTTATTATTTGTAATTTAATTAAAAATTAAAATTGACTAGTATTTAAAAAATCTATGCTACCCATTACTTTATGTTGTTATTGACAATTTTCTTAATAATTTAAATATATCTGATTATTTCTACGTATGAAGAGAAATTGTACAATTAATTTTCAGTCAACAAGTATCTAGAACAATTACCTAACAATCTTAAAATTTTAAAAAATCTAATAAATTTTTTCAATTATTTTACAACTTAGTTAATTTAATTAATTGATAAGTACTATTTTCTTTACAATTTGCTACTGTGTTGAAACTTTTTTTAAAAATATTTTAATCAAAGTACTAACAAATTTTATTAAAGATATATCAAGACTTGTCAAAAATTATAAAACTTTAGTAATTTTAATAAATATTACTCAATAACTACTATTTTCTTACCAATTTGCTGAAGGTCTTATTTTAAAATTTCTTCAAAGTACTAACATTATTTACAAATTAGGCAGTTTTATTTAAAATTTAACAACTTAAAATATTTCTCACTACTTTAATCAAATTCTAATCACATGATAATCATAATTTAAGTGTAAGTCTTTTTTTTACAAAAACAAGTATTTTACAATAATTAAACACACATATTTGGATTTTTAGTAGATTTTATCGGTATCTATAAGTACTTGTTCCGTGTAGTTTTTTAAGCTTTGTTAGAAATTCAACTTATTTAGTGGTTGGTCGATAATCATTTAATTTCTAGTAATGTGGTAGATATTATTTTTTTTATATCAGTTTTATTCAAACCTTTAGCATCTTTGAGTTAATAATTTAAGAGTTGAATCATTTTCAATAAATATATGAAAATTTATTCCATGTACAATGAAAGTAATATATGTTTTGAGAAATTAATTTAAGAATATTTTTCTAATCAAGTTTCTTTTCACTAGCAATTAGATTAACCACTACTTGTAGTTACTAATTAATTTATCATTCAGTAAACAATAAGAGTTGGGGGTGAAAAGATTAGAAAATCTATAAAAATAAATTTAAGTAATTATTTGATGAGTTAGCAATTAATTTAATTTAGGGATATGTGAAAATTAAATGAAAAGGTTGACATTTATCTTTGAAAATAACTTTTAATAATTGTTCATTGTTGGACGCAATTAAAAATATTACAAAAATAGCAGAAAAATTTCAAAGTCTTTTAACTAAGTTTTACAAAATAATTTCAATAAATCACATACAAAACTGTAAACAAAGCAATAAATTTTTATTCAGAGAAAATACAACAATTGATTGGGCTTCAATGATTAATAGATTCTTGATAGCAATCAGGTAATTAAGCAACCAAACAATTTGGAGACATCAATGATCGATAAAAGAGTGGAGAAGTTAATAAAATTTGTAATTGAAATTGTATTTCTTTTGATTGTTAAAATTTTTATGTGCTTTTATTTAAAGATTTCTTGGTCAGTAAACAATTTTTAATATTGATTTGTTCAGTAACTTGTTATTGATAACATATTGTGAGTGTGTGAATAACAAAGTATTTTAACAGGAAATTATTGAGAGAAAATTTTATTTTTAAGTGGGTTAAGTTGGTTGAATATCGGTGTTCAAAGAGTAAATATTATTTAAATATGGCATTTTAATGCATAA
The DNA here is from genome assembly GCA_022537955.1 of Schmidtea mediterranea. NCBI lineage: Eukaryota > Metazoa > Platyhelminthes > Tricladida > Dugesiidae > Schmidtea > Schmidtea mediterranea. The sequence continues at coordinate 43,796,138 of CM039680.1, forward strand.
GTAAATTATTCAATGCCTAGTATGTATAAAGAGAGTTGTACAGTACTCAGTTATTTGTACACAATACCTAGTGATTGTTGTTCAGTTATTAATCAATGAATTATTCACTATGTATGGGTTATCAGTATTCAGAAGTTGATACCAAGTAAATATAACAATGGATTTGGTTTCAATGAATTTGATTAATTATCGCTTGATAACAACAAGGTAACTAAGCAACCAAAAAATTTACCAATTTGGAGACATCAATGATCGATAAAAGACTGAAGAAGTTAATAAAATTTCAACTTGTATTTCTTTTGTTGAACCGTTTTTGTGATTTATTTCAAAATTTGTTGGTCAGTAACCTATCATTAATATTTATTGGTTCAGTAACTAGTTATTGGTAATATTTTGGTTTATAGTCAATAAGCAAGTATTTTAAGAGGAAATTATCGATGAGGAACAAGTTTATTGATATTTTTAAGGGGTTGAGACGGTTGGATATTGTTATTTAAAGAGTAAATACTATCTAAATGAATATTTTTATGAAAAAAAACATTTAATAGAAGAATAATTGTTCAAAATTGGATACATTTTTAAAAATAGTTGAAAACTGTTTGACTTTTACAAAATAATTTCAATGATTTCAATAAAATACAATAATCCAATACAAAATTTTATTCAGAAAAGATAATTTTTCTTGCTAACTACTCAGTAACTAAAAAACCAAGTGATTTACAGATATAGAGGCATTAATGATGTGAAAGAGAGTAAAGAAAATTTTATTAATAAATTTGTATTTTTACTTGTATTTCTTGTTATTGATTTACTTTTATTTAAAGTTTTGTTGGTAAGTAAGCAAATATTTATTTGTTCAGTAACTAGTTATCGGTTACCTAATATGTATATAAGTAGTCGGAATGAAGTTCCCAACCGGAAAACCTCAACATGTAGTGGATAGAAGTGGAAAATATCCAATCTTATTCTTCAAGAGCGGAAAATGCAGAATAATGGGTTGCAAGAGACCATTACAGGAAGGGGATCTCAAATATTAGATTCAAGATTTACAAATACAATCATTATCTTTGAATATTGACATGGGTTGTCGAATAAACTTGTATGATTTGTCTACCAAAACAGAAAACATTTACGAACCGGAACTGTTTCCAGCATTAAGACTTGCCAAGTATAATCCACTTTGTGCTCCTGAATATTTGGCTACACGGATCTATCAAATGACAGGAATAAACATCGAAGAAATTGTACTGATGCACTACGAATCAGTTCAAGGATCTGGTTTGAAATGTTTAGATGACTGCATTGTTTATGCAGATCCCTCAATGTTGACTTGTCCATTTAGATGCAGATGCTGCAGAGACTACAAGAAGAAAGAAGTTGTACATATTTTTTGGCTGAGCTAAGAAGAGCTTATTATAAGCAGATTTGTGATGATGTAAATTAAATAAATTTTGATATTTTTACGTGTTTATTTTGTGTTTATAGTTTTTTTGTATAAAGATTTTGATCTTTTACGAGTTTATTTAATGTGTTTATAGTTTTTTATAAAGATTTTAATTGGTTGAATTATTATAATTATTATTATTATTATTATTATTATTATTATTATTATTATTATTATTATTATTATTATTATTATTATTATTATTATTATTATTATTATTATTATTATTATTATTATTATTATTATTATTATTATTATTATTATTATTATTATTATTATTATTATTATTATTATTATTATTATTATTATTATTATTATTATGTTAACATTTAATTTCTTTGATCATTATCAAAATATATAAAAATTTCATTGTAAAATTTATCCTAAAAATTTCATCTTAAAAAATCATATCTTAAAAAATTCATTGATAAAATTATACTGAAAACATGCTAAAATCTTGTATAAAAAATTTTATTATAGAATTATGTTAAAAATTTTATTACTTTAAAAAAATTATATTTTAAAAGTCATACTAAAATTTTCATATAAAAAATTATACTAAAAATATATATTAGAAATTTTACTAAATTTTAATTAGAAATACTTAAAATTCATTATCAAAATATATAAAAATTTCATTGTAAAATTTATTCTAAAAATTTAATCTTAAAAAATCATTTCTTAAAAAATTCATTGATAAAATTATACTGAAGACATGCTAAAATCTTGTATAAAAAATTTCATTATAGAATTATGTTAAAAATTTTATTACTTTAAAAAAATTATATTTTAAAAGTCATACTAAAATTTTCATATAAAAAATTATACTAAAAATTTTAATTAGAGATTATATCTTAAAAAAAAATTATATTTTAAATTTCAAAAATTATACTAAAAATTTAACTTAGAAATACTTAAAAAATTATATTTCAAAAATTTGAAAAATACACAAAAAAAATTTAAGTAAAAATTACACACAATAATTATCTTGATTACATCATTGTGTAATCAAGACACACCGTAAATAATCACTAAATAACCTCCCCCTATATATTATGCAATGGTTTGTGGGCACAGAAAGCCCCTAACTACTTACTAGTATGAGTCATAATAATAATAGTAATAATAGTAATAATTAATAATAAAAATAATAAAAGTAATAATAACAATAATAATAGAAATAGTATTAATAATAGTATTAAAATAATAGTAATAATAATAGTTATAATAATAATAGTAATAATAAAAATAATAATAATATTAATAATAATAATTTATCTGTTTAAAATTTTCAAGATGCTATTCCAACCCCCGTTTTCTTTCACCCACTTTTTAAAGTTTTCATTAAAAATCTTTTCTGCCATTTCAACCAAATTTTCTATTTCATCTGTCTCTACAATGGCATGAGTACCAACTTCTACAATAATGTACATCAAACTTGTCAACACTGAATTTCTATTAATTTCTTTACCCGTTAACGTTTCATTTACCATTCTATCACAAAATACACCTTCTCGGCCAAACATCTGCGCAACTTCAGGAAGTCTAGCTTTCAATTCTTCCACTATCCTCCTCACATAATCTTTCACATCTACTTCAATTTTAAACATCGAGTATAAAATATTTATTATATTTCATCAATTTCAACGACATCCATTTCATTAATATTCGTTTCGTCTTTTCTACATCTTGTTCTAGCATTGCTAATTTTACTAATTCTTTTTTAATCTCATGGTGGGTTACTGGGTTTCGCTGTTTAAACCATCCTGTTGTTGCCCCGGTAACGCCATATAAATGTTCCTTCGATTACCACTCGGCACCCGTTGCTAGGCAACGTTGGAAATGTGTTCGAGTGGGTGGATTGCCCGCAAAAAGTGAGCATTATTACTAATACTGTAATTGCTCGGACAACCCTCGGGTTCAACGAGCTGTCGTTGGAAGACCTATGCTCGCTTTACTCTGTCCCCTGTGTGAGAAAATTCAAAATCAGATTCATGCTGACCAGTAGGGAAATATTCCTATTGTGGGTTATCAATTCGATTCAGTTCATTAGATGGTTTTTTTCTGGCGAAGTTAACACGGAAATATCTCGCAAGTGGGTTTAGTAATTTAATTAATTTAGTTAACCGGATTTTTTTAGAGGTTTTATGAAAATCGTATGGGTTTTTCCAATGCAGTCTGTTTGCACAACAAAAATAAATTTTGTCTTGAAAATAAAATTGTCGGCTTGTTGGAATTTTCTCTAATTTGCTTAACCTAGCTCAAAGATATTTATTGGGTTTAAATGTTGGTCAGTTTTCAATTTTTTGATGGTATCATCTATGAGAAGGTTCAAAAAATTGTGTTTGGCTAGATGTATATTAAGGGATGTACGTTGACTTATGGTTAGTTGAATTTTCCACTTCACTAAAAGTTCAGGGTGAACTGGATTCAATCATTACAACCAGGTATTTATCGGATTTACTAACAATTATTTAATTAATTTATGGTTCCTTTTTTTTTAAATCCATACCACTTATAAGTTTATGAGAAGAATAATCATTTAATAGCGGCGCTCCCGAAAAACACGTCAAATCTTAGAACCCGGTTAAATGTTTTACTTTACTAGGAGTTTGAAGCGATTTATTTAATAATGATTATAAATCTATAATTTAGAGTTCAATTTATTAATTTATTTTATTTCATATCAACGATTTTATTTTATTTCATATTAACGATTTCTTATTAATTTATTTTATTTCATACCAACGATTTCGTATTAATTTATTCTATTTCATATCAACGATTTCGTATTAATTTATTCCCCGTACCCTTTCCCTTTAATAAGCCTTAAACGCATTTTTTGTTCATATTATATTTAATGAGTGCCCACTGGACTACTCGGTGTGATGATTTTGAGCCGTGTGTAGAATAATTTAGGTCGAATTTACAGAAACCGAGAAACGAGGAAGTAGCCGAAGACCCCTTCCTTATTTCTCCTTTCTTCTATACGGGATAATATTGAAGTTCCAACCCCTGCGTTCCGCACGCCGGGTCTTCACGGGCACAGATCATCGGCGATATTCCACGCACTTACACGAATCTGAATTATATGTTGATTTTGCTGTCTTATGATGTGTTTTGGCTGTGGGCCGGAAAAATTTCGACAAATTAATTAATTAATTTCATGAAAAACAGATTTTAACATCATAAATATTTATTAATATATATTAAAAGCAAAATACAAAATTACTTGACCCATTCCATTTGTTGGGTTTTGGATTATTTCAAGTCGGTTCTCTCTGACTCCTGGTGTTCTTTAAATCAAAACAATGAACGACCCAACGTATATTGAAACAACAGGTTTACAATTTATTATCACGCTCCAATAACCAATCAAAGTTTATACGATTCTCTGCTCGGCGTTGATGCTTTGCAAACAAACAATATTCACCTTTTGATCCTTTAGTTCCGTTGACTCTCGTTTTCCTCGGTTTCTGTTTGGTTTGATCCCTTTTCGCCTTTCCGTATTCTTAATTCTATTTCTTCTTTTCCCTACTTCCCTAATTCGTTTATCCCTTTTCTTATCGTCTGATTCTTCGAACCCTAGCTGAGGCAGAATGCCGATTTTCTCTGATTTTCCCTTTGCTTATATACTCCTCGAAATCAGGATGACAAATGGTTATTGCCGAGCCAATCTTTCGTTTGACATTTTCTCCTACGTGTTTGCTTCGGCTGTCATCCATAATGGTCCAACGAATCCAGATAATTAATGGCCCTACCGGTCTTCCTACGCGCGCTATCTTATCCTTACTCTTTTCCCATTAATCATTGTGTCGAGCTAATGGGCCCAAATCTTCCTTTTGTTTGCCTTTCTTCTTGTTTACCCAGCTCGGGTTTCCTTCATCTCTCGGGTTCTCCATTGGCTCGGGTTTCCCATTGGCTCGGGTTTTCCATTAGCCAATTAATTAATTAATTAACGTTTTCTGTTTTCATATATTTGAATGTTTTTCAACCCTTTCTAACCCTTTTCTGATAAATCCCTAACCGTCATCTTGTTGACCATTAGCTAATCTATAACTGTCCCGTTTTTCCCATTCGATTTCGATGATTTTTCCATTTATTGATTTTTCTCGGATTTCCGGATTCTCGCCTTTCGTAATTGCTTTTTGCATTTTCTAATACTGTTTCCATCGCACTTTCATTTACTATTAATTCTGTGCACGATCCCGCTTTTATTTGCCTTTTTTCTTCGCTTACTTTCCATTTGAATTATTATCCTAAATTTTATTTAAATTTTTAATTTTAATTTACAGACCTCAACATATCTCCCCCCTTAAAAAAATTTTTTCGTCCTCGAAATCTATGTTTTGCTGTGATTATGTATTATTATTATTAATATTACCCTTATTATTATTATTACTATTTATCCGAATTATTACTCTAAAAAAATATTTCAAAATTCATTTTCCAAAAGACCTATTAATTTCCCATTTGCATTTGTTGATATTCCCGTAGCCAAAACGTCACTCTGAAATGGATCCACGGTCCAATCCTTATTTGCGCAATTGTTTTTATTTTATTTTTGTTTCAGGGTACGCAATGGTAATTGTCTAAACTAGGGGATTGCTTCAATAATATTGACATTATCTTCAAAAGGAAAGATTAAAATTCCAAACCGGAAATTTCGTAATTTAATTATCTTATGAATGTAAAATAATGCTAATTTGATTATCTTATAAATGTAATGGTTTACGAAACATCACAAATCCTATTACAAATTAATATCTCTAAAAATATTTAGTTTATAATGCTAATTTAATTATCTTATAAATGTAATGGTTTACGAAACATCATAAATCTTATTACAAATTAATATCTCTAAAAATATTTAGTTATCACAAATCCTATTACAAATTAATATCTCTAAAAATATTTAGTTTATAATGCTAATTTAATTATCTTATAAATGTAATGGTTTACGAAACATCATAAATCTTATTACAAATTAATATCTCTAAAAATATTTAGTTTATCTTGAAGCAAAATAATATCGAATCCATTTTATAAAATAAAATCTAATTTTTCATTTCTCAAAAATAATTTTACGAAACATCATAAATCTTATTATAAATTAATATCTTCAAAAACTAATTTTTCATTTCTCAAATAGTAAATCGATAAATGACTAATCGAAAACTAGGAATATATTAGATACTCACGAACTGAATAGAGTAGAAATTTTTTCAATCACCACTCGAGTTTGTGTGTTATTGGCGGAGAAATACTCACGAACTGAATAAAGTAGAAATTTTCGAGTTTGTATGTTATTGGCGGAGAAATACTCACGAACTGAATAAAGTAGAAATTTTCGAGTTTGTGTGTTATTGGCGGAGAAATACTCACGAACTGAATAAAGTAGAAATTTTCGAGTGATTGGATCATAACTGGGTCGGCATGTAATAAAAGGCAAAGACTATTTAAGGAAATTTGTTCGATTCGTGGCCATTTTGTACGGTTTTAAAGTTAGAACGAATTTTTTAACAAATTATTAATAATGGTGGTAATTTATATGATTGTACGGTTTTAAAGTTAGAACGAATTTTTTAACAAATTATTAATAATGGTGGTAATTTATATGATTAATTTTTTTTTTTAAATGTTATCTAGAGAGAATGCATTAGCATACGTGTGGGTCAAGCTGGAGTTCAAATGGGTAATGCTTGCTGGGAGTTGTATTGTCTGGAACACGGTATACAACCAGATGGACAGATGCCTAGTGATAAAACTGTTGGAGGAGGTGATGATTCTTTTAACACTTTCTTCAGTGAAACAGGGACTGGGAAGCACGTCCCACGCGCGGTTTTCATTGATCTAGAACCTACAGTAGTTGGTAAAGTTATTCTTAAATGTATTACACTAACTAAAATATTTTATTAGACGAAGTAAGAATTGGTACATATAGAAAACTCTTTCACCCAGAACAATTAATTACCGGTAAAGGAGATGCAGCAAATAATGTCGCAAGAGGTCATTATACTGTTGGGAAAGAAATAGTCGATCTAGTATTGGACAGGATTCGGAAATTAAGTGATCAGTGTTCTGGTTTACAAGGATTTCTAATTTTTCATTCCTTTGGTGGAGGTACTGGGTCAGGATTCACATCACTGTTAATGGAAAGGTTAAGTGTTGATTATGGAAAAAATCAAAGCTCGAATTCGCTGTATATCTTGCCCCCCCCCAAATCGCTACAGCCGTTGTTGAATTATATTAGAAAATTCTCTCTCCAAATATACTCACCAATAATACTGATGTGCGCGCTGGAATTATTTTTGTAGTTATTTTTGTTACATTTCTAACGGCCAATCTGAGATAATTTATTGTTAGAAATAGGCAGCGATTTCTAATGGAATCATGTCAAATAATTGATTTTTCTCAAAACTCTCTCCAAGCCAGCCAATGAAAAGTGAGCAAATATTACCAAGTAATCAAATGGTTAAATGCGATCCACGACATGGAAAATACATGGCATGTTGTATGCTTTATCGAGGGGAAGGCGAAGAATATTAACGTTTTCAATTAAATACATTTTGAATTGAAAAAAATTCTATAGGTGATTTTAGGCTTTGATTTTTTCCTAAAGTCATATTTTCGTTTAATCATTAAATTTTTCAGTTGAATTGAAAAAATTTCTATAGGTGATTTTAGGCTTTGATTTTTTTACTAAAGTCATATTTTCGTTTAATCATTAAATTTTTCAGTCGCAAGGTAATTTATTTATTCTTTTTATTCATACATTATTATTAATATTATGATTTTAAAAAGTTAATCTCCCCCGCACCGACCGACTCATGATATCACTTTGTTTACTCAGCCTGATAAGGTGAACATTAATGTTCCGAATGAATTTTTACTCGTCCTGCGGTTTTTGACGTAGCCGATACTGATAGGCTCTATAATTAATTACCCTGTGGTTTCTTAACGTAGCCCGTGCTGATAAGCTTTCTAATTAATTACCCTGTGGTTTCTTAACGTAGCCCGTGCTGATAAGCTTTCTAATTAATTACCCTGTGGTTTGTTAACGTAGCCTGTACTGATAAGCGTTCTATATAAGTGTCTGCTTTACCACTTTTCGTTAGTTTTGTCTTGCCAATCTTGAAGTAAGCATTTTATATTTTATTTTTTTCATATATTTTTTTTTGAATTTTAGTAACGCCATCCCTCAATTACTATGGACGTAAGTGATTACTTGTTTTTTGTTTTTGTGACCATGCTGTCCTCAACTACCCTCATAGTAACCGAACACTTGCAATCGCTGTCCAGGGTAGCCAAACCCCGGTGATTGCAAGCGCTCGTGTTGCTTATTAAATTAACTTATTGATGCTTATTAAATTAACTTATTCACTGTTTAATTTTAGTTCGTTAATTTGTTTATGCAACTACCTATACCACACTCATGTGTTGGGTCATATATTTTTGATTTTCTGATTTTGTATTTATACTAAAAGCAAACCTCTAATTACAGCTACTCGTATTTTTCTGACACAGCTACTCGTATTTTTCTGACAATTTTAGCCGTATTTATACTTATTAATTTATTACGTAATTCTTAAAATCAATTACTTGCCTGCACTAATTATTTGTCGAGGGCGCCATGGTACGGAGTTTTACACAGTATTTATTTCATTTTTCTTTTCAACCCTTACTATTTTAGGTCCCAGAACCTAAGTTTGAGCATCTTGATGTTATGCAATGGTTATTTGACTGCCATACTACCAGGTTTTTTTTTTAATTTCTTTTTCAGGGTCCCTTTGCCACCGCGCCGAAAGGGATTGAAACGTACCTTTGCCTGTGTGGATACAGGCAGTAGGTTTGAAAGACGCCCGCCTTGCAATGTACGCAGGGAATGGGACTGTGGCATCCAAAGTCCCGTTCTGTTGGACTCTGACGATGAATAAAAACGAATAAAACTTTGAATAAATGTTCAGCATACCTTTGTTTTTAATTTATGCTAGAAAGTGTGGGGTAATTGTGTCCCTCTTCGCGATTAGTCTTTGTTACTACTAATGTGAAATTATTCCTTACTTATTTATAATTTTGTTCTCTCGCCCCAGTGGGTTACCCCTTGTTATATAGTTATGCTAATTCATTCATTACTACTCAGCCCTTTAATATTATTTATTTCTAATGTTCATTTAAGGTATCATTTCATTATTTGCAACATTTATTTGAGTTATTCTATTTGCTTTTGTTCATTTTTATCTATTATTCATTTATTTAATTTATCACTTTTTTAATTATTTATTTATATCAATTTGTTTATTTATTTGATTATTTGTTAATTTACAAATATTTATTTACTATTATTTTTTTTTTTCGAGGACGAAAAAAAACACTAACTGGGTCCGTTTAAATAATTTATTTTTTTTTTTAGTCTAATTGATTTATCTCACCATCGTCTTCCGATTCCTCTATTTCTTCTACTCTCATTCGAAACATCGCGAAATCGGCCTCGTGTTGAAACAATAAGATTTCCAAACGGTCCAACCGCCTTTTCAGACGGAAGTTTTCTTCCTCCAAATCTGTTATTCTGCCCTGCATGCTACGAAACTTTTGCTTTAGTTCTTGCGTACTTGTTTTACACTCTTTGCATGACATCTCCGAGGCTTCTTGCATTCTCTGAAATTAAATGATAGTAAATTTTTTTTTTTTTTTTGTATCACTCTCTATTCGCAAAGCATCAACACCTCGCTTCGAATCTCAAACAAATTACACCGTTCATCCTATGGTACTTATAAAACATGCACATTGTTAATATAAATATAATATATTTTTATACTCTATTCATGCAGATCACAATTTATAGTCTTGTCTCATAATATGAATATGATGGTGGTTGAAGGATAGTTAGTTGTCTCTTCTTTACACATATCAAAATGGTGATGATTATGAATGTTATTGATAGGATGAGAAAACCTGTTATTAAAATGTAAATGAGATATTCACAATAGTTGACTGTCAAATCCGAATTCATCATCATTAGTTTATTTGAGTTAGGTTTTGTCGTCTCTTGGGTCGGTAATTGGGAAGGTGATGTGGTTGTATCTGATTTTCGTTTCGATTCATTGATTGTCCTGACTTCCACGAAAACTGTTTGCCATCCGCCTGGTTCGGTTATCCATTGCTGATATTTAACTGTTAATTCCCATGCTGTCTCTAAATCAGAAGTGTAAAGTGTAAAAAAATGATTACCGGCATTTAATATAGTCAGGGTTTTTTGTTTGTAGATAATAACAACTCTTTCATCATTTCCTGATTTTCTATATATCGTTACCGGTCCATTTCCAACACTCAGGGTTATACGATTTGACTCGTCTCTGAGATAGATAGACTGGGTCTCACTCTTAAATCGTGACCATTGGTTTCTCACTACCGTTCCATTTTCGAGGCATATGTTCTCGTAGTAGTTTGCATTAACTGAATAATTTTGATTCATTTTCAATTTCTCGTAGCGGATAACTGATTTTCGCGAGTTAAGGGTGTCGACATTTAACCCTTGAAATGTGATTCGCACTTTCACCAAGTCCACTGGCTTCCAATATATATTGATTCCATTTATCTCTGGTTCTATTTCGATCAAGTTTCGCATCTCTTTTGTGTGCACTTCTATCGGAATTTGCGTGTACCACTTTGACATGTTCTGTCTCAACAGCCATTGGTATTTGAAATTTGGCTTTAACTTTCGTACCGCAAATATATCTTTATCATAATTCAGTTCTACCACTGGTGCCGTATTGTCTAGTAAATCAATAATTTCTATTTGGTCTGCGATCTCGCATTTACAGCTCCATACTATATTTGTTAGAGTGGAATATATATGTATTTTCTCCATTCCTCGGATTTTGCTTACCGCATATGGTAAGTCAATCTTTTTGCCGCTCGCAACTGTTACTAACATCAACATTATTGCTACATATAATATCTTATTGAGGTAGCTGACTGGTGTTGGATTTTTCGTGAATTTCTGTTTCAATTTTGTTTGACCTGTTACTTTATTCTGCTTGGACCTTAAGGGGTACCTAGATTCATCTTCCTCTGGCACTAGTTTACATCGATTTGCATGCACAATCATCGGGTTAGCCTTTTTACTCCTGAATGGTAATAACTTCAAATTGGTTTCGGTGGTGTCGCACACTTTGTAGGGTCCTTTAAATGGTCTTTGCAATTTAGGCGATAAACCTTTGAGAGGTTCCGGCCTGTTCAGATACACTAGATCTCCAATCTTTATGCCATGCGCATGTGCTTTTTTATCGTAGGTTTCTTTATATTTCTCTTGGTTATGCTTTATTGTCAAACCGGCTTTAGTCCATACTGACTGCATTTTTTCTTGCATCAATGCTTTATAATCGGGTATCTCCATATATTGAGAAATTGGTGGTTGGAATTTAAGATCAATCGGCATATTATTTTTCCTTAAATACATCAAGTAAAAAGGGGTCTCTCCTGTACTTTGATTTACTGCATTTCTGTAGGCAAATAGACACGGCTTTATGAAGTCGTCCCAATCTTTCTGTTTTCGATTCACATATGACGAGATCATATTTATCAGTGTCCCATTAAATCTTTCCACTAATCCATCAGTTTGTGGATGATATGGTGACGTATTCAATTTCCAAATTCCAAATAGGTCTGTGATTGATTTGAACATTTCGCTTTGAAAGTTTTTTCCTTGATCAGTTAACAATTTCTTTGGAGTACCATAGCGAAATATTATGTTTTCCACAAATATTCTAGCAATCGTGTCTGCTTTTTGGTTTGGAATAGCGTATGCTTCTGGCCATTTGGTAAAATAGTCACAAAAAACAACAATGTATTTGTTTCCTTTTGTTGTTTCCGGTAATGGTCCCAGAATATCCATTGCCGTCATCTCCATTGGTGCTGCGGGTACTGGCATCGGTTTTAATGGTACTTTAATCTTTTTACCAGTATTTCTGCGGGTGATGCATACTTTGCAACTGTTACACCAATTTTTCACGTCTTGTTCCATTGTTGGCCAAAAGTATTTCAATTTTAATCTCGATAGCGTCTTGCGCGTTGATAAATGACCTCCCAACGCTCCATCATGATACTGCATCAGTAATGCGTCTCTGTGCTTGGCTGGTATAATAATTAATGCTTCCCCATTTTTCCAAAATTTAAGTATTCCATTATGAATTACATATTTGCTGTTTGCATCTGTAAGTCGTTTCCAGTCTTGTTCTTTTCTTATTTTGACCGCTTGTTCCATAAATTGTTTTAATTCACTATCGTTTTCCTGATCATTTTGAAGTTCAGACATATTATTAACAGCTTTGATTGCAACGAATATAGTACCTTCCACTTTTTCAGGTGTCCCCTCACTATTATTTTCTGGGATTCTTGACATTGCATCTGCGTTCGCGTTAGCTTTACCTGTCCGATATTTAATCTCAAAGTCGTATTCTTGGAGGGCAATCGACCATCGTATTAATTTACTGGCTGAATCTCTGTGTTTCATTAACCACTGTAATGGATTATGATCTGTATAAACAGTAAATTTTCTGCCCAATAAATATTGTCTAAAAGTAGTAATTCCATACACTAACGCTAACGTTTCCTTTTCAATCGTTGAGTAGTTTTTCTCGTGCGGCCTCAGTGATCGGCTTGCATAGGCTATTACGTGGTCCTTTTCACCTTCAAATTTTTGTCCTAACACCGCACCCAATGCAACGTTGCTTGCATCCGTCATCAAGATAAACTGTTTTGTAAAATCTGGACATCTTAATATAGGAGTTGTTACTAATTTCTCTTTTAATGTATTGAAAGCGTTTTGTTGCATTTGTCCCCAAATAAATTTATTGTTTTTCTTTAGTAACGTATTCAATGGTTGTGCGATGTGAGAGAAATCTTTTATAAATTTTCTGTAATAGCTCGCCAAACCTAAAAATTGTCTAACCTCATCGGCGTCTTTTGGTACTGGGTACTCTTCCACTTTTTTGATGTTATCTGGATTAGTTTGTAACCCTCGCCGTGATATTATATGTCCTACATAAATCACTTCTGCTTTGCCCCATTCACATTTCGATGGTTTGATTTTTAATTTTGCACTTTTGAGCCGTTTAAATACAGTTTCTACATCTTTCAAGTGTTCTTCGAAATCATTTGAAAATATTATTATATCGTCGATATATACCAATGCATGTCGAATACCTCGTAACACATAATTCATTCCTCGTTGGAATGTAGCTGGGGCTCCTGTTAATCCAAATGGTAACACATTGAACTCATACAGTCCTTTGCCATCCGAGAACGCCGTCTTTCCTCTATCTTCTTCTTTTACCCTAAATTGATTGTACCCTTTGTTTAAATCAATAACTGTGAAATATCGTGCCTCTCCCATTTGATCGAACATTTCTTGGGGTACTGGAATTGGATAAGTATCTTTCCTCGTAACTTGATTTAGCTTCCGATAATCTACGCAAAATCGTAAGTCTCCATCTTTTTTCTTAACTATCACTATTGATGAGGAGAATGGTGACGCACTATCTCGAATTATTCCAAATTCCTTCATTGCTGTAATCTGTCTATCACTTTCATCTTGATGAACGTAGGGGATTCTGTATGGCTTTATTTTTATTGGAGTTTCGTCTAATAACGGTATTTCATGCTCAATTACATTGGTTAGACCTAAATCATATTCGTGTTTGGCAAAGATATCTAGGTATTTTCTCAGCAGTTTTGTGAATTCCTTTTTCTGCATCTCATTTAAATCATTGCTTACCACTTCAGGCTCCTTGTACACCTTGACGTTTCTTGGTATTTTACAATTTGTTTCAACAGACATTTTCGATAATTTTCCCAATTTTGTTTTTGGGTGTAGCTGAACCGGTTTCTTACTGCTATTCGTTATATGGACTGGTACTATCTGATTTTCCACTTTGACAACTTCGTCACATATCGGTAAATCATATTTTTCGACTAGCGTTTGATTTGGTTCGAATATAAAATCACCATTATCCACACTCATGGTATTTGCACAATATACCATCTCAGATTGTGGTGGTATCGTCAATGTCTGATTCACAAACACTTCACCTGCCCTGTGAATTATTTTTCCTGTTTCTCCTGCTATCAAATTACCTGTCTTTAAATCAAGTGAGACTCCGTCCAGCTGCTCTAATATATCCATACCGATCAGACATCGTACTGGGCTTCCCTTCATTATGAGCGCATCGTGCGCTATTATTCGGTCTCCAATATGGAATATGACGTTAAGTTGTCCAATTATGTTTAATTCATTTTTTGATAATGACCTCACTATTTCGTCGGTAGGCTTTATTTGCATTTTCTCCTTCACGTTTAATACATTTTCCGATATTATTGTGTGACTAGATCCCGAATCAACCAAAGCTTCTACTTTATGTTTGTTCATTTGTATAAATATTCGGGGTTGCTTTCCTCTTTTTGTTAATGTCATCATTGAGTAGTTGCATGGTAAGCCTAACATATTCTTTCTCTCGATCTCTGCGCTAGAAGGCTCGATCTCTCTCCTACCATTCCTTCACATTGTAATGCGATATTTTCTACTGGTTTCATCTCTCGTAATCGATCCACTGGATATACTGGTGCTGGTTGCATAAACGATTTTGGTATACACAATTTTGTAAACGTGTCTACGCTACTCGCATTTAACAGTGGCTCTTTTAAGATTTGATAGGTTCTCAACGCTTCTTTATTCATTCCACTTAGTTCTTGATTGTCAACATATAATGGTGCACTATCACCCTCGTTGTCATTGTCATTATTCTCGTCCCTTGAAGGGGTTGTACTAGCGTAGCTCAACTTTTTCTTCTTTAATATTCGCGCTTTGAGTATCTCCAACTCCTGATATTGATGATGAGTAATGAAGAATCTAGCCAATAATGGTATGCAACCAATTACTAATTTCCACGACCAACCTGTGATCGCGTATAATCTGTGTGTTGATAGGACCTGCGATATTATTACTTTGATTACAACACATATTACATAAATTCCAATCAATCCGGCACACGCTTGTCCAATGAACATAAACTTTCCCCAGATCTTTTTCATTGTATTATACGTCGCTTTCTTGTAATGATCTGGAGTTAACAAATACTCGTAATTTACCTTCCCACTTCCGCTTGGGAGAATTGTATCTACCATCTCCATTATTACTCTTTCTTTCTTTGATGGAAATAACAAGTTTCTGCGGGCTTCCTCAATGTCTTCGTTCGAGTAAATTCCACTTTGCGATAATTTCTCTAATGACGTAAAATTTACCAGATATTGTAATTCTGTCAATTCTAAGTTTTCCGGTGTCTTTACTTCTCGATGATCTGGTAATGCAATCCAAGATTCTGGTGTTAGTCTGTATAGTGGTGCCAACAATCTATTACACTGTAATACTTTCGGTTTCACGTCCTCTTCCAGTAAGATTCGTGTTACAGGCTCCATAAATCGCAACTTTCCATTTAAGTTCACTGGTAACTCGTTGGTGCATTGGTCATACTTTGTCAGTTTAACTGGTACCGCTTTACATTTATAGCTATATAGTGCTTCACCGAAAATTCTGGAAAACACCCCATTTTCTGCAATTAACATTGGTGCTACCAAATTAGGATTGGTTATAGCCATTGCCATCCGATTTCGGAGTATTTCTTTGTTGAGATTGCAATCATTTATAATAACTTCTCGGTACACATTTTCAACAGTATTTTGACCAAAGTGAAATAAATAATCTATTTTGTTATTAAAGTAATTTGTCAACTTGATATCTCCGGCATGTATGTTTGTTTGGGCCTCTATAATCATTTTCTGAGATACATATATACCTTTATAATTTGTCTCATAGACATTTTGTCCACACTTTGTTTTAGTTTCTTTTCTCAGGAATCGCATCCCGTCTTCCTCTGAGGTTGACATTAACACTGTTGGAGTATCTTTCATCCGTAGAGGTGTGATTCTTGTTGTTGTACTCGTTGCTGGATCCATTCTTATTTTCTCGGGCTTTTCCCTGATCTGTTCTCCCGTTATTTCTTTAAAACTCATTGACTTCAATTGCACTAAATTGCACTTTTTGGTATCGACATCGTACACCAAAATTGATTCTCCTGTCTGACAGCTAGATTGTTTCATGTTGCAGAATGGATGTGTTTGTAGTTTACCAGTATCATCATCAAATGATCCATCAAATTCTCTTAATTCTGACATGTACTCTTCTACAACCACGGCTTTGTCAATTATAGCATCGTCTACTTTGTATGGCTCTCCTTGGCAATCACCATTCGACTTTATTATCCCTCGCACGGTTACAGTCTCACGAATTTTGTGGTTAAGCTTTGCTTGTAGTTTGATATCTGCATTAATTTTCAACTGTCCTGTTTGAAAGGCTGCCAAACAATTCTCCGGAATTATTTCTATCGGTCTAGGTATCGATTGCATTTTCACCATCGAGGAGTGGCTCCATTTTCCACAATAAAATACAAAAGTAGTTCGTTTCACTGTACACTCTCTCACCTTTGATCTTCGAAACCCCGATTCTTGATATACATGATATTTTACTGGATTTGTCACTTTAAATTTTACTGGATATGCATCCGAACACTCTGCTACGTTTACCAACGAGTATACTCTTCCCATTTCGGTTTGGGAGCAGTCATATGCCACCAATGAATTCGTCGTATTTATTATTCCCAATAACATAATAATAGAAATCATCAACCATGGAAATGCAAGTTTTCCCTTTTTCCTCACTGTCTCTGTTTTTGGGCTCTCAGCCTTTTGTATTAACTCTTCCCATCCGCCATTGTTTGCGATCCACTTCATCAAATATTTATTCGTCATTTCAGTAGCTTTCTTTATCAATGATTTTGAATTGTCACTTTCCAAATAACCATAAGTACCAATCTCCAATATTATATAGGCTAGCACTGTCAATATTACATCTCGATCTAACTCAGTTCGTGTTAAGTCCTCAATTACTGCTTCCTCACAAAATTCCTTTTCTTCATAATTTCTTTTAATTATCGACGGTAATCTCCTCTTTAATTCCGTTGCCAATCTTTTTACAACTCTTTTCTCAATTTAAGTTCTCACATCTTCCAATCAATTTAAATTTTTTAGATTTATCTATGAAATTTTCCTTCGTTTCCTACGTTTACTCTTACATCAGAAAATATTGAACTTTTACACTTATGTAATCAAGACCACAAAGACGTCCCCATGAATTCACCTCGCATATGCCGCTCATATTAGGTAGCACTTGAAATTTATTCAAGACCGTAACTTATCAAATGATATCCTAAGTTGACTACAAATCACATATTTGTTACAGGATTATTTATTCCAGGATCAATTTGTGCATACAAAATCAAAACACTTAATAAGCGCTTTTATGACTGCTTTGAAGAAGTGCGTTCAAAAATGTTTGGAAACCAAAGATCCAGTTCGATCGAATTTCTCACTTAAAAAAAATGCTAAAATATCAAAAACTCACATAAAAAGAGCTGAATAACATTTTTTTGATTATTGAAACTATTTCTTACATAAATCGCGTACTTAACGGCAAACATGATGATAAAGATATAAATTATTCCAATCAGAACATACAAAATCAGAAAGATTCTTTCATGCCTAAGTTCAACCACAACATTGACTTGTGGAGAACTGACAATTGGCTTCGTGCACATCTTTTTCAAAACCAATTTCTTGCAAAGGAGCCTATTCAATTCACAACCGTGACCGCATTGGCATTGTTTGTTGGCAATTCCATATTCGCATTCAATCAAATCGAAATGGCTGTGTTTCTCATTGCAAACATCTTCACAGCAGCGAGACAGTTGTTTAATTGTTTCCATCGTCGTGCAATGATTTGCTCTGAAATTATCCGGTTTCATATTCTCCTTTGACCTATTCAAGGAATTTGCGGGAATTCGTCTGAAATATATTTTTGTCAGAATGACACACAAACAGCTGACGGAAATGAAAATAACGATTTTATGCCATGTGTGTAAAATGAGATGCATTAAAATGTTATCAAGAATTATCAATAATCGATTGACAATTGTCATGGAGATCATTTGTAGAATTTATGATTATTTGGATTTTCCACCACTTTTTTCTCTTTTATTTAATTAGACAATTTTATAAAGGATTTTGTGACAAAATTTCGAAAAATATTACATTTTTAACTAAGGGTCTCAAACATGTGAAACGAAGCAATTTTGGATTTTCTAAAAATTTACTATTCCTTTTTTATCTTTGTTCTAATAACCAATTGAACATTAATGCTAGCGTCATTTAACCAAAGAAACGTCTTGAACTATTCGGGTATGTGTTTTACATAATCAATTGTTACTTATTTGTGGTCTTAGTTGCACTTGAACGAAAGTATTGATTGTTTTAACACCAATGAAATGATTGATGTGTTTTATCTTATAGGTTAGTTTTGAAACATATCTGATGATGTGGCCCTCGGAGTAATTTAAAATTCGTTATCTGACCCTCAATTAAAGTTTGAGAGCCCTGTTTTAAACAAATGTTTTTAGCGGTAATTTTAGAAACTTCGAAAAATTAAAGTTAATTTAATAAGTTCGGGGAAAGGCAATATATATTTCAAATAAATTTAGTAAAACTGAAAATGTTCCTTTTAATAGTAAGATATGTAATATTTGGAACACATTTTAAACCTCTTACTACTCATTAAAAGTTAGTAGCTTATATATTTTTACTTGTTTACGATATGCGTAATGTCTAAATAATTTTATTTTCTAAATTTTTTAATAAACAACTTAGTTACTTTATTAAAATATTTTAGAAGAATCTATTCATCTGTTCTAAAATTTTCCATGAGATTAGCTATGCCAAATGTCACTCTATAAAAAACAATATTGGTTAGCTTTTGTTGATAAAGCAGTTTTTCTCTTCGATTTGACTTGTTAGTATGAATTGCCTGAGTCAAGAGTCCTAAAATATGAACTAAGGATTGGAAACATTGGATTTTATATTTTATTGTTCAATACCTTAAAATCTAAGCCTAATGTTATTAATTTAGCTTTACTTTTATACCCTGCATTTTTATATTTCTTTTCATGTTCTTAACTGATTCTGTATATTAGAACGTTGATTTTAGCTCTTTCAACATCCACATTAACTCAAAATAATGTCAAGGATGAAGTCAGAGATAAGCACGGCCTCAAAACTTCGAGTTTTCCGATCAATCATTGTCAGAATGTAGCAGAATCCGTCATCCGTCGGCAGTTTGCCTTCTAGGTCAATGTGAAGTGCAGTTTAGTGTATCTGTTAACTTTGTGTTGTTGGCATCAGTGATATAGCCAAGGGAGGGGGTTTTATCCTCCCATTGGATTTTTCATGTACAAATATTTGTCAACCTTAAGTGCCTAAAATATCATCCGCCTAAATAACAAAAAAACAAAAGACACTTTTTTCTTTTATTTTTATTTACTGTAAATGTAATACTGTGAAATCTGTCTGTACTCTAATGTCTGTACTTTCAGTACATTGTGATAATTTATTTTGTTAAATTTTATTTTGGTTATTTTTTCTGATGTCCAATACGTTTACTCCGTACTTTATGGAGTCAGTGAATGACGTCATTATTTAGCATCTTCTGCACCCTCGTTCGTCCACACTTGAAATGATTGACCATAATATTAATAAATATTTCTCAACTGCATGGGGAACATTACGAAAAATAGTGCCCATGAAGCATTGTAAGGACTGAACTGTGTTTCTTAAGCCGAAAGACATGAAAATGTATTCAAAAGTTCCGAATGGTGTGGTGACAGCAGTTTTGGGAATGTCATCGATGGGGATGGGAAACTGGTGATAGGCGTTAGAGAGGTCAATAGTTGAGAATATAATGGATTGTAAAAAGCGTGTTATTAGATATTTGATAAACGGCATTTGTTATGAACCGTGAACAGTCACTTGACTGAGTTGATGGTAGTCGCCACAAGGTTTGATAGAACCGTCTTTCTTTGTGATTACCTGTATTGGTGAGGCCCAAGTTGATGATGAACGACATATAATGACTGTGCTTTTAAATTACAAATTCGGCTTTGACCGCGTCAATTTTGGTGGGTGAAAGGAGCCTGGCTCGGTTGTATTGTGTAATGAATGGAAATGTGATGATATAGTGAGTCTATAGAGATGTGGATTTAGTGGTGAGGTTTTGGTATATGGTTGAAATTTCTTTGGTCATGTCGTGCTTTGTATCGGGATTAACCGATTGATCGTTGTCCAGCATGTGTTGAATCATCAGGTTGAATCGAGCTTGGTTGTGTTGTTGGAGGTGTTTGAGTTGAAATTGATGTTAGCTTTTGTGGATAATTTGTAAGTTCAGAGGTTTTTTGCTGTTTTATATTAAATAAACGACGATTTTTGCAGTCTATCGTGATGAATTCTTCTCGGTGAAAGTCAGAGTCTAATATTGAGTGAGTTCAATGTCGGTATCATGAATGAAAGTTTTTTTGTTTTTAAAAATTGAATTGGTGTGCCGTTGGTGGCCAAGACAGTGAAAAAAGATTTTGATGTCTGGAGTGAAAGTGATGGGAAGGATCGAAAAGATTGAACCGGAGTTGACGAGGAAGTGAATCCATGAGTTGGAGTGAAAATTTCCTTCTACAGTAGAAATGTTGGTCGCAAAGACGCCAATGAAAATCCAGGGTTAAGTTTTTTTAGGAGAATCAGGGTAGTTTTCATTATGTTGAGATTTATCTGAGTGACGAATTACAAAAGTGCAGCCTCGAAAGCATTTTTATGCATCTAAACCGAAGAGGTTGTGATAAATACAAATGGGGATAATTGTTAAAGTTAGGGGGTTTGGTCATGAACATCCAATGTGGCATAATGTCGTTATATGGGAAAAAAATAAGCACGGAAAAAATGAATGAAAAAAATAAAAACATACATTTTATCAATAAATAAATAAACCAACAATCAAATAAATAAAATGAGTTCAAAGAATAGAATGAATAGAATGATTTCAACAACTACAACTAGTAAACAACCAATAACAAGTAAAACTACAACTTCAACTAGTAAACAACCAACAACATCTAAAAAATTAAAAAAACCAACTGGAAGAAAAATAAATAAAACGGTAAATATAATATCAATAAATAATTTATAATGATAAAAAGAAAAAATAAATAAATGAAGAACTTAAATTTAAAATTTTTTAATTATGAGCTAATTGATTTTTATAATATAAATGAAAATTTAAATGGAATTTTTGATGATTTTGATGATAATATAAACGATATAAACAATGATAATATTGATAATCGTGAATATATTGATTTAGATAAACATTGGGATTTGGTTGATTGTTTAGATGAAAAATGGATGAATGAAATAAATCAAATAAAAATAGAAATATGAAATCAAATTATAAATATTGCGAAATATATAAAATTTTTATTAATGAAAAAAAAATATTTCCAAACATCTTAAAACCCGAAAACACCAACAAAATCTAAAAAAATTAAAAGAAGGAGATTTACAACAATTAAGTTCAAAATTACCTGATTTCCCATGGTCTAAATATACTGGTGAACATCATTTACCAAAATTCAACTATCTGGGTCCAAGAACTCGTTTAGATATTAGATTAGATTCAAATGATATTCCAAAACCAGGAGAAGAACCAATAAATCGTGTTGATGAAGATGCCCTACGCCATGATATTGCATACCGTAATGAAAATCTAAGAAATCGACAAAAACCAGATATTGATTTAATTGAAGATTTAAATTAAATCCAAAATCCAACATTTGGAGAAAGATTTTCAAGAGCAATCGCGAAAGGAGCAATGAAAGCTAAACTAGTGCTGGGCAGGGGTGGTAATGGTATTGGTGATGATGTTGGGGATGAACAAGAAAATATTGTTTTAGCGAATGAATTACATAAAGAATATCAAAATAATAAAAAAATTATTAAAAAATAAAGTTTTTTTGTTCAGCAGATTTAACTGAAACTGTTAATTTTAAAAATAATAATAACTTTAAATATATTTTAACAATTATAGATTTATATACTAGATATGCTTGGGCTATTCCTCTACTAAATATAAAAGCTGTAACAATTAAAGAAGCATTTAAATCAATGTTTGAATCTAATTCAAATCGTATTCCTAATAAATTATATGTTGATAATGGTAAAGAATTTTATAATAAATTATTCCAGGAGTTTTTAGATGAAAATTAT
Source organism: Schmidtea mediterranea (assembly GCA_022537955.1). NCBI lineage: Eukaryota > Metazoa > Platyhelminthes > Tricladida > Dugesiidae > Schmidtea > Schmidtea mediterranea. Next base: position 43,818,831 of record CM039680.1, read on the forward strand.
ATAAAAATGTATTCAACATTCAATCAATCAGATGAAAGAACACAGGGTTCATCACATAATCCTATTATTGAACGATTTAATAGAATACTTTAATCTCTAATGTATAAAAAATTTACAGAAAGAGGAAATCGTATTTGGATTGATTTAATTGATGATTTAATTTCTTTTAATAATAATAAAATTCATCGATCAATAAAAACAATTCCAATGGAAGCAAGTAAAAATCCTGATTTAATCAAAGAAATTATAAATGAAAATAATAATACAAATGAATTTATGGATGAAAAACAAAAATTCAAAATTGGAGATCGAGTAAAAATATTCAAGTGGAAAAATAAGTTTGAAAAATGAATAACACATTCATGGAGTAAATAAATATTTATAATAAAAAAAAGTTTATAATAATAAACCAATTACTTATAAGATATATGATTTAAAAGGAGAAGAAATTCTAGGAAGAATGTATCAAAGAGAATTACAGAAAACTAATTTTTTTTGATCGATGAATTTCTTCTAGTTTTGTATTAAGAGCTTCCCGTAATAAATTTATATCATCATCATTTTTGTTCGATAAAGTTAATAAAGCTTCAACTAATCCATGTCCACGTTTTGGATTAAAGAATATTTCATTACCATTTATCTTAGATTTAATTTTCTTTTTATTTTGAAATTCAAATTCAATAAACATTTTCTAAAATAAAAAATGAATGATAACGATGAAGATAATAAATTTCAATTACAATTAAAATCTATTCAAATAAACCTAAATGTGTTAAAAATAAAGATAAGAAAATATATATAACAAAAGAAAAAATCAAACAAATAAAAGATTTAGAAAGTAAACAAGGAGGAATTCTTTCATTAGCTGCATTATTATCATTATTTTTTTGTGGAATAACTGCTACTGCAGGTGCATCTGCAGGTATTTCAACAGTTGTGAAAAATGTGAAAGAATCCCAAAAATCGATGAAGAAAAAGAAAAGGCGAAAGCAGAAACTAAATTTATTAAATCGAAAACACAGATTAAAGGAAATTCTAATGGAATTAATTAGGATAATTTTCAATCAAAAGCACTTATGAAATATTTCCAATCAATAAAAAAAATAATAATGATGATGAATAATTAAATATTTTTTTGAAAAACTTAGGAAAACAAACATTGAACATTGTTATGGACAAAAAAGGAAATAGGATATACATAAATCCTCATGAGTAAAATGGATAATGAAATCTTACCAATTTGGAATAATAATTTAACTAAATTTAATCATAATCAAATCTTACCTTCTTCATTCAGTATATTAATTATTCGTTCATCTGGGTGTTTTAAAAGTATTTTATTATTAAAAATGTTATTATACCCAAAGTATTTAGATTATAATAATTTAATAATATTCAGTAAAACAATTCATCAACCTGAATTCCAATTATTATACCATGGATTTAAAAATAATTTAAGTAAATCAACAATTTTAAAGATCTTTCAAACCCAAGATAAAATCCCTCCTGAATTAACAATAAGTGATTTATGTGAATCATTTCCAAATGATAATCGAGAAAATAAAAATGAAATAACAATAACAATAACAACGAGTAATAAATTTTCAGATATAATTACATGTGAAAATCTAAATAAAACTAAAAAGAATTTAATTGTATTTGCTGATTGTGTTAATGATAAAAATCAAGAAATAATGGAATCATATTTTACAAGAGGAAGACATACAAATTGTTGTTGTATTTATTTATTTCAAAATTATTATGAGTTAGATGACGATCTATTCGTGGTAATTCAAACTTTTTTATTTTTTTTTAATTGAATAAAAAAGATCAAGATAATATTTATAATGATTTATTCACAAATATTATAGATCGAATAGATTTTAATAATACATATAAAAAACATTGGAGTGTTAGATATAATTATATAGGATTAAATTCCGAAACGAAAGAAATTCATTTAAAAATAATTTAAGAAAATGGATCAATATTGCCAAGTAATTGTTTCAAATCCACCAATTGAATATATTGATATTAATACAAATAAAAAAGTCCGAGATGCAAATGAATTATGGAATGAAAATCTTGTTAATAAAAATAAAAATGAAACATTAATAGATAAAACATTAGAAGATAAAATTTCTTTGGTTGATGAAAACCTTCATAAATTTAGATTTAATATAAATAAAGAAGTATATAAAGTAAAAAAAGCCAACCAATATTAGATGAAATATTTATTCGTGATGGAGAACACGAAGGACGTCGATTGTTAGTTGGTGGTAATGAATTTCTTATTACATATGAAAATAACAAGTTTTATATTTACAATAAAAAAACAGAGAATAAATATGAATTAACTGAAGATCTTAAACTATGTATTGAAGGAAATGCTTTTAGAACAGGTTCTCCAGTATATTCCAAAGCAAATTTAATTGTTGATATTCCTACTGTAAAAACATTTCTAAAATTAATGTTTGATTCAATTAGTCCATAATTACACTACTTTAAAGCACTTAAATTTCTATCAAATCATCCAGAAATTAATCCTACATATCGTATTCCACCTTATAATATCGAAGACAGTAGTACATATCCTAGAGAAAGAAGACATTCCGTCTCTGGTGCATCAAGTTTAAAAATTGAGAAGGATAAGGTTTAAATATCCAATAAAAATCCAATATATTTATATGAATCCTTAATAAAACTATTAGCTGTTAAAAAAGCAGGGAATAATAATACATGGAATGAAAAAAATCGAATTTTGAATAAATTATTAGATCTCAAATTAATAAATGAAGATAAATATAATAAAATTCTTTAAAAATATTATAAATTAATAATGGCGATATTTAATTTTGATAAACATTATAAATTTAATCATGATATACGTAAAAAACATATTTTAGAAATATTTCCATCAACTGCAAGTGCACAAGCTGTTAATAATATAGGAAAAATATATTTTAATATAAATCAATCATCTAATCTATTAGATATTTGTAATTCGGAAATATATTATAAAGTTAAAATAAGATACGAAATTAGTTAAATATCAATCATATAATTTACGTTCTAAAATCTATGGGAAACAATTTGAAGGATCATATCCATTGAAAACAATTTTTGGATTTTTACATAATTATAATCGTGTATTATATATGATTCTATTTGAACTGAGCCTAAAAAAAAATAATGATTATAAATCATGCATATTTGGAACAAAATTTACTGATCAATCTAAAATCAAAATCAAGATTGAATCCTTATCTCTATTAGTTCCATCAATTACATGTAATCCCCATTTGGAAACCATTCTAATGGAAAGAATGAATGATGAAAAACCAATAAACGTTAATTATTTACAAAGAATATCAACAAGTATTGAAATTCCCTTATGAACACGATTTAATTGGAAACCAACAGTTTTAAATTCTCGCCCTAGATATATTTTTATTGGATTTAAAAATGAAAATATTTATATGGAAAAGAATAATTCAAAATTCATTCAAAGTTTGGGTATGGATGGAAAAGAACTTAAATCCTTACGTTTTCAATTAAATACAACATTTTATTCTTTAGATCCAATGATATTTAGTTTTTCATCTAATTATCAAAGATATCCTTATGCAGCATATATAAATGCATGTAAATCATTTGGGATTGATCCTCAATTATCTATGTATGATTTCTTATCTTATTATTCAATATTTTGTTTTGATGTTTCTGATCAAGATGAGAATTTAGCAATTAATGGTGTGAATATAACAATAGATATGGAAAAACATACTGGTTTTAAAGGGAAATGTTATTGCGTTATTTTAGTGGAAAAACAAGTTTAAATTATCTTAAAAAGTGGCAAAATGATTAATGTTTCATGATAAAAATGGAACAACAATTAGAAAAATTATCAAATATTTTATCAACTAAATATTCAACATATTTAAGATTTAATTCCATATTTTCAATGTTTACCAGTACATTTCCAATTCTACTTGAATTAAATTTAGAATATAATTATGAAATGGGATTAGTATGGTTTTCCGTGTACAATATTATTTTTAATATAACTGAAGAAAATAATAAATTTGGAATTCTAGGTGTTGATAAATTTTTTAGTTTATTTACTGTTCCTTCAGGCGCATATGAACTTGATGGTTTATTTAAAAAAAATGATGAAATTAATTAAAACGAAGTATGGGATTGATGATATAATTGTATTTAAAATTGATTTACCTACAGCTAAAGTTTCAATGAAAATTAAAGAAGTATATGCTATAATATTCCCAGGTAAATAAAATAATTTTTTAAGATTTACAGGGGTGGAATATTCCACATCATCTTCTAGTGAAAAGAATATAAATATTTCAAATATTACATCTATAAATCTTTTATGTGATTTAATTGAAGGAACATACTAAAATGGCAAACAAGATAATTGTGTTTATTCTTTTCCATATGGAACTGTTCTTCATGGGTATAGAATTATTCAAAAAGTATCTTTGCCTATTTATGTCCCAATAATAAAATCCAAAAATATTTCATCAATAAACTTTAGAATTGTTGATCAAAAAATAATACTCTTGATTTTAATAAAGAAACTATTTCTTTTTGTTTGCATCTACGCCAAGTATGAGGGCAAAGCCCGATTTACGACAGGTATGATAATGAAAATAATGAATAATGAAAAATAATGGGAATAAAAATGAATCTAAGACATTTTTAATGAAATTGGGGAATGAAACTACAACTAATTTTTATTTACGTGATATTTTAAAACATTATAATTTAAGTAAAGAATGTAGAGTAATTATGCGTGATGAAATCAAAAATTATTTAGGTAAGCCATCGTTAATATTTAATTTACAAACCACAAATGAACAAGAAAGTCATTCGATTTTATGTTCAAAGAAACATTTGGTTTATTTTGATTCATATGGAATTATACCAGTAAGAGAAATGAATCAATATTTTGATAATTATAAAGATGAATATAAATATAATACACTCCAAGTCTAAAATCCAACTCAACAAATTTGTGGACAATTATGTATTTATGTTTTATTATTATTATCCTCGCAATCCCCAAAGTACACTTTTGAAGAAATTTTTTGTTTAATAAATGCCTCTAGTTAATTTTACAGGTGGAAAATTCATTGAAGCAAATTTCGTTAATGAATCTGGAGATCAAATGCGCCGAGATCTTGATGTGAATGGGTAAAAACTTCTTAATTTAAATAAATCAGATGAAATTATCAATTTAAAAAATGAAATAGAAAAACTTAAAAAACAGTTAAATATTTCAACTAATTTTTTTATAGAAAAGACTAATGAAATAAAGTCTTATTTAGATATTGAAAGTAAACAGTATATAATGCAAACTATTTGTGATAAAAGATTTTCATTTTTAATTAAGTATAAGGAAATAAAAGAAATATTAGGTAAGCATTGTTTTTTAATTAAAAATAATGAGGTTGAATTTAATAAAGGTGAATATTTTATTCATTATGGAGCAAATTATTTTATTGTAGTTGTTTATAATAGTAGTTTAGATGTTAGTGATTTAATTTTAAATAAAGGAAAGGATATAATGAACCAAATATTTCTAAATATTCCTCATAAATTTCGGATGAGTATTATGAAAGAAAAAAAACAAAAACAAAAATAATAATTATTATAAATCATGTTTTAAACAATGGATTGAAAATACAAGCAAACAAGATATTCTAATGAAATCTAATCATAAATCAGCAATTATTTATGATTATGTTGTTGTAAGAAAAACTGTAAGTTATGGAAATTCAATGAAAGTTTTAAGATTATCTTTAGAAATATATAATTATGAAAATATTAATTTAATAAGTAACATTGAGGAAAAATGTCTAGAAATAAAATAAAATAAAGAAATAAATGGCTCTAGTTAATTTAGCTTGTGGAACATTAGTTGTTGATTCAGATCAAATCTTATAAAAACCCGAAGCAACTTTCCTTAATGAAACTGGAGATCGAATGTGCGGACATATTGATATGAATGGACATAAGATCATAAATGCAAAGAAATCCGATGAAATCATTAAAATCGAAACTGACCTGAAGAATTTAAATGCGGGACTGGATATAAGAGAAGATATATTAAAAGAAGAACTGGAAAAATTATTCGATAAGGAAATCAATAAATTTAATTAAGTAAAGAAAGAAACAAAAGAACAAATATATAATGCAAGAGATGAAATTCTTAAACAAGTAGGGGAAAAAATAAATAAACAAATAAAGAAAAACATAAAGAAAACAACTGAAGATCTAAATAAGACGATATTTGAATATGCTATAGATGGATTTAAATTTAAAAGTAAATTGGAAGTAGGCGTAATAGAATGCACAAATAAAGAAGACTGCAGATGAAATAAATATAACTAGAGAAAAAATAGAGAAATTTAAAAATCTGATTGTTGGGAAAATTAATTTAATTGGACCTGATAAACATCATAGTATACAAGATTCGAAAGATAAAAGATTTTCTTCATTATTAAAATATCGTGATATTAAAGAAATATTAGGTAAAAATAGTTTTCTAATTGAAAATAATGAGATTCAATTTAATGAAAGTGAATATACGTTGCCTAATTCAGAAAATTGTTTTATTGTGATTGTAAGTAGTACTGCGCTTTTGATTGATGGTAGCTCCGTATTTTTAGGAACACAAAAAATACATATTATTTTATAAATCTTCCTCCTCTCATTTGTGGGTTTTTTCCTTAGACGAGAAAGTGGAGTTTACTGGTACTAAAGTCTGTAAAATAATATCGAAAGAGACTGATTTTACAATAATTCAAGATCGTTTTTCTCCAATAAAACAAGATCGTGAATGTAGTCAATGTATTATTTATGATTGTCTAAATGGAGGAAAAATGTGTTGTTAAAAAATGCTATAAACGTTATAAAATTACTTTTTTCTAGACATGGTTTAAAAGATCTAAAAGAACTAAAAAACAATTGCAAATATGTATAAGCGAAGGGAATCCCAAATTTAAATTAAAACTCGATGATATTTTTTAGTTTTTAAAATGAATGACAATAATTTTGAAGAAGATATTTATCCAGTTTTTATTGAAAGAAAATACCCAGGATTAGATGTTATCGAGAAAAATGATGATAATGAAGAAATAGTAGGATATAATAATAAGAATAAAAAACATAAGCCTAAATTGAGAGAAAAAGAAAAAGAAAAAGATTAAATCATAAATAATCATATAAATTAATTTTTATTAGAAAAAAAGAAATAGATGAAAGATTAGTTCATTACCAGAAAATAAAGAAGATGGACAAAAGCAGATTCAATAATAAAAATCTGATGTATTTCAATAACTGGGAATTTAAGTGTAAGTACAGCTATTTTAAGTGGAATAGGAACTGGTGGAATAGCTCCATTCGTATCTATAATTTTAGCATCAGTGTTTGGTGGTACAAATGCTGTTTATTTATTTTTAAGTGAATCTGTAAGTATTGGATTAGCATCAAAAAAGAAAAAGATTTATCGAGAAATTTGTGAAGAGTTAGCTTTAGGAATAAATAAATTATATTTATATCAACAAAAAACATTGCCTGATGTTTTTTTAAATGTGACTGAAATCGAAGAATTTAATGAAATAATTAATTAAATAAATAATTCAATAAATAAAATAAAATTGAATTATAATAATAATAAATCCGAAAAGAAAATCGTGAAGAAAATCGATAAAGAAATCAATAATGAATATAAGATGAAATTAAAAGAAGAATATAAGATAAAATTAAAAAATATTCAAGAAAATGAAAAATTCATTAGAATCATTTCTTAAAGAAACCGTTTTAATATGCCCAGAAGATGTTAAAAATATAATTAAACAGACAAAATATAGGAAATATGTACAATTCGTTTCAATTAAAGATAAATATAATAAATTAACATAAAAAGAAATTTGTGAGAAAATAGGAATAACTGTTTCTGGTTTTGCTAAACTAAGAAAGGAATTAAATTTACCATCGCCATATCGATCATCTCCCAAGAAAAAGAAACCTAAAGCACCTCTACAAACACAAGCGCCATTTCAATTTCTAAAATGTTCTAAAGATTTTAAATCATCTAAAACATTAAATAACCAAAAATGTAAAGAAGATAACTACACATTTGGTTATTATAACTATAACCATAACGTTAACGATGAACAAAATTATAATTATAACTATAACGAAAACAATGAAGAAAATGAAAATGAAATAACTAGTATTGTTTCCGAGATAAGTAAAAAAAATTAAAAGAAAAGCTTATCGCTAGCAGTACAACTAGGAAAAGAAGTATTAAATAAAATCTAATTTTTTTATTTAAATATGTTATTTTAGTAATTGTTTTATTTTATTGTTTTTTATTGTTTCCATTTAACATCACAAAAAATATTTCCTTAAAAATAAAGCAAAGCAAAAAAGCTTAGCACTGATAAATAATCGTTTCTTTTGCTAATATTGTAAAAATTGGTATAAATCAAGTTATTATAATTTCCATTTATTAACTAAACTCCATAAACGAAATGTTGAGGAGGGAATTAAATATGGTCAAGAACAAGATCAGAAACAATTACGGGGAAGTCGAGAAGAACAAGAAATCCGAAATGAATTTAGATTCAAGTACCCATTTCTTACACAAGAATCATGTATGAACCAAGCGGGAAATAGATTTATTTTATCTAGATCAACTCGTAATTTAAAACAGAAAATATTTAGATTGTTTAATAAATAACTAGGGAATATTTATCTTATTTTGAAAATACACCAATTAAAATCTATATTGGCGTAACTGTATTATATAGGAAAGCTTGCCCAGAAATACCAAATATAAAAGATGAAAATAAATTTTATAAAGTAATAAAAAAAACAGGATCGGAAATCCCAACTTCAAATTAGAAGAGATGATTTAATTAAATTACGGGATCGGAAAAGAATGGAACGAATATTAAAATTAAAAAGAAAGAAATTAGGTGCAGAAAGGAAGAAGAAGGAGGATGAAGAGGAAAATGAAATTGAAAATACTTATGAAACAATTAAAATGTATTTCTCGTCTCCAGTTTCAGTAATTGTAAAAAAGAACAAATCCATTCGGAATTATTATTAATAATTGAGAAAATAACAAAAAGAATATATAATGAACAATTACGGGGAAGTGTATGGGTATTTGATAGAATAATAAATTCTAGTTTAACAATTGTTCAATTTCGTTAGCCACTTGGTGGGACATATAAAAAACTCCCATTTAAATCAAATGTTATTTTAAATATCCAAAATAAAAATGATAATAAATGTTTTTTATATTGCGTATTAGCAGATTTACATACAATAATTACAACTCAGCATCCATGTAATCCGAATAAATACAAGCAATATTTAGAGAGTGGTGAATTAAATATATCTGGAATTAATTTCCCAATAGATTTAAATAGAATAAAAAAATTCGCAAAACAAAATCAAAATAAAGTTAAAATAAATGTATTTACCATTAATGATAAAAAGAAACTTGGAATACTTTATAGAGATCATTTAGATCCAAAAGGATGTAATTTATTAATATATAAAGATCATTATGTTTTATGCAAGAATGTCGGTGTATTTTTAAAGAAAAGTGAAGTAGATATTTCATTCCCTTGTCTTAATTGTTTCGCATCATTTACAGTTGAAAATGCTTTAAAAAAACACCAGAAATTTTATGTGGATCATGAAGAAGGAATTGCATCATTCCTGCATGTGCCGTACCATGAATTCCAAAATTATAATTATAAAAATAAAGTTCCTTTTGTATGTTAATCTGATTTTGAAGCTTGGAATAAAGTTAATTTAACTGAAAAATTAAAGGGTGAGCAAAAAGGATTTTGTTTTAGTATTTATTTGAAAAACAATTATCCATTATTAGTTGAGGATCGGCATATAGTTTATGAAGGTAAAGATGCAACAACTGTTTTTGCCGAAACTATAAAGTATTTATCTGATAAATTAAAACCTAAATTAAAAACAAATTTCAGTTTAAATATAAATGAACATCAATTAAATGAATATAGGAATTCACCTAAATGTTTCTATTGGGAAAAAGAATTTAGACCAACTAATGATAAAGTAATAGATCATGAATCATGATAATTATCTAGGTGCGGCGCATAGTGATTGTAATTTAAAAGTAAGAACCAATAATTTCATTCAATTTTATTTTCATTGTGGAAGTGGGTATGATAATCATTTGGTTTTCCTTCCACTTGCTCCTCATATAAATAAAACCCTTGCATCTACGGATGAGAAATATATTTCATTAACTGTTGGTTGTATAAGGTTTTTAGATTCGTGTAAAATGATGCCTTTATCACTTGAGTATCTTGCATCTCTTTTAGAACCAAAACATTTAAAAACATTTAATAAATTCTATCCACAATTTAATTTAAAGGTCCGCAAAGGAATATATCCTTATGAATATATAAGTGGAAAGAATTACACGGATATACAACAAAAATTATTGGAAACTAAATTACTACCAAGAAAAGATTTTTATAATCATTTATGAATGGAAGAATTAAATGAAAAAGAATATTTATATGCCAAAGAATCTTAGGATTTATTAAATTGTAAGAATATCAAAGATTATACTATGCATTATTTAAACATGGATGTTTTCTTACTAGCTGATGTTTTTGAAAATTTTAGAAATGTTGTCTCCAGAATTTTGGAATTGATCTATGTTATTGCTACTCTTTATCTGGTTTCACTTTGGCAAGTGGAATGAAATTCACTCAAGTTAAATTGAAACATTTTTCCAAAAAGAACTAAGGATCAGCTTTTAATTATTGAAGATAGATTAAGAGGAGGTTTCTCTTGAGTTTTAGGGGATAGATTAGTTGAAGCTGATGAAAATAAAGGTAATTCATTATATTACTTTGATGTGAATTCCTTATATCCAACAGCTATGGTAGATGAATTATCAACTGTGGAAATGAAAGTTATTAATGATAATAAATATGTTAAAACTAAAATAAATCATCCAACAGGATATATTTATATTGTTGATCTCAAGTATCCTAAAGAACTCCATGATAAAACCCAGCATTTCCCATTCTGTCCAAGGAAAGTTAAAGTTCCGGAATCTGAATTAAGTCAATGCAAAAGCAAATTAATCCAGTTAATTACAGAACTACAATAAAATTAATTCAAAGCCAAGATGATTTACAAGAGTATGTGGTTAAGGGGAGAGTATTAGAGTAGTACTTGGAGAATGGGATGATTTTAACCAAAGTACATAAAAAAATCATGTATACGAAATCATCTTGGCTAAAACCATATATTGAATTTAATATTAAAAAATGAACCGAAGCCAAATCCCGGATAGGGTTGAATAGTTATGACGATAAACGATATATTTTATCGGATGGGATAAAAACTCTGCCGTATAATAATTATAGAATCCAATATATAAAAAGCATACACTAAATAAATCAAAAATATAATACTAATTATTCCGATATTGATTTGAGTATTATTAATTTACAAAATATTATTTTGGATTAAATTATTTTTATCGTTTTCCTCGTTTTCCTCGTTTTAATTGTTTTCATTTTAAATTATTTTTATTTTATCAATGCATTATTTTTATTTTATCAATCCATTATTTTATTTTATCAATCCATTATTTCATTCATTTACCTTCATTTTTCATCATTTACCATAATTTTATTTCTTCGTTTCTTTTTAGAGTAGTATGATAATTGCAGACCGCCAGCATGAAGTGGCCCGCCCCGCACTTACAAAAAGTAATTTATATCTTTTATTTAATCTCCAGTAATAATCAAAAACAACATTTAAATCAGAATCCACTGTGTGTTTGTGTGTATCAGCGTTAACCGTGTTTGTGTGTGTATCGACGTTAACCGTGTTTGTGTGTATACTGGGGAAATCCTGTCCAGAATTACTCATATTTGGCTGTTTTTGCTGTATTTATGGCCACTGAAGGCTTAGGTCTGCAATTATCATACTACTATAAATAAATAAATATTAGATATTCAAAGTTCAACACCTTTACTAAAAATTTGTTATTAAATATTAAGTTAAATATAAAATTTAATAACTCAATCCGGATTATAGGTGGATTTATTCCATGCAAAAGGGTATGATAAGTAACTTTAATTGTTGTAAAAACAATAGCTTTCTTATCTGGTCTACTTTGTAAACAAAGGCATTATATGGATAAAGATAAATAATTTAAAAATAAAACCCATCGCATTCATTTGCCATTTTTCAATACGAATTAATATTTAAATGAAATATTGCCAATAACTGTAAGTTCAAAGAAGAACTACCAACACGTAAAATATGTAATTCGCTTTTGTGCTAATTGCCACCTTAGCTTTAAATAGCATCAGCTCGGTATATTATAAACACAAATAATAGCTTCACAATGGCAGATTAAAAGTCCTTCGAAATGCATGTAACAACAATATACTTACTTCAAAACCTAAAATCAAGGGAGCCGAAAGCATTCAGAGCAGAAATGTCTGATAAATCAAAAATCGTATACATATCGAAATAACGTAAACCCATGAAAAGGGCTAGGCAAAGATTTAAAATTATTAAATGTTTCGAATTGTATTTTGAATTCGCAGCTTATGTCACCACTTAAGGTGTCGCCTCTCTTTATCATGCCACAGCACGGCACTAGTGTATTGTCTTAATTATAATTATTATGTAGTTGTGATATTGTTGGGGTTATAAAACACGAATAAAATAATAAAATTGTAAAATTATGAAAATCAATTAAAATTAATTAAAAATATTGAAAGTAAAAATCAATATTTTTCGGGGGGTGGAGTGATAACCGGTGACAAATTTGATTTTGAAGACAATTAAAATACTATTAGATTGATATGAGGTATATTGAAGGGTTGGGAGCCCAAAAACAAACTAATTAATTAATTAAATTATTTGCAGACGAACCCATTAATCAAGGGCCGCCAAGCTGAATGTCAGCCTAATGGGTTTACCGGAATTAGTAAAATGTGCAATAAATTGTCCGACCGGTAAAAATTGTTTCCTTAGCACTAATCCGAATTAATGGCAACCCAAGATTATAAAAGGAACTGACAAAATAAGTTGCCAGTTGGTCGAAGAGGAAAATTTAACTAATTTGAAAACGAGTTGAAAGTAATAAACAGATAAAGGAGTTAATCAGATTGAAGTGATTTATTTAGTGATACCCTCAAGGTGTCTACGAAAAATCAAATAATTGCATCTTGTGGTAATTGTATTTGTGAATAAAGATTTCTTTTTTGGGATTTTATCTTATTGATTATTGAACACGAGGAGTCGGATCGAGAAGTCTATCCATCGACGAATATTTAATATCCAAACAATATAAATCACTGAAAAAGAACAAACGAGATTATTTTATTTGTCCTCAGATTCTAGTGTACAAGTTGAAGAATTTGGCTTTGAGCACCATATACGCTTGCCCCGGCTTGATCAAATATAAATAACATTGTCATGGTTACCCATTTAATATTTATCTGCTTTATTTGGATAAATAATTATTTACACATAATACAAACAATTAAATACAAATATATTATAAATTTGTTAATGAATTTATTATTTTTAATTTTTAATGAAAATAATGTAAAGGTTAAATAAATGTTCAAAGTTCAGAGAACCAATGCAATACGGTACAAGCTTAATGCTAACCAATGAAGTTGCATTTCCTGTGTAATACACACATGCACAGATTCGTGTTCATTTCGAAAAATATTTTTTGCAGAATCGCTATGTGCTCGTTTATTAAATTTCAATCATTTGCTTTACTTGAAAATTAAAATTGATATCTGAAATATTAATCATTTATTTATTGTAAATCGCATCACGTGACAATAAAGTACACTTGTTAAGTACCTTCGTTATTATGTATGCATATGTATGTATTGTGTGTGTATCCGGTGTGTGTATGCCAGACAAACGCGCGCGGATTTGAGTTATTTACAATTGATTTACAATTGAAAATTATTCCGGTGAAATTTCTAACGTTATGATTCTATCGTTATATTTCTATCGTTATGTATTTATTGTATGTGTTGCAATAGGGAATGTTGTCGAATCAACAGATTTCAAGGGACGATCCATTCCGCAATGCAACATGTTTATCAGTGAAACCATACCTAACAATCTTACTTATGGCAGTGAAGCACCTTTTATTATTCCAATTTCAAAAGTGTGGAAAGCTTTAATTTCTAATTCTAAGAAAAATTTAAGAATTGCATCGTTTTATTGGACCATGCTTAATCGAGATGTGAGCAACACAACGCAGTTTCCCAGTTCCCGGGAGGTGAGTTATTCTATATGTTATCGCTAGGATAATAGTGAGGGAAATGTATATATTGTGTACATGTTGGTGCTAGTAGTGGAACTCTGAGAAATCTGCCAATGAATTATATTTAATTATTTTTTTTACTAAATAATCTTAATATAGTTTTTATATATATTTGTACATTTTCATTATTCCAGTGTGACAGCTTTTAATGGGATACTTATATAAATGCTTTTCTATTTGTTATTTGCTATCCAGAATTTATTATCCTGTACCAAGATCACTCCGTTTTAATTTGAATTTGTTTTTCTAATTTCCGTGTAAGGTTTTTAGAATTTCATTGATTTCTTTTCCCCTGCTTTGCCATTTTTTCAATATTTTATTAATTATTGCCAGTAATTTTGTCTTTAATTTACCTTTTTTGGGCCTTTGTGGATAATTTTTGAATTGAACACATTTTGTATATTCACTTCTTGACAATGCAGCTGCATTGCAATGTTTTTTTTACTTTCCTATATTGAGTTTGTCTAAGCTGCTTACGTAGTTGGTCCATGCCTCGAACTGGTGTAATAGCTTTTTTTGTCTTCATTACAAAGGTAGCTTTTAGTAGTTGAATAACCTCAAGAGACATCTGTTTTAACTAACTTCTGTCTTTTGAATTCTTTCACCGCTTAGATTTTATCCTTATCCGTTTATACCTCATTTCTGATGATAATATGACCCAGAAATTTTACTACATCTTTTAAAAATTTACCATGGGATGGTCTAATCTTTAATTCAGTTGGTTTTAATTTCTCTAAAACGCATTCAACATTTTTATAATGTTTATTCAATCCTGTTGAAAATAAGAGGAGATCATCTAAATATATATTACCGAATACGATATTTATTAGCTTATGGAAAGTTGCTGGAGCCACTGCTATTTCGAATAGCATTCGGTTGAAATAAAATTGTTTCGATTCTTCATCCAGCTTAACCTGTTTGTATGTATTTTTCAAATCAATTGTACTAAATTATTTAGCTCCTTTAATTTATCTAATAATTCATTTGTATTTGGAGTCAGAAATATTGCTTGCTCTGTGACATTTTTAAACGCTCTAAAGTCTAGAAAAATTCTTATTCTGTCTTCATCTATCTTTACACAAATAAGATGCATATTCCATTGAAAAACACATTATTTTATTATCTACAAATGTTCCATTTCTCTTATATTATCCTCTATTTTTCCCATTACGAGAACAGGTTATCGCCTTGAATTTATACATGATTTTCGGGTCAATTTCGTATATTAAAAGTTCAGTTTCATTTCTTGCAAGGTCAATTTCGTATATATAAAAAATAGTAAGAATTAAAATTTTATTTTAGCAAAAAATGAAAAATTTCAAATAGATAACACATTTTTTTAATTAAAGGAACGGTTTTCCATTGCAACTCGTAATTCACGTTTCATAAGCCTATAATAGTCATCACAATCTTCCACTGATATAATATTCCATCCCTATTCAAGTGCCACATGTGCTAATGTCGAAGATCTTATGTGGCACTTGAAGCATTTGTGAAATGCCACATTTTCCAAAATGTCAACGCAATTATCAAAATTTCTTTCTATTAAATATTCAAAAATTGAATTTAGATTATTTTGAAATTCAATTTCATTATAGGATATTTGTGTCCTTTGTAGATCATAATCAGATTTATCATAGTTATTATCAAACCTTACATCATCTAATCGCCAGTTACAAAACGCGTCGGCATTTAATTCACTTTTATAATAATTATTATTAATATATATTTTGTTTTATGTTGCCAGGTTTTCAGTTGATTATTTGTTACTTTTCTAGCAACATCTACATATTTTCACTGTGGCTATTTAGAAATTGTTTCTGCCGAATTGTTTATTTACTTTTCTTTGTTTCTTTATTCTCATTCATTTTTTCCATCGATGTTTAGTCCTCCCTTCTTAAATCTTTCTTTAACTCATGACCTTCAATTGCATTAAAAATCTTTGCGATTCTTTTTGGGTACCGTAAAATCTGTTCAATTAATTTTTCATTTTTTTCACAGAAATTACTAGAGGAATTGTTTTCTTGTTGGTACTGAAGGGCTTCATTCAAATCTTCTACTAAATTCATTGGTTTTTAAAAACTTCTCTTAGTCTATTGCTGTAGTTCTGTTTCTCATCAGTTGAACCGTATTTCGTTATGTCATCTGTTGTTAAAAGTGCTTTCACGAATTTTGCTCTAAATTCATCTGTAATTGGGATTAGGTCAAAAGATCTTTCAAATTCTTTCATAAAGTCTTCAATATTCGATTTAACAATTTTCTGACGTTTTTATAAAATAGACCATCGTGACCGCCATATTAGCTAGTGTAGCATTAGCGTTTTTAAAGTCCATAAGTCAAACACTTTCCAAAATAATTTATTTCAAAATTCAAAAACTGTATCCTTTACTTTATTATTATAACACAATATTTTTGAGGATTTTTCTTATTGCTATTTTCAGAAGGACATATTTCATTTAATTAAACGATAACGCCAATAAAAAACCTTTCGTACGATATATTTCGATAGCACAGCTATCATCTTCAGGTACTCAAAACCAACTAAAAATATTATGAATTAACATTTAATTTAAACAAATTATTTTTTATTAATTTAATTTTTTAATAAATAAATATTTTTAAAAATATATTTTAAATTAATTTTAAATTTTAAATTTTTTACTTATATTCTAATTTTTAAAAATTAATGTAATTTAAAATTTTCAATTATTTTAATAATATTAAAAAAACAAACATGATTTAACATACGTAAACTATTTAAAAACATTCAAAACATTCGTAGTCACAGCACTCTGCACATTAATCTTTGGATCCAATGACCTTATCAGCAATGCTTCACATATCACTCGTTCCCAATAACTATTAAAACTTCTCAACAAAATTCTAAAATCAGACATTCCTATATCACTTTTACAGCCTCTATTGTGTTCACTAATATTGGTCAAACCCTTCAATCGACAATGCTCTAGAACTCGAGTACAGAGATGACGGGAAGTCTCTCCAATGTATGTGGCATTACACCCATTACATGTAAATTGATAAACGAGATCAGAACACAATCCAACCGGAGTTTTTGATTTATTAATAAACATATTGCGTACCTTACACGAATTAGAGACGATATTATACTCTAAATTTCCTATCAGTTTACCCAACTTCCTCTTATAATTTGTAAAGCCTTCAGAGTACGGCAATACTAACACATATTTAGGCTCAATTTTTTTATATCCATTTTTACAATCACCCAGATCAACACTCAATTCACACCCATCCGACAAATTACATTCAGACTTTCCACAACATGGATCCTTAGGATTTTTAATCAATTTATCAACAGTTTCTTTTATCATCAACAATAAAAATGATTTAGAATATCCATTCTTTATCAACAACTCAACCAATTTATCAACACTTTTTACCGAATTAGCAAAAGTAGAAGATAAAGCCCATGAACGATAAATCAATCCTTTCACCATATTTCTCTTATACTTAAATTCACAAAAGCTTTCTGGAGAAGTATAAAGACCAGTATCAGTTGGTTTTCTATAAATCTCTGTCTCATACTGTTTATCTTTGCGTTGAATTAACAAATCCAAAAACGCAATTGATGACTTTCTCTCCGTTTCACATGTGAATACAATGTTTTTATGTAAACTGTTCATAAAATGCAAAAACGGTTCTACATGTTTCTGGTTTTCAAATATAAGAAAAATATCATCCACATACCTTTTATAAACAAAAGGTTTTTCAAATTGGAAAGAAGCAATTTTCTTTTCCAAACTAGCCAAAAATATTGATGCCATTGTTGGTGCTAAAGGGGAACCCATAGCGACTCCATCTATTTGTTGATACCATTCATCATTGAAAAGAAAATTGACATTTGAAGTAGCAAATTCAAGAAGTTTTCGAAATGCCCTTCGATCCAAAATGTGATGTTCCGAATCATTTTCATTCCACAACGCACAGCATAAGTCAATTATCTCAACCAGTGGCACATTCGTAAACAAACTACAAACATCAAACGAAACCATAACATCATTCATACTTCGTTTTTGTAGCTTTGCAATACAAGAACCGTTTTTGCATTTTATGAACAGTTTACATAAAAACATTGTATTCACATGTGAAACGGAGAGAAAGTCATCAATTGCGTTTTTGGATTTGTTAATTCAACGCAAAGATAAACAGTATGAGACAGAGATTTATAGAAAACCAACTGATACTGGTTTTTATACTTCTCCAGAAAGCTTTTGTGAATTTAAGTATAAGAGAAATATGGTGAAAGGATTGATTTATCGTTCATGGGCTTTATCTTCTACTTTTGCTAATTCGGTAAAAAGTGTTGATAAATTGGTTGAGTTGTTGATAAAGAATGGATATTCTAAATCATTTTTATTGTTGATGATAAAAGAAACTGTTGATAAATTGATTAAAAATCCTAAGGATCCATGTTGTGGAAAGTCTGAATGTAATTTGTCGGATGGGTGTGAATTGAGTGTTGATCTGGGTGATTGTAAAAATGGATATAAAAAAATTGAGCCTAAATATGTGTTAGTATTGCCGTACTCTGAAGGCTTTACAAATTATAAGAGGAAGTTGGGTAAACTGATAGGAAATTTAGAGTATAATATCGTCTCTAATTCGTGTAAGGTACGCAATATGTTTATTAATAAATCAAAAACTCCGGTTGGATTGTGTTCTGATCTCGTTTATCAATTTACATGTAATGGGTGTAATGCCACATACATTGGAGAGACTTCCCGTCATCTCTGTACTCGAGTTCTAGAGCATTGTCGATTGAAGGGTTTGACCAATATTAGTGAACACAATAGAGGCTGTAAAAGTGATATAGGAATGTCTGATTTTAGAATTTTGTTGAGAAGTTTTAATAGTTATTGGGAACGAGTGATATGTGAAGCATTGCTGATAAGGTCATTGGATCCAAAGATTAATGTGCAGAGTGCTGTGACTACGAATGTTTTGAATGTTTTTAAATAGTTTACGTATGTTAAATCATGTTTGTTTTTTTAATATTATTAAAATAATTGAAAATTTTAAATTACATTAATTTTTAAAAATTAGAATATAAGTAAAAAATTTAAAATTTAAAATTAATTTAAAATATATTTTTAAAAATATTTATTTATTAAAAAATTAAATTAATAAAAAATAATTTGTTTAAATTAAATGTTAATTCATAATATTTTTAGTTGGTTTTGAGTACCTGAAGATGATAGCTGTGCTATCGAAATATATCGTACGAAAGGTTTTTTATTGGCGTTATCGTTTAATTAAATCGTTGCCAAATTTATTTAATTATTTATATTTCATTTACATTAAAATTTAAAATTTATTATTTTAAATTTATAAAACATTTTACATTTTACATTTAATATGTTAATTTGAAAATAATATTTTAATTATTTTAAATAATTCATTGTTAAAGTTAATATTTTATTTTTTAAATATATACTTATAGGAAGCATAGAAACCAGTTTCCGATAATTCCCTATAAATCTTGATTTCACAGTGTTTATCTTTGTGATGGATTAATAAATCTAAAAACACAATAGATGACTTTTCTTCCGTTTCGCATTTGAATACAACGTAAATATGTAAACTGTTCATATATTGCAAAAATGGCTCTACATGCCTCTAATTTCCAAATACAACAAAAATATCATCATAAATTTAAAAGAAGCAACTTTCTTTTCTAAGTTTATCAAAAATATTGATGCCATCGTTAGTTCCAAAGAAGAACCCATAATGACTCCATCTACTTGTTGATACTTTTCATTATTGAAAGGAAAATTGAATTTGTAGTAGCAAATTTTAGAAGTTTATGAAATGTTCTTCTATTCAATATTTGATGCCTATAGATGTTTTCATTCCATAACACACAACATAAATCAATAGTTCTCATCAATTGTACATTCGTAAACAGACTGCAAACATCAAACGAAACCATAATCTTATCCATATTTTATTTGTTTAATTGAGCAATACAAAAAACTAATTCAAATCTATTGTCAGATTCTAACTGTGACCACATTAACGATTTTAATAATCCACCAAATTTTTTCCTTGGCAATACCAACCATTGATAAAACTGGCCTCATGGGTACAGGATCTTCTTATGTTTTCAGAGGCCTATACATTTATGTTGATCGCGATCTCATTGGACGAAAGTTAATTTTTCATACGGAAACTATATATTTAAGTTTTAATAGCCTGGGGTGGGGTTGCATTTCCGGCACAAAAATAGCTAATTTAAACTTTTATATATTTTATATGTATCAATGTCATTAGACAAATCTTTCTTCCAATCAAAAATTAAAAAATGTCTTTCACTAAAATAGCAGTCATTTTTAAACATTTTCAAAAATTTACAAATATCATAAAATAATTAATTTAGGGTAGTGAGATATTGCAAATGCTTATAGAGAAGAGTAAATCGATTCCTTTGGAAATTGTTCAAAACGGCACAGAAGAATTATATGATTTAGGTTTATTAAAGAAAAACAGTAAGATATATAATATAAAAATTAAAGTAAATTTCAAAGTTTAGAGTTGGTGAAAATTCATTATATTGATATTCCAAGATACGAAAATAGAGGAATTCAGCATTCAAAAGTATGGATAAGTGACAATTCTTCAGCTTTCATTGGTAGTGCTAATATGGACTGGAGGTCACTTTCTGAGGTAATTTCATTATTGAAACTAACCAAAACATCATATTTAACAGATTAAGGAGTTAGGAGTGTTAATCACTGAATGCGAGGAAGTCGTTCATGACGTAAACAAATTTTGGGAAGTTCTTCAATTGCTCAGTGGTCCTACAGCACAAATTCCAAAACAATGGCCAAGTTATTTATATCCTGCGTATAACCACACTAATCCACTTATTGCAACTGTTAATGGGGTACTTGCTAAAATATATACCGCGGTAAGTATTCATAATGGGTTTTAATAATATACCAAAATACTTCTATGAAGACCTTCAATACAAGTTTGTTTTTCTAATAATTTTACATAAGAATCAAAACCGCGATTGGTTATAAAAAATAAGCATATGATTACTTTGTAAAGTACATTTCCCAAGTCGGTAATCAACTTATATAGGTTTTAAACTTCAAATTCACTTTTTTAAATTTCAAATTTACTTTTTTAAATTTCAAATTCAAATTAATTAAAAATCAAAATCAAAATAATTAAATAGCTTCTTTAGTTAAAAATTAAATTAAACTTCGAAAATTAACCTTATCAACATATTAATAAACATGACTGTGAATTTCTAAACAGCAAATACATTCTATCAACTATTTATCAAAAATAATAAGCGCTTTTAATTTAATGTAATGATTGGCTACCTGTAGCCAATGGCAATTTCATAGTCATGTCAATATAATAATTATTACAACGGATTGGGTAACAGTTGCTAAAGATTCTTGAATCACATTCTCCAAATTTAAATCGGTTCTTGATTCAGCCAACAAATTTCGCGCACATAATTTGGTTTTAGAAAAAACCTTTTTAATTGGGTTCAGCATTGGCGAATAAGGTGGGAGATAAACAAGAATATGAAATGTTGTCCCAACCTCGTCCTTCACTTCTTGAGGTTGGTGAATAGTGCAATTATCCAAAACAAGCCATGCATACGTAGTGTTTGCTTCTCTTAATGTTTGAAAAAATCCATCCAGGAAATTAATAAAAACCTTTGCATTTACTGAGTTTGCAATTATTTGCTTGTGTACCATGCCATGTAAATTCATAGCTGCAATAAGGAAGACATTTCGCCCTCGCAGAGTTGGAATAATTACGTGGCCTTTATTTATTTTTGATCGAGCTTTGGTTCTACGAAGATGGCAATTAAAACTAGACTCGTCAATAAAGACGATTTTTTCTCTTATTATAGGTGCGTTGAGTGAAAAATTTAATGCATATTCTTTTCTTTGCAAGATCGTGGAGGGGGAATTTAAACGATCAAGATTCAGTGTCGCTCTCTTCAATGTGATCCTTAATATTTTTAATGCATTATTTATAGAAGTTTTTGTAAGATTGATATGTTTCTCGCCCATTATTTTTTTGCCGATGGATTTTAAAGTGATAGCCGGATTTTGCTCAACAATATCTTCTATTGCAAACATTATTTCACTGGTTATTTTAGCAGTTCTTTTTCCACAACTTTTATTTTGAAGAATTAAACACCAATCATTTTTATACTGTTTCAACAATGAAGCTGCCGTATATTTATTTATACCTGATATTTCTGCCGCTTCAACAATAGCTTTCCCTTCCTCATGACATTTTATAAAAAAAAATTTCTTGTCCAAACTAGTGGTATTATATGCCGACCTATTATATCGCCTAATTTGAATAGCAGCAGTATCCGAATATGTTTCTGCTGTTAGAGGATTAGGAAAATCGAGTTCTGCCTGTTATTGAAATATAGAACGAATCTGTTGATTCGAAAAGTTCTGTTCATTAGAGGTAGTGTTGTTGAGTTGATTTTCTGATTTGTCAAGTGAAATGTTCTCATCAATAAGTGAATTTGAAGTTTAAAACCTATATTAATATAAAAATATTGAATGTATTTAATTTTTATTTATCAATATACTACTTTTATATTACGAGTGATATATTATAAAATTGATTTAAAATATTAAAATTACTGAAGACCGATTCTTAGTTAACTCGATGTTTCCTGATTTAATAATATTTGTATTCTTCACGTTCTCAGTAGAGTTTAACTTCAAATTTGATTCCTCGTGTTCTTAAAAATCAAGCAAATAACACTAAACAAATTTAAACTTTATTCCTTCTAAAAAAATAAAAAAATGTTCATTATTAGATCAAACATGAGTTTCAATATTATTACAATGAAAATCCGTGTAGTAAGTCTTCCAATGATAAACTGCCACCAAGCCAACTTGGCACATATTATTCTTTTGAAAGTTCCGCGAAATTCTCGACTTTCTGTGTACTGATGCACTCATTTATTAATTTTCTTCGACCATAACCAGAGTTTTTACCATGGAAAACCCTCATTTTTCGTGAAATTTTAACATTTATTCATTCCTTTCCAAATGCTCTCGCAGAAAAATATGGATGTTTTATTTATGTTTGCACTTCTTTACAGATTAAATTCATGCCTATGAAGCTGTAGATTTTTGGTCAAAAGTTAAAATGATTGATGGTAAAAATATTTAAATTAATAATTAATTAATTAATATTTCTGATATATTATCTCCTAGGATTCCGCAATGAATAAAAATTATCAAATTCGTCTCTATCTTTTCATTTCCAACTTTTTCAATTTTTACTCAGATAAATATTTATTTTTACTTTTTGCAATTTTATTGGTTAATTTTAATAAGTTTTTCCACCAATAATAAACAATTGTAATAAAACCGCCCAAAATTATAAATATTCTTGAATTAAACGTAAAGTGAAGATTTAAAGCAGGGTGTTAAACTTTGGAAAGGCATCATAACTCCGCGGGCCACATTTAAAAAATCCTCATATTAGATTTAGATACACTATTTACATTTTTTAGGAGTTAAAGATTGAAACATAAATGTCCAAGACGGACTACATGCGGCCCGCGATCCACAGGTTTGACACCCCGATTTAAAGGAATTGTTTATGCTAAGCCTAAAATATTCGTTGATATGCGCCATACTGATTATTGTTGAGCTCTTTATAAATAAATAAATATATTTATTTATTCATATGTGTGTGTTTCCTTTTATTTATAGATGAAATAAATTTCATTTCAGACTTCTCCTCCAAATTTAAACCCACCATTTAGGACTGATGACTTGACTGCAATTATTCAAACAATTAATAAATCAAAAAAATTTATTTATATTTCTGTGATGGACTTCTCTCCGTTGGAAATATCTTATAGTAAAAACGGTCCAAATATGTGAAAAATATACCATTTATCAGTTATGAATGTTAAATAATAAATCTAGATACTGGCCAGACATTGAAAATCAACTTAAAACTGCAGCGATTGATAGAGGGGTTACAGTAAGACTTTTAATTAGTCTGTGGCAACATAGTGGTGCGAAGATGCTAATCTTCCTAAGGTCTCTGAAGATTTTATCGAAGATTTGGAACGTAGATATCTCTGTGGTAATAACTCGAAAATTTAACATATTAAAATAAATCATTGAATTGTTTATCCAGAAAATGTTTGTTGTTCCTGCATTTGAAAGGTATCAACAAGAAATTCCATTTAGTAGGGTCAGTCATAGCAAGTATATGGTTACTGAAAATTCTGTTTATATAGGTAATATTTGTTTTATCACACAAATAAAATAATTGCTTATTCCAAGGTACGTCAAACTGGTCTGGTGATTATTTCAAATACAGTGGAGGAATATCCTTAAATTATGAAGAAATGTACCCTAATTCGAAAAGTAGCCTTTCTTTAAGGACGACGCTTGAAGATATATTCAATACTGATTGGAATTCCGTGTATGCCCATGAATTATATTGACAATCGCCATCATATCTAAATATTTACTTAATAGCAATTCAAATATTTGATGTTTGATTTTTTAATATTATTTTTATTAATACAAATTAAGTTATGGTTGCACTTCTATTTATATATTCAAACAAAGGCTTAGTTACTGTGTTTTTGTCGCCCGGGGACAAAATTCATTTTTTGCGCCCCTCCCCTTCACTGAAAAATTAAGAGTTGTCCAATGATTTAAATAAAGAAGAAACTAATGCAGACGAAACACGTGATTAGTCAAGCAAGAAGTAGTACAAACGAAATACTATATTAATTTGTATTATATCAATAACATACGTTGTGCTCGTATATGTAGAATTGTTCATATCAGGTTTATTTTCCTGGATTTGACTGTGGCAAACTTATCAATAACTTCATCAAAATGACACTTTTCCATTTCGTTTCGTTCAATACTGAGAAGTGCAAGGTCACTAAGACGATCTTGTCTCATCAGTACACGCAAATAGAACAAAATCAACTTCAGTTTGCTGAAAGAACGCTCACAGAGAGCGATAGAAGGATTTGCAGTCAGTTCGCAGGTTTGGAAAAACGTCCTCACCATAAGATGAAAGACAAAAGATCTAATGGAGTTTCTGGTAAACCATCATCTCTTACCCGAAGTAACATTTGGCAGTCACAAATTTTCGTGCAAAGTTCGTTCCCATGGATATCAGTATCATAGAAATTTCCAAGATCTCTACAGCGTTGTCTTAGTGAATTATTATCTTGATCTTCGTTATTAAATAAAGTTTTACATATAGTAGAAATCCATATTTCAAGTTTAGATCGTTCAGCCGCGAAAATCGTGTCGACATTTCTTGTCCGCTTTTCAACTTTAACTCCCCATGTTATGCATCTGGTTTAGGCTTTTTCTACAGAATTGGCGCACAAGTCTTGACAAATTTCTGCAAGATTTATTTTCAGTGATTCCAGAACAGCTACAGTATCATTGAAAAACATAGTTGGATCCTGAAACTGCTTCTGAACACGGTCAATTTTACCCATATTTGTGTGCCAGAAGTACAATAGTGCAAGGAAATTAAAATTATGAACATTTGCCAACAAACTTTCTGAATCCCTTTTTGTTTCGCGTGTCGTATATACATCATCTGAAAGTTTTTCTAGTAAACCACACAATTCACCAAGCCCTTCATAAATGGCATTAACAGCTTCTTTTCTAGCACTTCATCGTGTTTCAGATTCACGTTTAACCGTGATTGGTAAAGTATTTTTTAGTTGTTCCCATTGAAGAGTTGACGAGAGAAAAACATATAAATGTTTTCGTTTGTGCCAAAGAACGGGACAACCAGTGGATCCTGTTTGCCTAAATAAACTCCAGCCAAGTTCAAACTGTGATTGTCGCAATTTACAAACAGGGCTCAGTTATTTCTGGCATAAATCTTCTGTCGAAGACCTGATATGTGTTCAGTCATCACGGCAGCATTGTCATAACATTGTGACCTACAATTATCTAACAGTATGTTGTCATATTGTAATTTCTCAACGAGGACTGTTTCAAGGGTGTGCATCTTTAGCATGTATCTACATGAATCCAAGAAATGATTCTTTTATATTAATGGTTTTATTTTCAAAATCAATATCTACAAATCGGATGACTTTAGACAATTGTTACCGGTGTCAGAGATCAAGAGTTGAATCTAGAAATATTCCTTAATATTAATTTCGTGTTATGTCTTTCAGTAACTTATTTCTAACATTGGATGCCAACAAGCTGATGAATTCGTTTTGGATTTCTGGCGATAAGTACAACACTGATCCTGGACTTTCTTAGGCAAGTTTTAGATGACTTTCCAAAAGCGGGTCATATTTTGCATTGAGTTTGAGAAGAGAGACGAAGTTTCAGCTTCAGCTGTTAAACGCTCGTTCTTTCCACGCAGTGCAAGTTTTGAGAAGCGAGTAATTTAATGCAAGCAAGTATTCTTTTCATAACATCTCGTCATCGTTGTTTTTCTGTTTGAATTATAGTTTCACAGCAATTATCCTTCACTCAGTTTTTTCCATGTAGTAAAAGATTTGCGATGACTATGGCTGTTCTCGTGTACCATCAACTTTCAGGGTTTTTTCTACTTAAATAAAGTAACCACGATCGATTCACTTCATCTCCGTTTGGAAGTCGTAGAATAAACCATGTTCTAGTTATCGAACATCAACCTGGTACTTCAAATGTAAAAAGTCTTTATTTTGAAGCAGAATTGATCCACTAAATATAATTTTAGTGCGAAGTGATTGCGATACGACCAAAAGTTGCGTTTCACGATCGAATTCTAGGTATGCAACATCATGGAACAACAATACCGCTGGAATATCGTCTTGAGTAACAACAACTAAGTCATTATATCATCGGATGAATCTTGAATTTCATCCATAAAGTCAATTGGTTTGATAGCTCTGTCATCAGCATGAGTAGCTACTGAGTTTTCATAATCAGAAGTAGTGGGATACCGGCCATCTAGCTCACATACACCCACACCCACCCCCAGGCAAAAAAAATTTTTCTAAGTTTAAAAGTACAAATTTTTTAGAACAAAGACAATTCATTCAAGGTCATTTAAACAAAGACCATGACTCATTCAAAGTCATTGGATGACTCATCAAATTTTTAAAGGTAATTGAAACAAAGACCATGACTCATTCAAGGTCATTGGGTGACTCATCAAAAAGTTTCAAGGTCATTCAAAAGTAGGTCAAGGTCATTCAAAAATAGGTCAAGGTCATTCAAAATTTCTCAAGGTCATATTACTTTTAAACATTTTTAAATTTTAATTTACTACTTATAAAAATAAGTAGTATATATTTTGTAAATTATTTTATTATAATTATTATTATTATTAATATTATTATTACTTATAAAAATTTTATAAATACTTATAAAAACTTTAATTATTATTATTATTATTATTAATATTTTTATTATAATTATTATTATTATTATTATTATTAATATTATTAATATTATTATTAATATTATTATTACTTTTTATTATTCTATTATTACTTATAAAAATTTATTAATACTTATAAAAACTTTAATTATTATTATTAATATGCATATTTTTATCATTATTATTATTATTATTATTTTTATTATTATTGTCAAGGTTATTGGATGACTTATCATAATTTTTCAAGGTCATTCAAAAGTAGGTCAAGGTCATTAAAAATTTCTCAAGGTCATATTACTTTTAAACATTTTTAAATTTTAATTTACTACTTATAAAAATAAGTAGTATATATTTTGTAAATTATTTTATTATAATTATTATTATTATTAATATTATTATTACTTATAAAAATTTTATAAATACTTATAAAAACTTTAATTATTATTATTATTATTATTAATATTTTTATTATAATTATTATTATTATTATTATTATTAATATTATTAATATTATTATTAATATTATTATTACTTTTTATTATTCTATTATTACTTATAAAAATTTATTAATACTTATAAAAACTTTAATTATTATTATTAATATGCATATTTTTATCATTATTATTATTATTATTATTTTTATTATTATTGTCAAGGTTATTGGATGACTTATCATAATTTTTCAAGGTCATTCAAAAGTAGGTCAAGGTCATTAAAAATTTCTCAAGGTCATATTATTTTTAAACATTTTTAAATTTTAATTTACTACTTATTTTTATAAGTAGTATATATTTTGTAAATTTATTTTATTATTATTATTATTATTAATATTTTTATTATTATTATTATTATTATTATTATTATCATTATTATTAATATACTTATTACTTGTAAAATTTTTATTATTATTATTCTTTTTATTATTATTGTCAAGGTTATTGGATGACATCATAATTTTTCAAGGTCATTGAAAAGTAGGTCAAGGTCATTCAAAATTTCTCAATGTCATATTATTTTTAAACATTTTTAAATTTTAATTTACTACTTAATTTTATAAGTAGTATATATTTTGTAAATTTATTTTATTATTAATATTCTTATTATTAATATTTTTATTATTATTAATATTATTATTATTAATAGTATTATTTTTATTATTATTATTATAAATATTATTATTTTTATTATATTATTTTTATTATTTTTATTATTATTATTAATATTTTTATTATTCTTATTTTTATTTATATCATTGTTTTTATTATTATTATTATAAATATTTTTATTTTTATTATTATAAATATTATTATTATTATTGTATATTTTTTATTATTATTATATTATTATTAATATTATTATTATTATAATTATTATTATTATTATTGTTATTATTATTTTAATTATCATGATTTTTAATTTTTTCATTATTATATTTATTATTATTAATATTTTTATTATTATTATTATTATTTTTACTATTATTAAAATTATTATTATTATTATTATTATTATTATTATTATTTTTATTATTATGTTATTATTATTATTATTGTCAAGGTCATTGGATGACTCATCAAAAATTTTCAAGGTCATTTTTAAGTAGGTCAAGGTCAATCAAAACTTCACAAGGTCATAGTATTTTTTAAAAATAAGTAATAAATTTTTACTAAAAAATGTTATAATTATTGTTTTAAATATCATTATTTTATTATTATTATTATTATTTTTACTGTTATTGTTACAAGGTAATATAATTTACTACTTATTTTTATAAGTAATTTTTTAATATTTTTTAATTTTAATTTTATTATTAATATAATTTTCTTAAGGTCATGGTATTTTTAAACATTTTTAATATAAATTTACTACTTATTTTTATAAGTATTGTTTTAAATATTATTATTTTATTATGATTATTATTATTTTTACTAATATTATTACAAGTTAATATAATTTACTACTTTTTTTTCTAAGTAATGTTTTAATATTTTTTAATTTTAATTTTATTATTTTCAAGGTCATTGGATGAGTCATAATATTTTTAAAGGTCATATATAAGTAGGTCAACGTCATAGTATTTTTAAACATTTTTAATTTTAATATACTACTTATTTTTATAAGTAGTGTTTTAATGTTTTTTAATTTTTATTCTATTATTATTATTATTAATATCACTAAGATTATGATTACAAGTTTTTATTGTTATAATTTTTATTATTATTTTATATAAATTTTCAACAAAGTATATAAAATTAATATTGAATTATAAAAAGTTTGTTCAATTGTGGTTCATAGTAGACAAGGATAGAACAATTGTAAATGTTTGTAAAAAGTTTAAGAAAAATTCTATATTTTTAAGAAAATATGTGCAAATAAATATCAAAACTAATTATGGCTCAAATGTGTGTGCTAAACCATCGATATGTTACAGTGTTTATGGAAAAACTTTAATGGAAATATGTGTTATTTTTCAAGAATTTATGAAATATTTATTTTATGGCTAATAATGTGTGTGTTAAATCATAAAAATAGTTCAATATTTGTGAAAAGTTTGAGATTGTTAAGAAAAATGTATATAATTTATGATACACACGCGTTTTTGATTGATATGTGTGTTTGTTTTACCGATATAAGAAAAAATATGGACAATTTTTAAGAAAATACATGTAATTTATGATTATCATAGGATTAGAATTTGATTAAAGTTGTGAGAAAGTTGTTAAATTTGAAATAAACGGATTAATTTGTAAATAATGTTATTACTTTGAAGAAAATTTAAAATAAGACCTTCAGCAAATTGGTAAGAAAATAGTAGTTATTGAGTAATACTTATTAAAATTACCAAAGTTTTATAATTTTTGACAAGTGTTGATATATCTTTAATAAAATTTGTTAGTACTTTGAAATAAGAATTTAAAAAAAAAAAAGTTTGAACACAGTAGCAAATTGTAAAGAAAATAGTAGTTATCAGTTAATTAAATTAACTAAGTTGTAAAATAATTGAAAAAATTTGTAAGATTTTTTAAAATTTTAAGATTGTTAGGTAATCGTTCTAGGTACTTGTTGAATGAAAATTAATGTATGTTATCAACAGCTCATAGTTTTTAATCTTACAATTTCTCTTCATTCCTGGAAATAATCGTAAATATTTAAATTATTCAGAAAATTGTCAATAACAACATAAGTAATGGGTAACATAAATTTTTTAAATACTAATCAATTTTAGTTTTTAATTAAATTACAAATATAATAATAAAATCAAATAAATACTTGAATACATGAATCGATCAATTTCTTAGAACTGAACACGTATCGTATATTTTATTCAGATTCCAATAATATCATTTAAATTAACCAAAATCTTATTGTTATATTTTGATAATCCTTAAGTCAATGAAAATGTATCGATTTCACTAAGTATACATCTTTTGACATTGATATCCGACCGAATAAATCACCATAAAAATATCATAAATTCCAACTCTTGACCTATCGTTTCCCCATAAAATAATATAAAATTTACTATCAACCAATCATTTCTCTTTAAATGACAATATTCCCAGCTATATTCATTATTTTCATAAAAATCACCGACTCATATCGATATTCAACCGAATAAATTTCTTGAAATCCTTTAAAATAAATTCATCTCTTGACCAATCATTTTCCATCAAATAACAATTTTTCCAGCCATATTCATTATTTTTCATAAAACTCCCAATTTAGATAATATTTACCCTTTAAATAACAATATTTAATCAACTCGCGCGTTTTGTTTTTAATAGCTATTCCTCCGCCCATAAGTGTCCATAAAAATATATATATATATATATATATATATCCCTACTTAAATATAATCAACCGATGAAATCTACCCAATTGTTAATAATAATAATAATAATAATAATAATAATAATAATAATAAAAAAAAAAAATATAATAAAAATAAAAATATTTATAATAATAATAATAAAAATAATACTATTAATAATAATAATATTAATAATAATAAAAATATTAATAATAAGAATATTAATAATAAAATAAATTTACAAAATATATACTACTTATAAAAATAAGTAGTAAATTAAAATTAAAAAATGTTTAAAAATAATATGACCTTGAGAAATTTTGAATGACCTTGACCTACTTTTGAATGACCTTGAAAAATTATGATGAGTCATCCAATAACCTTGACAATAATAATAAAAATAAGAATAAGAATATTAATAATAACAAGAATTATAATAAAATAATAATAATATTAATAATAATAATAATTATAATAAAATAATAATAATATTATTAATAATGATAATTATAATAAAATAATTTACAAAATATATACTACTTATTTTTATAAGTAGTAAATAAAAATTTTAAAATGTTTAAAAATAATATGACCTTGAGAAATTTTGAATGACCTTAACCTACTTTTGAATGACCTTGAAAATTTTTGATGACTCATCGAATACCTTGACCTACTTTTGAATGACTTTGACCTACTTTTGAATGACTTTGACCTACTTTTGAATGACCTTGAAAAATTTTGATGAGCCACCCAATGACCTTGAATGAGTCATGGTCTTTTTTCAATGACCTTTAAAAATTTGATAAGTCATCCAATGACCTTGATCTACTTTTGAATGACTTTGACCTACTTTTGAATGACCTTGAAAATTTTTGATGACTCATCCAATGACCTTGACCTACTTTTGAATGACCTTGAAAAATTTTGATGAGCCACCCAATGACCTTGAATGAGTCATGGTCTTTTTTCAATGACCTTTAAAAATTTGATGAGTCATCCAATGACCTTGAATGAGTCATGGTCCTTGTTTCAAACCTTGAAAAATATAATGAGTCATCCAATGACCTTGAAAAATATGATGAGTCATCCAATGACCTTGAATGAGTCATGGTCTTTTTTCAATGACCTTTAAAAATTTGATAAGTCATCCAATGACCTTGATCTACTTTTGAATGACTTTGACCTACTTTTGAATGACCTTGAAAATTTTTGATGACTCATCCAATGACCTTGACCTACTTTTGAATGACCTTGAAAATTTTTGATGACTCATCCAATGACCTTGACCTACTTTTGAATGACCTTGAAAATTTTGATGAGCCACCCAATGACCTTGAATGAGTCATGGTCTTTTTTCAATGACCTTTAAAAATTTGATGAGTCATCCAATGACCTTGAATGAGTCATGGTCCTTGTTTCAAACCTTGAAAAATATAATGAGTCATCCAATGACCTTGAAAAATATGATGAGTCATCCAATGACCTTGAATGAGTCATGGTCTTTTTTCAATGACCTTTAAAAATTTGATGAGTCATCCAATGACCTTGAATGAGTCATGGTCCTTGTTTCAAACCTTGAAAAATATGATGAGTCATCCAATGACCTTGAATGAGTCATGGTCCTTGTTTCAATGACCTTTAAAAATTTGATAAGTCATCCAATGACCTTGATCTACTTTTGAATGACTTTGACCTACTTTTGAATGACCTTGAAAATTTTTGATGACTCATCCAATGACCTTGACCTACTTTTGAATGACCTTGAAAAATTTTGATGAGCCACCCAATGACCTTGAATGAGTCATGGTCTTTTTTCAATGACCTTTAAAAATTTGATGAGTTATCCAATGACCTTGAATGAATCATGGTCCTTGTTTCAATGACCTTGAAAAATATGATGAGTCATCCAATGACCTTGAAAAATATGATTAGTCATCCAATGACCTTGAATGAGTCATGGTCCTTGTTTCAATGACCTTGAAAAATATGATGAGTCATCCAATGACCTTGAATAAGTCATGGTCTTTGTTTCAATGACCTTGAAAATTTTTAATGACTCATCCCAAATGACCTTGACCTACTTTTGAATGACCTTGAAAATTTTTGATAAGTCACCCAATGACCTTGAATGAGTCATGGTCTTTGTTTAAATGACCTTGAATGAGTCATTGTCTTTGTTCCAAAAAATTTGTACTTTTAAACTCAGGAAAATTTTTTTGCCGGGGGGTGGGGGTATGTGAGCTAGAAGGCCGGTATCCCACTACTATCAGATGTCTTATGCATCTCGAAAGAATCATTGTTTTCTTGACTCTGACTTGCATGTTCAATTTATTTAGCAGCATTGTCATCTCTATCAATAGTAACCAACTGATTTGTGTTAAATTCCTCGTGCGAAGAACCATCCCCTTTAGGTTATTTGACAGTCTTGTTAGTAGCACGGAAATCTAACTGATCATCATCTTCTAACTTAGATTCGTCTGACTTAGCTTTTTAAAAATGTTTTTGAATAATTCACTGGATCTCTTTGTTGCTTTCTCAGCATTTTCTTTCTCTTACGGCTTTGCGCTCCGCTCAGTTTTCTCCCAGACAAAACTAATATGACCAATATTATTATATAAATATGTTTTTTGGAATATCAATACTACAATTAATTTTGAAAATTGTCAAATTGTAGTATAGAGACGAAAGAGTAGTATTCAAATGACATTATTTATTACATTAAAAAAATATTTGACTTTAATGATTCAGAGCGAAATATTTTTTAATAAAAATAATGTCATTTGAAAATGAAAAGTAATAGAGAAAGAACGATTAACAAAAAACGAAAGAAAATTGTACTCACGATAAAACAGAAACTTACGTTAATTGAGAGATTCGAAGAAGGAGAATCTACGTCAAAACTTTCTGAAGAATATGGAATTGGTATTCAAATTGTTCGAGATATAGTAAAACAAAAAATAAATTAGAGGCGTTTGGTAGAGATTGTGATATTTCTGCAGGTCCTTCGAAACCAAAGAGTATGAAAACGTCGACATTAGAAGATATGGATGCAGCCATACTAGTATGGTTCAATCAAAAACGAGCAGAAGGAATACCAATTACCGGTCAAATGTGCATTGAAGCAGCGAAGACATTTCATGAGAATCTAAGAATTAAAGAAAGTTTCAACGCCTTGTCAGGCGGGATGGCAAGGTTCAAACAGTAAAACGTGCTTCGCCAGCTTACGATTCAGGGAGAACGTCTCAGTCAAAATGCTGAAGCTGCTGACAAATTCTGTGTCGAATTTAAAGAATATTTGCAAAGAGAAAATTTGCAACCTGATCAAATTTATAATGCAGATGAAACTGGCTTCTACTGGAAGTGCTTACGAACAAAAACGCTAGCTTCGATGAAAGAAAAGTCCGCTCCTGGAAATAAATCGTCTAAAGAAAGAATAACTGTTATATGTTGTGGAAATGAATCAGGAACTCATAAATGAAACTTTGGTGATTGGAAAAGCAAAAAAACCACGATCATTTAAGGGAACTGAAATAAAAAATCTTCCCGTCGATTATTATAGTCAGAAAGGGGCATGGATGGACATCAATGTTACATCACTGATTCAACCCATGAACTCAGGTGTTAGTTCATCAATGAAACGTCTTTATCTTTAAAAACTTCTGAAAACTCTTGTTGAAGAAGATGATAATCTGATCAATTTTTCGAAAAAAATGACGGTATTGGATGATATACATGGGACAGCACAATCTTAGTCAAAAGTAAAGCCAGTAACACTTCTTCGATCATGGAGAAAGATTCTTTCTGACATTGAAACAGATTTATTGGTTTCGGAAGAGAATTAAGAAAATGTTGTATCTGAAATGTGTGGATTATTAGAAAATTTAATTTTTTTTTCTGGCTCAATCATGATTTAAATGATCCAGGCTTTGAACGCAATGACGATCTTGTTATCGTTTTTCTTGTTACTCAAAAGGAAGAAAATGATAGTAATACTACAAGCGAATAAGATACCAGTGGCTACGTTAGTTATGAAACGGCATTGAATTGTATCGAAACATTGCTAGATTACGCTGAACAAATGGGAACTGAATATAATAATGTAATAGCTTTAAGAATATTTCGAAGTGAAATAAGATATTCGTTAAAAAATCTCATATACGAACATAAAAATATATAAAAAAATTCTACTTTTAAATGTACACAAATTTAAAAAAATCTTTTATTTTCATTTGTTTCTATGATAAAATATTATATTTTACTTATTTGTTTGTGTTTTCTTGATAATGAATATAAAAATAGTGTGTTAAAAATTTGTGTTGTGTATATGATATTATATTCGAAAATAAAATAATTTTTGATTATCCGTGTTTTTCAATTATCCGTGATCATCCTCCCCAGTATTAGCCTGGATAATGACAAGTTTTAAATAAAATATTTTAAGGTAAAATAAAAAAGCTAATGAATTTCTGAAAAGTATTTATTTACTGATTATTATTATCAAGTAAAATTAAATTATCACAAGTAAAAATATTAATTAAAATTAAATATTCCAAAATAAAAAAAGTAATAATTGTAAAAATTTATTAATTCATCATCATTTGATTAAAATACAAAATAATAAAAATATTACTATTTACGTTGTTCTACCTTTGATTAGAACCTGGGGGAGGGTATTATTATATAAATAAAATTAAATTTCAAAAGTTAAAAGTCTAAATATATTTAGATATAATATGACAGTACATTTCACTATTACATTCGGATATTATTTTCAACAAACGTATTTATAATTCATTGTTTTTACATAACATACTGTATAACTTCAATAAAAAGTTTCAAAGAGACGTAAACAAAATTATAAAAGAAATTAAATATAATATGCAAAATACTACATAAACAACTCCGCTTTTTGGGTCCTGAGAATATTTCATTTTAAAAGTATTTAGTTACACCAAAATACAAATTTGTACATTCAATATTAAATAAAAATCAAACAAGTAATTTAATATGAGAAGTGCGCCATACATGCCCCCTCGTGGGCAAGGTCATTTGAGGTGAAGGGCGATGACAGTCACTGAGGTCAATTTATGCTCAATTTTGGGGTTAAAAGTCATTTTGAGTGTCAATATTTAAATGAAATTTTAATTTTTAGCTACTTAAGACGCGATAATATTGTTTTAATTATAACAATTTAAGGCAATTTAGATTTGAAGGTCAACAAAAGGCAATAAATATAAACAGAATCATCATCACAATTTTTAAATAATTTATTTTAAAGTCATTGATATGGTTTTAAAAATAACAATCTAATGGCCTTGTATTTTAAGGGTATAAAAAAAGTTAGTCGTAAAACAAATAAAGTACAATAAACAAGGGTAAATCTTAGATGGTTATCATACATTTAAAAATATTTATCCATATGTATAAAAATCTTTAAATATGTTTTATAATAAATCTCGAGCAACAAAAGTTTAGATTAAACCGTTTAATGTATGATCTAGTGCAGTGTTTCTCAACCAAAAACGTGCAGCGGAATAGTAGACAATTTAAATTTTTACCGCGGCCACTAATTCTAATTGTTGGTTATATTTTGCAGGAATACAAAATATTAAATGTACTATTAAATACATATATTTCAGTTGTTAAAATTCACACAAAGTTTACAAAAAATAAACAATATACTTATACAAAAAAATGTGCATAAAAGAATAAAAATAAATATTGCAAAAAACATAATAATATTATAATAAAGAAGTACAACACAAAGTAATTTTAAAATTATACAAAACTACTGCATTTCTAATAAATCACAGAAAATAGACAATATATAAATAATTTTCATTTAAAAAAATTATAGAGAATAAAAAAAATAGAGAAAAATCCATAGTTGTATAAACATAATATACTTTTCATAAAGTTTAACTAGAAAAATATAAAAGTCAACCACTAAATTAATATAGGACAATTCATTCATGTTCCAAAGAATCCAGAGAGAGAGAAATGCACATTCTGTAATTTTACGTTTAAAGTTTTGTTGTAATATTTCATATGATTTATTTTATGAGTTTAACAATATTCTGGCCTTATTTTCCTCCTATTCAACTCACGTTGCAGACCGGTAATTTGTGGTTCGCGGACCGTTGCTGGTCCATGGACCACTACTTTGAGAACCACTGATCTAGTGTACAAGTTTTCATGCAATGCTACATACATTAGCGAGACTTTTTATCATTTCAGCAAACATGTTAACAAACAAAGCCGATTGAGAGTTATGAGTATTATTGAGCATTTTAAAATGTTATATAAAAACTTATAATATATTGGAAAATTTTTTTTGAGATTATTTATTTAAATCATTATATCATGTCTATTACATCATTATTGCTTCCGTATGTAACATTTAACATAGATTATGATGTCAGGCTGAAGATGAAAAATATATATTTCGTCCATTTCGCATTCTAGTGTTTTTAATAATAATTATAATAAAAATACTTAATTATTGTGAAGTATTTAAAATTATATTTTTAAAAGAAATAATTAATTTAAATAATTAAAATAATAACATAATTTATTTTAATTTTCTAATTTAGATTTAAATTTAAATTGATAATTTACATGTTAATTTAGAGTTTAGCATGTTCGAGTATTAGGTTTCTGCATATAAAAGCATTCTAGAATGAGTATAATTACCCGGTAACTTTACCGAGGTCTAATGAGGTAATTTTTGGTAAAATTACTGAGATTTTGGGTTCACTTCCTACACATTTCACTTATTTAGGTACATGGGTTGCTTTATGTAGTTGAGTTGTAAAACAGTGGGGATCATTCGATGAATAAAAAAAACTAGAGTCGATACACATTGGCTGCATTTACTTTGCATGTGTTTATCGGGAAAACATTTTGGTAATCAAGTAAATGATCAACGATGATGTGCATATATATATATATATATATATATATATATATATATATATATATATATATATATATATAAATATATATAAATATATAACGTATTGTAACATTCATGCTTATATACATGTTGCATTTCATTAATAACTTCTATGATAGAAGTTTGAATAAACATCTAACTGTAGTTATTACGCAGCTTATGTATTAGAAATTTTTAAAATGGCTGGCCGGTAAATTGTTTAATAAAGTGTATTTTAAGGCTTGGATTGTGATCTCGTAAAGTTATGAGATCATTATTCAACCTTTTAAATAATACTTTATTGAGGCTTTGTAAATTCCCAATAATTTCCCAAAATTATAAAAATTTTCACCGTTTTCAATGGCATTGATGATTCGGGTTTTGTGTACTTGTGAAATTCTATAAAAATATTATTTTCAAACTTAAGTTAACGGAAAATTTACATTTTCCGGTTTTTTAAACTCCACATCGGAAGGTTCTGGTTACATTGCTCCCAGTAAATTACAAATGGGGTAAAATATGAATTTATTTTAACTTCAAGGTAAATCTTACATTGCTATTTTTTCATCTCTGCATAAATCTAGAGCTTCGATGGATATTTCTGAAATATCTGAAATGTTGTAAAAGTATTAAATATTGTAAATATTGTAATATTCATCTGGACATTTCTACATTTTGAAAGTTTGTATGCATTATTTGTATGTATTATTTCTGTTTTTAAAAAAAAATTCTTCACATTCCTTCGATCCTATAATATAAGTTTTTACTCATTTGGACAAATTACATGCAGACACAGGTAAATATGTATGTCCCTATATTATAACATTTTTGATCTTGACATTTTATTAGATTTTTATTGGATTCATCCGAAACAGGTGTAGACATACGTGATGTATTACACATACATGTACACATACAAGCAGGTCATAAACATACATCGACCAATGAAAATCATGCTACTATATTCCACTCGAATTGTGTATGTGAGTAATAATATTAATAAAATCACTAAGAATACTACAATTAATTTAAACTTTAAATACATTTGAGAGTTTAAATTAATAAGGGTAAGAGTTTAAAATATCACTAACTTTCATTGTTAAAACATGGATTTCTGTTAATGAACACTTTTCGAAAATGATCTTACAACGTGTCCTTTATTAGCGTTGCGAGTAAAATGCATTATTGAGTCATTCAATTTATTCCGGAATAATTTATTTTTTATAATAAGAACCATAACGTAGTGATTTTTCTCGAGTAATGTTATTGTGCAAAAATTATTAAATTGCATTAGCTTGATTGGATTTGTTTGTTCATTGTATTTTTAATTCGTTTATGTTAATCCGGAATTTAAACCTTGCATTCTCATGGACACTCCTACTGCCACGAGACATTTTATTAATGCCAAATATATGGTTATTTCCAAACAGTTACGAGTGCCAATCGACTATGCTCTCAAACTCTTGCACAGATCTAAGAGTAAGCTTCAACAATTATGCAGCATTACACTCTTTAAAAATAAAACAATATACGACACCAGAAATATTACAGTTTTATATTTTATTTAATTTTACATTGATATTACTGAGCTAATAAAATAGAATATTTTTTTTCATTTTAATAAATTTATAATTTTACCTTTACAGCATCGAAGTATTCCAATTAAAGAATTAGTTTCATTTCGTTTGGTAAACGTTCCAAAAGAATGAACATAACAAATGAAAATGTTAAACTGGTATGTAAAACCGTGACAGCCTGAATGGGCTTCGCAGCTTTCCTTGCAATTGTCCAATGAAAACTTTTTTTTTGAGAAAATAATAACCGGAGTAGTTAATGATGCATTATATATAATTTCCCATTTAAGATAAGAGATGCAAGCCGTCTTGTTCCTAAAATTATTACTACAAACTTCCTTACTGGAAGACAATAAAAACTGTAAAAACAGAGGAATAATAAAATATATTACAAGGCTCATTTCTAAATTTTTCTGAATTTGTCTACTTATTTGTTTTGAAGAAATATGTTTGCATTTGTCAAAATGAAATATAGAAATTTGTTTACTTATGCTTACAAGTTCTAATGTAAATTTAATAAATAAATTTTACAAAATCTAATTATACGAGCTTATCACTTGGGAAATTATCGCTTATGTTGGGTTTATACAGTTTTCAGTGAGATTAATTTTAATTGAGTGTTTTAATCAATGACAAAACACCCGATAATATTGAGATTTAATTGAACAACTCAAATTTCACAATTCTAGTCTCATTGATTTTTAAAGATTTTTTTCATAAAAAATTTTTTTTTTCACAATAGAATATGTGATTTCATTCTAGCATATTGTTTTCTTCTGGTAGTAAGCG
Source organism: Schmidtea mediterranea (assembly GCA_022537955.1). Taxonomy (NCBI): domain Eukaryota; kingdom Metazoa; phylum Platyhelminthes; order Tricladida; family Dugesiidae; genus Schmidtea; species Schmidtea mediterranea. The sequence continues at coordinate 43,859,786 of CM039680.1, forward strand.
CAATAGTATATTACCTTCACTTTTCACATGTCTGAAATTGTTTTGAAGTCTAGGGAGCAAAAACTTGATACATTGTCTACCAAACGATCTTAAACGGGATCTTCCTTTGATGACACAATATTTAAACCTGGTGGGTTATTGGTATTGAGACCTGCTCCGTCAAGAATTTGAAGTTGGGTTTATTTTCTTCCAAATTTTGTCGTTTCCCAAATCAGATGTGGTATCCAGTTTCGGGTAAGATTTTTTTAGTTTTTTGGCTGTTGTTGATTCGCATGATCTCTACTCAGGGGCAAGTCTTGGAGTGCCTTTTTTGAATGTGTTAAGTAGTTTTTTAGAAATTATTATTTAGGTTATCGTCTGTTTTAGTGGTTTCTATGTCGATTAGTGGGTTGAAGATCCTATTTATGGAGATGGAAATTAAACACAAAAGAAAAACAAACAAACGTAGGTGGTAATGGGTATCTCAAAAAACAAATTTTATGGAGTTTTCTTTAATTCAAAATTGCTAATTAATTTTTACTAATTATGTGTAAAAATTAACTTAGAAATTTATTATCAAATTCTCATTTGATAGTTTTGTTATTAGTATTTAGTTAATTCATTAATTTTTAATCTCATTCGCCTAAATTAAAGTTAAATTGAAATTACAATAAATTAAATTTTCTTAACCTATTTTATGTAATATTATAGATGTGTAGATCGCGATCAGAGCACTACTCACTTGATCGACCTACAAAATTTATTTTTAAATATGTTGGTTGATAGCTTCAATGTTTTTGCTTTTTACTGCTAAAAGAAAACTATTGATGCATATAGACTAATGATTTCTATTTGAGAAATTTGTCGATTAATTTAGTTGAGATAACATTATAATTTATTTCTAAAATTTCTGGGTCTTTATTATGGTTAATTATAATTCGTCATTACGGATTGATTTCTGGTTGTTAATTTATCTGCCTATAGCGTTTTTCAGGTTTTTGTATTTTATGTCATCAATAAACGTATGGGGTCGTTCCTATAACATATACTTTATATAGGTGACATTTAAATTAGTAGGGGTAATTTACACGCGTTTGATGCTCTCTTGCTCCTTATCTGGCGGTTCCAAATCCCAATTAGTTATCAGTTAAATCTACTATCTTACCCCGTTCGTATTTAACCTGACGAGATTTTTGCCAAAAATGAAATCCTAAATGATCTACGAGAGATTAGTCCTTGTTTTCCTAGGTCATACCGCAGTTCCCAAATTTTAATTCTGCTCATTCCGACCGACGTTTCCATCAGCCGCTATGAGTTGTGAAACGACGCCCTGCGAGTAAAGTCCTACGTCTTACGACTAGTTCTCGCCGCGGACAGCCGAGTTGTCAGGAGTGCACGACTAGTAGCCACAATAAACGAAAGCAAACTCGTTAGCCTGCCTCCTGAGAGCTATTATAATAAGTATATATAAGAATTTTGATATGGGGACTCATCAGTGGTGAAAACACCATGACCATCCAAAAAACATAGAAAATAAGTCTTATAAAATTTTATTCAATGCATAATAGATTAAAAATGTGATATAAAATTTTATTCAATGCATAATAAATTACATAAATTATATATCCTTAATTCACAATGTTAGTGCGTTAAAAATAGTTTTTTGAGTTTTTGTAAAGATAAGTTGTAAAATTTTTAAAGTTTTTTTAAATGAATTTACCCACTGCTTATATAATTGTTTTGTGTGTATGATTTTTCGCCATTTTAAGGGTTTCTTATTGTTTATATTAATTCTTAAATATTTTTATAATTTTTTATTCATTTTTCTCTATTTTTTGATATATAACTTTTATTTTTTTCGAATCTATTTTTATTATTACTTTTTACTCAATATTCTTTTTGACCCTTAAAATTTTGTTTCTTGGTCACCGCTTCCACCTATGTTTTTTCTAAACCTTATTTTGCAAGGTTTTGGCAGTTTTATTTATTTAATGTGTTTCTTTCTGCGTCTGTGAGCTTTTATCAATTTTATTAATATTTGTTTTAATTAATTTTGTTGTATTTTTAATTTGTTTAATTGATGTTTTTATTTTATTTTTAGTTTCTGCTTGCGGTGCATGTGTATGCGCAGTGGCCATTTTCATTATTTTGATTTTTTTTGTTTTAACTAACACTAAAATTATATTGCTTTAATTTTGTCTTTAAGCCCAACATTATCTTGTACATATATATTTATTAAGTCAGTGGAAAATGGTGAATCGGTATTCAATTCCCTCAGTTGAGTTTGAGGGACGTTGAGATGTCGATTTATCGATGTCTGCTGGGACAGGTCAGCTTTGTACTGATCTCGAAAGTAGGACTTCGCTGGACTTCACCGCGACGTTCATGAAGGGTGGACGGAGCGGTAAGATGGTAAAATGCGGAAATATCGTCAGAGTTAAAGGGACAAAATTTTTATATGTTTAAGTAGGAGAATTGAATTTTTATTTAACTTCTGCCGATTATTATATTATCAAGGGTACGACTAGTGATAGAAAACTTAGGTCAGAGAAAGTATAAAGTAGGGTTAGATCATGTACATTGTTTGATAATCATCACGGTGGATATTAAAATAAAATGATACACTTATCATAGATCTATGAGATGATAATATAGAGATGTACGAGCGGTGGTAACTGTGGCGACCATAGAAATGCAAATATGAGTTGTTGAACTAAAATAAGTACATAATAATAATGCATTCATTTCAATTTACCGTAGTCTAATATTTGTATGAAATAAGGAATTTTCCATAAAATAAAGGCGGAACGCTGCCCAAATTTTTGAAAGATATATCAATAAATAAAGAGTAACAATGAAAAATTGACATAGGAATTAAAGAAATAGATTAGTATGGACAATGGTATAGAAAGAAAAAGACATAAGACCTTTTATCGGCAGTCAGGAACCCGAAAGTGAAAATACCACAAGGAGTAGTTCTAGAAATGGATCTAATCTGCTCCTGAATTTTCAACAGCTATATACAGTACCAAGATGAGCTTTCTCATGAGTATTGGGCCCGCACACAAATAGCCTTGAGAATTGTTTAAATGCATCAGTATTACAGCACAAAAACCCAGCACCAAGATAACTTAAAATACAATATACAACACCAACTAAACATTTTAAAATTTGAGGAAATATAAATAAATATAAAATCAAAAACGTAAAAGTAAAATAAAATAAATACAAAATGATCAAGAACCGCACGAAATTTACATAAAAAATAACATAATAACAAGAAAATTTGACCGTAAAATGACCATTTATATAAAAGAAAAAATTAATGAATTAAATGAAAAAAAAAGATATTTTTGGCTGAAAAAATTTAATTAAAAATGTTAAAAATAAATTACCCATTTAAATCAAGAAATTAATAAAAATTTAATCTAGATAACACAAATAATTTCAATGTCGAATTTTGTTTAATCGCAATAAAATTAACACGCAAGGTTAAGGCCAAATTATAGGTATATATACTGATGTGTTTTGACAAATTTTCAGTCTTATTTTTCGGAGAAAAAATTTCAATTGGAAGTGAGTTGGTGTGCATTGCAGCTGTTAGCCGTGCATTCAGGCAATTAACACTAGCGGGTGTTTTGCCTGAACACGATTACTTTCAGCTGCTGTACACTGACAATTGGGAGCTATGAGAATTGATGATTTGCGAATTTATTGACCAATTAATCAAATGTTCGATGATGAAGCAATGAAAGATATTTATGCCCTCATTTATGAACAATGAATCATGATGCTATATGTATATTTATGCACTTCGACAATTATATGAATAAACGGTTTTATGCATTCGAGACTTTTACCCGATTGGTACGGTAAATTTTATTTATTTCTGTTTCGGCCCACAGCCAAAACATATCGCAAGACAGTAAAATAAAACACATCATCGACCTGTGTAAGTGCGTGTATAATCGCCAATAGTTCGTGCCCGTGAAGGCTTCGGCGTGAGAACGCAGGAGCTGGAACGTCAATATTATCCGTATATAGGGGAAATTGGAAGGTAAGGGAGTAGTCTTTTGGCTGCTCCTTCATCATCCGTTTCCTGAAAAATAGACATAAAATTTTTTTTTAACAACAATCGGCTCAAAATCTCTAACACCGAGTAGTCCAGTGGGCACTCATTAAATGTAATATGAATATAAATAGATCATAAGGATAAAGAAAGGGAAATGGTAGCGGGGAAAATAGCGAAATCGTTGCAACAGTTAAAATGAATAGCCATCGAAAAAAGATTAATCTGAACGACCAAAATCAGGAAAAATAATGTTTTAAATAATATATAAGAATTAAATAAATTATGTTGAATTGAGACGGAAAATATGGGCAGAACAATGCGCAAAATTTCGGAAATAATTAAAACATTTACCATGAAACTAGAAAATAAGGGCGGAATGCTGCTCAAATTTTCCGAAGTAATTAAAACACTTATTGAAAATAATAAAGTAAAAGTGGAATGTTGTTTAATTGTTGGTATAATATTAGTATAAAACTGTAAACTAAGGGGGGTACGCGGCTCAAATTTTCCGAAGCAATTAAAATACTCATCAAAAATAGTAAAGTAAAAGTAGAATACGTCTCAATAATTGAGAGGATGTCCGGATAAAACCGTAAAATAATGGCGGAACGCTGCTCAAATTTTCCGAATTAATCGAAATACTTCAACGAATATTGTAAAGTAAAGGTAGAATACAGCTCAATTGTTGGTATGATAGTCTGATAAAACCGTAAAATAAGAGCGGAAAGCTGCTAAAAGTTTTCGAATTAACAAGAATACTTTATCGAAAACTGTAAAATACGAATGGATTACGGCTAAATTTTTACATAAGAAAAATAATTTTTTAGCTGAGGAATAAGGACGAATCCCTACACAAAATGTTTGATAATGATAATAATAATAGTAAGGATTATGATAATTATAATAATAATAATTATAGTAATAATAATAATAATAATAATAATAATAATAATAATAATAATAATAATAATAATAATAATAATAATAATAATAATAATAATAATAATAATAATAATAATAATAATAATAATAATAATAATAATAATAATAATAATAATAATAATAATAATAATAGGTAGTTAGTGGCTATCTGCTACATAAAAAAATTGCATAATAAAATAGGGGGAGGGGGGGGGTTTGTTTACAGATTATTTTCGGATTATCTTGATTACATAATGATGTAATCAAGTTAATTAACTTTTGTATGTATTTTTTTTGAATTTTTTCCAAATTTTTTATGTGTGTATTTTTTTATAAAACTTTCGAAATTTTTAAGTGGATTTTTATGTGTGTATTTACTAAAGTTTTTATGTGTATATTTTTTATGTGTATTAAAATTTTTTAGTAAAATTTCTAATTTATTTTCTAATTTATTTTCAATTTTTAAAATATAATTTTTTTTAAGTATTTCTAATTATAATTTTTAGTAAAATTTTTAATTAAATTTTTTTCAGTTGTATATGATTTTATCAATGTAGTTTTTATATATGATTTTAAAAATATGATTTTTATATATAAGTTTTAAATTTTTAAGTTAAATTATATATGATTTCTAAGTAGAATTTTCAGCATAAATTTATCAATGAATTTTTTATAAATGATTTTTTAAGATGAAGTTTTTAGTATAATTTTTAATATAATTTAAAATATAATTTTTCAAAGTAATAAATTTTTATCAAAATTATATATTGAAATTTTTTATACAAGGTTTAGCTTGTTTTCAGTATAATTTTATCGATGATTTTTTTTTATATAAGATTTTTTAAGATAAAATTTTTAGGATAATTTTTACAATGAAATTTTTATACATTTTGATTACGATCAAAGAAATTTTGCGTTATCAAAATAATAATATTAATAATAATAATAATAATAATAATAATAATAATAACACCAATTAAAATCTTTATAAAAAACTATAAAACTATAAACACATAAAATAAACTCGTAAAAGATCAAAATTTATTTACATCATCACAAATCAGCTTATAATAAGCTCTTCTTAGCTTATATCAGTTAATGACATCTTCTTCCAATTCAATTTTAACAAGTTGATCTTGTTTAATTTCACAAGACTTGAAAGGATGGGGATAAGATGTCATTAGCTTATCAGTGACTTGTGAAAGTTCAGTAATGAATAAATTTTCTTTAAATGTCTCAGTATACTCTACATCATAATAATAAGTTATAGTTATAGTATAGTATCAAATTTTGATTTCTTATTTGGTATACGTATCTGATTCAATTCATCATTAAAATCTACTTCTTTTTTATTAAATCCCAAGCAATTAGCTTCTTCAATACTATCAAATGTTACTTTGAATGGAAAATATTTACAATTAATATTCAAAATTTTATTGTCAATATATATCAGATAAAATGTAGAGTTGTGACTGATTGTATAGTTTCCTTCAATAAAATAAAAATATTCATAACTATTATGTAATGTACTCTTGATATATTTGATATGTGTTGTTATAAAATGGAAAATTATTGTACACAAAAGTGAATTCAGTTAAAGCAATTTCCCATTCCCCATCTAAGTAAATCTGATTTGGAAATTCTACATTAAACTTTCCAGCTTCATTATTTGGAAATGTAAGTGGACAACTATTACAAGGTAAATTCACTTAAAAATCTCTTTTATTCATTTACTTTTCTAAAATGTAACGATAAATGTGTTTTGGTATCTTTGCTAAATTTTATTAATTTCCCACTATCATCTCGAATATTTATTTCAATGATGTTTATAGTTGAATACGATACTAGAAGGTACATTGGATTCTTCACTTCTAATTGCACAATTTCTCCTTGATCATATTTTTTAATCCAAATTGATTTTAATAGTGGAACTCTAACATCACCAACATTTATTGGTTCGATAACATTTGAATAAATGAACATTTGTTGATGATGATGTAATAACTTTGGAATTTTTGTGCCTAGTATAGTGCCTGTAAAGTTTGAAAATTTTAATCCCAAAGATTTAGCTAAATTTGTGTCAAAAGATATATTTGTAATGTCATCTGCAAGTGTTATATTGACCAATTCATTATCTTGAATTATCAATTCTTTTAAAGGAGAAGGATTAAATGACAACAAATGACCTTGTAATTCTGATAAAGTTTTTATGAATAAATTATCTTCAAAATATTTCTCAAATTTTGATTTTTCTTCGTAACTTATAATTATCCCAAATTGTTCCATAACACCATCATCAGTAAATTTTGGTAATTTTATTCGACAATGATCCTCTTCACAAGTGATTGATGGAGATTTTAGTCCAAAACTAAACGCATGTTGAATATCTGGGAATGTTACTTTAAATGGAACAAGCGGACAAACAATAACCAAATTCTCATATTTTTCAATAAATATGTCAACATCTGGAGTATATTTTGGATTTATTAATTCATAAGTATGATTTTGATTATTTATTTTCAAATATTTTATTTCACTACCACTCTTTACAGATTCATAACGTATACAAGAATTACTATTATACGGAAAAGGATTATACACAAAAGTGAAATCAATCAATGCAACTTCCCATTCACCATCCAAGTAGACAGAATTTACTTGTACATTAAAATTACTAGCTTCGTTATTTGGATAAATAAGTGGACAACTATTACTAGAGTAGTGGGATACCGGCCCTCTAGCTCAGAGGCCATCTAGCTCACATACCCCCCCGGCAAAAAAATTTTTTTTCTAAGTTTAAAAGTACAAATTTTTTCAGAACAAAGACAATGACTCATTCAATGTCATTTAAACAAAGACCATGACTCATTCAAGGTTATTGGATGACTCATCAAATTTTTCAAGGCCATTGAAACAAAGACCATGACTCATCAAAAAATTCAAGGTCATTCAATTGTAGGTCAAGGTCATTGGATGAGTCATCAAAACTTTTCAAGGTCATTCAAAAGTAGGTCAAGGTCATTCAAAAGTAAATCAAGGTCATTCAAAATTTCTCAAGGTCATATTATTTTTAAACATTTTTAAATTTTAATTTACTACTTATAAAAATAAGTAGTATATATTTTGTAAATTATTCTATTATTACTATTTTTATTATAATTATTTTTATTATTATTATTATTATTATTATTATCATTATTACTATATAATGAAAACCAAGACATATACAACAAATTTATTATAAAGAGATAATTTTACTATAGTAGTATTGTCGAAGAGCTTTATTCAAAGCCCATTCCACATACTTCCGATATCTGGCGGCGCAGCAATAACATCCATCACCGCAAGGGTATTTGGGTTCCATATCTTTTGACAAATTGTTTTGTTCGATATCCCATAGGAACTCATCGATTACAGTAAATATCCATATTGATGTACGATTGAATATCAAGTCTGGAATTATTGATGGTGGCTTATCCATGATTCCATGTATTTCTGGATAATAGAATTCCAGACGTTCTTTAATAACTTTAAAATAATCATCTAAAAACAAGTAATAATAATAATAATAATAGTAATAATAAATTACCATAATGTTTAATTTCATTCATAGCTTGAACTGCGCTCGGTATAATCATTTTAATGATAAAAATTGAAATAACAATTACTTTTATACTAATTTAGACACACACACACATACAAATCTTTAGCTATAAACAATAAATATTAATTTATATAGATTTGAAAATGATTAAAGAAATTTTAATAATATTATTAGTTTTTAACATGGTCAACTCAATTGTTGTAACCGTTCAAGGTAAAAATTTAACAAGATGTGTATGTCCTGATACAAAAGTATTGATGGATATTTTGTATATGATAGATAGGCCTAGATATTTGAAAACTCCAGTCAAAAGATTATCTGAAAGAATGAGTAATTTAGTATTCCTATTTGAACATACATATGAAACTTTAAAAAGAGCTAAAAACGACTTATATGATGATATTATATATTTAAATAAGACCATTGGTATTATCAAAAATGAATTAAGAAAATCAATATTAGAATTGAAAGAAAATCATAAACTTAATGAAAAAATGATGAATCAAGTTCAATATAGTATAAAATTTTATTCTAATAAAACAACTGATCAGTTCAATCGTATAATAAAATTACAACACCCAGTTAACAGTGGCGGCAACAGCTTGAAAGAAGTTAACAGTGCCAACAAATCATCATTGCCATTTCCATTATATATTTTTACATATTTTCTTAGTATTGCATGATTCTGATTGGTCGAATATAGTATAAATACGCTTACACTTTCAAATATTTTATAAAATGTCAGAAACTAAATTTTTTATAACTTTATTGAATGAGCTGGTCTCTAATAACAGTGAAGAAGATGAAATCATTAAAAACATGAAATTTATGGTAAACCGTACCGAGAAAATCGTTGAAGACATACCATTTGATTATGAAAAAATTCTCAATTTGCCAACATTGGAGAGAAAGAAGGCATTCCAATCATTATTTAGTTACATGTTCGATGAAAATAATAAATGGATGCGAATAATAGTAGGATTAATGTTCATGAAACACATGATATTAAAATCTGTATCCGATTATGAAAATTATTTCCAATGGTCTATAGAGGTATATTACTTTATATTGTTATTAATTTATCATTATTTAGGTAATAGAAACAAAAATTGACCCGTGGGTAGTAACAAACGGTGGATGGACAGCGATTATTCAAGTTGCAGCAGAAGCCAAACGCTCTGATATTTATATCGAAAATTGCAAATTTTTATTAAAACTAATCACTGGAGCATCTGTTTTATATTTATGTAACAAAGTTTATCGTAGATTTTAATAAATATTTCTTTGTTATTATTATTATTAATAAAAAACTACATTTTTAAAGATTTATTGATTATTACACGAACAGTCTTCATCACCACAATATTCTATCATAATATTTTCTATAACATGGTCAATACAATTCTTAAATTCGGTCGGCTCATCTTTAGTAATTTCGGTAGTATCTTCAGTATCATTAATATTTTCTTCATCATTAATAAGTGTATCATCAATAATTTCTTCAGAATCATTAATAATTTCAGTATTAATTTCTCCATCATTAACAATTTCAGTATCATCACTCTGACATCCAGAATCACAACTCGAATCTTCTTTACTTAATGCTTCAACTAGAGTCAACATATCTCTAATTTTTACACCGGTTATTTCTTCGAGTTTATCAAACAAAAAGTTTATTAAATATTCTAAACGAAATTAATTAATTATTTTATATTTTATATTTTATCTTTTTCAGACATCATTTTTAAAACTATTTTAAAACTACTTATAATTTTGTTTATAAAATAACAAAGAAAACATAAATACATTTATTAAACACTAAACACTATACATTAAAATAACTGTGAAAGTCTAGCAGTAACAATTTTCCAGATTGGAGAAAGCACATCGTTTTGATCAGCTTTATATCCTTGGATTGTTATTGTTATATACCAGTTTTCCTGTTCTTTGAATCCAATTTCTGTAAATGCATCATAATATCTGGTATATTGACTCGTGAAGAAAGCATTTTTCATTGCATTTTAAATTGGAATTGATCTTTTTGAATGTATTATCAATATCCTTGATATCTAACACTGAGAGAGTACCAGCAAGAGATTGAAATTGCGTTTTATTGAGTTTGACTGGATTTGCCAATTGCATATTGATAGGCTCCTTTAAAAAATACATTTTATAATTGTGGAACATCTGAACTAGTTGGACACTTATTTTCTTGGTCATATTTGATTTATGATCTTTATAAGGTGGTGACGCACTTTTATACCCTTGACAGATAATGATTAACCAATCAGAATCATGGATGTTCACAAAGACAATGCATGATAAGTGCATGATACAAAAACATTTATTAATATTATTACCAACACCAAAATAAAACTACCAAAACAAAACAAACAAAAATAAAATACAAAAACATTTATTAATATTATTACCAACACCAAAATAAAACTACCAAAACAAAACAAACAAAAATAAAATACAAAAACATTTATTAATATTATTACCAACACCAAAATAAAACTACCAAAACAAAACAAACAAAAATAAAATACAAAAACATTTATTAATATTATTACCAACACCAAAATAAAACTACCAAAACAAAACAAACAAAAATAAAATACAAAAACATTTATTAATATTATTACCAACACCAAAATAAAACTACCAAAACAAAACAAACAAAATTAAAATCCAAAACATTTATTTTCTGAACAATTGGTATTTTGATGAATTCCTAACAGATTTCGCCAGGCACCATTCCACATAGCGCTGGTATCGAAAATCGCAGCAGCTACAACCCAGAATACAAGGGTATTCGGGTTCCATCTCCTTCGGTCTTCGGTCAAGCTTAATATCCCATAGAGCTTGATCTATTATGTTGAAAATCCATATGTTGGTGGTTCCATACACCAAATCTGGAATTATTGATTCTGGCTGGTCTTAGACTATTGCTCGGAGTTGAGGATAGAAAAAGAATAACCGTTCTAGTAATACGGCCTGATATTTATCTGGAAACAAAGATAATAATATTAATAAATAATAAATAATAAATTTACCGTAGTTTTCGATTTCTTTCTTGGTTAATTTTGTGCTCGTCATCTGCAGTGTATTTTTCATTTTAAAAATGAAATAAAATGAATAAGCAATTTGTTTTAATCAATCACTAGCCAATCAGATATCGACCAATCCGGTGATTTCATTTTGTATGTCACAAACAATATTTTTGTACTCTAGATTTCGCACCCCTAATATGACTATTTTGCCACTAGCAAACACGTTAACACTCATTGGGTTGTATTTTAAAAGCCTCAGTGCAGGAAATAATTCTGGCTCGAACATACAAAGACATTTTGTTGACATGTTGTATAGATTGATAGATTGTCCTATATCCATGGTAACTGTAATTGACTGTATTTTAATATCCTTTATTCTATATTGTAATTTATTGACATCTAAAGGTTTCTTACATCCCATGATTCTGAATTTGCCTGATTTGAAAAATATTATAGGGTATTTTCCACTCCTATCTACAATTTGCTGGGGTTTACCATTTGGAAACGTCATTTTTGATACATCGAAAGTTACTTTTTAATTTATATTTGATAACATAATTAAACAATAAAGAAATATTAAGCTATATATATGATTTTTAGGAAGAGTTCATTAAATCATATAATATAAACAAAAACCTATAATTATACAAATTAATAATGGAATTAAGAAATGATGCTGTATATCAAATCGTCGGCCCAAGTGGTAGTGGTAAAACTATGTTTGTGTGTAAATTACTGAAATCTAATTTATTTCAAACCAAATTTAACAAGATTTATTGGCATAGGGGTGCAGATGAAGAACATGGATTAACTCAAGATAATTTCTGTAAATTGAAAAACATGAAAATAGTAAAGGGTTTCGATAAAAACTGGTCAAGTGGGTTAAGAAAAGGTGATGTCATCATTATTGATGATTTGTATCAGGAAGCTAATAAAGAAAAGGATTTTAATAATTTATTCACAAAAATCAGTAGACATGTCGGTGTTACTGTGATCTTTATTACTCAAAATCTATTTCATCAGGGTGGCGCACATCGAACAAGGAATTTAAATGTTCAATATCCTACAGTTATTGATTTTCTTGCTCGACAAGCATACCCTAATAATCGTAATTTTCTCATCAGTGCATTTCAAGATGCTACAAAATCACCACATGGATATATATTTCTTGATTTCACATAACAATGCAATGATGATTTACGGGTAAAAACCGATATTTTCAATAAAGAAGGTGCCATGATATATAAACAAAGTTGAAAACTTTAACATGTAAAAATGTTTATGAAATCCAGGCTTAAAAATATCCAAAAACTTAGACAAAGTATTAAAAAGAAAAATAAAGTTCCACCAAAAACTAGTTATACACCATCTAAAAAGCTAATAACCGAGAATTACCCTGCAATGAATCTAATTTCGAAAAACATTATTAAAAAGACTAAGAAAACAGTTAAAATTGTAAAAAATCATAGGAGTTTCCCATATTTTAATGCATTGTTAAAGGCTTCGAGTATGAAACGAATGTCTATTTTACAATCTTTTCCAACTTTTGTTGTCGATGATTTACTCAAAATTCTATTAAAAGTAGTCAGAGGTAAAATTAAAATCAGTAATTCTTAAAAACTAGTATTGAATAAACATCGTAAGCCTTTGTTATCACTAGTAAATAATAAAAATCGTAAGCAAATGAGAAAAATCATATATAAACAACAAGGTGGTTTTATCGGAGCAATGTTACCATTAGCATTATCATTATTATCACAATAAACGATGGGGCAATCATTACCTAATGTTAAATTAAAATTTAAATCATCTTGTTGTAATGGAGAAGATTTGGACGAACCCAGAAGACGAAGCAAGTTTCGGTGGAGTGGCAAAGTTAAAGAAAAGAGTCCCAAAGTCGAAAAAGGAAACGCAAAAGTGGTTGTCAGATCAGCTTGCGTACAGTTTAAACAAACAAATGCGGAAAAGATTTCCAACAAGAGGTTATAAGACATTCGGTATTAATGATTTATGGCAAATGGATTTGATGGAGATGATACCGTATTCGAAGATTAACAAGGGCTATAAATATATTTTAACGTGTATTGATGTTTTCAGTCGTTTTGCTCGCGGTGTACCAACAAAGAAAAAATCTGCAGAGGAAATATCTAAAGCAATTAACTCAATGTTTAAAAATGAGCATCCAGACAATTTGCAAACCGATTTAGGTTTTATTATTATTATTATTATTATTATTATTATTATTATTAATAATATAGGCAAGGAGTTTTACAATAGTAAAGTTAAGCAAATCCTGGATCGTCTCAAAATAAATCATTATTCTGTACATTCTCAATACAAAGCCGCACATGTTGAAAGATTTAACCGGACATTGAGGGACAGATTGAAGAAATATTTCGTGCATCAAGGTAAAAAATATGGATAAATGTATTACCGAAAATACTTGTTAGTTAAAATAATTCATCACATCGAGGTCTGAATTGTTTGAGACCCGTAGATATCAGCTCAAAAACACGAGTACAGTATAAAAAAGTTTCTATTACAAAACCAAAATATAAAGTTGGTGATCACGTTAGAGTTAGTAAAATATCTGCTTCCCCTTTCATCAAAGATTTCGATAGTAATTGGAGTGATGAGGTATTTCAAATTACTAAAATTAATACTAAACAGAGTCCTGTAATGTATGTTATTAAAGATAGTGATAACAATTTAATACAAGGGAAATTCTATGAACAGGAATTACAAGTTATTTCCAAACCTACAGTGTTCAGAATTCAGAAAATATTGAAAACTAAAATGGTGGGTAAGGATAAACAATACTATGTCAAATGGCATGGATATCAAAAACCCTCATGGATATCATCAAAAGACCTAGTAAAATGAGTTTCTATACAATTTTACAGAGCAATAGTTGCCCACTAATCCATCCGGAAAATCAAGCAAGTAAATTTATGGTTGATCTTCAAAATCCTATTTATTTACATGGAAATTGGGAAGTTGCTTTACAAGACTTTACATTTGTGTACAATACATTCCCATTTTATAGTCATTGTAAAATCGGATTCAAGAAGCGTGTTCCAAAAACCTGTAGTGGTATTTTCTCAATCAATAATTTTGAACGATATTGTCATATTCCAAATCAGATTTTAGATGAAAATAATGGCATGTTTTTCAAAGATGGATTGAATGTTAGTTGTGATTATAGTCCATTTACAATAAAGTTTGAAAGTATTGAGGATGCCAAGCGAATGGGTTGTGATAAGCTTAGCATTGTTGTTCCTGGAACTGAATACCTAATACGATTCAAAACATTTGATGAGAAAAGTGTAACGATCGAAAACATCAAAATATCTGTATCATATATTAATGAGGTGGAAGATACATTTACATTTACTAATGAATTATATATTGAAACACTTGAAGAATTACATAAATATATTTCATTAAATTGTTTACATATATTTAAAACTATTGAATTTCTTAAAGATGGAATATGCAAATTCAGTCTGAATAATAACATTTGTGAAGTTACATTTGATAAGAATTTGGCTAATACATTGGGATTAGATAAGCAAACATATAGGGCAAGTGCTTTTGGTGTACGCAAACCAAAAATAATAAAACTTCATAGGCAAATGTTCATATATACTAACATCATCGAACCTATAATTGTTGGTGATTCTTTGGTTCTTCTTTTGAAATCTGTTTGGGTTGATAAACATGACCTGGATGAAGTTGTCAATATAAATATCTATAATCCCATGTACTTACCGGTATCAACATCATGTATAAACAATATAGAAATAAAATTCGTGATGATAGCGGTAAATTTATTGAATTTAGTAAAGATACAAAAACTCATTTGACATTACATTTTCGTAAGTTAGATGGCCAATAACGATATTATTAGTATGTATAGTGGTAGCCAAAGTGGTGGCGAATTACCATATTTTATTGGTAAACAGTATGGATCAGGATGGTTGAGAACAATTGGTAGATTTGCACTTCCTATTCTTAAACGCATTGGTAGTTTTGGTATGAAAACTGCTAAAGATGTGATAATGAATGATCAGAAAATATTACCATCTCTGAAATCAAATGTATTATCCGAGTTAGGGAAAGTTCTACCTAGTGTTGCAGGTATGTTTCAAAAACAAGAACCTGCACCGGCTCAAAAACGTAAAAGACATCATAAACATATAAACAAACGAATGAAAGGACATGGAACTATATTTCAAAAATGATTTGTGGTAAATCTGAATTGTGTTTATTTGATAGACCATCTCCCCAAGCAGTAATTGAAATGGGGGGCTTTGAAGATGTATTCCCTATGAATTCTATTATGGATAGTAGAACCGATATTGAATTTTATATTAATGGTTCGCAAACTGAATATCTAGATTTGAATGATACATTGTTAACTGTTCAGATCAAAGTTGTAGATAAAGATAGAAAACCATTGGGTGAACCTAGTGATGTAATACCAAACAATTTCTTGTTTCATACGCTTTTTAAAGATGCAGTTCTCGGATTTAATAATATCACGATTGAGGGTAGTAACAGTACATATATTCATAAAGTTCTAATAGAAACTATTATAAATTACAATAGCGATACTAAAAATACATGTTTAACTCCTATGGGTTATGGTAGTGATGACGATAGGAAAAAGTGGATTAAAGGCTCGAAATTATTTACCATGTGTTCATCATTACAACTCGATTTTATGGATCAACCGAAATATTTACTCCCAGGTGTTAATGTACACATTAGATTGAAAAGATCTGATTCGGCATTATCACTAACAAGTGCTACCACAGCACCAATTCTTCAATTAGTTGATCAAAATTATTGGTCAGAAGAGTTCGGGTTGATCCCTCTGTATTAGCCGGTCATCAATTGGGGCTTAATTCTAAGCATGCAATATATCCATTGAAAACAAAGGAAATTGTTCAATTTGTTATTGCTAAAGGTTCAGCTTCTTTCTATAAGGAACAAATATTTGGAGATAGAAGAATCCCCAACTTTATATTGGTAACATTTCAAAGTGAATCTCAATATAATGGATCATACTTAACATCGAGCTCAATTTTCAAAAATTTTGGAGTAACATCGCTAACTTTATCGAAAAATAGTGATTATAGAGAAACATATACTCAAGATTTCGATAATGATAATTATTGTGCTACATATATGCAGAGTATAGTTAGAAATATGGGCTATTTCGATAAAAACCTTAATTGTGGTATAACTCTTGAAGATTTTAAAAGCAAATATCCATTCTTCACATTTGTTTTTGCACCTGATTTTGATTTAAATCAGAGTCAATTACCTCAAAATGGAAATTTACGATTAGATATAAAGTTTGCTAAAGCTACAATTGAACCGGTACATGTTGTAATATATGGAGTATTTGAAAATGAGGTTCAAATAACTGCAAACAGAACTGTGTTGGTTTGAACGAACATTGTTGGTTTGAATGGTATAAATGTATAGAGAAATTATGATAATTTGTCATGGAGTAAGTTTTTAAATGTATTATTAATATTATTGATGTAGTTCTGTTCAGGTCTATCGAATTGGAAAACAAATACTAGGACATGAATTTTTAGGGGTTTTTCCTCTTGATAAAATTCCATATTTACGTAATAATCAAGCCATAATCGTCAATACTCAATCATCTCATCTCGGTGGAGAACATTGGTTAGCAATATATATGAAACCTAGCAAGATATTTGTATCTGATCCTATGGGTTTCTATTATCCGGCTTTAATGGTTTCGAAACTGCAAACAATGGGTAAACCTATTGTCTATAATAAAACTATGTAACAAAAACCATGAACCTTAACATGTGGTCAACATTGTTTAGCTTGGTTATTATCCAAGAGATTTGATGATTAATAAATGTATTAATGTTTATTGTTATGTTTTATTTTATGTTTTAACTATTAATATTTTTATTTATTATTATTATTTTTATTATTATTATTATTTTTATAAATATTATTATAATTATTATTATTATAATAGAAATATATGATTTATAATACGAAAATGAATATATGATTTATAATAAGAATATTAATTTTTATAAATTATTTTACGAAATGTTATTCAAACATGAGATTTATAATAGAAATATGAATTGAAATATTTGATTTATTTTTATAATAGGAATGTGTGATTTATTTTTATAATAGAAATATATGATTTATAATACGAAAATGAATATATGATTATAATAAGAATATTAATTTTTATAAATTATTTTACGATATGTTATTCAAACATGTGATTTATAATAGAAATATGAATTGAAATATTTGATTTATTTTTATATTAGGAATGTGTGATTTATTTTTATAATAGGAATATGTGATTTATTTTTATAATAGAAATATATGATTTATAATACGAAAATGAATATATGATTATAATAAGAATATTAATTTTTATAAATTATTTTACGAAATGTTATTCAAACATGTGATTTATAATAGAAATAACGGATTTATAATACGAATTGAAATATTAATTTTTTAAAATATTTACATAATTATCATCATTTATATATTATTATTTGATTCATATATGATTTAAATAATAATAAACATTTGATAATAATTACATATTTATCAGGTCGATTGTATAAAAACTATTGCCAATCTGGAATTGGTCATAACTCGAAATGCCAAACGACTATGGAAAGTTACTACGGTCATAGATTCTATGGCATCGACTTTTTTATTTGCCCTAAATGCGATACTGCCCAAGACATTGAATATCTAGAGTTTTATAAGAAACACTCTAGCCATTTAAATCAATTTAAAATTAATAAAAAGGCATTATTTCAAATTATTAATGCGAAAAATGTTATTAATAATAATAATAACACAAATAATACAAAGATTACTAAAAACATAAACAATAATACAACTGTTACTAAAAATAATAAAAAATCAAAAAGACCTGCTGATAAAATCGTTTCGTGTATCCCTGCTAAAATTAAAAATATATAAATCATCATTAGTGATGACGAAACTGAATATAATCAAATAAGGGGTTCTGTAAATAATGAAATAAACGATGAACCTGAAATAGAGGTTGACTTAAGTGGTTCCCGTAAAAATATTCGATTTGATTTAGAAAATCAAAACCTTGTTCAAATCGCATTAACGGATAAACTTGTAAATAAGTTACAAAACGAAATAAAGAAAATGGGATCTGTAAAAGTCCAGTTTACAGCTCTCATTCAATTTGAAAAAGATGGGGAAATAAAAGATAATTTCTTTTCAAATAGCGCTTGTGTCTTTTCCGATAGTTTTCTTGCTGATGGTGTGAGTCGGTTAAATAAGAAAATCGAAAAATTCACATATTTAGGAAGTGGGTGGCGCGTAGTTAAGATTCGCGAAATCGATTTTATTTTAACCGCGTATTATCCTGTAAGTCGATTAGCTGGACATAGTTTTATCCCTACACCGGAATCTCTAGTAGGTAAAAGGCTATTGTAAATGTTAAAAACACAGATCATTCGTTCTTTATATATAGTGTTTTATCAATTTTAAAGCGTGATATAGTTTTAAAGAATAAGGAGCGTGTTTCTTCTTACACTACTTTTATGGATGAATTGAATTACGATCCAATTACAGATTGTCCAATGAAACTCTGTAACATACCCAAATTTGAGAGAAACAATAGAAATTTAAATTTGGCGATCAATGTCTTTGAATATAACAACACCCCTTCTAAACAATTGAATGACATTGATTATGTACCTCATCATCCTCACCTTGTCTTAATTCATCGAACAAAGGTTATCGGTGGTAACCCGATTAATCTTTTATTATTACAAGACGGTGATAATTATCATTATACCTCCATTTTTAATTTAAATAGACTGCTGAATTACCATTCTAGTAGTGAATGTAACACCAGAATTCGCGTAAAATGGTGTCCCCATTGTTTAAACGGTTTTTATTATGATAAAACCTTTAAGGCACATGTTGATTTGTGCGCTAAAAATCAAATAGGAACAACCCTATACACGCTCCCTGAAAATAAAAACTTAATATTTAAAAATTATTCCAAAGTGATTACCCCACCATTCGTAATTTATGAGGATTTTGAGGCTGTTTTGCCTAAAAATGTAAAACATCATCAAATACACATGCCGATATCAGCAGGCTTATTATTAATAAATAATTACACAAATACTACACAATATTTCAGTTTTATAGACTTGGAATGTGTATTAGAATTTTTAAAGAAAGTAGAGGAAATTGCTGTCACAATTGTCCTACCATATTATGAAAATCATGGTAAAAAACCGATGAATAATCTTACTTCTAATGAGAAACAGCAGTTCATCGCATGTAGAACTTGCTATCTTTGTAAAAAACTTATTAGAAATAAGGTTAAGGACCATGATCATTTTACTGGTCAGTATCTTGGTGCTGCCTGTCGTAACTGTAATATAAATAGGAAAATAAGCAAACAGTTACCTATCGTCTTTCATAATTTGAGAGGGTATGACCTTCATCATATTTTAAAGTATGGATTGAATGAATTTCCATCTTGGAAATTAAATATCATTCCTACAACAACTGAGAAATTCATATCTTTGATTGTAAATATTAAGAAATTGGCTGTTAGATTTATAGATAGTATGCAATTTGTAAATTGCTCTTTAGCCAAGGCTGTGAAAACTCTTACTGATCTACCTCTAACTTGTTCTGCTTTTGATGGTCTTATAGTTAAGGCAAAGGGTATCTTTCCTTATGATTTTGCAGTATCACTAGAGGTTCTTGAATCGACTTATGAACTACCTCCAAAATGGAAATCTGTATCTGTTGATGAATATGCTACCGCCCAACTAATTTGGACACAGCAAAATTGCACTACAATGTTAGACTATATGTTAACTTACCTAAAATTAGACGTATTCCTCCTTGCAGACTATTTTCAGCAATTTCGCGCAAAGGCTATTGCTTACAATGGTTTAGAACCTCTGAATTTTTATGGAATTCCTGGAATGTCATGGGCGTCCGCTCTCATGACATTAAAGGAACCCATAGAACTTCTGCAGGACATGGAAATGTTTAATTTCTATGAGGTTGGAATACGGGGTGGGTTAACATTTGTTAACAAACATCATGTTGCAAGTTCTGAAGATACAGAACTCTTGTATATCGACATTAATATTTTATATGGTTGGGCACTTAGCCAAAACCTTCCGTATGGTGATTTTGTTTGGGTGCATGATAATCTGAATGATGTGCTGAGTGAATGTGTGAATGCGAATATTGAATTCCTTCCGTATGGTTATACAATGGAAGTTGACATCAATATCCCTGAGCGTGTGCATCAGTATTTGAATGACTTTCCGCTTGGTCCGGAAAAAATGTGCCCGCCCAATTCAAAAGTTGAGAAGTTAATGCTCACGCATTAAGTAAGAAGAACCATGTTCTTCACTGGAGACTTCTCAAGCTGTATATAGAATTGGGTGCAGAAGTTGAGTGTATTCATAGGGCAATTAAATTTAAACAAGCACCTATTTTTAAAGAATATATACAAAGAAATACAGATTTACGCTCAAACTCAAAGTGCGAGCTTCATAGAGATTTGTATAAATTATTTAATAACAGTTTATATGGTAAATCCGTTGAGAATTTGAAAAAACGGATGAACTTGAGGCTATGCAATTCAGCTGAAAAGATGATTGTATATGCTTCAAAACCGACTTTCAAAAAGTCAATTAAAATAGTGGATGATTTGATTGCTGCTCATCTGAACAAAGATTCTATATGTTTAGACAGGCCTAGCTA
This sequence comes from Schmidtea mediterranea, assembly GCA_022537955.1. Taxonomy (NCBI): domain Eukaryota; kingdom Metazoa; phylum Platyhelminthes; order Tricladida; family Dugesiidae; genus Schmidtea; species Schmidtea mediterranea. Next base: position 43,881,243 of record CM039680.1, read on the forward strand.
CATTGGCCAATCAGTACTAGACCTGTCTAAGCTGCGGATGTACCAATTACAATATAATGAATTGGCAAAATATAGATCAGAATTTAACTGTGATATTAATATCGTTGCCGGCGACACTGATTCGTTTTTTCTTGAGGTTAAGCACTGTAAGCTTGACATTCTTTTGCAGGCAATGATAAGAGACAGCCTTTTAGATACATCGAATTACGACCCGGCACATCCCTTATATTCGAGGAAATTAGATTCCGTGATCGGAAAATTTAAAGATGAAAGTAAAGGTCTCGGGTATAAGGAGTGGGTTTTCTTAAGACCCAAGTGCTGTAGTTTATTAGGCAAATCTGATACAATGAGGGCTAAGGGGGTGAAGTTGTTGCGGACTGACATCAAACATCAGTCTTATTTGGATTGCTACAATAAAAACGTAGTTTTCACAGTACTTCAAAGTAGGATAGAGACGCGGAACCATCAGCTATACACATTTAAAAACAGTAAAATCGCTTTGAGTAATAACGATGATAAGCGATTATGGGTGGGGGAAAATATCAGTATCGCATTTGGGCATTATTTTGGGGTTGATGCAATAGATAGTGACCAGGTTAATTTCTTGAATGAGCCGCTTTTCGGTGGTTCGAGCCCCAGTTTTGATGACTCTACCGAAATCAGCAATAATGGACAGCTTTTTGATGGTTTTAACGAAGATAACATTGATATTGATGACGTGTTCTTATCAGAATAATAAATGTTTTTAAAATCTGTTTTTGTTAATTTGGAAACTTATTTATTTAGAAAACTTGTAATAGTTTTCATTTTTATTATGAAATTTAGATATAATTTTTTAAAATTAAAATTTTTTTTTTTTTTATAATTTACATTTTTATAATATTATTATTATTATTTCATGCAAAAGCAGCAGCGTGACGAAACGCGAAATATTACTTTATAGATGTTTTAAATGTAAAAACACTATATATATATATATTTTAATGTATTTATAATTAATTCTTTGTTTTTATGTAGTTGTTTTAGTTTTTATGTAGTTGTTTTTATATATTTGTTTATTATATTAATATTATTATTATTATTATTATTATTAATAAAATTATTAAAAATATTAATAATAAAAGTTTTTAAAAGTATTTATAAGTATTAATATTAATAAAAGTTTTTAAAAGTAATAATAATAATAATAAAATTTTTATAAGTAATAAGTATATTAATAATAATAATAATAATAATTAAAGTTTTTATAAGTATTAATAATAATAATATTAATAAAAGTTTTTAAAAGTATTAATAATAAAATTTAAAGTTTTTATAAGTATTAATAAATTTTTATAAGTAATAAGCATATTAATAATAATATTAATAATAATAATAATTAAAGTTTTTATAAGTATTAATAAAATTTTTATAAGTAATAATAGAATAATAAAAAGTAATAATAATATTAATAATAATAATAATAATATAAAAAGTTTTAAAAGTATTAATAATAATAATAATATTATTAAATTTTATAAGTAATAAGTATATTAATAATAATAATAATAATAATAATAATAATAATAATAATAAAATTTTTATAAGTAATAAGTATATTAATAATAATAATAATAATAATAATAAAAATAATAATTATAATAAAAATATTAATATTAATAATAATAATTAAAGTTTTTATAAGTATTAAGAAATTTTTATAAGTAATAATAGAATAATAAAAAGTAATAATAATATTAAAAATAATAATAATATTATAAAAAGTTTTAAAATTATTAATAATAATAATAATATTAATAATAATAATAATAATAATAATAATAATAATAATAATAAAATTTTTATAAGTAATAAGTATATTAATAATAATAATAATAATAACAAAAATAATAATTATAATAAAATATTAATATTAATAATAATAATTAAAGTTTTTATAAGTAATAATAGAATAATAAAAAGTAATAATAATATTAATAATATTAATAATAATAATAATAATAATAATAATAATAAAATTGTTATAAGTAATAAGTATATTAATAATAATAATAATAATAATAATAATAATAAAAATAATAATTATAATAAAAATATTAATATTAATAATAATAATTAAAGTTTTATAAGTATTAAGAAATTTTTATAAGTAATAATAGAATAATAAAAAGTAATAATAATATTAAAAATAATAATAATATTATAAAAAGTTTTAAAATTATTAATAATAATAATAATATTAATAATAATAATAATAATAATAATAATAATAATAATAATAATAAAATTTTTATAAGTAATAAGTATATTAATAATAATAATAATAATTATAATAAAAATAATAATTATAATAAAAATATTAATATTAATAATAATAATTAAAGTTTTTATAAGTATTAATAAAGTTTTATAAGTAATAATAGAATAATAAAAAGTAATAATAATATTAAAAAATAATAATAATATTATAAAAAGTTTTAAAATTATTAATAATAATAATAATATTAATAATAATAATAATAATAATAATAATAATAATAATAATAAAATTTTTATAAGTAATAAGTATATTAATAATAATAATAATAATAATAATAATAACAAAAATAATAATTATAATAAAAATATTAATATTAATAATAATAATTAAAGTTTTATAAGTAATAATAGAATAATAAAAGTAATAATAATAATTAATAATATTAATAATAATAATAATAATAATAATAATAATAAAATTTTATAAGTAATAAGTATATTAATAATAATAATAATAATAATAAAAAATAATAATTATAATAAAAATATTAATATTAATAATAATAAATATAGTTTTTATAAGTATTAATAAATTTTTATAAGTAATAATAGAATAATAAAAAGTAATAATAATATTAATAATAATATTAATAATATTAATAATAATAATAATAATAATTAAAGTTTTTATAAGTATTAATAAATTTTTATAAGTAATAATAGAATAATAAAAAGTAATAATAATATTAATAATAATATTAATAATATTAATAATAATAATAATAATAATAATAAAATTTTTATAAGTAATAAGTATATTAATAATAATAATAATAATAATAAAAATAATAATTATAATAAAATATTAATAATATTATTAATAATAATAATAATAATAATAATTATAATAAAAATATTAATAATAATAATAATAATTAAAGTTTTTATAAGTATTAATAAATTTTTATAAGTAATAATAGAATAATAAAAAGTAATAATAATATTAATAATAATATTAATAATATTAATAATAATAATAATAATAATAATAAAAATAATAATTATAATAAAAATATTACTAATAATAATAATAATTAAAGTTTTTATAAGTATTAATAAAATTTTTATTAGTAATAATAGAATAATAAAAAGTAATTATAATATTAATATTAATAAAAATAATTATAATAAAAATAATAATAATAATAATAATAATAATAATAATAAAATAATTTACAAAATATATACTACTTATATTTATAAGTAGTAAATTAAAATTTTAAAATGTTTAAAAATGATATGACCTTGAGAAATTTTGAATGACCTTGACCTACTTTTGAATGACTTTGAAAAATGTTGATGAGTCATCCAATGACCTTGGTGGTATGTGAGCTAGATGGCCTCTGAGCTAGAGGGCCGGTATCCCACTACTTACTAGGTAGAATCATATAAAACTGGTTTTCTTTCATAATATTTATTTAATCAATTGAGATAAGGATATCCAAGTTGGAGTTTCGTATCCATGCCACTTGACGTAGTATTGTTTATATTTACCAACATTTTTAGTTTTTAAAATCTTTTGAATTCTAAATATTGTTGGGATTGGAATGACTTGGAGTTCTTGTTCGTAGAATTTTCTACTAATTTCTTTATTTTCATGATCTGCTATTAAATACATTACTGGATTCTGTTTAAAATCTATTTTCTTTATTACATATACTTCATCGCTCCAATTGTTGTCAAAATTCTTGATGAACGGAGAAGTACTGATTTTACTAATTCTTACATGATCACCAACCTTGTATTTTGGCTTATCGATTTTTTCTTTCTTTAATGTTTGGTTTCTGTTGGTGTCTGTAATGTCAACAGGTCTGAGACCATTTAATCCTTTATGTGGCGAATGATTGTAACTAAAAATAATTTTCGGTAAAACATGTATCCAAGTTTTATTACCTTGATGCACAAAGTATTTTTTCAATCTTTCTCTCAAAGTTCGATTAAATCTTTCAACATAACAAGCTTTGAATTGCGAGAATATAGAGTAATGATTGGCTTTGATAACTTCTTTTACTTTGCTATTATAAAATTCTTTACCTAAAATACATTAAAATAAATAATTAATTAAATTTATTACCCAAATCAGTCTGTAGATTGTGAGGTTGTCCGTCTTTAAATAATTTTTTTAATTGCAATGGCCATTTCATTAGCAGATTTAGTTTTTGTTGGAATAGCATGGGCATATCTACTGAAAACATCAATACATGTTAAAATATATTTGTACCCTTTGTTGATTCTCGAATAAGGTATCATTTCCATCAAATCCATTTGCCACAAATCATTGATTCCTCTTGTTTTGTATGGTCTGGTTGGGAACCTTTTCAACATTGGTTTATTTAAACTATATGCTAGTTGGTCCGATAACCATTTTTGAGTCTCTTTTTTAGAATTAATCACTCTTTTTGTTAATTTTTCTACACCACCAAAACCATCTGGATCTTTTGGATTTGTCCAGATTGTTTTGAGTGGATTTTTGGTTAATTGGTTAATATGGACAACTTTATCTGGTTTAGAGTATTGTAAACCCATTAAGATCTTAGGGATGAAATTGCACTAATTGCAGATAAAACTATAGGAATTAATGTACCCAAGAACCCACCCTTTTGTTTATACATTATTCTTTTCATTAAACGTCCATTTTTAGTGTTTACCAATGATAAAAGGGATCTCTTATGTCTTTGTAATACCACTCTTTTAGCTTTACTAATATTAACATTACCTCGAACTATATTTACAATAACTTCAAGCAAATTGTCAATAACAAATGAAGGGAAAGCTTGTAAAATTGCTATTCTTTTATTATTTTGAGCCTTTACCAATGTATTGAAATATGGTAGACTACGTTCAAATTTCATGTTTACTAATTACAATTAATTATTATTGTTTATAATTTGATCCACTTCTTTTTTAAAATTTTCTTCTTTTTTAGATTCTTCTTTACTTTTGATTTGGTTTTACAAATAACTTTTTTGGGTTTAATTTCGTTTTTGACAAGTACTTTTTTTAAATGACATGATTGATAATCATTTATTGTTTTCAATTTTGTTTATAAATCGTAACCCCTTTTTCATTAAAAATATCTGTTCGGATACGTAATTCGTCACTACATTGTTGTGTAAAGTCAAAGAATAAATATCCATGGGGAACGCTTGTAGCATCTTGAAATGATTCAATTAAAAATTTTCTATTGTTTGGATAAGCTTGCCTGGCTAAGAAATCGATAATCGTTTGATCGCGAGGATTTTTAAAAATAACTAGGTATTGAACATTTAAATTACGAATTCGATGACTTCCTCCTTGATGAAATAAATTTTGAGTTATGAAAATAACAGTAACTCCACAATGTCTACTGATTTTTGTGAACAAGTTATTGAAATCTTTTTCCTTATTTGCTTCTTGATACAAATCATCTATAATTATTACATCGCCTCGACGTAACCTAGACGACCAGTTTTTATCAAATCCCTTAACTATTGTCATTTTCAATTTACAAAACTGATTTTGTGTCAATCCGTGTTCTTCGTCTGCACCCCTATGCCAATATATTTTATTGAATTTTGATTTGAACATGTTTGACTGCAATAAATTACATACAAATAAAGTTTTTCCGCTCCCACTAGGCCCTACAATTTGATATACCGCATCATTTCTTAATTCCATTTAATTTAATTTAATTTAATTTAATTTGTTTATAATTTGATATACTGATTCATTTATTTTGATATCGAAAAATGATTAGTAGTATTAATTATAGAGGAAAATGTGAAGTAACTGGAATGAAGTTCCCGACCGGAAAACCTCAACATGTAGTGGATAGAAGTGGAAAATATCCAACCTTATTCTTCAAGAGCGGAAAATGTAGAGTAATGGGTTGTAAAAGACCATTACAGGAAGGAGATCCCAAATATCAGATTCAAGATTTACAAATTCAATCATTATCTTTGAATATTGACATGTGTTGTCGAATCAACTTGTGTGATTTGTCTACAACAACAGAAAAACATTTACGAACCGGAACTGTTTCCTGCATTAAGACATGTCAAGTATAATCCACTTTGTGTGAATGTATTTGCAAGCGGAAAAGTCGTTGTCATGGGGATAAAAACACTGGAATACAACAGTCTAGTACAAGAAATATTTAATTTTATAAAATAAAAAATGAATAATCTTAATACCGACGAAGAAATACTAGATTATTTATTAAGCACTGATTGTGTTTAAATAGATTGAATTTTGGCGATTGTAAAAATTAATAATGATCGACGAGCAAGAAGCATACGTATTCGAAACAATTCTGATGAAGATGGAAGAACTGTTTCCGAATATGAAAAACAAACTTTCCTATTGTGCTCCTGAATATTTTTCTACACGGATCTATCAAATGACAGGAATAAACATCGAAGAAATTGTACGGATGCACTACGAATCAGTTCAAGGATCTGGTTTGAAATGTTTAGATGACTGCATTGTTTGTGCAGATCCCTCAATGTTGACTTGTCCATTTAGATGCAGATGCTGCAGAGACTACAAGAAGAAGGAAGTTGTACATATTTTGTTGGCTGAGCTAAGAAGAGCTTATTATAAGCTGATTTGTGATGATGTAAATAAATTTTGATCTTTTACGAGTTTATTTTATGTGTTTATAGTTTTTATAGTTTTTTATAAAGATTTTAATTGGTGTTATTATTATTATTATTATTATTATTATTTTGATAACGCAAAATTTCTTTGATCGTAATCAAAATGTATAAAAATTTCATTGATAAATTTATGCTGAAAATTCTACTTAGAAATCATATATAATTTAACTTAAAAAATTAAACTTATATATAAAATCATATTTTAAAAATCATATATAAAAACTACATTGATAAAATCAAATACAACTGAAAAAAAATTAATTAGAAATTTTACTAAAAATTATAATTAGAAATACTTAAAAAAAATTATATTTTAAAAATTGAAAATAAATTAGAAAATAAATTAGAAATTTTACTAAAAAATTTTAATACACATAAAAAATTTGGAAAAAATTCAAAAAAAAATACATACAAAAGTTAATTAACTTGATTACATCATTATGTAATCAAGATAATCCGAAAATAATCTGTAAATAACCCCCCCCTCCCCCTATTTTATTATGCAACTTTTTATGTAGCAAATAGCCACTAACTACCTAATAATAATAATAATAATAATAATAATAATAATTATAATAATAATAATAATAATACTAATAATAATAATAATAATAATAATATTAATAATAATAATAATGGTAATGGTAGTAATAAGAATAATAATAAATGTAATAGCGGTAACAATTAATAAAGTTTATATATATATATATATATATATATATATAATAGTAACAATGATAATACTAGTAGCAATAATAGGGAACATTGTAGTAATAATAGGGATAAGGGTACGAGAGATACTGTGTGGAAATTTAATATAACAGAGGGTCTACAGGCCATAGAAGAATCATCAACACGGACAACGATGAGATGGACTAGGCGAATGGACATAAAGATAAATGATATGAGAGTATAGGTTAACATTTGAATGAGATAGGATAATAATGGGACCTAAAAATCGAAATCGAGCACAGGCCTTCTATCGGCAGCTCGTTGGACCCATGGATCGTTCGGTCAATTATAGCATTAGCAATAGCGCTCACTTTTTGCGGACGATCTACCCACTCGAACACAGTTCCAACGTTGCTTAGCAACATGTGCCGAGTGGTAAGCGAAAAATATTTGTATGGGGTTGTCTGAGTAACAACCATATAGTTTCAAAACATCAACACCCAGAAACCCAACATGAGTATATAGTGGTAGGATTAAAATTGTGGGGCTTTTGGGTGAAACAGTGTAAACTCTAAGAAAATAAGGCATTTTGATCGAAGTAAAAAAGTTTGAGTAAAGTTGACACAGTTTTAAACAAATTAATTACACCCAGTACACCAACAGCTGTGATATTAATTTTTGTGGTAAGGTCATTTTTTTGTGTGCCTACTAGTGCTTATTGTTGTTCTATGACTTAAATCTGCAATTGTCTGGTGATGGTGTTATTTTGCTCTGATGTTTCGAGTTGTTTATACCTTATAAAACGTTGTATATCATTTTTTAAATGTTTATCGTGTTTATTATATGTTATGGTTGGTTGGATATGTTGTGGAATTGGTAATAGTGGTGGGTTACTGGGTTTTGCTATTTATTTAAATCGTCTTATTGTTACCCAGGTAACGTCATATAAATATATTCTAGCTACCACTCGGCACCCGTTGCTATACAACGTTGGAAATGTGTTCGAGTGGGTGGATTGTCCGCAAAAAGTGAGCACTATTACTAATACTGTAATTGCTCGGACAACCCTCGGGTTCAACGAGCTGTCGATGGAAGACCTATGCTCGCTTTACAATGTCCCCTGTGTAAGAAAGTTCAAGATCAGACTCATGTTGACCAGTAGAAATAGAACGATGTTCAGGTGACGCGGTGTGAATACTCATGACTTTTCGGCAACAATTCAATATTATTTATTTTTTACAACGTCCCACTTTTATATAATTTAGCAATAATTAAAATTTTACATTCAATTCATAACACAAAACCGGTTACATCAGACAATATTTGTAAGTTAATTCACTTTTAAAGCGATACAGGATACATTAAGTCAATTTATTTGCCAGGCGTGCGGCTCTGCGCCGGGCGCGTTCTTTGCGTCCCGGCCTGTAATTGTTCGAAGGTACTGCCGACGGAGTCGTCAATGGTGTTGAGCTGCTGGCTGAATCCCGGTACGCCAACTGAGATGGGGCGAAGATAAGAATGTAAGTCACCGCTTCTCCTTCACGACTGGCGGCCAGGGCGACTTCCAACCCCTTATCTGCGTCCGGAGGTTCTGATTCAGTTGTCGTTCCTCAGCCCAACCCCTTTGAGCAGCTGTGAGGCGTTGGTGGATGGACTTGAGTTTCGCTGGGTCCACCCAGGTGGATTTCACCTGTTGAACCTCCTTTGTGAGCTGAATTATCTGCTCATATAGAGCTTTGTTGGATTGCTGGGCGCGGGATAGTTCCTTTTGTAGTAATTGGACCGGTTCCATGACTAGAAAGAAAAAAAATAATGAAAAGGGGGAGATTTATTAATAAATCGAAATTAAATGGTCTATGTTTAATCCAAACAAACTAATGAAATTATTTAAAGATAATAAAACTCTAAACTAATCAAAACAAAACAAAAAAAAACAATTAGTTTTTAATTATCATGAATCAATGTTCGTTAAATTTGTGTTCTTGTTTGTTCAGGGAAATCCCTTCGCCACCCATTCTTCGGGTGTATAGCCCGAGATTGCCATGGTCGGCCTCTTGGTATTGCGGTCTTGGGCCGGGACTGCTTGCGGTGCCTGCGTCGGGTTGGTTTGTTGGGGGTGCCAATAATCCTCAACGTTCGCCAGATACTGGCGAGCTCGGACCACCTGTAGGTCTACTTCCCGTTGATGGGACTCTAGGTTCTCGAGCAGATGTCGAGCCTGCTGGTAGATTTCTTCGGCCGGGCTCCATTTTTCGGCCATCCCTTGCCCCAGATTGTTTCTGTCGAGGAACTTTGATGGAGGAAACTCGGGACATCTTTCTTGTCTATAACGGGCCCAGGCCCATCTCCACCGGTCTGCGAGAGAAATGGTTACAGGATCCATCGAGTTTACTGCTGAAATAGACATTATTAATAGGGGTGTTTTGGCAACGGAATTTATTATGGTCACCTAATTTATCTGATTTCTTCCACTCTTATACACATATAATATTAATTCGATTCGGGTTACTATTAGTCCACATATCGTGAGTTTTATTAAATCGTTTACCTGTTCATAGAATTCGCTACCCTATTATACTGCATTTCCTAAGGTTTTCTGCCTAGTTACTAGGATCCTGTATATTTGATGGAATGCATCAAACTCATGCACAAAGTTCTTTCACGAGTTTTCGGGTCTGTCGATCAGAGAGTTCTATTTCCCTCAGTGTCGTTAAACTTCCATGACTACAAAATCTTGGGACGGTGTGATGGTACGAAACAAAATTTAATTGTCAATTCTTGGTTCGAATACGAGAACCGTGGTTTATAACCTCCTACCTTTCAATTCAATAAATTTTTAAAGAAGATATGATCAATTATTTAAACCCCAAAAATTTAGTTATCCATTTAGTACTTAAGTAAACAAACGATTATACATAAGGGAAACAGTGATTATAGAATTAAAATTTACATCGGAAATTTTTAAAATGAATTACCCGATATGGTGGGGATCGATTCCCTTGGCGTGTCTTTTTGCGGCATCATAGTCGTAGAACGCGTATTTCCAAAAGACATAATAATAATAAGATGGTTGATCGGAAATCCTTCATATAAAATCATTCGAACTAACATGGGTGTGTGTGCATCCGCTGCACTCCGGGTGAATTCGACAGTGCGATAGTGGACTTTCGTTTAAGCGGATGCTAGTTGTCGTTCAATTGAATAAACAATTTATTCAATTATTGAAGTTTTGAAAATTCTGGATATCGAATTCGACATTGGCGATTTCGTAAGTTTTTTTATTTTATTTTATCTCTTTGGATAATAACGACGGAAAACTCTCTCGTCTCATCGTCAACTTCACGATGCCACGGTGGGTGTTCCCACGTTACTTCCAATTCGCATCAAGTTTATTAGATTCTTAATTTATATTTGTTAATGTTTAGCACGTTTATTTAACACACTTATATTTTTTACAAATATTCAATCAAACACTCCTGGCGTTAGAAAAGTCATGAGATTCTCCTTGCTCGGCAATTGGGATTTCAATTACTAGATTTGTTCCTATTCTCTGGGTTTTCACAATATTGGAATTATCATTTTTTATTTGCCTTCAGTCAATTTTCGGAAAAACTCGAGTTGTTAAGTCCTTATAATTTGACGTTTGGAAATAGAACAATAGATAATTTAAATTACTAGTTATCGTGGTCGGTTTGTGTTGGAAATTGGGAATCAATTACAAATCTGGGACTCGTTGGGTATTCGTATCGGAATTAACTACCTTAAAAATGGGTGTCCATGGTGGATGTATTCGTTGATGATAATGGTGGATAATACAGATGGGTTGGTTAATTTTACTACGTTATAATACTATTTATTCTATCAACGTACGTAATTTTGATTTAATTATTGATTTAGGCTGATTCGATTTTTGAGCGGGTCAACTTCAATTTTATGGCTGACTTTATAAAAATAATGGGAGGTGTTTCTAGCCGTGATACTACGGGATTCGGATCGGGATAACTTCTTAGTTTCGTTAGGAAGCGGGGTAGTCGATTTAATAAATATTTTAGGAGTTTTTATTTAAATTTTTCAGTTAAATTGAATTTACTAATTCATTTCATAGCAATAATTTCATATTAACTTTTCCCCCTTAACCTTTCCCTTTAATAAGCCTTAGGCGCATATTATGTTTATATTATATTTAATGAGTGCCCACTGGACTACTCGGTGTGATGATTTTGAGCCGTGTGTAGAATAATTTAGGTCGAATTTAAAGAACATGAGAAACGAGGAAGTAGCCAAAAGACCCCTTCCTTATTTCTCCTTTCTTCTATACGGAATAATATTGACGTTCCAATCCCTGCGTTCAGCACGCCGGGTCTTCACGGGCACAGATCATCGGCGATATTCCACGCACTTACACGAATCTGAATAGTATGTTGGTTTTGATATCTTGCGGTGTGTCTTTGGCCGTGGGCCGGAAAAATTTCGACAATAAAACAATTAATTATGAAAAACAAGTTAATTTTACGCATTATAAATATATATTAACATATTAAAACAATGTACAAATTACTTGACCAAAGATCATCATAAAACTCACATAAAAATACATCTCCCCCCACGCCGACATCCAAGCAGAGCTCTACCGAGGTTGCGAGGACGGGACGTGGAGAGAGAGTTTCCAAATAAAACTTCTGCTCACCTAAAAATAAACTTGAATAGATTTTCAAAAGTAAATTCAAAATTTGGTTTTTGATTCAAAAATGGTTAAATTTTATGTGAAAATGCATCGGTATTTATACCTATTTTCTGTCCCTAACCTCGCTTGTTATTTTTGATTTGGTAAAACAAAATTCGACCTTGATAGTTTCTAGTGTATTCTAATCTTTATTTTTATTATTTTCTAATTTATTTTGATAATTTTTTATTTGAAATTTTTATTGAATTATTTCTAATTCAAATTCTTTGATTTAAATTTCATTTTCATGAAATTTTCCATTTTTTCAAATTTCGGTCGAATTCATTGGGTTATTTGTAATCAATGAATTTAATTAATAATCACTTTAATTTTTATCAATGAATTAATTTGATTAAATCAATGCATTACTTGCTCTTACTCGATGATTACTTTAATTTCATTAAAAGGAATTATACTAATTTAATCAATGAATTACTTGTCGTTACTTTACTTTTAATCAAGAAATTATAATAATCTAATTCATGAATTACTTATTTTTTCTCAATAATTACTTTTACTTTTAATCAATAAATTATAATAATTTAATTTAATGAATTACTTATTTTTACCCAATAATTACTTTACTAATGATTTTCACCAATTTATTTCGAAATGTAATTTCAATTTAGTTATATTAATTTATTTCAAAATATTAATCCAATTTGGTTATATCAACGATTTCAAATTAATTTATTCCCGTACCCTTTCCCTTTAATAGGCCTTAGGCGCATCTTATGTTTATATTATATTTAATGAGTGCCCACTGGACTACTCGGTGTGATGATTTTGAGCCGTGTGTAATAAAATTTTAGGTCGATTTTATAGAAAGGAGAAACGAGGAAGCAGCCAAACGACTTCTTCCTTATTTCTCGTTTCTTCTATACGGATAAAATTGACGTTACGACCCCTGCGTTCCGCACGCTGGGTCTTCACGGGTACATATCATTGGCGATTCTCCACGCACTTACATGAATCTGTACTGTGTATATTTTGCTAACTTGCGTTTTGTGTTGGCTGTGGGCCGGAAAAATTTCGACAGGTTTATTAATATTATTAAATGCATAACAAAACAATTTTTAAGTATTATAAATATTTATTAGTTATATAAAATACAAAGTTACCCTACATTCCATTCCATACATTGCACAAAATTTGCATAGCAAAATAAAATACCTCTCCCCCCACGCCGACATCTAAGCAGAGCTCTACCGAGGTTGCGAGGACGGGACGTGGAGAGAGAGTTTCCAAATATAACTTCTGCTCACCTAAAAATAAACTTGAATAGATTTTCAAAAGTAAATTCAAAATTTGGTTTTTGATTCAAAAATGGTTAAATTTTATGTGAAAATGCATCGGTATTTATACCTATTTTCTGTCCCTAACCTCGCGTGTTATTTTTGATTTGATAAAACAAAATTCGACCTTGATAGTTTCTAGTGTATTCTAATCTTTATTTTTATTATTTTCTAATTTATTTTGATAATTTTTTATTTGAAATTTTTATTGAATTATTTCTAATTCAAATTCTTTGATTTAAATTTCATCTTCATGAAATTTTCCATTTTTTCAAATTTCGGTCGAATTCATTGGGTTTTTATGTTATCGTGTGGATCTTGTTGCATTTTGTTATTATTTTAATTTATTTTTATGTTTATTATTTTATATGTAATTATCTTTTTTCTCATATTTGATAGGGTTTAATCGATGTTTTAATAGGTTTGAGTTTAAATTTGCATGTTATGTTTGCATGTGTGTTACCGATCCATTTAAACATTTTCCAAGGCCGTTTGTGTTCTGGCCCAACAATAGTTATTTGCCAGATGGTTGATTGGCAATTGGTGGTTATTCGGTGTAAGTGCTGGCATATGATGGGCTTTGCGTTCTAATTGTTGTATTATTATTAAGAGTGTCATTAGATGAAATGTTAAACAAAATAGTTGTGTCAAATAATTTTAATTTATTTTCGTTGGAGGCTTTCACGTCGTTATTATTTTTTTTAAATCGAGATAGACCTATTATTTATGATTTTTTGATACTACCGTTATTATTGTTATTATCGCTAATATCATTAATATTACTTTTATTACTATTGGAGTTCTCGGTATCACTAATTATATTATTATCGTTATCATTATACTTATTATTATCGTTGGTATGACTATTATTATTGCTATTACCCGCGTCACTATTATCTGTATTATTATTAGCATTGTAAGAATTGTAATTGTTATCATTTATGTTGTTGTTGTTGTTATTATTATTATTATTATTATTATTATTATTATTATTATTATTATTATTATTATTATTATTATTATTATTATTATAATTATTATTATTATAATTATTATTGTTGGGCCAGAACGTAAACGGCCTTGGAGAATGTTTTAATGGATCAGTAACACACACGCAAATACAACAAGCAATTTAAATAAACCTATTAAAACACCAATTAAACCCTATCAAATATGAGAAAAAAAGGAGAATTAAAAAATAAAATAATAAACATAAAAATAAATTAAAATAATAACAAAACGCACCAAGATCCGCACGATACCAACACAAGCATAACAAGAAAACACAACAAATTCGACAAATTGAAAAAATTAATAAAAGTTCATGAAAATGAAACTTAAATCAAAAGATTTGAATTAGTAATAATTCAATAAAAAATTCTAAAGGAAAAATTATAAAAATAAATCAAAAAATAATAAAATAAAGAATAGAATTTACTAGAAAATAACAAGGTCGAATTTTGTTTTACTGCATCAAATGTAACATGCGAGGAAAATAGGTATAAATACTGATCCATTTTCACATTTAAAAAAAAACCATTTTTGAAAACTATTTTTCAAACTATTTGAAATCGTTTGTAGAACCATTTTTATACCATTTTCAAGACTGTTGTAAGACCATTTTCAAAATCGTAATTTTAGGTGAGGAATAGCTTTTATTTTGGAGCTCTCTCTCCACGTCACCTCCTCGCAACCTCGATAGAGCTCTGCTTGGACGTCGGCGTGGGGGGAGATGCAATTTTATGTGTTATGAATTTATTGGTTGGAAAAGTAACTTTGTATATTGTTTTAATATGATAATAAACCTTATATTATTCATAAATTGTTTTATATATATTTTCTATAAACTAAATAAATTCTGTCAAAATTTTTCCGGCCCACAGCCAACACATAACGCAAGAAAGCAAAATCTACATAGTACAGATTCGTGTAAGTGCGTGGAAAATCGCCAATGATATGCACCCGTGAAGACTCAGCGTGCGGAACGCAGGGGTCGTAACGTCAATATTGTCCTTATAGATGAAGCGAGAAATAAGGAAGAAGTCTCTGGCTGCTTCCTCGTTTCTCCTTTCAGTAAAATCGACCTAAATTTATATTACACACGGCTTAAAATCACCACACCGAGTAGTCCAGTGGGCACTCAGTAAATATAATATAAACACAAAATGCGCCTAAGGTCTATTAAAGGGAAAGAGCACGGGAATAAATCAATTTGAAATCGTTGGTATAACTAAATTAGATTGATATTTGGAAATAAATTAATTAGTAGTACATTAAATTGAATTTACATTTCGAAATAAAATAATAAAAAATCATAAATAATTCGTTGAGTCAATCAAATTAAATTAATCCATCGACTTAACCGATTATCGAGAAAAAATAAATACCTCCTTGATTAAACTAAACTGATAAAAATAATTATTGAGAAAAATTAAAGTAATTCATGGATTAAACTAAATTAACTCATGGCTTAAAAATTAAAGTAATTTGGGTCACAGTAAAATAAATTTTTGATTAAAAATCATGTAAATTTTTGGGAAAAAGGGAAGTAAAGCTTTGAGTTATTGATTTAAAAAATTTATTAAAATAGAATAGTCCATTTATTGGTTAAAATAGATTAATAATAAAGAAATCCAGTACAAAATTTAAAGTATTTAACAAGGAAAAATGGAGTGATTTGTTGATTAAATTAATTCGGTAATCGCGGGTTAAAACTAGGTAATTCTATACTTAAAGTGATCCACTAATCGAAATAATGTATTGGAAAAAATAAAGTAAATCTGTGATTAAAACCAAGATGTCCGTTGATGAAATACAGTAATTTAATTTAAAGAATTAAAATAATTCGTTAAGTAAAACAAGGTAATAAACCTAATTAAATCTCAAACCAGAGCGTATTTTATCATTCGAAATAGTAGCAGCACCTTTTCAACCTCCCGCATAAATAAAAGATGAGCATTACCAAGCCCAAATATTGATTAATTCCCGCACGAAATTAGAATAGCTTAAATAATTCAATGAAAAAATGAAAAATATAAAACACTAATAAAACGGAGGAAAATTTATTGCACTGAATACAAAGAGATTACCGACTCCTAACGAGAAACCAAATGGCTAACCTAATAATTCACTTGTTCCTATGTCCTTGATTTCATCTCGGTAATAACTGACGACATAGATTTCCCCTGATTAACCTTCACTGCACTATTAGAATTAGTATAAGTGCGCAATCGAAAACATTAAACGATTAACCATATTCAAATAATATCACAACTAATTCCCCAAAACACCAGAACCAAGTATCCAACACTTCCTTGACATGGAATAACAAACTGATCAATATGTAAGATAAAATTAGCTAACCCCATAGAGCAAACAATGAATCCATAATATAACCGCACCGACTCATAATATCATAAAGACCATTCAGTAAGAATATAAATGAACAAAACTAGACCCAATATGAGCGAATACCTACGATAATTCATAAAATTTCAACTCCTGAAAAAGAAATAAATGGTTTAAATTTTAAATAACAAAGTAATGCTGAAAGTTGGAACCAATAGGGGGGACGCTCGCGGTGAGATTGAAAATTTTCAACGTCACGTATGAGTCCTCCGCCGTTGATATCCAAACAAGAGAAAACTTACTGATTTCCAATAATTAATCTACCGAAAATTTAAATTGTGGTTAACATTTTCAATGAACCGGTTAAAATCAATACACATATACAAAGTGCGAACGGATGTCGCAACTGTTCAGATGAATAGGTGGGTTCAAAAGTCACCCAAACGTCGATTGTGATGTTTCGTCCTAACATCCGGTTCAGCATTAAACGATTGTGAGAGATTCACGAAATGTTTAAATGTACAAATTATCATTTTCGGGTAAATAACTAAAAATCGAACATTTGCGAGAGTCGAGTAAAGATCGACACCCACCGGAAGATAAGACCCATTGCATTATACACGCTGCACCCTATTAGGTAGGATAAATGACGAAAACCCCACTTTACAAATCCAACAAAAAATCATCACCTATGTCGCGTCAACGTGACTCTAAAACTAAAACGCCAACCAATCAATCCACTTTTCCTCCCGAGTGTCCGAAATTCTCTATGATACCCACAGGTAGATTTTCCTCCGAAACAAATATAATTTTAATAAATTAATGTTCTCGATTTAATATAACTTTGTCGTGTAAGAATTTTCTTGTTGTTAAATAAATTATATATGGTTTAATCCTAATCAAATAATGTCAAATTAATTAGAAATCTCTTGCACATATATTTTATGTTTGATTTTATAACCTTTAATACACCGGGAAGAACTATCATAATCGACTAAATTCAAATTCATAAATGTCCTCATCATTAATCTCATAACATCCAGTTCAGATACCAGGTTTCCCGAACGTTAAACTAACTGGTAAATACACTTCCGATAATTCATCGGACGATTCAGGAATATCGAAATCAATGATTGTTAATAACCACGTTGTATAGAACCATGAATCCGGTAGATATCCGAGATTACCACTCATCAGTCGTAGTAGGTTTTTCGTAGGAATTTCGACCCAAGATAGTGATGGTTTTCCGAATGATCAACAATAATCATGCTAGGTTACACAAGCTTAATAAGTAGGACCACCCAGCCGTAATTAAGGTTTATGTAAACATTAATTGAACGTAGCATACATTTTCAAGCCATTAATGTCCTCATATCCAGACCGTAGAGTAATGATTGAACCTTTTGTTTCCCGGGCAAATACTACGCGGTTAGCTATGAACGCCATAGATACCCTAAGGACGTTCCCGAGCGGCGATATCCGTTTATCAACACTTCAATACACAATGAGAGTGGTAACAATTGGTCCACCTACAATAATTTATTTGATAATGAACATTAATTTCTAACGTCAATATGCCTCATAAACTATTTTGAGATCGCATTATATTAAATCATTTGACTATCACGATTTTAGAAGAACCAATGCTCCCCGAATGGATATCAGCTCACGAGGCCGATGAATGGCGTCGGGCTTGGAAGCGAGCGCGCCCGTCAATGACTCTCGAGGAGCCACGTTCCAAAAGATCTTGTCCAACCCTATGGCAGATTCTGGGCCGGGAGAATGACCCCCGCAGGCCAAATGAAGAGCAGTATCCCGCCAAGGAAATCCGCGACCACGCGCGAAACCTTCTTGCTCAGTGGGAGAAAATCCAAGAACAAGTCGATTTAAACGTAGTAAAGGCCCGGATGTACCTCGCCAACGTTGAAGAGGACATCCTCGTCGGGCGAATTGCGGAGACCTACCCGACTCGACCGGCCCGCAATACTCGACGTCCAGTGCCCATCATCCCAGGCTACTCTCCGGAAGAAGGGGTCAAGAAATTTTTTGAAGAGCCATGAATCCCCGGACAAAGACATAAATAACAATTTACTTTATTGATGTTGTTAATATCTAAATATTCTAAAAAAGTCGTTCGTCTTAATTTTCTCTATAAATAGATTTCACTTCTATAACTGTGTTGGTAATAATTGGAACTTTATTTCATCTTCGCCCCATCCCAACTACCGAGTCGAAGTTCCCACGGTAATGTCACCCCAATATCGAAGCCGACAACCATTCAACCAAGCATCCGCCGGCCGGGACGTAAGGAACGTGCCCGACGCCGAGCCGCGCAACCGTCAAGTCAACCGAATTAACTTATAGATATTGTGCATATCATTGGCTTCATTAAATAAACTTGTACTTATTATTAATCTAAGTAACCAGCTGTAAGGCACGATTGACACGAAATCATCTCCACCGATCAGCCTAGATTTAGTTTGAAGGGACAGAGCAAA
The DNA here is from genome assembly GCA_022537955.1 of Schmidtea mediterranea. Classification (NCBI taxonomy): domain Eukaryota; kingdom Metazoa; phylum Platyhelminthes; order Tricladida; family Dugesiidae; genus Schmidtea; species Schmidtea mediterranea. Next base: position 43,900,735 of record CM039680.1, read on the forward strand.
GCGAGCATAGGTCTTCTATCGACAGCTCGTGAACCCGAGGATTGTCCGAGCAATTACAGTATTAGCAATGACACTCACTTTTTGCGGGCAATCCACCACTTGAACACATTACCAACGTTGCCTAGCAACGGGTGCCAAGTGGACCCTAGAATCATTTTGTATGGCGTTACTGGGGCAACCATGAAGATAAGCAAATAACGAAACCCTGTAACCCACCATTATTATTATTATTATTATTATCATTATTATTATTATTATTATTATTATTATTATTATTATTATTATTATTATTATTATTATTATTATTATTATTATTATTATTATTATTATTATTATTATTATTATTATTATTAATATTATTATTATTATTATTATTATTAACTATCGCCGAACAGATCAACAGAAATTTCAGGTAATTTTGAGAAATAAATCTGAAAATACAAATATATATCTTTAATTACAATATAAATCATCAAGGACATTATAATTTATAAATTTTGATTCTGCTAGAATCATATATTAATGATTTATATAAATAATTTATTTTAATCCATTTATTTTCTGTTGAAATCCTTATTTTTTGCTAAATATTTAAAGTTTAATTAAATTTTAAATAAAAATTTTAATTTTAAATTAAATTTGATTTTGAATGATTTTATAATATTTGTTTTATTTTGCTTTAGTAATTGTGATCATTTCAAACGTATTTTTAATTACTTAATTAATTGTAATAATTATTAAATCTTCTAATTCAAAAGTGATCACATCTTTAATCTCTTTTATTGTTAAAGTTTTAAATGAATCATGGATTTAGAATATTTAGATAGCAATTCATATGAAAATAACGTACTGTTTTTTCGAGATTATTTAAATTATATTTATTTATATTTAAATGAATGTACTCCGTCTGTAGTTTCTCAAGCATTTCAAAGTAATTTAACAGGTCTACTTTTATGTTTACTGTTAAATTTATTTTGTACTATTCTTCATAAGATTAAAGGTACTAGAATTTTAAAACCTTTCAAAAACTAATTAGTTTTGTAGGATTTACTTTTTGTAAAGATATATTGATATGCGTATTTAGTACGATAGCAGGTATAAAAATTATTTAAGATCATCTTACAATTTTACTAGGTGTTTACTTGCTGTTAACATCATTTGAAAATGGTGCTTGGAGTATATTTTTATTTGCTGCAACGTCAACCTGTATAATTTGCGTCATTAAACCAACTCCCCGATTGATGGGCATACTTGGAATATGTGCAATATATTTAGTTTTCAAGTAAGTATTTTTTTGATAAATGCGTCACAAGAAGGTGTGATTGCCAGTTAAATCATTATTACATTTTTATTTGCATCTTTATTTCATTCAATTATTTATGCGAGCGACTCATCATATATTATAGAAAAACATTCCCTGACGTTAATATTTAATAAGTTAATCACGTTAACAATGATTGACTCTCGTCCAATCACTTATATTTGTCCATAAATCCAAAGGACCAATAAAAAATTTGTCCATAATTTCCAAAGACCAATAAAAAACATCCAAAAATGTCTACATTTGTTTATAAATCCCGAGGACCAATCAAAACCTCCGAAAATGTCTACATTTGCCATAATTTCCAAGGACCAATCAAAACCTCCAAAAAATTCCTAAATTTGTCCATAATTTCCAAGGACCAATAAAAAACATCCAAAAATGTCTACATTTGTCCATAATTTCCAAGGACCAATCAAAACCTCCAAAAATGCCTAAATTTGTCCATAATTTCCAAGGACCAATAAAAAACATCCAAAAATGTCTACATTTGTTTATAAATCCCGAGGACCAATCAAAACCTCCAAAAAATGCCTAAATTTGTCCATAATTCACAAGGACCAATCAAAACCGTCACAAATGTCCATAATCCCAATGAACTCCTATAATTACCACATTTTTTCTTCCAATTAATTTTTATATTTTGTTCTTTTTCACATTAATATTGAACGTCTTATTTTATAGTGAAACTTATATCGACTCGAAACAATGGCACGCTTTAAGAGGTGATAATTTTATTATTTAATATCTCGCATTAGTCGAATTTACGGTTTACCTAGGTCCATTTATGATCCTCCTCATGAAAGTGATCTCTGTCGCTATCGATATTGACAAAGGAGATTTGATATCAGTTTCTATGCTCAAATTAATCGGGTATCTCATGAGTCCATGTTCTCTGTTATATGGACCTTGGTTTGATTACCGTGCTTACGTCAAGTGGAGTAATGCTTCAACTATCGTATGTGAATGATTCACTCATCCTATCGTTAATCTTTCTAGAGTTTCAGCTGCATCAGTAAATTTCTCAAAGCTTATTGCTTTGGTACGTTCTTTCTGCTTTTCTCGACTTGCATTAGCCAAATGATATTCTCTGGCTTGCCCGATAATAAGTGACTTCAAATTGATCTGATGTATATTTCTATAAAGACTAATTATTTATATAGATGGATCAAAGCTTATCAAGATGCTCAGTCATTCAGATTTAGTCATTATTTCATCAGTTTTCTTTCTTTAAGTTATCTGCATGCTATGAATATTGACCACATCACTGATCCTACGATCAGCCGCAAGTAAGGTTTCTTCAGTTGTTAGTTTTATTAAGATTTGTGGTTTATAATGCTAATTTTATCGTTTTAGTTTCTTGAAAATTTATATTCATAAAATTATTGATTATTCATAAAACTAATGATTATCCAATAATTATTGATTTTTAAAAATTAGTAATTATTTACAAATATAACAATTATTCATAAAATATCAGATATTCATAAATTATTTATTATCCTCAATTATTGATTATTCATAAATTATTGATTATTCTTAAATTATTGGTTATTCATAAAATAATTGATTATTCATTAAATATTGGTTATTTTCAAATTATTGATTATCTACAAATTTAATGATTATTCATAAAATATCGGATATTCACAAATTATTGATTATTCATAAATTATTGGTTATTCATAAAATAATCCATTAAATATTGGTTATTTTCAAATTATTGATTATCTAAAATTAGTAATTATTTACAAATATAACAATTATTCATAAAATATCGGATATTCATAAATTATTAATTATCCACAAATTATTGATTTTCCAAAATTTGTAATTGTTTACAACTTTAATGATTATTCATAAAATATCGGATATTCATAAATTATTAATTATCCACAAATTATTGATTATTCATAAATTATTGGTTATTCATTAAATATTGGTTATTTTCAAATTATTAATTATCTACAAATTTAATGATTATTCATAAAATATCGGATATTCACAAATTATTTATTATTCATTAAATATTGGTTATTTTCAAATTATTGATTATTCATAAATTATTGATTTTCCAAAATTAGTAATTGTTTACAAATTTAATGATTATTCATAAAATATCGGATATTCATAAATTATTGGTTATACACAAATTATTGATTACGTTTTGAGATAAATTTAGCAATATATGAAGCTTGATTAAATATTTGAATTGTATTTCCTTATTCAATCTAATCTTGAATGTATTAACAGTGCAAGGCAAATAGTTGACCCCATCTCAATTGAGTTGCCTCGATCTCTCATTGACGTTGTCACGTTGTGGAATCTGCCGATGCATTTCTGGCTGAAAAATTGTTAATTTTACTTTTTCAAATTTAATTTATAATCGCTTTCTTAGACATTTTCTTTCCTTGTCGACGATTTGGTAGATTTGCTGCAATTCTACTGACATTTACGGCTAGCTCACTCCTACACGTCTGTGAATAATTTCTTACTATTTCATGAAACTCGTGTTTTATTTTAGGGGTTTAATTTTGCTCTATCGGCTATTCTGATTTCTCTCGGTGTTTACAGTTATATCGAATACGGTAAACATTTGTCTTGTGTCATTTATCCGTCCGTCATTGTCTTTTAATTACAGTTTTCAGATCTCAACTTTCTAAAACTCTTAGTGCGTGTATCAAAGCCCGACCTTGTTTTGGTGACTGTCCACATAAATTCAAGGTAAATTAATATTTTAGTTTATTTTACATTTCAATTTGAATATTATTTATATTTATAAAATTTATAAGGAATTTTTTTGTTTTTCACCTCTGATTTCTTTATAAGTGACATAATATTCTCTACACAATTTGACTATGAATCAGATTTCTTTAAGGTATTCACTGTCAAATTTTGTAGAAAATATTATATATTTTTAACTTGCTAGACCAATAATTTCAAATAGTAATTTTTAAATAAACTAAAAGCTACATTTTGATGAATAATATAATTGCATTCCGTCTCATTATTCAATTTAAATTGATAGTGAAATAATTCTTATCACAATATTTTCAAACATTCATTTTATATCATAACACACATTTTATAACTAAAATATTAAAATTCATGAATTCAATATTCAATTTAAAATCCATAAACTAAAATTTATAAATCAAATATTAAAATCATTACAAATCAAATTTAATGCGATCAAACGTTTATTTAAATGAAATTTTAAAGAATAATTCTTCAGACTGTCTCTTATAAACAGCTACCTATAAGAAAAATATTAATGTCCTTTTTCAGTCAGCACTCACTTTTTCGCCAGTCTCAGTTTCTTACAAAAGTGACAGATTCACAAATACATGTCAGCTCATGCTATTTCGAACTCGATATAATTAAAAACTTTGAATACAACATTTATTTCATATTTTCATCGATGCACAATTGCAATTCATATACAAAAAAAGTTAAAAATAAAAATGCTCATTTCCAAAAAAGTGTCACATATATTATCGATATCAGATTTAATTTTAGTTAGTATAATTTAATTAATAATACTCAGAAATTATTAAAATTAAAAAGAATATAACAAGAAAAAAATACAAAATGACTGAAAATAAATTTATGTTATTTTAAAAGTTTATTTAAAATTTTTACCATTTGAAATTATCCATTTCGAGAACAGAAGAACACAATAACAATAATTTTGGTTTATGAATATAACCAAGATTTTATATATGGTTAATTTAGTAATAGATAAGATGACGTTTTTTCAAGGGAAAAAAATATTCAATGATAATTTAATAAAAGTTTCTGAAAAATTCCAAATCATAAAAAACAACATTGTTTCATTTTCAAATTTTTCGACTTTTAATTTTTAACCGTTGTCAATCAATCGCATTCATGATAAATATACATAACATGTATTATTTTTGTTCTAATTCAAATTTAGTATTTTTAGAAAAATTATTTTAAAATAAAATGATTTAAAAATGGTGACGATTTAAAAATATTAATTTTGAGTTTCCGAGATATTGATTAGCATATTTAGAAAACTCATTTGTTAACTATTCTGGTGAATTTGGCATTTACCGTTCTGGCAATGTTTCAGTTGGCATATATTGCGGCAATGCTCGATGATAGTGTTGGTCACAGTGAGGTAGTTATTGATTTGCACTATATTGATTATAATATTGATTTGCACTATATTGATTATAATTATATTGATTTGCTCGGTATTGATTATAATTATATTGATTTGCACGGTATTGGTTATAATTATATTGATTTGCACTATATTGATTATCATATTGATTTGCACGATATTGGTTATAACTATATTGAATTGCACTATATTGGTTATAATTATATTGATTTGCACCATATTGATTTTCATTTAATTAATTTGCGCTATATTGATTTACACCAGTGATCTTCAACCTTTGAGATAGTGGTCAATAATGGGCAGCGGTGGGTGGTAACTCTTTGATAATTTACCTGTAATCTGTACCCAACTGTAATATTCATACGCACTCATAAAAGTTCTGTTACATTTGTTTCAACTGAATAACAACTCTCATAATACAAATGATGCGTAAATTAAACTTGATTTCAACTAGAATTATTGAAAATAATGAAAATTTATGTATCAACCATTTTGGTCTTTTTAGGATCATATAAATGAGGGTTTTTTATTATTATTACAGTAGAAATTATAATTATATTTTGGTAATATGTAGAGTTTGTATTCATCTGAACAATTTCACATATTGAAAGTTTGTATGCATTTTTTATAGTGTATTGTGTTTGTCTGTTAAATTTATTTCTAGTTTCTCACCACTTTCTATAGAAGTTATTCATTCGAACAAATCAATTTATGTAAACATTATTAAAACTACACAAAGACTATTGGTCAGCAGGAATGAGACCATCCTAGTAACTAGATACAGGTTTCTCACCGTATGCCTTGTTTTGGATTCTAATATAACGCACCCCTTTTCCTATCGCAACTAAGTTGCGTGAGAGCCTCTATGATGTAAGGAGGTCTTCCTGGACCCATTAATAATATCCTCGGTCATTTTAACATGTTAGTCTTCATATCTGAATTTTAGGTTTCTTAAGATGGTGTTATTTCTCTTGTTCCATGAGCCTAGGGAGCACACTGCAAAGGTTTCAACCGTTGTGTAGATGTGTGTTTCCTCTTGGCTTTCTTTAACAAACTCACGATGCATTTCATAAATCTTGATTCTCGTGGCTTCAACTAAATCTTTATCGTCAAATGGGCATTTCATATCTACAATTGTTATATTTTTCCTATCTGTTTAGTGCATCTGGTTTAATATTTGTTTTGACTCTTGTTTCTGTTTCAAAATTAAGATCTTTACCAGTGCATTTTTGATTTCGTTATGCTTGGTTGTCCTTAGTTTGTTCCCACAATCGCATTGATTAAGTACATGCGTCGCTGACTCTATGGCAACATCATTTTCTGCACTTTGTTGATGTTATCTGCTTACGTGGTAGGCTAGTTTTATATTTAGGCTGTAATGAAGCACCACTGCGACTTCAATGATTCAAGGACATTTTCCATTCCATAAATTCTAATTGTGGTAATCTAAAAATGTAACCTTGGAATTATGGGGCTTCCTATATCTCAAAGCTTTTTTTCCCTATTCAGTGCCGTGTCTTTAATAAGTCTTTTGTTGCTAGGTAATCCATTATATAGGTGTTTTCTTGGTTATCGCACTTTATTACGCAGCCAACGTAATCACCAGTAGTTTTCAAATTCACCTTTATATCGTATATTTTTAAAAGAAGATTATGAATTGCTTCCCTGACAATGTTTAGCCATAGATTTTGTTATTGATTGTTCTGTTCTTTTCTTGGCAATATCATTCAGTTCTTCGGTTAGTATTTGTGCTAAATAGTTTTCTTATTCCATTTATTAATTGAATTGCTCGATGGTTTTTGAGATGCCTCTACCTCCTACCTCTTTTTGAGAATATATTATTGTATTGATTTTTTTTGCCATTATAGGAGTTGTTATTCAGATGAAACAAGTGTATTATTAATGCAGATAATGCACACATATATGGCAAACCATTTGAGACAATTTATATTGAATTGTTTTAGCCTAATCATTCACTTATTTACCCAACAGAATACAAACAGAGCAACTACTATATTAAAGTTTCCACAGTTTGTCTTTTGATTTGGTCATTAAGAAATACTTTATAAATACATTTGTTTGTACTTGTTTATCCTCAGAATTGAATAAGAAAATGCCACTAAAGAAGAAGTGTTGTCGGTTATTTTTGGATTCATATGTATTTATTGAAGATCCTAATGGCAAACCGGTCCCAAATGTGCTGTATTTATAAATAAACAACTGAGGCTATTAAGCCATGACGACTTTAATCACATTTAAATGCTATGCATTTAGATAGAAATAATGCACCAGCAATCCAAGAAACGACAAATAATTAGCAAAATGTTTAAAACGATAAACACAGAAGTAGTAGACGGACCGGTTGTATCCTACCAAGTTTCTGAACTCATATAAAATTATGATAAGAATTATAATATTGATGAAGCACTCATCTTACCAGCAGTATAAGAAGATAATAGAAATATGATGCACCAGGATCCAACCGAGGTACTCAAAGTTTGACCAGTAATTGACACATCTGGTCAAAGACATTGATAAAATTACAGTAAACGTAGAATAGGAACTGGTTGAAATCTTGCAGATCACTAGATTTTCATTGCAAATGAATGAATCTGTGTTACTTGAGAATGAAGCTTTGTTAATGGCGTGTGTCAGATGTTTTGATGAAAACCAAATGCTTCATGAGAAAATATTGTTTGAAGAAATATTACTCACTGATTGTATGGGAAAATCAATCTTTTCAACTTTGAAGTATATTCCTTTTGACAATATCGTTTGCTTTGCAACTGACGGTGCATTTGAAAACCATGGTTATGTGATATTCACCATTCATTCTGTTGCATATAGATAACACCTTGTACCTAAGCAATTAAGCGATGATCTGCACTTTTCATGGCAAACTGCGATCCATTCTGTAAATAAGATCAAATACAATTATCTGAATGATCGCCTCATATCGTCAACTGTGTAAAAATAATTACAAACAACTTAACATATTTGTTCTTTATAGTCCAGTTCAATAAAGTCAATCTTTTGTGAAGAATTAAAATCTCTTTAAAGAAAGATGCATGCTACCTTACAGGGATATTCCGAAATTTTTATGATATCAATCTGAAACTTCCAGGACGTCTTGTGACGATAATCGATTCCAAGAAGGCCATTGTTACGTTTATGCAGATGTTGGCACTACCGAAATTTCATTCTACGATTTCATCGAAATAAAGTACATACTTGGATGCTTCATCCATTAAAGCAACTGTTAGGAATGCCGAAGTTGAAATTGCAAATAATGAGGTTTCACGTGCTGCTCTTTACAGCAAAGGTGGCTATTTTGAAATTTGTCAGTGCAAAGAAATGTCAATTCAGTACTCAAATTTGTTGTAGGAAATGTGATTGCTCATATTGGCGTTTGCTCTTAGATTGCTCCATCTTGCATTATTGGGTGTGAATCAAAGAAATACCGTGCTGATTTGAAACACCTATTTGAAACCAAATATTTATTTTTAGGTATCCCAACAACAAGCTGTGGTGTCGCATGGACCTTGACATATTTAATACGATGGTATCAGTCATACAACATTCTGTCTTGTCAGTATTTGGATTTCAATCAGTTTTGTAAAATTTATGTGATCGACAGATCTATTTAGGCTAAAATATTGCGAAATGGCGTTAGGGTAAAATAATTTTGAAGGGCACTGATATATATTGTATTGATTTTAATTATATTGATTTTCACTATATTGATTTGCCTGTATTATTGATCCGATCATTCAGGGCTACAGCATGCAGCACACACTGAACGTATGGAAACGGTTGCATTTCTCTGGTCACATTGTTGCATTTATCAACTATTTTCTTTATCTGATTTTTAAATCTCTTACCTGATGTATTGATTTTATATTTTAGTGTTAACAAATAAATTCTTTTATGTGATTTCTCGATTTTTTTTTTGAATATTTTCGAGTGTTCTGAAATCGATTAAACCTTAAATTAATATTAAATAATATATTCAAATAATTATTTAAATTTATTAAGAATATTATTGATTATTCAAAAGTGCATTATTGACAATTGAATTAATAAAGGATACGTCTATGCACTGACAAATATCTTGATATAGCTTACGCAATATGAAAGGTCTTGCAAGAGGAACTTGTAATACCGATGGGTTGACAAATACGGACCATCCCAACACATTATGTTTATTCAAATTTAAATTATTTCTATTCAAACTTTGTTTTACACTATACGTGCTTTTCTTTAATTATTTGGTTTGGTAGCTCGATGGGTAATCTCTTCTCCAAATTGAATAGGTTTCACTAAAGACTGTTCACTTCTTTACTCTCGTTTAATCGCGACTGAGCTTAAAATTTGCTTCAGTAATTTCAACCATCAGCCGGTTTCTCATTTCCTTGCTTTTAATTTAAGAATCATTCATTGATCATCTCTCTTAACCAATTTGCATCATTAGTCTAAGTGCGCGATATATTTCAAGAATCCGACACTTCCATACGCATGAGGTTTTTTATTAATTAAATAACATCAATGATAAATATTGTTGATGTTATACAAAAAAATACAAAAATTATCAAGATCAATTAAAGTAATAATTAATATTTTTCGGGGAGTAAAACTAGTAACCGGTGTCAAATATGATTTTTAAGACGAATATGGTTTGTATATCAATATCATCGTCTTCCGGAACTGGTATCGGAAAAATAGGTCTTGGCGTTCAGTGTCCTATAGTCGACGAACCTTAAAATATTATCATTTTTTCTTACAACAACAATTGGAAAACTCCACACTGACTTGCTCGGTCTCACAATACCGGCTACTAGTAAATCTTACAACATGTGATCAACCTCTATCTCCATGCCTAATGGTACCTTTCTCGGTTTAACAGCAATTGGCCGAAAACTTCCTGTGTCTATTTCATTCTGCACTAATGTACATCTCCCTATATCAATTTTTATATTTACTAAAAGCATCCTTATTTTCCTCTATTGTTTTCATTAACTCCCTTTTTTAGTATTATCTAAAGTATCTTCTATTTTTCGTAATATTTTATCAACTGTCGTGATCTCACTTGATGTTCTGATGATGACATACTTCCAATAGTATGTCAGGCCTTTTCTGTCGTTTTATTATGAAAGATTTCTATGAAACCTAAATTTGTCCCTGCATGTAGCTTTTTAACACCACTTTTCAACATATCTCTACTAATAAATATCCTTCGTTTCTTTTAAGCACGTAATCACCTACCAAAATATCTCTCTCAATGCCATTTTGACTCTTTCACCGTTAAAACGCACAACGTTGATTTAAGCTCTTTAATTTCTTATTCTTCGCATCTATTGCTATTCCCCTGATAAAATACTCTCCGACTGCTTCCATCTCTACGTTACTTGATACAATATCTCTAAAATAATCCTGATAACCGTTCCCCAAGTCTCCTCTCTCCCTTCAACCGTATTACGACTCTCTGGAATAGTTTTGGATAAGAATGGCAATCTAATTCCTTGAATCTCTATAAAGTTTTCTGGTGAATAATTAATGATTCCATATTTTTTTCATATTTCGATATAAGCATGTGAAAAGATTTTTGGCATAATGTTAAATAAATGACTTTTTAAAATCGGCTCAACTACTACGTTAAGCTAGATTTTAGCTGTTTATTCGATCGAACTTCCATTAGCACATGTCACTCTTGTTTTCAAATCATACACTTTTATGGTTGGGTTTGCGTTTTTAAGTTTTTTGTCAACTCTTGGCTAATAATATTTAGATCTGCACCCGTATCAGACATAACTTTAACCATCTCATTAGCAATGTAACATTCAGTTATTGGTTTGTTTCGTGCCTTTTCCAGTCTGCTGTTAGAAATACCTGAGGACTGGTATTTTTTTCATTGTCTTTTTAATTTTTCCTCTTGACCGTTTATATAATTCGCGTATTTTTTCTCTAAATTTCGTTCTAGCTCCTTTATGAAATTAGCAAACCTATGCGAACCTATGTAATGCCACATACATTGGAGAGACTTCCCGTCATCTCTGTACTCGAGTTCTAGAGCATATTAGTGAGCACAATAAAGGCTGTAAAAGTGAAATAGGAAATGTCTGATTTTAGAATTTTGTTGAAAAGTTTTAATAATTTTTGGGAACGCGTGATATGTGAAGAATTGTTGATAAGGTCATTGGATCCAAAAATTAATGTGCAAAGTGCTGTGACTACGAATGTTTTGAATGTTTTTAAATAGTTTAAGTAAGTTAAATCGTGTTTATGTATTGTTTTTTTTAAAAAACTTTTTTTTAATATTATTAAAATAATTGAATTTTTAATTTACATTATTTTTTAAAATATTATAATATAAATAAAAATTATAATATTTATATAAATAAAATTTTAAATTAGTTAAAAGTTATTTGAATACATTTTTTAAATATTTAGTTATTACACAATTAAATTAATAAAAAATAATTTGTTTAAATTAAATGTTAATTCATAATATTTTTAGTTGGTTTTGTGTACCTGAAGATGACAGTTATGCTGTCGAAATATATCGTACGAAAAGTTTTTTATTGGCGTTATCTTTTAATTAAATCGTTGTCAAATTTATTTAATTATTAATATTAAACATGTTGTAATGTTCATGGCTATTTTTTCTATGGATGTTAAATTTTTTAATATTTTTAAGCTGGTAAATTTTTTGATTAGGGATTTTAGATTTTGGAACATTATGTGCTACTATTTGATTCTTCTCTCTTTCGTTCGGTCTTGGGAATGAAGTTCGACTGTATATTGTCAAAACCTGAAATGTTTCAGGAGCTGTTGCTATTCCAGACGGTAGCCTATTGAAACAGAATTGCCATTCTCTTGCACTAAATGTAGTCATTTCTTGAATATCTGGACGCAGTTTTACTTTGTAATATGTTTGACCTAAATCAATTGACGAAAACATCATATCATCAGCGAGACAGCCTAGTAAAAATTTGGTATTAAGCATAGGAAAATATTGCTTTTTTATTGCATTCAATCCACGATAGTCTACACACATTCTTATGGATCCATCTTTCTTTCCTACTATCACTAATGGAACATTCCAAGAGTTCTACTACGCCGAATTACATTTGTTTTTATGAATTCTTTTACCATATCTTAAATTTTTTCTCTGTGTGCATTGATTGACGCCGTTGATGTTGTATTATTGGGCCTTGTGACGTACAAATTTCATGTCGAAGTAAATTAGTAAATCCCAAAAATATTTTTGATACTGTTGGGCAAAGACTCAAGTTTGTTTAAATGAATCGGTAATACACAGGCAAATACAACATGCAGATTTAAAATCGGACAAATAAAAAACCAACTAACCATGCTAAAATAAGAGAGAGAAAACAATAAAATATAAAATCGAGAAACATAAAAGTAAATTAAAATAATAACAAAGTGCAACAAGATCCGCACGAAATAAACATAAAAATAACACGAGAACATGAAAATTTGACCGAAATTTGACAATTTACCAAAATTGCGAAAATCCATAAAAATGGAACTAAAATTAAATAATTTGAATTGGAAACAATTCAATAAAAAAAAATAAAAAATAAAATTTTCAAATTAAATTGCAAAAATAATAAATATAAGATTAGAATATACTAGAAAATCACAAGGTCAAATTTTGTTTTACTAAATCAAATTTAACACGCAAGGTTAGGGTCGTACAATAGGTATATATACCGATTCATTTTCACATAATTTTTAACCATAAATCAGTTTTTGAAAACTTAAATTAGTCTTGAGAAACTTGAATCCAGTTTTAGCCAGTAGTAATCAATATTTTCAAAGTGAGTGAAGAAATGCTCGAAAAACATTCTCCACGTCGCGCCCAGACAAACTCACATGAGATCTGTTTGAGGCGTTGGCGTGGGGAAAGGTTTGTATGTGCAATGTGTCGAACCATGTATGCCAATTATGAACATGTATTTATGCCAGTTATATTTCAATAAATGATTGATTCAGAAAAACTCATGTCGAAGTTTTTTCCGGCCCACAGCCGACACATCACCGCAAGTCAATAAAATCTACACACCCCAACCAAACTGTGTAAGTGCGGTGTAAGTCCGCCAATAGTTTTTGCCGGTGAAGGCTACGGCGTGAGAACCCAGTAGCTGGAACGTCAATATTGTCCGTTATAATGGAAATTGGGAAGTGGTAAGGTAGTCTTTTGGCTAGCCCTCCGCATCCCATTTCCTGAAAATTTGACCTAAAATCTTAAATGACAATCGGCTCAAAATCACCACACCGAGTAGTCTGGTGGACACTCGTAACGTTTTAATATCAATATATTTAGCCTTAAGATCAAATAAAAGGGAATGACTGGAAGGGGCGTTTTAAATCATTGATATAATCTCAATTTTAATCAAATAATGAAAACATGGTAAAGTAAAAATCATAAATAGTATTGCTATAGTCTCAATTTTAATCAAATAATAAAATCATGGTAAAGTAAAGATCATAAAAAGCATTACTATAGTCTCAATTTTAATCAAATAATAACATTAAACATGAAAGTAAGGATCATAAATTTCATTACTATAGCCTCGATTTTTAATCAAATAACAAATTAATCATAGTAAAATAAAGATCATGAATTTCACTGCTATAGTCACGCTTCTTAAAAAAATCTTGAGTAACTGAAAACAATGCTTAAATCCACGAGTTATAATCGGATAAAAAGCCAAGGACCAAAAATTTCATTGCTATATCCACGACGAAGTACTTACAGGATGAAATCAGTAATAGTAAATAATGAGAAATAAGCTTCCTTACCACAACCACAACGGGCTGAATGTATAATAAAATCGGTAAAGATAACAGCAATAAACTTCCATTACTATAATCGTATGTGAATATTAAACAACCATAACAGTAAGACTAAATACCGAGATCGCAATTAAATGAAGGAAAGAGAGACGTAATAAGGGAGGAAACAAATTAAGGTTGGTCTCAATAGTTACATCTCCGAATATATACTTAAATAACCGAATGAGAAATAGTTGATGATAACAATTCTCAGTTAATGCAACTTCAATTAAAGGCAAACAAAGCAACCATAACATTTACCGAAATTAAACTTCAAGTGCGACGAAAGTCACACGCCCAAATATTTATTAAAAAATTAATTAATACCACAACACGTGACAAATTAGATTCGACTGCAAAATCACAAGGTCCATAGATCAACGAGGACCGTAAGATAGGCAAGATACAGGAGGATAAGTTCCACGAATTTCGAAATTAATCTTCTCGGTAACAACAAATAAGATCTTCATTAGGACATCAGCATGTAGACCTGACAGAGTTAGTTAGATCCCTCAGATAATGAATTGATTCTAGACTACGTGAAACATCAATGGAGTAGGCAATCGTTTGAGAATGGAAACTCTCACGCCAGCTATTTGAGATTGGCCAATTTGTCGATGAAAACTTGATTCGATCATCCTGTAGGTTGAGTATTCATGGAATAACCACAACTAGAGTTCAAATCTATGCAACAAATAAGGAAAATGAAGAGTTATTAGTTATCTAACTTTGTCCGACGACGTATGAGATCTAAAATCAGCTTGATTATAAAGTCACCCGATGGAAAATGAGTGTTGACGCACTCACTCAAGTCAAATAGGAATTAAGAAAATCGTCTCGACAAATTTCTAATCGCACCACTGGTTAAATGTCAACGGGTATTCATGTAAATATCCACTAGTGGGGAAGCAAAAAATCAATAGAGACATGCCAGGAAACAATCCGGACAGGAAAAGACGTGTGGCGAAATCGATTGGAAATATTAGGAAAATGTGACATTAATCATGATTACCAAGAATAATTAAACGGACGTGGAATTAATAGAAGTCGTCAAATCGAAAGTTATGATTACGTGGCACTTCCCTGGAGCTTAATATAAATTCGAACGCAGTAATGAATTCATTTACTTTACAATTGAGTTGAACCACTATGAATCCACGAGATAAATGGCAAAGAAATGGAAAAGCCAGCGAGTTTCGAGGAGAAACTAATGTTACGATGGGAAAGAAGCGATCCACGCCACAAGATGGTAAGCTCCTCACATTATCAAATCTATTTAATTTGTACATTCATGCGAGAGTCAACTAAGAAGATAGAACCGACCAAATTATACTTGATTTCTGGAGACAATTCGCGACCTGTAAATGCAGTAGTATCTCATTAAATGTTCCGTAGGATCCCAGGATTTTTTGTTATTACATCAAATAAAAAATACTAATTATGTTATGAAGTTATTTCTATTAATTGATTAGTTTAAATGTTCACCTCTTGGCTCGTTCGCCTGACAAATTCCCAGTAATTAGTTCAACCGAAAGTGGACAACGTACTCGCTAAGTGACTAGCATGGATCATTAATTGAAGGCTACCGATTACAACGCTGATGACATCACATCCCATCGAGGACGACCAAGATTACTACGAGAGTCCCAATGACTCAGACAACGAGCGTTTCCCCAACACCGAGTGACAGCGAACATGCCTAGTAGCACAAAGACACCGTAAGAAATTATCAGACAGAGGTAAACCTTCATGAGTTCTGAAGCGTCCCTAG
Source organism: Schmidtea mediterranea (assembly GCA_022537955.1). Classification (NCBI taxonomy): domain Eukaryota; kingdom Metazoa; phylum Platyhelminthes; order Tricladida; family Dugesiidae; genus Schmidtea; species Schmidtea mediterranea. The sequence continues at coordinate 43,916,836 of CM039680.1, forward strand.
GAAGACTATGAGTAGCCGACTAAGTCAAGCATGCATGATAAATGCCGTTAGTAAGATAAATGAATGTTTTTCTAAAATTTGACGGATAGGAAATAGTTTAATCGCGAGATGACACTTCTAACAACATTCGTGCAAATACTCGTCCGAGAATCCAACAATCATACTTAACCAGTTCACCATCCTATAGACATCTCACTACTAGCACATACAATCGCCATCTATAAGTTAAATTTGTAGTAAATGATCGTAATAAAAGGCGTATATATACGACTTATTAAATAACTTAATGATTAAAATCTTGCAGATCATTCTTGGATAGACGCGTCCCGCGTCATCGTGCGATTTCCTGAACGATCGGCTGCCAGATGTCGACAGACCTTATTGGACGCGGGATTCTCAATCTCGCCAGTAAGGGAAGCCAAACCAACCGACAAGTGAACCGAGCCAGGCGACATCTAGCTGAGATCAATAAGGCCATAGCAACAGGAGATATCCCTAGTACGGGTGGGTACACCCCTCTGTACAATGTATCCTACAATCTCGACGACCCGAATTTGGTAGGAGAGACAGAAGCGATGAACGTGGTAGTCCTTCGAAGGATATTGACCAGAGAGATGAGGGACGAGGACAGACGTTCCCACCAAGACCAGGAACACTCCTATGCTTGTGTAATCCCGAGGCGATTCAGAGACCGAAGTCGTATGAGATATGATTAACAAGCATAAATTGTAAATAAAATTGGACTTCATGTTAATGTTCTTTTATTTTTCATTCCAATTTGTTGCTCATAATGATCGATAAATGAGGTTATAGTACACGTAGAATCAGGTTTGTTTGTAATTAAAAGATAGGAACTAATGAGTAGATGAAGGAGAGTTTAATGATTTATTCCGTTTTGCAGATATGGAATCCCACAAAATTCTACAAGGAGAATTGGTCAAAGCCCAAAGGTTAAATCGAGAATTGCACCAGCAAATTGTACAACTGACGACTGAAATTCAGCTTATCAAATCTAGCTGGGTAGAGCCAAAGAAAATAAAGGTTCTATATCAAAAAATGACGGCCGCCCAACAGGGTTGGGCCGAAGAAATGCAATTGAATCAGAATCAGAAAACCCAAATCCGCGGGTTGGAAGTAGCTTTATCTGCATGCCAGGAAAGCAATGCAATGATTTACCCGCTGGTTTTTGCTCCAGCCCAATTGGCCTACAAAGAAGCCACATCAAACTCTAAACCTGTGAGTAAACCGCCCCGACACCGACCTGGCCGAAACGAGCGCGCCAAACGTCGAGCCGCTCAACCAGCAGATTAGAATATCTTTCTTTTGTTATCTCTAAATAAATTTGTGTTGATTAAATTGTTGATCTCAATCAAGATTTATAATGTCAAGACTTAGACAGTGTAAGTATAAATTAAAAGGAAATTATCCTACGTGACAAGACCAACCAAAGTATGCAGATGGGACGAGAATAAGCAAAGGCCAGAGTAGTTCTTTCGTGGCGCTCACCTTTGGAGACCTCAAAAACCAATGGTTGCATTCCCAACGTTGCTTAGCAACGGGTAGCCATTGGGGGCAAGAAAAATAATTATGTGTGGGGTCAAGGTCACACCAAACAGAAACCCCACAATACCATGAACATGCCACCGTGTTTCCTGATCATTCCTTTAATGTCTTTGTACTTCTCATCTGTCAACGCTATTAGAGCTTTTTTTTATTCTTTCATCATCAATGTGAATTTTATTTATAAACGAAGTTTCTATAATATTAATCTTCATCAACTTTACTCCAAACTATTCCCTTTTATCAATACCACCTATGAATTCGAGCTTAATCTCTTTGACAACAACCACCATTATAATTTTGATCAACTGATTCCATATGACTGGTATAATCATACAACTCATGGATTCTTCATCTCCATTAGAAAATACTCCATATAATAGTATAACACTGCGTTAAAGGTTTGGTTTGTATATTTTCAACCACAATCTGTTGTTAATAACTGTTACTGATGCTCCCAAATCCCATAACATAGCTAATTTTGTATTATTCGAAGTTATTTTACTCCAACTTCTTCCATCTTTCATCTGATACATCTCTTTTTCTACCTCTTCTCTTAGGCACTCATTTCTTATTTCACAATTTATTGTATAGACTCCACCGACAAAATGAAACACATAGAGTCGCTGTTGTTTTCCCGTATTCTCTCACAGTAGTATGTTTCTTAGAAATATTGTATCTCTCTTCTATTTCGCCGTAAGCTATTCTAAAACCTTGACTGTTCTCACTAGAATCTTATCTTTCAGATTTTGACTTTTCTTCGATGCATGCTATTCTTTGATATTGTCTGGGAACCTCTTTCCGTAATGATAAACAGTCTCGGAACCCTTGACCCTCCATGAACTAGGGAATGGGACAGTTCTCTTCTTTCGTTACATAGTCTTTTTGAAATGTTCTTTACGGAAACTGTTGGCAGCTTACTTTCTAGTCTATTTAAACTTCTATCGTTTCTAAAGAAATGCTCTCTTTGAAATTGTTCTCATCGTCCGTGGAAGTTTTCTGCGTGTTTTACTGATTCACCTACTGGATATTCGTCTCTTCTTGATTCATTGTAATTTATCGGCTCTTCTGATAGTCTTCTTTGTGCTGGTATAGATCTGAATTTTGGGTATTTCGTGGCGCTCTGATCTGCCTTCTCTTAGCAACGTTAACATATACTCTATAACAGATAACCTTAATAGATTCTGTTTTATTGCTTCCATTTTTATTTGTTTCAAAAGTCTTTTCCAACGCACTTGTTTCTTCAATTTGTTGGGTCATAACACAAACGGCCTTGTAAATGTTTAAATGAATCGGTAACACACATGCAAACACAACATGCAGATTTAAATTCAAACCTATTAAAACACCAATTAACCCTATCAAAATATGAGAAAGAATACAATTACATATAAAATAATAAACATAAAAATAAATTAAAATAATAACAAAAAGCAACAAGATCCGCACGATATAAATATAAACATAACACGAAAACCTAACAAATTTGACCGAAATTTGATAATTTAACCAAATGTGAAATTTCATGAAAATGAAATAAAAATCAAAGAATTTGAATTAGAAATAATTCAATAAAAATTTTAAAAGAAAAATTATCAAATAAAATTGCAAAATAATAAAAATTAAGATTAGAATACACTAGAAAATTCCAAGGTCGAATTTTGTTTTACTAAATCAAAAAGAACACGCAAGGTTAGGGCCAAAAAATAGGTATATATGTTGAGGTCTGTAAATTAAAATTAAAAATTTAAACAAAATTTAGGATAATAATTCAAATGGAAAGTAAGCGAAGAAAAAAGGCAAATAAAAGCGGGATCGTGCACAGAATTAATAGTAAAGGAAAGTGCGATGGAAACAGTATTAGAAAATGCAAAAAGCAATTACGAAAGGCGAGAATCCGGAAATCCGAGAAAAATCAATAAATGGAAAAATCATCGAAATCGAATGGGAAAAACGGGACAGTTATAGATTAGCTAATGGTCAGCAAGATGACGGTTAGGGATTTATCAGAAAAGGGTTAGAAAGGGTTGAAAAACATTCAAATGTATGAAAACAGAAAACGTTAATTAATTAATTAATTGGCTAATGGAAAACCCGAGCTAATGGGAAACCCGAGCCAATGGAGAACCCGAGAGATGAAGGAAACCCGAGCTGGGTAAACAAGAAGAAAGGCAAACAAAAGGAAGATTTGGGCCCATTAGCTTGACATAATGATTAATGGGAAAAGAGTAAGGAGAAGATAGCGCGCGTAGGAAGACCGGTAGGGCCATTAATTATCTGGATTCGTTGGACCATTATGGATGACAGCCGAAGCAAACACGTAGGAGAAAATGTCAAACGAAAGATTGGCTCGGCAATAACCATTTGTCATCCTGATTTCGAGGAGTATATAAGCAAAGGGAAAATCAGAGAAAATCGGCATTCTGCCTCAGCTAGGGTTCGAAGCATCAGACTGTAGGAAAAGTGGTAAACGAATTAGGGAAGTAGGGAAAAGAAGAAATAGAATTAAGAATACGGAAAGGCGAAAAGGGATCAAACCAAACAGAAACCGAGGAAAACGAGAGTCAACAGAACTAAAGGATCAAAAGGTGAATATTGTTTGTTTGCAAAGCATCAACGCCGAGCAGAGAATCGTATAAACTTTGATTGGTCATTGTAGCGTGATAATAAATTGTGAACCTGTTGTTTCAATATACGTTGGGTCGTTCATTGTTTTAATTTAAAGAACACCAGGAGTCAGAGAGAACCGACTTGAAATAATCCAAAACCCAACATATATTCTGGTGAGCCCGACGTGATTGCAAGTCGGCGGAAAATTATTGAAAGTTAGTGGAAAAATAATTATTGAAAAAAAATAGTACCGACGTGATTGAAAGTCGGAGGGAAATTATTGGAAGCTAGTGAAAAAGGAATTATAAAAAGAATTAGTACTGACGTGAGTGAAAGTCGGCTTAGAAGTTTGAAAATAGTGTTAACGAGATTATAAAAGGCTATTATTGGGAGATTTAAAAGAAGTTGAAAAGTAATTTTAAATTATTGTTTAACGCTTGAAGTTTAGCTCAAAGTGAACCGATACAACCTCAGAAGTCAGAAACAAGTCCAAATGGCAAATGATAATGCTGTTATGCCTCTCAATAGAGAGATGATTGATTTCGCAAGTTGTCAGAAATTACCCGTCAATCAATATGGGGAGACCCTGTTGAATTTGCAGATTTCATGGGAGATTATTATATGTACGCCTCAGCATACGGATGGACACAAGCCATTATGGTTCAGAGATTCCCACTCTATCTGAAGGGTGCGGCAAGAGAAGCCTGGCAGCAAGTCGACAAACGAAATGTTGGCAATGATTGGACAAAATTGAAGGATGCAATGGCACTGAAACTGGTTGGTGGAGATATCAAAAGAATCATGCGACAGAAATTTTATAATCGAGTTCAAGGTCCAGATGAATCGGTCAGTGAGTTTGCTTATCATCTGACCACTTTAGCAGATAAAGCCTTCGAAGTCAAACCCGATCAAGCAGATATGGCCAAGCAGGTTAAAGAGCTGTTAGAAGATCAGTTTATAACCGGAGTCCACTCCGAAATCAAAAAGGCCCTATGTTATGTGGATTTTTCCAATTTCGATGAGCTCGTGAAGAAAGCCATGAAGATAGAGCTGAATTTAAAAAGTGCAAAAAGATCAGATGCTTTTGGAGTTAATGTGGAGAGACGTGAGCGGTCAATTACGCCTGTGAGAGCACCATGGATGAAAAGAAAATAAATCAAATCAGTAGTCCAATTTTAAGACCAAATACTAGATTTCAAGCCGGTAGATCAGCGATGAGTGTACAATCAAATGGACAGGTAAATAATCCTCAATGCGAACATTGCAAAAAGTCTGGACACTACTCAAATCAATGTTGGTTCAAATATGGGAAAAATCCCAGCCCTAACAAGAGATTCACAGAAAACAAAAGGATCAGCAGTGATGTCGAATGCTATCGATGCGGAAAGAAAGGGCATATTAGCAGAAACTGTTTTACCAGATCAAGATCATCGTCAGCGTCACCTTCACCACAAAGGGACAAAGTGAATACAAATGGACAGATACAATGTCATTCGTGCAAGGGATACGGCCACATGGCGCGATCATGCCCAAGGAACTCAGAGAGATTCAGCAGACCTATTTTAAAGAAATCAATCAGATTCCAAGAAGATATGCCAAACACCAGTAACATGACATGCTCAGAAAGAGGAATTTCAAGACAAAATGGAAAAGGAATTTCGAGAAATGCGACAGAAGCTGAACAAACTAGTGGCTAAATTCGAATCAGATGAAGAAACTGAATCTCATATGATAATTGGAACCGTGTCAGAAGGTGAGGGAAAACCTGCCCCGAAAGTGCGAAAGATCGCATCAGATGAGAATCCGACTGCACTGTTAGCCCGAGTTGAAAAATTGCTTGAGAAAATGGAAACTGACAACTCCCAGTTGAAACGATGGATCGCAGAACTCAGTGTGATGTCACTAACCCAAAGCGAACAAAAGAGAGCCATAAATTTATGTGCAAAGTTATTCAAAGGAAACAGAGATGATGAGATACTTAAGCAAATGCAAAAGTTTGGCAAGGCTTTGCGGTCAACAAGGGATTTAGATGATATCATAGTGGAAACGACGGGACTTGATAATGTGAAGTGCCAATTCCGTGTAAAGGCCTACGGACAAATCAAAGACCTAAAGGAGCGAATACTGCGTCAATACAGTGGATGGCAAGTGCAACTAAAATTTGAGAATCGATGTCTGGAAGACGAGGAGTACTTAGTAGATTGCGGTCTGATACCAGTCTGATACAAATATTGCGGATCAAAGGATTGAATATTATCAGGAACATTGGAGTGTAAAAGCAAAGAAAATACGACAAAAAGCAGCGGAGATATTAGGTAATGACGGAATTATCGTGTTGACGTTCAAAGGACGAGAATTGGATGATGACGAATATTTGGTAAACTACGGATGTAACCCAAATTGTATTAATAATGTGTACGCAACAAAACAAAGTGGTGAAATGGAAGAAGATGCAGTAATAGTACCGTTTTGGCCTCTGTATGAGGAAGTGGACAATGATAATGTAGAGATTAAAACTGAAGTTGTAGATGACCCAGGAGAAATTGATCAAGAAATTAATGAATTGCAGAGATTAGAAACAATGGAAAATGAGGAAATGAGATCAGAAAATGAAGTTACAAGGGATGTTGAGGAAAGGAGCACCGATAATAGGATACTACCGAGCATAGATGAGATGAAAAGTGAAGAGAACTTTGTTGAGACGAAAAATGACATTGCGATATGTGGGATAAAACAGAATGATGCGGAAATTGAATCTTTGAGTTTAGAGGAATCAAGTGAAACTGAGCGTTTAGATGAATCAAGCGAAACTGAGCGAATATTAAAAAGTTTAGTAACGGAATTGTATTTGTTAGATGAAACTGAAACAGAAGATGATATTTCGGAGGGGGAGAAAAGAGTTGTAAAAAGATTGGCAACGGAATTAAAGAGGAGATTACCGTCGATAATTAAAAGAAATTATGAAGAAAAGGAATTTTGTGAGGAAGCAGTAATTGAGGACTTAACACGAACTGAGTTAGATCGAGATGTAATATTGACAGTGCTAGCCTATATAATATTGGAGATTGGTACTTATGGTTATCTGGAAAGTGACAATTCAAAATCATTGATAAAGAAAGCTACTGAAATGACGAATAAATATTTGATGAAGTGGATCGCAAACAATGGCGGATGGGAAGAGTTAATACAAAAGGCTGAGAGCCCAAAAACAGAGACAGTGAGGAAAAAGGGAAAACTTGCATTTCCATGGTTGATGATTTCTATTATTATGTTATTGGGAATAATAAATACGACGAGTTCATTGGTGGCATATGACTGCTCCCAAACCGAAATGGGAAGAGTATACTCGTTGGTAAACGTAGCAGAGTGTTCGGATGCATATCCAGTAAAATTTAAAGTGACAAATCCAGTAAAATATCATGTATATCAAGAATCGGGTTTCGAAGATCAAAGGTGAGAGAGTGTACAGTGAAACGAACTACTTTTGTATTTTATTGTGGAAAATGGAGCCACTCATCGATGGTGAAAATGCAATCGATACCTAGACCGATAGAAATAATTCTGGAGAATTGTTTGGCAGCCTTTCAAACAGGACAGTTGAAAATTAATGCAGATATCAAACTACAAGCAAAGCTTAACCACAAAATCCGTGAGACTGTAACCGTGCGAGGGATAATAAAGTCGAATGGTGATTGCCAAGGAGAGCCATACAAAGTAGACGATGCTATAATTGACAAAGCCGTGGTTGTAGAAGAGTACATGTCAGAATTAAGAGAATTTGATGGATCATTTGATGATGATACTGGTAAACTACAAACACATCCATTCTGCAACATGAAACAATCTAGCTGTCAGACAGGAGAATCAATTTTGGTGTACGATGTCGATACCAAAAAGTGCAATTTAGTGCAATTGAAGTCAATGAGTTTTAAAGAAATAACGGGAGAACAGATCAGGGAAAAGCCCGAGAAAATAAGAATGGATCCAGCAACGAGTACAACAACAAGAATCACACCTCTACGGATGAAAGATACTCCAACAGTGTTAATGTCAACCTCAGAGGAAGACGGGATGCGATTCCTGAGAAAAGAAACTAAAACAAAGTGTGGACAAAATGTCTATGAGACAAATTATAAAGGTATATATGTATCTCAGAAAATGATTATAGGGGCCCAAACAAACATACATGCCGGAGATATCAAGTTGACAAATTACTTTAATAACAAAATAGATTATTTATTTCACTTTGGTCAAAATACTGTTGAAAATGTGTACCGAGAAGTTATTATAAATGATTGCAATCTCAACAAAGAAATACTCCGAAATCGGATGGCAATGGCTATAACCAATCCTAATTTGGTAGCACCAATGTTAATTGCAGAAAATGGGGTGTTTGCCAGAATTTTCGGTGAAGCACTATATAGCTATAAATGTAAAGCGGTACCAGTTAAACTGACAAAGTATGACCAATGCACCAACGAGTTACCAGTGAATTTAAATGGAAAGTTGCGATTTATGGAGCCTGTAACACGAATCTTACTGGAAGAGGACGTGAAACCGAAAGTATTACAGTGTAATAGATTGTTGGCACCACTATACAGACTAACACCAGAATCTTGGATTGCATTACCAGATCATCGAGAAGTAAAGACACCGGAAAACTTAGAATTGACAGAATTACAATATCTGGTAAATTTTACGTCATTAGAGAAATTATCGCAAAGTGGAATTTACTCGAACGAAGACATTGAGGAAGCCCGCAGAAACTTGTTATTTCCATCAAATAAAGAAAGAGTAATAATGGAGATGGTAGATACAATTCTCCCAAGCGGAAGGGGGAAGGTAAATTACGAGTATTTGTTAACTCCAGATCATTACAAGAAAGCGACGTATAATACAATGAAAAAGATCTGGGGAAAGTTTATGTTCATTGGACAAGCGTGTGCCGGATTGATTGGAATTTATGTAATATGTGTTGTAATCAAAGTAATAATATCGCAGGTCCTATCAACACACAGATTATACGCGATCACAGGTTGGTCGTGGAAATTAGTAATTGGTTGCATACCATTATTGGCTAGATTCTTCATTACTCATCATCAATATCAGGAGTTGGAGATACTCAAAGCGCGAATATTAAAGAAGAAAAAGGTGAGCTACGCTAGTACAACCCCTTCAAGGGACGAGAATAATGACAATGACAACGAGGGTGATAGTGCACCGTTATATGTTGACAATCAAGAACTAAGTAGAATGAATAAAGAAGCGTTGAGAACCTATCAAATCTTAAAAGAGCCACTGTTAAATGCGAGTAGCGTAGACACGTTTACAAAATTGTGTATACCAAAATCGTTTATGCAACCAGCACCAGTATATCCAGTTGATCGATTACGAGAGATGAAACCAGTAGAAAATATCGCATTACAATGTGAAGGAATGGTAGGAGAGAGAATCGAGCCTTCTAGCGCAGAGATCGAGAGAAAGAATATGTTAGGCTTACCATGCAACTACTCAATGATGACATTAACAAAAAGAGGAAAGCAACCCCGAATATTTATACAAATGAACAAACATAAAGTAGAAGCTTTGGTTGATTCGGGATCTAATCACACAATAATATCGGAAAATATATTAAACGTGAAGGAGAAAATGCAAATAAAGCCTACCGACGAAATAGTGAGGTCATTATCAAAAAATGAATTAAACATAATTGTACAACTTAACGTCATATTCCATATTGGAGACCGAATAATAGCGCACAATGCGCTCATAATGAAGGGAAGCCCAGTACGATGTCTGATCGGTATGGATATATTAGAGCAGCTGGACGGAGTCTCACTTGATTTAAAGACAGGTAATTTGATAGCAGGAGAAACAGGAAAAATAATTCACAGGGCAGGTGAAGTGTTTGTGAATCAGACATTGACAATACCACCACAATCGGAGATGGTATATTGTGCAAATACCATGAGTGTGGATAATGGTGATTTTATATTCGAACCAAATCAAACGCTAGTCGAAAAATATGATTTACCGATATGTGACGAAGTTGTCAAAGTGGAAAATCAGATGGTACCAGTCCATATAACGAATAGCAGTAAGAAACCGGTTCAGCTACACCCAAAAACAAAATTGGGAAAATTATCGAAAATGTCTGTTGAAACAAATTGTAAAATACCAAGAAACGTCAAGGTGTACAAGGAGCCTGAAGTGGTAAGCAATGATTTAAATGAGATGCAGAAAAAGGAATTCACAAAACTGCTGAGAAAATACCGAGATATCTTTGCCAAACACGAATATGATTTAGGTCTAACCAATGTAATTGAGCATGAAATACCGTTATTAGACGAAACTCCAATAAAAATAAAGCCATACAGAATCCCCTACGTTCATCAAGATGAAAGTGATAGACAGATTACAGCAATGAAGGAATTTGGAATAATTCGAGATAGTGCGTCACCATTCTCCTCATCAATAGTGATAGTTAAGAAAAAAGATGGAGACTTACGATTTTGCGTAGATTATTGGAAGCTAAATCAAGTTACGAGGAAAGACACTTATCCAATTCCTGTACCCCAAGAAATGTTCGATCAAATGGGAGAGGCACGATATTTCACAGTTATTGATTTAAACAAAGGGTACAATCAATTTAGGGTAAAAGAGGAAGATAGAGGAAAGACGGCGTTCTCGGATGGCAAAGGACTGTATGAGTTCAATGTGTTACCATTTGGATTAACAGGAGCCCCAGCTACATTCCAACGAGGAATGAATTATGTGTTACGAGGTATTCGACATGCATTGGTATATATCGACGATATAATAATATTTTCAAATAATTTCGAAGAACACTTGAAAGATGTAGAAACTGTATTTAAACGGCTCAAAAGTGCAAAATTAAAAATCAAACCATCGAAATGTGAATGGGGCAAAGCAGAAGTGATTTATGTAGGACATATAATATCACGGCGAGGGTTACAAACTAATCCAGATAACATCAAAAAAGTGGAAGAGTACCCAGTACCAAAAGATGCCGATGAGGTTAGACAATTTTTAGGTTTGGCGAGCTATTACAGAAAATTTATAAAAGATTTCTCTCACATCGCACAACCATTGAATACGTTACTAAAGAAAAACAATAAATTTATTTGGGGACAAATGCAACAAAACGCTTTCAATACATTAAAAGAGAAATTAGTAACAACTCCTATATTAAGATGTCCAGATTTTACAAAACAATTTATCTTGATGACGGATGCAAGCAACGTTGCATTGGGTGCGGTGTTAGGACAAAAATTTGAAGGTGAAAAGAACCACGTAATAGCCTATGCAAGCCGATCACTGAGGCCTCACGAGAAAAACTACTCAACGATTGAAAAGGAAACGTTAGCGTTAGTGTATGGAATTACTACTTTTAGACAATATTTATTGGGCAGAAAATTTACTGTTTATACAGATCATAATCCATTACAGTGGTTAATGAAACACAGAGATTCAGCCAGTAAATTAATACGATGGTCGATTGCCCTCCAAGAATACGACTTTGAGATTAAATATCGGACAGGTAAAGCTAACGCGAACGCAGATGCAATGTCAAGAATCCCAGAAAATAATAGTGAGGGGACACCTGAAAAAGTGGAAGGTACTATATTCGCTGCAATCAAAGCTGTTAATAATATGTCTGAACTTCAAAATGATCAGGAAAACGATAGTGAATTAAAACAATTTATGGAACAAGCGGTCAAAATAAGAAAAGAACAAGACTGGAAACGACTTACAGATGCAAACAGCAAATATGTAATTCATAATGGAATACTTAAATTTTGGAAAAATGGGGAAGCATTAATTATTATACCAGCCAAGCACAGAGACGCATTACTGATGCAGTATCATGATGGAGCGTTGGGAGGTCATTTGTCAACGCGCAAGACGCTATCGAGATTAAAATTGAAATACTTTTGGCCAACAATGGAACAAGACGTGAAAAATTGGTGTAACAGTTGCAAAGTATGCATCACCCGCAGAAATACTGGTAAAAAGATTAAAGTACCATTAAAACCGATGCCAGTACCCGCAGCACCAATGGAGATGACGGCAATGGATATTCTGGGACCATTACCGGAAACAACAAAAGGAAACAAATACATTGTTGTTTTTTGTGACTATTTTACCAAATGGCCAGAAGCATACGCTATTCCAAACCAAAAAGCAGACACGATTGCTAGAATATTTGTGGAAAACATAATATTTCGCTATGGTACTCCAAAGAAATTGTTAACTAATCAAGGAAAGAACTTTCAAAGCGAAATGTTCAAATCAATCACAGACCTATTTGGAATTTGGAAATTGAATACGTCACCATATCATCCACAAACTGATGGATTAGTGGAACGATTTAATGGGACACTGATAAATATGATCTCGTCATATGTGAATCGAAAACAGAAAGATTGGGACGACTTCATAAAGCCGTGTCTATTTGCCTACAGAAATGCAGTAAATCAAAGTACAGGAGAGACCCCTTTTTACTTGATGTATTTAAGGAAAAATAATATGCCGATTGATCTCAAATTCCAACCACCAATTTCTCAATATATGGAGATACCCGATTATAAAGCATTGATGCAAGAAAAAATGCAGTCAGTATGGACTAAAGCCGGTTTGACAATAAAGCATAACCAAGAGAAATATAAAGAAACCTACGATAAAAAGCACATGCGCATGGCATAAAGATTGGAGATCTAGTGTATCTGAACAGGCCGGAACCTCTCAAAGGTTTATCGCCTAAATTGCAAAGACCATTTAAAGGACCCTACAAAGTGTGCGACACCACCGAAACCAATTTGAAGTTATTACCATTCAGGAGTAAAAAGGCTAACCCAATGATTGTGCATGCAAATCGATGTAAACTAGTGCCAGAGGAAGATGAATCTAGATACCCCTTAAGGTCCAAGCAGAATAAAGTAACGGGTCAAACAAAATTGAAACAGAAATTCACGAAAAATCCAACACCAGTCAGCTACATCAATAAGATATTATATGTAGCAATAATGCTGATGTTAGTAACAGTTGCGAGCGGCAAAAAGATTGACTTACCATATGCGGTAAGCAAAATCCGAGGAATGGAGAAAATACATATATATTCCACTCTAACAAATATAGTATGGAGCTGTAAATGCGAGATCGCAGACCAAATAGAAATTATTGATTTACTAGACAATACGGCACCAGTGGTAGAACTGAATTATGATAAAGATATATTTGCGGTACGAAAGTTAAAGCCAAATTTCAAATACCAATGGCTGTTGAGACAGAACATGTCAAAGTGGTACACGCAAATTCCGATAGAAGTGCACACAAAAGAGATGCGAAACTTGATCGAAATAGAACCAGAGATAAATGGAATCAATATATATTGGAAGCCAGTGGACTTGGTGAAAGTGCGAATCACATTTCAAGGGTTAAATGTCGACACCCTTAACTCGCGAAAATCAGTTATCCGCTACGAGAAATTGAAAATGAATCAAAATTATTCAGTTAATGCAAACTACTACGAGAACATATGCCTCGAAAATGGAACGGTAGTGAGAAACCAATGGTCACGATTTAAGAGTGAGACCCAGTCTATCTATCTCAGAGACGAGTCAAATCGTATAACCCTGAGTGTTGGAAATGGACCGGTAACGATATATAGAAAATCAGGAAATGATGAAAGAGTTGTTATTATCTACAAACAAAAAACCCTGACTATATTAGATGCCGGTAATCATTTTTTTACACTTTACACTTCTGATTTAGAGACGGCATGGGAATTAACAGTTAAATATCAGCGATGGATAACCGAACCAGGCGGATGGCAAACAGTTTTCGTGGAAGTCAAGACAATCAATGAATCGAAACGAAAATCAGATACAACCACATCACCTTTCCAATTACCGACCCAAGAGACGACAAAACCTAACTCAAATAAACTAATGATGATAAATTCGGATTTGACAGTCAACTATTGTGAATATCTCATTTACATTTTAATAACAGGTTTTCTCATCTTATCAATAACATTCATAATCATCACCATTTTGATATGTGTAAAGAAGAGACAACTAACTATCCTTCAACCACCATCATATTCATATTATGAGACAAGACTATAAATTGTGATCTGCATGAATAGAGTATAAAAATATATTACATTTATATTAACAATGTGCATGTTTTATAAGTACCATAGGATGAACGGTGTAATTTGTTTGAGATTCGAAGCGAGGTGTTGATGCTTTGCGAATAAAGAGTGATACAAAAAAAAATTACTATCATTTAATTTCAGAGAATGCAAGAAGCCTCGGAGATGTCATGCAAAGAGTGTAAAACAAGTACGCAAGAACTAAAGCAAAAGTTTCGTAGCATGCAGGGCAGAATAACAGATTTGGAGGAAGAAAACTTCCGTCTGAAAAGGCGGTTAGACCGTTTGGAAATCTTATTGTTTCAACACGAGGCCGATTTCGCGATGTTTCGAATGAGAGTAGAAGAAATAGAGGAATCGGAAGACGATGGTGAGATAAATCAATTAGACTAAAAAAATAAATTATTTAAACGGACCCAGTTAGTGTTTTTTCGTCCTCGAGAAAAAAAAAATAATAGTAACTAAATATAAGTAAATTAACAAATAATCAAATAAATAAACAAATTGATATAAAGAAATAATTGGCAGTGATAAATAATAGTTTAAATAAAAAAATAAGTAAATTACCAAGTAAATAATCAAATGAATAGGCAAATTGATATAAATAAATAATTAAAAAAGTGATAAATTAAATAAATGAATAATAGATAAAAAATGAACAAAAGCAAATAGAATAACTCAAATAAATGTTGCAAATAATGAAATGATACCTTAAATGAACATTAGAAATAAATAATATTAAAGGGCTGAGTAGTAATGAATGAATTAGCATAACTATATAACAATGGGTAACCTACTGGGGCGAGAGAACAAAATTATAAATAAGTAAGGAATAATTTCACATTAGTAGTAACAAAGACTAATCGCGAAGAGGGACACAATTACCCCACACTTTCTAGCATAAATTAAAAACAAAGGTATGCTGAACATTTATTCAAAGTTTTATTCGTCATCAGAGTCCAACAGAACGGGACTTTGGATGCCACAGTCCCATTCCCTGCGTACATTGCAAGGCGGGCGTCTTTCAAACCTACTGCCTGTATCCACACAGGCAAAGGTACGTTTCAATCCCTTTCGGCGCGGTCGCAAAGGGACCCTGAAAAAGAAATTAAAAAAACCTGGTAGTATGGCAGTCAAATAACCATTGCATAACATCGAGATGCTCAAACTTAGGTTCTGGGACAGCCTAAAATAGTGAGGGTTGAAAAGAAAAATGAAATAAATACTGTGTAAAACTCCGTACCATGGCGCCCTCGACAAATAATTAGTGCAGGGAAGTAATTGATTTTAAGAATTACGTAATAAATTAATAAGTATAAATACGGCTAAAACTGTCAGAAAAATACGAGTAGCTGTAATTAGAGGTTTGCTTTTAGTATAAATACAAAATCAGAAAATCAAAAATATATGACCCAACACATGAGTGTGGTATAGGTAGTTGCATAAACAAATTAACGAACTAAAATTAAACAGTAAATAAGTTAATTTAATAAGCATCAATAAGTTAATTTAATAAGCAACACGAGCACTTGCAATCACCGGGGTTTGGCTACCCTGGACACCGATTGCAAGTGTTCGGTTACTATGAGGGTAGTTGAGGACAGCATGGTGAAAAGAATCACAAAAACAAAAAATAACAAAAGACAAGTAATCACTTATGTCCATAGTAAATAACAAAAAAATTAATCAGCAAATCCCATTAATCACCTCTATATAATAAATTTATTTTTACTGAAATCATCCAAAACATGGTCCAACAAAAAGAACTCTGGAGAATCTTTAACTGTTTTCTTTGTTTCTTTATTCATCCAAGATCGTTTTCCATCGTGAATTTGTTGATGTCCATATAATTCATTGAAATAAGGAATTCTTCTGCTAATAATATTAAATTTTTCCCAATCTTCTTGTTCAAACCTTTTCTAAAAATAGAAAACAAATATAAAACAAAAAAGTCCTCATTCATAATTTCATTAAAAGAAAGTGTTGCCTAAAATTTGATATTCTAGTTTAAAAGTTTAAAACAAATAGTTAATTTTTGGGTTTTAAATTAAATTTGTAATAAAATATTTTAAAAAAAAAATCCGAAAAAAAATTACCCCATTAAAATAAAATTATAAAATTATTCGAATACATTTTTATTCAATATTTTCTGAATGAAACAAATTAAAACTACTTATGTACATATATTATGAAAATATAAATTATAGATACATTTTGTTTATGTTTACACTTACCAAGGGATCTGTCGTTTCTGCGAAAATTAGGTTGATGAGCACAAGAATCATTGAAAAAAATAAATAAACTAGTAAAATATGAGGTGATTTGTTTCATTGGCATTATATCTAGTAATATCCGACAATTGAAGTAAAAAGCAAAATATAATGAAATCTATTCTTTTTATATGAATTCTTTGGCCGATAAGGATAAATTTCTGACAATATCAATCAAAAATTTCCCAATAATAATAAAAATGATAAATTGTTTTTTCTGCGATAAAACGAGTACTGAAGCTTCCTTATCTGATTAATAAATTCGTTTTTATTTTTCCTTATTTTAAGTTTTTCTTGATTTTGATAACTTGATCAACAAAACTAAAATAAATCCAACTGAAAAATCTCTCACAGAAAATGAACATAAATTAATTGACTTCGAATAGTGTAGAGATAAGAAAATCAAATGATATGAAATGATTGAACGGAAAATGTGATAGGCGGTAACAGCTGGTGACTCGTGCCGACTTGTGAAAGCTAGAATAATTTAAATAACACTAATATATAATTTAAATGAAACAATATATTATTAAATGGTATATTTTATTTAAATTATTTGAGTTTTAATTTAATTTTAGAATGTTTAAATTATTTTTGATTTTTAAAGCAAAATAAAATATTTCAACGAGTTTCCAAATATAAATTAGTTAAAAATTAAAAAAAAAAAAAAAGAATTAAATTCGCATAGAATTAAAATATCGATTAATCAACAAGTGGAACTTTTAGAAATTTGAGTTCAAAAAAATACTAACAGTTTCACTCTGGGAATTCTTTCCCAAAAAAAAATTTCTGGCAATAAGCCCGGGGAAATATATAAATAAAAAGTTTTTTTTAAAAAAAAAAAAAAAAAGCTTATAGGATTGAAATTTTTAATTTATAAATTTTAAATCAAACTTATAATTTTAAAATGTATTATAAAATAAGGGGCAAATTATAGTCGACACCATAAATAAGTCTTTTGAAAACTGCATTACTAAAAATGAAATGAAACTGTGATAGTACATTTTTATTTCAGTGAAACAAAAATAAAATAAAAACAATTGCGCAAATAAGAATTGGACCGTGGATCCATTTCAGAGTGACGTTTTGGCTACGGGAATATCAACAAATGCAAATGGGAAATTAATAGGTCTTTTGGAAAATGAATTTTGAAAGTCGATTATTGCAATTTATTTGATTTACTATAAATTACCTGAAGATATTGGGGAAATATTTGTTTGGGGAATATTTTTTAAAGTAATAATTCGGATAAATAGTAATAATAATAATAAGGGTAATATTAATAATAATAATAATACATAATCACAGCAAAACATAGATTTCGAGGACGAAAAAATTTTTTAAGGGGAGATATGTTGAGGTCTGTAAATTAAAATTAAAAATTTAAACAAAATTTAGGATAATAATTCAAATGGAAAGTAAGCGAAGAAAAAAGGCAAATAAAAGCGGGATCGTGCACAGAATTAATAGTAAAGGAAAGTGCGATGGAAACAGTATTAGAAAATGCAAAAAGCAATTACGAAAGGCGAGAATCCGGAAATCCGAGAAAAATCAATAAATGGAAAAATCATCTAAATCGAATGGGAAAAACGGGACAGTTATAGATTAGCTAATGGTCAACAAGATGACGGTTAGGGATTTATCAGAAAAGGGTTAGAAAGGGTTGAAAAACATTCAAATGTATGAAAACAGAAAACGTTAATTAATTAATTAATTGGCTAATGGAAAACCCGAGCTAATGGGAAACCCGAGCCAATGGAGAACCCGAGAGATGAAGGAAACCCGAGCTGGGTAAACAAGAAGAAAGGCAAACAAAAGGAAGATTTGGGCCCATTAGCTTGACACAATAATTAATGGGAAAAGAGTAAGGAGAAGATAGCGCGCGTAGGAAGACCGGTAGGGCCATTAATTATCTGGATTCGTTGGACCATTATGGATGACAGCCGAAGCAAACACGTAGGAGAAAATGTCAAACGAAAGATTGGCTCGGCAATAACCATTTGTCATCCTGATTTCGAGGAGTATATAAGCAAAGGGAAAATCAGAGAAAATCGGCATTCTGCCTCAGCTAGGGTTCGAAGCATCAGACTGTAGGAAAAGTGGTAAACGAATTAGGGAAGTAGGGAAAAGAAGAAATAGAATTAAGAATACGGAAAGGCGAAAAGGGATCAAACCAAACAGAAACCGAGGAAAACGAGAGTCAACAGAACTAAAGGATCAAAAGGTGAATATTGTTTGTTTGCAAAGCATCAACGCCGAGCAGAGAATCGTATAAACTTTGATTGGTCATTGTAGCGTGATAATAAATTGTGAACCTGTTGTTTCAATATACGTTGGGTCGTTCATTGTTTTAATTTAAAGAACACCAGGAGTCAGAGAGAACCGACTTGAAATAATCCAAAACCCAACATATATACCGATTCATTTTCACATAATTTTAATCATTTTTCAAGTTTTTCAAACTTGAATCAATTTACTCGATTTAAGTGTGAGTTTTATTTTGAGACTCTCTCTCCACGTCGCATCTTCGCAACCTCAATAGAGCTCTGCTTGGATGTCGGCGTGGGGAGAGTGATGTTTTTATGATATTTTGTTATGTTTGGATCAAATAATTTTTATGTTATTTTTAATAATAATAAATTATTTATAATACCTAAAATTACTTTCGTTATAATTAATTTTAATTGACGAAATTTTTCCGGCCCACAGCCAAAGACACATCACAAGTCTTTAAAATCAGGCATATTATTCGAATTCGTGTAAGTGCGTGGAATATCGCCAATGATTCGTGCCCGTGAAGGTCCGGCGTGCGGAACGCAGTAGCTGGAACGTCAATATTATTCCGTATAGAAGAAGGGATGGATAAGGAAGTAGTCTTTTGGCTATCTCCTCGTCTCTCGACTTCTTTAAACTCGACCTAAACTATTCTACACACGTCTCAAAATCACCACACCGAGTAGTCCAGTGGGCACTCATTAATTATAATATGAACACAAATGCGCCTAAGGCTAACGAAAGGGAAGGTAACGGGAAATATAAAATGAAATCGTTGTTATAAATTTAAAATCAACTATAGATTCAAACTATTACTAAGAATTTAATATAACCATAAAGTCCAAGCTATTGATATTAATTTAGAGTAATCATAAAGATCGAGTAGTTACCATGAACGTACAATGATTAATAATTTTAAGTAATGGCCTTAAATTCAAATAAACCAAGATCCAAGTAGCTGTTATGCATTCGAATAGGTTTCAACAAAAGGTTAAATGATAAAAATTTGTTTTCTTTAATTGTTAGTTTTGCGCCGAACACAATAGATTAATTGTAATCTTGATAGGTGTATTTTGATCAAAATTGAGATAGATTACGGCTATAGGGATTCGAAATGTTATTCCACCCCAAAATTATAATATTTAATTTAAATAAAAATTAACATGGTAAATAGCGATCGTCCCTAAGATAAATAGTAACAAAGAATCATGCAGAGAGCCTCGAACAACCTTGTCCAAAAATCAAAGGAATCTTCTAACCTAAACGCAGTAATTGTTAAATCAACCACATAAACTCAATTAAGAGGGGTAGGTGCGAGTTAGACAATCTTTAAATGAAAGGAATACAATAGATTAAAATACATAAATCTACACAATAAGAACAATAAATTGAATGATATTGATTAATCATGCAAAATCACAAGACCTCATCGAGTTTAAGGGAAATAACTGCCGTCAGATATCTACCGAACCCTCCGAATTAGATTTGACTCCTAAGGCCCTAAAACCAGAGAAATCCCTGAACATAAATTAGGAATGGCCAATCGAAAAAAGTGAATAATACTTCTCATTAGGACAATCCACTCCAAAAGGAAATCCACGAATATATAAGAAAAAACTAATCTTCCAATTCCCACCTAATGCTCATCGCCAATACGATAGAAATAAAATCCCTGCAAAGATGTAAACGTAGAATTTGTAAAAATCAATGCCAAATAATACCTGTCACCAACCCGATCGATTCCAAAAATCCCCGAAAGAATAAGGACCAAAAAAAACTTTAAATAAACAATTTTCGAACAATGCTTATTAATAACCGACCTAAACCGAAAATTTCGCTGAAAAACTAAGAATAAAAATTTATAAAAGTAAATTCTAAATAGTACTCACTACCAATACGACCAAATACCCCCATCCATGGGTATATGGAGTAAAATGTCCATCAGATATACGACCTCCAATGTCGAAAAATCAAACGACGCAGTACCCATCTAAGAATTGAATCTCTGAAACATTTGAGAATTAAAATTAATAACATCTAATTCTAGTATAATACTTGTAGTTGATCCAACTTGACTGGAATAAATTAAGTAAATCTGAATTTGTAGAAATAGTTAATAAAATCAATGAGAAATCAAAGACTTACTAGACACCCCGGCATTTCCAGTTGTCACGGCATGGATCGATAGTGCCTACTGAATTCCACTTGAAATTATTTTCCTACCCATCGCGCAGTTGTCCTCATAATATTTTCTACTCTCCCAGCTAGTATGTCCAGTTTGATTAATTTTATTAATTGTCCTCACCATATTTCTCTGATTTCCCACCTAGAAAGTTCAACGTGATTAATTTAATTTTAGTTGCTTGACTTGTTTTTTCCGTATAAACACCCTCATGACCTGTCAAGAATAGTATAAATGCGGATTTCCTTTTTTGTGTACACCTGATGCACATTTCATACACCAGTGCACAGAATTTTTCTAACACACAAGCAAGCAAGACGTCACACCCCGTGCACCCTAACATACACACAACTCTACCGGTTTCTATAAAAGTGCAGGTAACAACTGCTTGATCAATAATTTAAACTAATTAAAAACAAAAAATGAAATATAACAAACAATGTACAACAACCGGCGCATCAAGCGAAAGAATAACTCGAGGTCCGGATCCCCATACTCTTGGTAAGTCCTATTAGCACAAACTGCTATAATTTATTTTATTAGATTTCAATAAATATTTTAAGGCTTGGAATTTGATTTTTAACTATAATAAAAATTTAAATCCTTTAGTAAATAAGTTCTCAAAAGAATAAAAATGTATTTCGATGTTCATTTCAATACTGTAGGAATACTCAAGTTTAGTAAAAGGGTAAAACACGTAATTTGATCCGGATTTTCAATAACTGGTAGGAGATCTAATTCCCGAATGATTAAATGCTAACGATGACGACCACAATTTTAGTTCAACCCAATACATTAGAAATCTCACTTTTGCCAACACAATTTAGGATGAATTACGATGAAGCTTAGTGTGTGACAGGGAACATTCTGATCTACCTAGACAAAACGCAAGTATATTAAAGTCCCTCTGAAATTACGGAAATACCATGATCTGGAAAACAATTCAACCTGAAGCGTATAGGTCCAACACTGGTATTAACGAAGGTATACAGTTTCTGCGAAACATGACAGGATAGATTAATGCCAATGGTTAATTTTTTTCTATAACAGTTAACTGCGGAAAACTAAAAATAAATATTAGACTCACCTACTTTATAATTCGATGCGATTTAATTGTCGAATCTTCTTACGGAGAGTTTTCACCATATAAAGGCAAATGATTATTGAGATATCGACTATGTAGTTACGTATATCATTATTATTGATTTCCAGATAACTTATAAATTTTTTTATCGTAAGAATAACCAATGAAATATTAAAACAAATAAAAAGCTTATGAAATCCCCCTTATAATAGTTGAAACACGCCTCGAAAACCATCAACGGCAGGTCGACTTGCACGTGGTCAGGGCCAGACAATACCTGGCCAACGTAGAGGACGATATCGCGGCCGGTAGGATCGCGAGTTCCTACTGTTACCAGCCGCCGCCCAGCTCCAAACCTGTACGTAACACAAAGCGACCGGTAATGGTGTTTGATGAATGCCTATTCCCACAGCAGACTACGGATACCCAACAACATTGGCAAAATACACTTTAAAATTAATAAATAATTAGTTTCTGTTCACCATTTTCTTTGCTTATTTATGTTGGGCCAGAACACATGCGGCCTTGAGAAATGTTTAAATGGATCGGTAACACACATGCAAACATAACAAGCAAATTTAAAATAAACCTATTAAAACACCAATTAAACCCTACCAAATATGAGAAAAAAGAGAATTAAATATAAAATAATAAACATAAAAATAAATTAAAATAATAACAAAATGCAACAAGATCCGCACGATACAAATACAAATATAACATGAAAACCCAGCAAATTCGACTGAAAATTAATAAATTAATAAAAGTTCATGAAAATGAAACTTAAATCAAAAAATTTGAATTAGAAATAATTCAATAAAAATTCTAAATAAAAAATTATTAAAATA
The DNA here is from genome assembly GCA_022537955.1 of Schmidtea mediterranea. Lineage (NCBI taxonomy): Eukaryota > Metazoa > Platyhelminthes > Tricladida > Dugesiidae > Schmidtea > Schmidtea mediterranea. Next base: position 43,939,844 of record CM039680.1, read on the forward strand.
AATTAAAAAATAATAAAATTAAAGATTAGAATACACTAGAAAATAACAAGGTCGAATTTTGTTTTACTACATCAAAATTAACATGCGAGGTTAGGGACGGAAAATGGGTATAAATGCCGATTCATTTTCACATTAAATTTAACCAATTTTGAAAATTAAAATCTTAGTATTTTAAACCTATTTCCAAGTCAATTCTTTGAATTTTTAGGTGAGAGGTAGTTCTATTTGGAACTCTCTCTCTACATCACCTCCTCGCAACCTCGATAGAGCTCTGCTTGGACGTCGGCGTGGGGGAGAGGTATTTTATTTTGTTATGAAAAATGTTTTTTATGGAATGAACTGTATGGTAACTTTATGTTTTACTTGTTATATGCATTAATAAATATTTATAATATTTAAAAATTGTTTTATATGTTTAATAAAATCATTTTGTCGAAATTTTTCCGGCCCACAGCCAACACACATCGCAAGTTAATAAAATCATTATACAGTGCAGAATTGTGTAAGTGCGTGGAATATCGCCGATAATCTGTACCCGTGAAGACCTAGCGTGCGGAACGCAGGGGTCGTAACGTCAATATTATCCCATATAGAAGAAAGGAGAAATAAGGAAGAAGTCTTTTGGCTACTCCCTCGTTTCTCATTTTCTGTAAAATCGACCTAAATTATTTTACACACGGCTCAAAATGATCACACCGAGTAGTCCAGTGGGCACTCATTAACTATAATGTGAACATAAAATGCGTCTAAGGCCTATTAAAGGGGAAGGTTACGGGGATAAATAAATGAAATCGTTGATATGAATCGAATGAAAAATTTAACTTGATTATAATATTTTCGCTTTAATCATTACGGTGTAAACTATAGAAATTAACTTCAAATTCAAAACGCGGTACAACTACTCTCCTTATAAATTTGTACATTAACGCGAAATTCAGAAGAGAACACGTGAAATTAATATTACCATTACAAACTTATTAAATACACGATCATAGGGTCAAATCGATTTCTTATAAATCAGTGCCGGTGGAGAGTTTTGAATAGGTAATAGATTGGAACGCACCGCGAGTATGACCAGTGTGCTGGATAAGCTAAGTTTAGGAGACAACTCTATTGATAGTTGAAATCATCACCAAAATAATCGGCAGAAAGCGAAACGATAAACCGAGAAGTAGATCCAAAAAATTTACAAAAATCCATCGAGTAGATAAGATTCAGTCCTTCAATATCGATAACCAAAGTATATCTAAAATCACGACGAAATTACATAACGAAAATAAATCACTAACCTAATAGAAAGCTAGGTGAAACTTGATGAAATCCCAAAATATAGCCACGGAATCCGATCGAAAATACACCCTCCAAATAGAGTCCGGATTCGCCAGCCTTCCAAACCATCACAGTTGCCTATGAATCCACAATATGTCCAAACTACGACTGAACCAACCTTAAAACCCTTTGAATTAAATTGATGATGACATAATCAAACAAAATTAACCTACTTGAATTTATCATCGACATTCGAGCTACACATAAGTAAACCTGGAATAAACTGGATATTGCACTAAGAAAGTAGAGATATTAAATATAAACAAAATCAAAGTTAAAATCAAACTGAACTATAAATCAACTTTGACCAACCGGAAATAGTGAATTCCACAATGGGTTGATCTTCGAGATTCGATTTGCATAAATACGAGTGTGCTAGACTATCAACAACATAACGACAGTGCACCCACCATCATTTATTGAATTTTCAGTCTAGTTAATTATCGATTTCTCCTTTAAAACTTTGTGGATTATGAATCAAACCGTAGAAAAAATTTTATCGGAAAAATCAAACTCACCGACTCAAGGTAAATTTGTAAAATTACTCTTGAATAAATAAGGTCGTAAAATCTTAATAAATCACCATGCTAACTGTCCTTCGTAAGTTAATTAAAATCCCCTAATTAATAACGGTAATTTACTATGGCACTAATATTCAGGTATCCGATTTTCCAACACGCCAAAATACAAATTATTTTTGCTCCCCATGAATTCCCCAGGTAGTTAAGCAGAGATATCCAGGAATATCGAAATCGTGGACGATATATGTCTCAAGAGCTGTCATCATTTCTTTTACTTTTGTCGATTAAGTTACCGAAATACTAGTCGAATGAGCTTTACTAACGTAATTTCAAGAGAAAAATCGCTAAATTATAAATAAATGTGTATTAGGAACCTTAACTTTCATGAATCAACTAACTGTAATAAGGATGTATTGTATTATTCTGAAAACTATCATAACGACCATGAAAGAAATACAAGGAAACTATATTTTAGGAGCTCGAACAATTACATAGATGCCTTTGCATGGTACATTTCATAAACAATCGTCGCATTTCGTCAATAATGATTAACTAGATACAATATAAGTTTAAAATTTTAAAGTCATTTTAAATTGCGTGCGGAATAGTACAAACACATACATCCCCGATATAACGTTCAAAAGGGATTATATTAATTATGATTTCATTCAGGAAGTTCAGATCCGGATCTCATTCCCACACAACTTGCCGACCGATGGAGAGAAGCATGGAAGCTTTTCTGGCATACTAGACGTCGCGAGTCTTCTCCATTCGAATACCGACGAACCCCTGGCAAATCAGAAGATTTTCACCGAACTTCCGAAGTACCGGAACCGTTCTGGGAGGAGTGGCACCCCACTGCAGAAATTTATGCGCACGCGAGTCACCTACTCGATGTTACATATCCGCTCGTATTCGCACCGGCTCAGTTAGCCTATCGGGAGTCGGCAGCTGCTCCAACCTCGGTCTCGAACCCTGCAACAACCGTAAACACCCCCTTTCGTCCAGGGCGCAAGGAAAGAGCTAGGCGTCGTGCCGCTCAATTGCTAACCCAATCCAAAGCAAATTTACAAGCATTGTAACTCATGGATAATATATATTTCGTAGTTTGATTGTGTTGACTCATGTGTAAGATAGTCCAGAAAATCATGATAGAATTCCTGTAATTTATTAGACTCTAATGATAAATACATGACATAAAGGGACCAATTACAAAAAATCGAGCATGTGTCTTCTAACGACGGCTCGTTGGACCCGAGGGTTGTCCGAGCAATTATAGTATTAGCAATAGCACTCACTTTTTGCGGACAATCCACCCGATCGAGCACATTTCCAACGTAGCCTAGCAACGGGTGTCGAGTGGTAGTCAGAGTAACATCTTGTATGGCGTTACTGGGGCAACAATAAAGATGAAACAAATGACGAAACCCTGTAACCCACCATTAATTAATATTTCAAATTGTGTGATTAACCCCATAACTAGAGATTTATAGACAATAAATAAATAATATTATTTATAGAAATGGAACCCTTCAAAATCCTACAGAAAGAACTTGAAAACGCAAAGGCAATCAATAGAAACCTTTATGGCCAAATCACTCAGTTGTCCCTGGAAGCACAGCAGATCAAACCCACATGGGTAGAACCCAGGAAGGTAAAATCGCTTTACCAACGACTCACCGCAGCCCAAAAGGGATGGGCAGATGAAAGACAACTGAATCAAAGTCTGAGGATTCAGGTGAAGGGGTTAGAAGTGGCATTATCAGCCTGCCAGGAGGGAGCTTGTTGGACCCAGAGATCGTTCTGGCGATTACAGCATTAGAAATAGCGCTCACTTTTTGCGGACGATCTACCCACTCGAACACAGTTCCAACGTTGCATAACTACGGGTGCCATGTGGTAGCAATGAAGATATAGAGTTACCGGAGTAACCACGATATAGTAAAACAAATTATGGCACCCAGTAACCCACCAAATTATTGTTTCTGGTTTTGTCAACAATATTTATCTTAATCTTCCAACAATCTTACAGATCTTGAACAATGTTTTTTTCTCTTCATCCTGGATTAGGAACTCCAGTTAAAAATTTTCTTAGCCGAATTTCGAAAGCTCCAACCCTGGAAATTCTCTGACTTTGCCAGTCATTAATGTTGTATTTGTGAACCACGTATTTAAGAACCACGTTTTGTCTTTGGCGCCTGTTATTGCTGTTTTTCTGGTGTTTCCAAACAATGTCTTAGCTTCTTCAACTTATAATAATGTGCTTGTTAATAACAATTTTGGTAGGCATTCCATTAATAATTTCGTTGTTTTTGAAACTGCAATGATATTCTTATTTTCGGAGTAGAGACCTGTTACATCCAACTAATTTTTAAACGAAATAATTTACATCAAGATTTATTTCATAAAAGTGCTAAATAATCAATTATTTTAACACAAGCAAATTTAAGTATCTTAACTATAAATTTAATATATTTCATTTACAATTGAAATGTTATGTTAATATGAAATATACATTAAAGTTGTTTATCTAATTAATTGCGTATAACTTAACATCCTGATTTAAAAAGTTATTGAAATTGTATTAACTTATTATAATTGAACATTTTTCTAGAATTCTAATTTAAATGAAATTGTGGTTCACTTATATCAATAAAGTCATTGAATTGGAGGTCAACTCTAATCAAACAGTTGGCGAAATTCGTCCTGTTATAGCTAAAAACTTTGATATAAACGAAAAGCAATTTTTTATCCTATATGAAAAAGTTTACTGTTTAGATACGAAACATTTTTCTGACTTAAAAGTAGAAAATAATTCAACTTTTACAGTGGATTTTGAGGTTTAAAACTTATGGTTAATTACAGGATATATTTCAATTTTAGACCGTGAATTTAACTGTGAAATTAACGAACGATAAAGGAGCTACTTATAACTATAACTTCAAGTCCAATCAAACAGTCTTAGACATCAAGAAAAAAGTCGCTGAATCAACGAATGTAAACGTTGGAAATATAAATTTGACATTCGGTGATACAATATTGAAAGATAATACAATAATATACGATTGTGATATGAAATCTGGCGCTACACTTTTTTTTACTTCAAATACGGATGGGGGCAACTGAGTACTCAATGAACTATTTTATACTATACTTTTTCACTATATCGGTTAATCTGTGATTAATAATATTTTTATGACCCAGAATTTATTTTTATTGTTTATTGATTTATTAAGCATTTATAATTGATATAATATAAATTGAAACATAAATGTAACTCTACATTATTAATGATTACTAACGCTTTAGAACACACGCTAAACTTTAAACAGTATATTTTCATTATCATTTGTGCTACATTTAATGAAACCGGTATTAACTCGTTTAAATTTCTGCTTTAAGGTTGACGATGAATTTTTTTCATTTAAACAATAAAAAATGGATTTATAAGTGCTTTGTATCTGAGAGCGAAAATTTATTGCTTTCAGTAAATTAACATTATTATTGCGACTTTTAAATTCATAGAAAATTCCATTGCTCTATACCAGTGGTTTTCAACCTTTTTCCACTCGCGACACACTAAGCATATCTGACAAATTTTGAGACACATCTTAAACAAACAAAAAATATTTTTGCATAATTTTTAATGAGATGGTTGAGCTTGCTTTCGAAAGCAAATAAAGTTGAAACGTGGCGCCAATGCTGACAAACAAACATGGATTTTGAAGGAGCAGCGTTCTCTTTTGATTTGATTTCAGTTAAAGCTGAAAATCCATATTCACAAAACCATGAAGACGCAGATGGTAGAATGATTTTGGTTGCATTCAAACTGAGTGCTGGAAACAACTGCTTCAAAGAAAGCTAAAATTCGTCCAAATATTTTTTCGGGAAATACCAGTTGATGGAATTTGATATTTCTTAAATCAATCAGCTCTTCTTCCTCTTCGGTTGAAAGATTTTATGTCTCGTTGCTTCCAAATGGGTTGATCACCCAGCCATATTCGTTGGTCGAAAGTGATGGAGAATTGCTGATTGGAGACCTGTCAGTGTTATGATGATGTCATCAGTAACTATGATCTTCGATTGAGATTCGTTGACGGAAGGAAAGCAGTTGAAATACTTTGCTCTTCAAAAAGGGTCAGTTTTTCATCAAACGCTTCAGTTTTGATATCGATAATATGATGTTTTTTCATGGTCCTTGATGACTTAAGTTTAGCAAATTCAGTTTGTCGAACAGATCAGAGAGAAATTGAACTTTGAGCCACCAAATCTCGTCATGAAGAACGAATACAAAATCTGCTTCATCGACCTCCACGAACGAAATAACCTCAACTTTTAGGTGGACGAGACGCTTCAAAATTTTTCCTTTTGATAACCAGCGAACTTCTGTGTGGTAAATGCAGAGATTTAAAGTCGGAATCCATAGCATCACAGAGTTGATCGAAAATTCGTGAATGAAGGGGTCGAAACCTGATGTAGTTGACTACTTTGACGGCTTGACTCAAAACAGACTGCAAATATTCCGGCAATGATGAGGGATCTACGATGGATCATGCAGTGAGTTGTCATATTTGGATTTTCTTGAAGAATGAGAGTAGCAAATCCTTTTTGTTTTCCTCGCATCGAAGGATAGATACTGGTACACACGCTGACACAGTTCTTGCACTTCAACTTGAAAAGCAAAACCTTCTTGTTCACCAGCTCGAAAATGTCTTCTTTTTTCTTCGTGCTCTTCAATTCATCACAGAAAAAGAACTCATTGATGAATTTCTTATTTTTAATAAAGCGAATGAATGCCAGGAGCTGAGCTTCTCCACTGATATCGGTAGATTTATCGACTTGGAGAGACCACAGCATCTCTGATTCGACTTCAGTTTCAAATTGTTCACGAACTTGATCTTTCAAATTTGACGATAAATCTTCGATTCGGCTAGAAATTGTGTCATTTGATGACGGAACTTTCTTGAGTTTCTCGCGGGTTAAGGTCTAAGCATAGTTTTAACAATAATAGCATGTGCGATGATTGGTTCGCTTCAACATGTGCTTTCTTTTGTTTTGCCAATAGTTGAACGACCTTATAACTTGCAACAAGCCTCAAGAAGCTTCAGAAAGCTTGTAATCTTCTTTGATTGATGATTCTTTTCAGTTGCAAGTTTCTTAAAATATTTTCTTGGTTTGTGTTTAAGCGCAGGATGATTTGTCATCAAATAATGCTTCAGTTTGCTTGATTCCAGAGACTCATTTGGTAAAGTTGAGTTGCAGATCAAACAACAAGGAGATTGAGCATCTTTAGTTCCAAATGCAGTGAAACCATGCACTCTTCCTTAAATTTTCGATTCGTTCCTTTTCTTTGATTCGGGATATTTTCCTTTGGCTCAGATTTTATTAAAAACTTATCCATGGCTAGAAAATAAGTTTTTTTTACTAAGGATCATCAAAAATCATTAAATAAAATCAACTTACTTCAAAATTTCGAAAAATGCGGCAAATTCAGTTACAAAAAGCAAAGTACTTTTCAAATTAAGATTGAAAAATTATCGACTACTACTTCAATTTAAAATTTAAATACATTTTAAGTTATAAGTAATAAAATAGATTCAATAGTTCAAAAAACCATAATTATTTTGAATATTTTTCAAAATTCTCGCGGCATGCAGGTTGATAATCACTGCTCTACACTGTAGAGTCTATAGAAGTTTTTGTTATTGTCACCTCTAGAGGCTATAAAGGTAATGGTATAATTAAAAGAAAACATTGTAATGTATTAATTTTTTCATTCCAGCAAAATCTTTAAAAACTAAAAGTTTGTTTACTTTATCTCCATCTTTGACAATGAATACTGAACCCATTGAATTGTCATTGTTTATTGTTGTCATGCCATCCTAATAATAGATTCGTTTGCGTTTTGTTAATTAATTATTGAAATTCTTTGCTATATAATTTTTATCCTTTCGTTGCTTATAGAACCATTTTTGCCATAAACCAAATCTAAATATATGTAGTTAATGCTAGGTGCAAATTCAATATAATTTGTGCTGTTGCATGGTAGATACACTCTATACCAGTGTAGGCAAAGTTTTTAGATCGCGGGCCAATCCAAGAAACTTGTGCGAGTTTGCAGGGTGGAAATATTTTAAAGTTTAAAATTTAAACAACACATGGTTTGATATAATTATTATATTTTATAATTTAAAATTCGAGGTTAAACGATTCGAAAATTGAAAAAAGTTTATGATTTTTAAAAATTTTAGTTTTTAAACTATTTTATTGTCAAATAGTTTTATTTCTTTCACAACTAAAAATAATGCACTGCAGAGTTTATTAATTTATTTGATTTATCATGGCCTATTTCCATTGTTCTTTTGCGCATCAATCACCACTTTGTTACAAATTTTTCTTTTGTCTGTATTTGTTAACCATAATTATTATTTAATTAATCTCTAATCTATTGAATTTGTAAGTTTTAAATGACCAATAGTTTTTTCTAATTTTTGATGATCCTATTTTATTCTTTTTCTTTTGAGCTGGTAGTCATCTTGAATGTGTCACTTCTTTTATCTATGTTGTAGCTTGCAACTTCATTTACCTCGTGTTTTGTCATTTTAATTTTATATTTACTTACTCAACATGTTATGTATTTTATTTTTGTTTTACTTGATGTTTCATCATATAATTTAATTCAACTTGGTACTATTACATTCGTAACCCTACACTGCACAATTGTTTATTTTTAGTTATAAATTGTTAAATGTATGCAAGGAATACGGGGAAAATAATTTTTAAAAATCCAGTTTAAGGTTACATATTTTCATGCTTCCTCTGGTGGGAAAACGGATTATTTATGTTTCTGCATGTAATACGCATTTAAAAATGTGCACATTTTAATTTATAATCGGAAAAATGTGTGATGCATTTATGCATCACTGTGCAGTTTAGGATTAAGTTTTTTCGACTCATTAAAATAAATTCTAAAAAACCTCCAGTTCTTTTTATTTAGATTTTATAATTAAATTTAATTTTTAAAACACCAAAAAATTTTATTATATATTTGTTGTTATTAATTTCTTCCAAAGAATGCAAGAAATTGTCAGATTAAAAACAATAATTATATTTACATTTGTTTTAATTAAAACCCAACAAATGTTTAAATCACATTAAGTATGTTGCGTCCATAATGCAAATGAGAATTTTTACAATAAGATTAACATTTAATATATTTTTACCACCAGAATAAAATAAATTATATCTACGCTGATTCAAGGTATTCTTCACTTTTGAATATCATTTCGGAAACTTTTATGTTTGCTTATGAAATAGTGGTTATGCTTTTCAATAATTTGTCCTTTCAAAACCTTTGAGATGTAAGCTTTTCAGTAGTATCAAATACTAGATTAACATAAATGGACGTCTTCTAAAGATCTACTTCAACCTTTCAACCCAGTTGGCTCATAAGTTCGCCAACATTTCATGAAAAAAGGTTATAATTTAAATTTTATTTTACTCTTTAAATATTTTTATCTTTTTCAGCATGACAATTTTAAAATAATACATGACTGGTTTTTCGATCTTGCTACAATAACGATTATTTGAAATGGAGAATGTGCGTTTTATTTTTATTTTGAATACACTTTAATAGAAAATTTTATTAATTAAAACAAAATAGTAATATTCTTTCATAATTATAGTTGATTTAATGGCGTAAATTTCAAATTAATAAGCTTTAAACTTCTTGGCCACGAAATTCATAATGAACGGCTTTCACTTATTTCTTTCTATTTAAGTGAATGGAATAATTTATGAAATAGAGTAAGAAAATGACATTATTCAAAGTATTGTTTGTGAGTTTCAGAACATTTAATGTGAAGGATTTTTACTATGGAGCATATCATTATGGAGCATATCATTAAGGAGCGTATCATTAAAATTCACTTTATCTCAACAATGAAATTATCTCCTAAAAGAACGTAAAAATTTCGTATAAAACCAGTGAAATTTCAGTGCAGCCAACGAGCCAGCACCAAAGATCACTGATTGCACAGTGCATTTCAACCACTATCCGAGTGACATTGGTCAAACATTCTACTACTGAAGTCAAAGATCAAACTTCATAAAATAGTTATGTATTACAAGTTGACATGATTTTTGCATGACTGTCTGATGTGACACATGAAACTTTGACAACCATTTTTCATGTTCCGATTTATGAATCATGAAATTAGAGAATTAATATTCCCTAGTGATTATTATGTGAATAAAGAGTGGGTAGGATAAATGCATTTTGTTTAATGTAAATTCCGGAACTATTGTCATACAATTGGTTTTGTTTTAATGGAAATGAAATATTTCCAGCAGAAAATTTTGTAGAATATTTATTTCGCATGTCACTGTAAATGTTATCAAATGAGTCAATTTTATATTTGATATTAAATTTTATAAAATGGTAAATAAGAATTAAATTGAAATTACATATAAATTATATGAAATGGTAGTAGCCAATCTGTCTGCTCTTTCAATGGATAATTTTCATAAAGTGGCCATTTCCTACAGCAAAATTAATGCCAAAATTTCAAAACTTTGATACATGGCTTACTTTTTCCTATAAAGTATATATAATAAATTAAAAATTTTAATAATATTTTAATTGAATAAAATTTCCCACTTCCTACTTAATTACAGTGACTGTAATGTACTGATGTTGTAAGCTAGGATATGGGGCGACCAGATTTCTTTGACATGTACTTATACACATTTCCACATAATATTAAACGCTTAATTAAAACAATTAAAAAATTTATTTATGAATTTAATTTTAAGAAAAAATTTAATTCATTTTTATTTCAACTATAAATCAATAATTTTTGTTTTATCTAACACAAAAAATGACAGTTTCGGAAATTTGTTTAAAATATGAAAAATATTATTCATCTTTAGTCGAAATAAAGATTAAAATTTAAAAAAAAAATAATCAAAGTGAACAAAAATTTTTTGAAATTACTGATTATTTAATGAACTTTTAAATAAATTTTATTTCTTATTCTTCATTTGATATTTTCTATTTTTTTTAAATATTATATATTTTTTATGAATAAATTTTCCTCTTATAAATAACAGGCTTCATCAAAAAAATTTAAAAAATTGAAACTATTTTCCGATTATTATTGTCCAATGCGGTAAAATTTACAAATCTTAATCGAAGCATGAAAAGCCATTCTCGCATCGATACTTGGGAGTTCACCAAAAGGTCACTCGTTATAAGTAAATCGAGGCCTACAAATGACTCTTAGGTTTTGATATGTGACAATAACAACAGCATTTGAATAGTTATAAATAAATAGTTGAAAAGAGTCCATGAATGATCAGAACTAGACATTGTTGATTCACGAAAATTACTTTGACCACATGTTATATTATTTATCAATTTTGACCAACCAAATAAACTTTATTCCCAGCCAATCACATTTACAATAACAGTCTGACAAGTGGATATAAATACCAAACAATTCAACGTGAAATTATTCAACAATGGCATGGCATATTATTTTCGCGGTGGCATACCTGATTCTAGGCCTAGTCCTGGTCTCGGTGCTCCATGGTAAAAAACGGAAACCTAGGTTCAGTGATCAGGAAAAACCAAAACTGAACGATGTATCGACGATAAAATCGTATTTGTTCTACAGCCTACCAATCTATAGAAATCTCTCGGTGTTTCGGTTAAAATACGGCAACTTTTTCAGTTTGAAACTAGGAATGAGAAAAATAACTTTCATCAACAATTTTGATTTGATCAAACAAATAATGTATGGCAAAGAAGACACATTTTCCGGAAAATGGAAACCCAAAATGCAAAGTTTTACCAATGACAGATCTGACTACTTAAAAGAACAAGAAAGAATTGTTACTCAAAGAAATTTTAATAACAAATTACTGAAAGATTTTCTCACAGAAAAATCAAAATTGTGCTCAACTATTTCAATGGAATGCCAACATTTTCTCAAAGAATTGGAAAGAAGTAATGAAAAATCTCTGAATATATCCAATATGGTTTCTCTATTTTCATTTAACATATTTTTCTCACTGTTATTGGATAAAAGATTTGAAGTTAAAGATCCAAAATTTAGAACCCTTCAAGATACCATGACAATAGAAATTAAAAAGCGCAACTTTTTGTACATTTTCCATTTGCTTTTTCCGTTTATTGAAAACTCAAAATTCACTGCCAAATTCCTCATTTGGATGCTGTCAAGGACAAAGATTTACAAAGAATTTAATGAAATTTTCGATGATGAACTTAGAGCTCATTTGAAACCCATTGAAAACAATTTGGAACATGACGATCTGATAACATACATCCAGTCAATGAAATATTATTCTACAAGTCTCAGCAGTTCTGTGAGAAAATCTTTCGACAAAAAGTTGATTGTTAATTCGTATGAGACGATCTCATCGGACTATGAAATAATCTCATCTATACTGTTATGGAGCATGTTTTTCATGTCATATTTTCCGGAAGTTCAAAAGAAAGTTCACGAAGAAATAGTTTATGTGATTGGCAAAGAAAGGATGCCTGAAATGAAGGATAAAGAAAATTTGCATTACACTCAAGCCGTTATGGATGAAATTCTTAGACTTGGATCACCAGTTTTCCTAGGAGCGTTTTACAGAGCATTCAAAGATATTTCTATAGAGAATAATATTATTCCCCAAAATAGCTTGATGTTTATAAATTTATATGGCTGTCACACCGATCCAAAGTTATGGGAGAAACCATTCGATTTTTATCCTAATCATTTCCTTAATAAATCTGACAGTAACCAAACTACATATTCCCCAAGGGAAGAACTTCTTATCTTTGGAATTGATAAAAAGCAAGCAATTGGTGAATCCTTGACTAGAGCTCAGTACTTCCTTTTATTCGCAAGTATTTTCCAGAAATTCAAGGTGAATTCTAGTGAAAATATTTCAACAAACAAATTCAAAGAAATAATTCGCAACAGTGACGGAATGGTAAGGACACCGAGCATTAAGAATTATGTTTTTCACATATTATAATTGCAAAAGCGTTTTTTGTACATAATTTAATTTATCAAATATATTTATTTCAATGTATATTTCTGTTGCTTTTTAAAAAGATTTTTATGGGTTATTTTATTTCAATAATAATAGATAATATTATAAATTAAAAATAATTAAAAATTAATAAATAATAATTATAATAATAATAATGATAATAATAATAATGATAATAATAATAATAATAATAATAATAATAATAATAATAATAATAATAATAATAATAATAATAATAATAATAATAAATATCAATAAAACATCAATATCATTACTGATTCAAAATCAAAAATTTTTCTTAAATGTCATTGGAAAACCAAAGAATTAATAATAATAATAAATTGTAATTATAATAATCATAGTACTCTATATCAGCGGTAACCAACTTTTCAGAGCTTACGGACAACTAATGTAATTTTTTTTGAAAGGTACAAATAATAATAATCATAAAAGTAGCAATTTTATTTAAAAAAAGTAACTACACGTGTTTAATTATAAAAAATTTATTAATATGGTATTTGTTGCATCTCATTTGAAATAAGCTTATAGATTCTGGTTCCTATGATGTTACTGCAACAACGAGTATCTTGGAATAAATATAACACGGAAAATACATTGTCTCTCTCCATGGATCACTGGTTGGTGGCGGCTAATGTAATATATTATTTACAGCATTTTTAGTCAACACCAACATGAAATTAACTCAAAATCTTATACACTTTGTCATTTTCATGAATATGGATAGAAGTGGGTGTATCTTGCATTTCTACTCTGACTCAAATTAGGGATTGCAATCCCGGGATCTCGAAATCACGGAATCCCAGGGTTACAGTTCTAATCCCCCGTACATTTTTGTACATTTTTAAATACATTTTTGTCTATAATTTGAAATTTTTGTGAAATTCTAACTATTTATTACTTTACTTAGCCAAGTTTGTTTATAGATTTATTTGTGTGCAAATATGTTGATAAAGGTGTACAGTGTGTACCAAAGATATGAAAACAAATTCTACATGAAATAAAATGACATTGTTATAATTTTAGTTTTATTAATTAATAATTATCCTGCACATTTTAAAACCAAAAAAAAACGAAAGCAAAATTATAAAACAACAACAGATTTTTCATAGCACTATAAATATTCTAAGGAAATTATTTGATTTTATGAAACAATTCTTAGAAACTTCGATCCTGTCAAATGGTAAGCATAAGTTTTAGTCTAATTTAGTTATTATTGGGTATTAACGTGTTTTATTTAGATAAAAATAATCTATTTAATTATTTCTAAACTGAATTTTTTATGTTTTCCTTACAGCAATAGTCTTATTTAATGAAGATGTTTGTTTTTAAACATTTATTTATTCTATTCTGATGTGAATATTTTATATTTTATGATCTCAGGATTAATAATTTTCAATCCCTAAATCCCGGGATTGAAAAATACACTACACCAAGCCCCATTGAGATAAATTCCGCTATAATTCAAGTTGATACATAAATCAACTTGGCGGAATTTATTTTGTGAAAAAATAAATGCATTTCAGCCATTTTTTAAATGGCTGCTAAGTAAATTATTTTTTATATAGTTATATAACTTAAAGTTAAATTTTAAGAGTTGAATTATGATTTCATAAGGAAATATGATCATAATTCAAACTCTTAAATGTAACTTTGATCAACTATTTCATATATATTATTATAAATAATATTTAGGAAAATTAGTAACAATAACTAATCTCCAAAAATATGTTTTTTTCGGATATTATTCAAAAAATGTGAGTTAAATTATTTTTGAAGTTATAAAAATTATTATTTGCATTAAATAATTATATTTTTTATAAATATTTTGAAAAAAATCATCGATTATGTACACAAAATAATTTGATTTATGATTATTTTTAAAAACTTACTAATATAATTTAAAAATTTATGCTTTTTTCGAATTTCAGGTTTTGCTTTTTTTTGACAGAAATATCTAAAATATTAGATTAATTTTAGTTTTATTGGTAAATCTTAAGAAGATACATCCTCATTTACTCGAAATTTCTTAGCAAAAACCTCAAAATTTAAATTAAAAATTTTTTCCGCCATTTTTCTTTCTAAAATTATCTCAAAAATGTCTATAAAATGATTTATTATAGGGGTTTTTTCAACTTCGGATGGCTACATGTTAAAAGTTTACATGCATGTTTTATTATGGGTTGTGTTAATGTGCATTATTTTATTTCTCTCTCACTTTTTGTGTCTCTATAGTTTAGGGTTTGTCTCATTGACGATTTTACAAGCAACCTCAAGGTGAGTTGGTGTGTTTATATGCTATAAATTTATTGATTTTCTTTTTATATTATAAGTGATTTATCTCAACTTCGCTTGGTGTAGATTCGTTGAATAACGCGAGTTCTTTGTAATATCTGTTAAGCTTCCTCAAAACAATTCCATCTTTATTCCGTCCAAATTATTTTTTTTGATTTAGAATTAATAATTTTATATAATAATTTTAGTTTATATGCAGCCTCTGAAATGAAACGGTTATAAAAATTAATTATACATAAGAATCTTCTTAGTTGTTTTGTTGTTTCTGGTAATTTATAATTTTTAATCGCTGTTATTTTAGTTTCTAAAGGAAAAATCCCATTTCTCAAGATATTATGACCGAGAAAATCTACTTCTGATTGCATAATTTTGCATTTTTCTGCGTTAATTTAGAATCCAACCTTTTCAATTCGTTTGCGATTAATATTAAATATTTGTTATGGTCCTCTTCTGTGTCTGACGCAATAATCAGGTCATCTAAGTATGATTTTACGAATGAAAAATGTCGTAATATAAATTGTTCTTTAAAAGGTCGATGGGGCATTTCGTAATCGAAATAGCATGTAAAGGAATTCATACATACCAAATGGAGTAATTATTGCTGTTTTTGGAATATCACTTTCTAACATTGGAATTCTTAAATATGTACTTAAGATCGATGGTGGAAAAGTATTTTTTATTTGCACAATCTGCAATATATCTTTGATTCTGGGAATTGGATATCTACCAGGAGTGGTTGTAGTGTTTGAATTTCAGTAATCACTACAAAATCGGTATTTTCCATTCTTTTTTCACTGCAACTAACGGTGAAGAAATTGAAGACGGTGGTTAATTTCGAAGTATTTTTCCTTTTCCCGAAATATATAACGCATATCGGGATCCATCTTTCAATTTGTCGCACTTTTGGCATTTTAACCATATTTAGTGTGATAGAAACAAAGTGTATTCGATTTATTTGGACTTTCTTTTATATAGAATATTTCTTCTTTTAACTCATTAATTTCATCCTTTAAAGCTTGAATGTTTAGGTGGTCATTGGAATATTTGGTTTCATTTTCCCTAGCTGCCATCATCCCGCCAGCTATCACAACCAATTCATCCGTAGATTTTTCTCGATAACTTGCAATTATGAGCTTGACATTCTTTGGGAGGACTTCAATAAAATTATGTCGCAATAATCGTTGGTCTGTTATTTGAACTTCTATGAACGCTCTTCTAATTTTCTGAAGTTATGAGGGTTTTAAATCATCAATAAACCTTTCCAAATTCATAATCAATGCATTTCGTTAATGAATTGGGAAAATTTTGCATGATAATTATTTTATACATTGATAAGATTCATTAATTGTCTCTGGAATATTTGTTACAACATCTTCGCGAAGATAAGCCATCACGTGGTGAAATTTTGTTGAATCATTTGATATGCAAGACAATTTAAATTGGGATTCAAATTGTATGAACCATAGAGCTAGATTAGTTCTGAAGAAGGAACATGGTTTGAATGAAACTCGCAAAACAGAATCTTCTGGTAGCCAGCCAATTGCTGCGTGGTCACCAATGTTATGATTCAACATAATTTCAAACGAAATTTAGAAATTCTATATAATCACAATTTCTCATTATATAAACCAAATTAACATTTTGTTAAATTGCTTTTTGTTATTAATATTTTTAATCACAACAGTCACAAATTATTTTTTGATGTATACCCCTCTCCAGACACTTACCTGCGATTTAACAGTAAAAAGAGACCATTGTGCTGACGCACCTTTATATTTATTTCATAAAACTTATTAATATAAATAGAATTTATAAATATTTACAATATAAATTAAATGTTAACTAAATCAAATGCAAAATAAAATATATATTTATTTATATATTCTTAATTTTTGACATTTCTCCAAAATTCAAAAATCAAATTTTAATGTCTAACGAAGTCACTGAAGCTATCAAAAAGTCCAATCAACAGGAGTTTTGAAACAAATTCAAAAATAAGAAATAACAATTTAATAGGATTTGATAAGAAAAACATTTTTCCAAGTCTTTATGTTTTTCCACACAAAACTTCATAATGCATTGTTTAATGGTACATTCGGATTTTGGCATATCATAATTCTTGGACAATTTGAAACTTCGGATCGCCTCAGAATGTGCTATCTCTCATCCATTGTAGCACATTTTGTCAATAATTCATTACTAGATTCTCGTTTTATAAAATTTTAAATATTTCTATCGACATTTTTTTGACGTTTGGAAGGTGTCACTAAATCTGTACATTCGTTCGAGATTGTGGTTTCTGAACATTTAGCAATTTCTATTTCATGAATGCGTAAATTATTTATCATTCCTTTAGTGTTTCCTTCTTTAGTGTGTATTACTGTTCCAAATTTATTTCACTTAGCTGTGGTCAGCATTTTTGGTAAAATAATCCCAAGTCCTTGATCTATTTGGCATTCTGTGTAAAAATTGGTATGAGTAGAGAAAATCTAAAAACTAAATAGTTCATATAATTAAAGAAAACCTTACGTGAAGAAAATATTAATGTGTTTATTGTGCCAGAAAAGTAACTACCGTATTTTCCCACATATAGGCCTCAGGCCATACTCGGATTTTTTCCAATCTATCATCTATATGTCATATATATTTCAAATTTTTCTACTGGATTTAAATTACATTGATATAAGGTAAATTAAATCCGGTAGAAAAGTTTGAAATATATATAGCATATAGATGATAGACGAGAAGATATACGGTTATAGCCTGTGGGTTATATGCGGGAAAATACTGTACTTAAAATAAGAAGTTCTCAACCATTTATTAATAATACAAGTGTCTTTTATATAAGACAAAGTTGATTTCATACTTACGTCACAGACTAGTGATGTCTGCACACTGGGTATGTGAAATACGCAGATGTAGAAATTATACAATCTCCATTATTGTAGTATAAATTCAATAATATAAAGAAATTTCTATGAAGAATCTACAGAAAATATATAAAATCAATAAAAAACGATGAAAAAGAAAGTTTATTCTTAATAGAATATTTCTGTGGATCTTTGAATTAAGTGGTCAAATATCAACTGCCACTGCAGCTGCCACACATTTTTGCCACTTCTCTCTCATCTCTACAATGTTAACTGGCAGCTGCGAGTGAACTCAACATAAAATAAAGCAATATGAAATTACGATAATTAAACATAAAATGCGCAGTGGAATTTTTTAATTTTAATATAAAATGTGTGAAATAATGTGGTTAAATACTCGTCGGGGCATTGAATTTCTCGACATTTTGCTTATTACTCAAAACAATCGGGGACTCGATACCCGGGATTCTATCTCTTACTCGTTACGGCTGACCATTCATGAGTAAAGATGTAAAAATCGGTGTAACGAACCGGTTTGACTCACTGTGAGTTTAGCAGGATAGAGAAAGCTTTGTTTTATCACACAATTAGTCACCAATATATATATATATATATAATATTAATATATAATATATATATTAATATATAATATTAATAATATTAATATATATATATATATTATCATAATTATTATTATTTATTATTATTGGTTATTTTCATTAACAGTACATATATTTGTAAATCTTATCTAAATAAACATTAAAAATTCTTAAACAATGGAATTTATGCTCATTTCGGTAGCTTTTGATAGACAATTTTTATGTGACATTTTGTTTATCTTAATAAATAATTTATTAAATTTGGCTTGAATATCGGAAAAAATAAAAACAATTTAAATATAGATTTTGAAATATTTAGTCTGAAATGTTTTACACGGCGTAATCTAACCAATTATAAAATTTAGCACTTTTACGGTGGAAAAATATTAAAGTCCGCCCCCTCATGCCTATTCCAGTTGTCAATAACAATAACAAAATGGAATTATTCTGTAAAATATTTTGTTTAAAATTTACTGGTTGTAATAGTATTTTTATTATATTTCAAATCATTCAATTCCTTTATTCGCATTTTGCAGTCTAAATGAGTATTCTGGGAGAAAGTAAATAAAAGAAAAAAGAAAGGTTTTAATTTTAAGAAACACGAGAGAAGACATAAAGCACTTGTGAAAGTTTGTTATTATAATAAAAACAAAAGCCTGACATAACTTGCGATTTTAAAGTCTAATATTTCTTTAATTGATAAAACCTTTGATTCATCTTGAAGTAAGTTGATGTTTCATCAACATCCTTACCCCCTCTTTCAGGACTCAGCATTTGTTCTATTAGCTGCACAATTTGTTTGCACAGAATTGGTTTGGGTACTTCATTGAATATTCCGTATTCTTTGTCATGGCGCTTTACAATATTATCAGAATTGTGTAAGAAATCTGGTATATTGGTGTTTTGAAGTAAGTTGAAGTAAGTTGAGTGCAGATAATTCATTGAGAAGAGACTTTGAGACAACATTAAAAAAATTAAAAAATTCGTACTTTTATGGCAAAGAGCTTAAGCAAGTTTTACTGATTGTAAAGCATACATAATTTTACATAGAACATTGCATTTATTTTCATCAAAATTAAAAAAAATCTTGAGCTTTCCTTTCAACATCACGGATTTCGTAAAAACGAAGTTTTTAAAATTTTTGTATTGTTAAGGGTTTTTTGTATATCATGTTGGTCGTATGGGAAATTCAGTTGCTAATTAGTTCTCATCCTGATGATGTGACCGTCACTTCAAAAATTCTAGGGTCGCTTTCCCGATACGCCGCACGATTTGGATAACCATTGCGCACCCATGACCGAAATCATGTTGGTACTGTACGCAATGGCCGAATGCCATTCGAGCAGGTGAGCGCTATTACTAGTGCTACTCCTCGAAGGACCTTCGCTTTCCCGTTTATTGCTGCCGATAGAAGGACTTACGCATCATACATACTTATTCTACCGCTGGACTTCCTCGTGTTCGGCTTAGCTGAGCCGAGAAATTGTTGGAATTCATTCACACCGTTCGACTCCTTCGTTAATAACTATCTGGTGAGGTATCACTAACTATTACCGTTGTTTTACCCCGTTTTTATCTAAAAATACCTAATTCTAACTAAAACAAAGGTAAGACTATATCATCATATTAACACAACGAAAATAGTAATACAATAGCTAGAAGAACAGTAAGATGGACACATGATAGTTTTTTACAAGATCCCCGAACGAGGTTAAACTAAAACATTGCCGCACTGAAATCGACCTCTACACAGTTTTCGGAAGAAAGACGTGTTCGATTTATGTTGGTTCTACTCGTCGGCATCGATATCGGTAGGAAGGCGCCTACGTTTCGCCGGCTGATACGGGGGAGGGTTCGTGTTGTAAGGGACCTCAATACGGGTGGAGGGTCCAGCTTCTTCAGATGGGGAGGAAATTCGGGGCACGTTGCCCGTGAGTATAGCGATCTCACTAAGATCCAAGCCTAAGTGATCTAGAGCTTGGTGGATTCTCGGGGATTCGGATTCCTCATCCACCAGATTGATGTGGATCGACCGAGCCGGAGAGCGGAACACTACCGAAGGTGCGTAGAGCACATCAGGATCGAATCCCAGGATTTCGAATTCCTGGTAAGGAGGCGGGAGGTCATCGATCCAGTACGTGTGGCTGGGGGGTTCCGTCTCTCGGAGGAGATCAGCTTCTATACGGCGACGCTCACGACGGCGACGATTTCGGTTGGGCCACCAACGGGCCGTTCTGGCATGGGATTCCGCTACCGGGACTTGCAATGGCACCATTATTTGAGGAGCTGAGGTGGAGGGAGTTGGATTGATTGTGTCCATTGGAAGGTGCTGCTCTGGGATGATATTTAAATGTCGAGCCCAGACGCTCCCGGGGACGCGGGCTCGAAGCTCGGCATCCGTGAAGATTTGGCGGAGCGTCGTACCCTGCTCCTTGATCAATACTCGCTGGCTGCGAGACTCCGTGATCAATTCGTCTCGAGCGCGAGATAACCGGGTAATTTTTTGATGTAGGCCTTTGGCGGCCTCGGGAGAGGTCCAGGTACCTTTTACCCGTTCATACTTGGTTTTGAGGGTTTTCGAATTTCCCTTCTAATTCTTCCAACTTCTGTCGGAGCGAGACTACTGACGGGGAGAGTCGAGAGACCCTAGGTAGGTTGTTCAGATCAGACCTGGAATTGGTATTCATATCTAGAAAGTACACAGAGGGAGGTTAAAAATTGGGGAATTATTAGGAGTAGGTTTTGGAAAAATATTCAGCTAGCAAAGGGTCCGATGATAGTCAACGAGTAGAATCTTAGGAGTTGGGGGTCTGAAGAATGGTTTGGTTCACATTAGCAAGTACCTCCTGCAGTGCGCCGATTAAACATTGGGCAAACTAAGTACTGTTCAGGGGAGTATATCAAATAACATTATTCTCAAGGTTCAGCCGATGCTAACCCGGGTTGATATCAAATGGATTTCAGTACCTGTACAATCTATCAAGAGAATTTCTAATGCTAATAAAATGGATCATCTATATTAATTAGGCTGTTAGTGAAAATGAAGTCCCTATATTGGTTATTAATAGTATTGCCACCGTTAAATAAACTGTAATGTCTATATTAATTATCAAGAGAATTGTCAAGATTAGGCCTAATTGCATCAGTGGGCAAGGGGTAGTTATCATTGGTACTATTAATAATGTCCTCAGTAATTATCTAGGGAGTTTAGGCACTATACGTTACGGGTACTCGCAATGACGTTTAATTTGTAATAATATTGCTATGTGCAATGGTGGTACGGGTGAATTTAATGCAACTATTTCAATAATATTGATAACCACGACAATAATGGTATTAATAACATTAGTAATAGTGACGACAATAATAACCATATTTAGAATAATTATAATGATAATAATATGAGTGATATTAATAATAACACTTATTTTAGTGAGAATCATAATAATAATGGGATTAAGGATAATGATGTTCATAATAATAATAACCATAATTATGTTCGTGATAACATTAATAATAAAATTATCAATAATCATATTAATTATGTTAATAATAATTGTTACGTAAGTAATAATATTACTGGTGAGATCAATGATAATAATATTAATAATGTTAGAAATTTTTCCAGGGCAATAATCGTAATGAAGCTGATGGTAATAATAATATCAGCGATAATAAATAACTATGGTACACTAATGTAAATCCTACTACCTAATCGTGATAACCGTGTTAATTAATCTTGATAAATTGGGATGATTGTTCGTATTTACTCCGAAAAATTCAGTAGCATGGAAAACCGGCGACATTCAAGTGAGGGATTTGGCGATGTTTGAAAAATGAATGTGTCAGCATAATAGCGGCGAGGTGTACAACGATGAGTCAGGTGATGTGTAAATTTCCCTACCCATTATCAATACAGTTACACTAGTCAGCTAGCTCGGTGATTCTTATTAATATCCATGATGTCTGTAGTAGAGTATTGATTTTCTACGGTAATGGATTTTAATTGTAGAGGAAAAATGTCTCCGTCTAGTTGCTTTTGGAGGGGTGGCGTCATAACTAGTGAAGTGGATTAACTACTCTACGCCTCATGGGAATAATGTGGATACATGAATACCGGTGAGTTTTTAGTGCTTTAGGGTAGATTATTCATTGACGGCTTGTCGGTTGTAGAAGTGTAGCAGAAAATGTCTATTCGTATTACGATCGGTTTCAATCTAGTGGATTTAGCTTTCCACACAAGACAAAGAAGTTTAACTGAGGTCGCTACTACCTGGGCCATTATTACTCTCAGAATCTTGATATATGACCGGTTATATGACTTGGTCGCCAGCTTTATATTCGTCTCGGCCATTTGGAAAATTATGTATTTTGTTCCTTTCGGGTCCTTAGAGTCGTCTCTTAGTGCATCCGTTCCTAAATCTCAACCAATTTACGGAGAAACTGGAAATACACGTATTGGAAGCTCGTGGATCTAACATTCGGGTGTGTCTCTTATTTGTTTGGTGTCGATTTGGAAAACTTATTCTATATGAACGGCTCGCTTTTGCCAGGAAAGGATTCAATGAGCCTCACATATGCTGATACAGATATAGATCGTAGCGTATGCCAGATTTGGCTTAGCGATTGGAGGACTAATTCATGAAAAGTTTTTACTGATCCTTCCTGTAAGTCATATGCCATGTTATAGAGCGGAATAAAAATCCTTGACACTTTTGGTTATTTGATTTAATTTTCTATGCCATTATCCGTTCGTTTTGCCTTTTTCGATTATGCCTACCCCTTCTGCCCAGTCAGGTTTATTATTTTTATTCGAGTTTCAAAAAAGAGTGATTTAAATCATCATGTGATCTCTGCTAATTTCCCTATCTGAAGTCGCACTTCCCATGATTTTATATTCTACTCGCCCCGGCCACTTTTCAGTAGCCGCTACAAGTTATACAGCGATGCCCTGCGTGGAGGTCCTGTGCAATTGCCAGACCCTACTGCGGGTTACCGAGGTATCAACGAGGCATGACCCACGAGCTCAACTAGGGAACTTAATCCACCAGCCAGCCTGAGATCTGTCCCATTGATGGCTATTTACATACTTGTAGTATATAAATTTAATGGACTCAAATATATATGCAGATATGGTTCAAATATATACAACAGTATTAAAGTAACATATAATTAAAGCAAAATAATAAATGGAGACATTATAAACATTTACAAAATTTCATAGACAATACATTAACTTTCAAAATGAAATAACAAAATCCTTACGTTTAAGAGATTCGGTAATTTTGAAGTGTTGAAATTGAAAGCATAAGTTAAAAATAATGAAATTCGTCACTGTATATATACTGTTTTTGTGCTTGTGTGCGACCAATGTGCAATTTTTCGCCATTTTTAGGGCTTTTTAATTATTTTATTAATCTTAAATTATTTTTATTATTTTTTGTGCATTTTTCCCTATTTTTTTGATATATAATTTACATTATGGTTGAATTTTATTTTTATTATTATTTTTTAGCCCAAAATTTTGTTTTCTGGTCGCCTCTTCTGCCTGTGTTTTTTCTAAACCTTATTTTGTAAGGTTTTGGCAGTTTATTTTATTTCTCGTATGTTTCTGTCTGAAGCTGTAGGCTTTTTATGATTTTATTTAATTATTTGTTTTTATTTAATTTTGATATATTTTTAATTTGTTTTAATAATTATGTTTTTTCATTAATTTTTGGTATCTTCTTGTGGTGCGTGCTTATGTACAGTGACTTGTTTCATTACTTTTATTTTTGTTTTAATTTTTATTTTCCTTTTTGTTTAAATTGTGGCTCTGAGCCCAACAATCCCTTTAAAATTTTGTAAACCCCCAATAATTTTTTTGTACCCTTCACTATATTTCATATTTTATCATACACGTTAGTTTTAGGTCTAGTCGGAGTTTTTCAGAAAGCTAACAAGGAATGATAATCTTTATTCAACATCATTATATTGTTGAGGATACCTAAATAATGAAATAAAATAATTAATAAACATGTAAAATGATTGGGGGAAACAATGAGAAGTGAGTAAGATGTGGTTCTGGAGCCTCATAAAAAAAGAATGAAAAAGAAATGTTGAACAACGAGAAAGGAATAAGAGAAAATCAATAAAAACAGACAATTAAATCAAAGAAGGTCATTTATAATTAACAAGTGCAAATTTTGGAAAACAAAAACAAAAACAAAATTTGCACATCATCTCGAAAGCCCTTTCAAGATAAGGGAAGAAATATTGTCGAAAATCCGGGAAAGGGCATCTCCAAAAAAATGATTTATCTGGACAGCTGTCATCGATCATGGTGGCCCAAAATGAATTAGCGGTAAGAAATACCAGAACTTCTATTCGACAGCAGTAAGTGTTATTGAATGATGGAGTATAAAAAGGAAGCGCAATTGAAATCAAAAACACAAAAAAATTTAAGAAAAAAACTTGCGAAAGGCCAAAACTACGAAAGACAAAAATTGCGAGAGGCAAGAAATTTGCAGGAGACAAAGGATTGCAGAAGATAAAGAAAGACAAAAAAGAAGTTAAAAGAAAAATTTGAAACAGAAATTAAGCAAGTTCAAAGCAAGGCAAAGCAACTAAATCAGAGTTACCGATCTCAAAAACCCACCGCAGTAGTCAGGTGATTGTAAAGCTAATTGATCCGAAAAGTGCTATTCTTCCCGAAGGGCCGCAATAAGCATTAAGTGTGATCGATTGATAATTCGTTGTGTCATTTTGAAGTGGAGATAAAGTGTATTAATCAATAAAGTTTATATCGTTTGGAGTTCGTTACTGTTGTTTAAAGCACGCTTGGAGTCAGATCGACAATAATTCCTATTCGAATTCACCGACAACCCCAACAATATAATATTAAATTTTTCCGTGATCGAGGTATGCATGACTTTATTAACTTATATGTTAACTAAAAAAGATATATTAAAAACATTTTTAACATACGCATGAACCATAAAAAGGATATTTCAACATCTGGACTTGTTCCAGTGACTCAGAGAAGGGACACCCGGACTGAGGTTAAATTTGCCGTGGCATTTTCAAAAAATTTCTGAAGAACCCCCTTTTTGGATACCCCCCTACTTTTTTAGATAACCATCCACTTACTTTTGTTGGGCAATAACTGATGAAGCCCATTTTTTGTTTAACCAGCACGATAACGCCTGTGTGTTTTTGAGCAGAAAACTTAAATTTAGATAAAAATGGAAAATTTAAAGAAAATAAAATAAATAAAAATTAAATACAAGTTTCTGTACATAAAAATCTAAAAATTTAATTTTAAATCAAAAAGAATAAAAATTTTATAATTTTGGAATATTCTAGAAAATTCCTTGTTTTAATGTATCAAAACACACACCAACAATCGTGATATATAAGGCGATGCTGGTTGAGCAAAAAACACTCTTTTATTCTCACAGACTCTCAAAAAACCCTCATTCTTATTTTCAATTTTTTTGCGTTATCTTGTTAATTTATTTTGGAAGAAGACAAAAGTAAATATTATTTTTTTTTATGTATTTATGTTTTATTTTTTAATTGGCATTATTGATGGTTGCAAAAGTTTATGATAGGATA
The DNA here is from genome assembly GCA_022537955.1 of Schmidtea mediterranea. NCBI lineage: Eukaryota > Metazoa > Platyhelminthes > Tricladida > Dugesiidae > Schmidtea > Schmidtea mediterranea. Next base: position 43,966,139 of record CM039680.1, read on the forward strand.
TAAAAGTTTATTATTTTTGTTTTGTTTTTTGTGTGACATTTTTTTTGGGAAAATAAAGTTTTAAATCAAAATAATTTTTGTAATTTTTGATTAATCCCCTTTATTATCGAACCTCCGTCATGAGGATTTAATTTGAAAATGATTTTTGTGCGTTGCAGATACTCACCATAGACTTACACGCAAGCAAGATAGAAAATTTTAAAACTATTTTTTTTCGTTACCCCGGATCGAACTGGTATGTTAGTGGGGGAAGCCGCGGTGAAGGCAGTAGCTGGAGCCGTTCAGTATTCTCCCCTTTCTAAATCCTATCGCCCAACCGTCGAAAGAGTAGTGTTGAGGTCCTGGGAAAGGTTAAATATAAAGATTACACAATATCATAAAAAATATACATAAAGTAGTATTCAGTAGAAATGACCAAAAATCTCACGACAGAGCATACTTTAATACCAAACGTCACTACCTAGTCTATGTGAAATTGAACTACAGCTCTAACAAAAAAATTCGAGAAATTTGACATAGTGACCACATCGAAACATATTTGACAAAAATCGGCTTAAATCAGGACTATATATCGAATTAGATTTTACAACAGAATTTTCGAGTGTCATTATTTGTATGCTATCAATATTTTTAACCCTAATATTCTAAATGACCAAAGAATCGACTTTAAAATTCGGAATTCCACGTTGACCCCACCAATCAGACTATCCTATTTTGTTAAAGATAAAAATTCAACACAATTTTATAAAATAAATTCTAGGACCCCGCAAACCGGAAAAAGATTATTATCATTACTACCCTCGTGATTATTATTCTTTTCTTGTTATTATTATTATTATTATTATTATTATTATTATTATTATTATTATTATTATTATTATTATTATTATTATTATTATTATTATTATTATTATTATTATTATTATTATTATTATTATTATTATTATTATTATTATTATTATTATTATTATTATTATTATTATTATTATTATTATTATTATTATTATTATTATTATTATTATTATTGTTATCGTCGTCAGGAATATTATTAATATTATTATTAATATAGTACCATTATTATTAATCCATCACTATTATAACTATTATTATTATCATTTTATCATTATTATTATTATTATCATTATTAACATAATGTTGGGGTATCACGAAAAAGCACAGTAAAATCGATAAAACACAAAAATGATAAAAGTGCAATATTAATAAAAAAATTTATAAAAATTCGAAAGTAATATTGATCGGGGGAAATTGGTATGGTTGAATGCCAAATTGAGAGACGAGTCCAGAAATAATAATAAAAATTTAGTGAGGGGTCCCTATAAAATGATATAAGTTAAAAAAGGAAATTAATTAAGAAAATTTAATTACTAATGGGAAGCCCGAGTCAATGGGAAGCCCGAGGCAATGGGAAACCCGAGAGATGTAGAAAATCCGAGAGCTGAGGAAAACCCGAGAGATGAGGAAAACCCGGCGCATAGACGGAATAATATAGTAGGATAAATTAGCCTAAACAACATTAAATGGGCGCCACTGAGTAACGGAAAGGTAATTATGTTGCAATTAGTAAATTGGTAATGGACCAAACGTTGTTGACAAATGTCGGTCTGGAAAGTAATTATTATTAATAATTTAATAATGTAGAAAATATTGTTGACAATCGTTGGAAAACAGTCTGAGCAGGAGTATAAAAGAAAGAGGGAAAAACACGAAAGGACAGTCATCATTAACCAGATACGAAAGACAGTCATTATTCCCCGATACGAAAGAGAGACATTATTAACCAGTTACGAAGGACAGTCATTAGTAACCAGACACGAAGAGCAGATATTATTAACTAGAGTGAATCGACGTGAACAAGCAGTAACTAGGTTAGTAGAGGAATCCAAATCCAAGTAAAAAGTCAAAGTTATCTATCAGAAAGGGTGGTTCTCCCTTGGACAACCTACCCTAAGATAATCAGAATCATACAGTGGTTAAAAGGTGCAAATCAATTAGTGAAATTGTGATTACAAACATTGAGATAAAACGGATTGATCTGTCATTGTGATAAAGTGCAAATAAAATTATTCTGTATTGGGTTTGCTTATTTGATTGAAAAAGGACACGAGGAGTCAGAGGGAACCGACTTTCAATAATAATAACCCAACAATAATATAATTGTTGTTATTAATCTATTAAGATTATTATTATTATTATTATTATTATTATTATTATTATTATTGTCACTCTGGTTGTTAATATAATATTACTATTTTTAGTAATTTATTATTATGATTATGAATATTATTATTATCATTATAAATGTCATTATTATTATTTACTTAATATTATTATGTCTAATATTATTATTATTAGGATCATTAGTATCATCATTGTAGTTATTAATCTACTGTTATTAGTATTATTGGTCTAGTATAGTTATTACTGTTGTTATTACATTTTCCTAAATTAATATTATTATTATGATTATTATTATTATTGATAATATTACCAGTAGCATTATTGACGTAATCTTAGCATATCTAATTATTATTATTATTACCATTAACATTATTATTACTAGAGTTATGGTTATATTGCAAAAATTAGTATTAACTACTATTACTTTTAAAAGTTCAGATATAAAATCATTAAATTAAGAGAATAAATACATAAAACTTTATTAAATTAAAAAACTTAAGGAGAAAAATCACCACATCAATTTAGAAATAAATTCTAGTATAGGAATTTCTTCTGCGGGCTAATTTCGAGAGATCTGTGGATTAAAGTTGAATAAAACCAATAATAAACTAAAGAGCGTACCTGATATTAAGTGTTGATTTTGCAATGTGGCGCAACAGACGATCTGGTTGCGGTATGAGATCTAAAAACATGAAAAAATATTAGAAAAAGTAGCTAAAATCGATATTATAAAATTTGCCAATTGTTTAACCCGTTGCCATGGTAATAAGCGGCAAGCAGGATAGTACGTATATAGGAAAAATGTTATATAGCTAAATTTCTCTTAAACTATCGAGTTTTGAGGATCGGGATCGTGGCCTGTAGTATAAAATAAGATGTTTTATCTTATAGAAAAATTAATTTCATTTTACAATAAAATTTTTATAAATCACAATATTGGTGGGTTACTGGGTGCTATTGTTTGTTTTAATCTTACTGGGGTCACCCAGGTAACACCATATAAATATTTATTGCTACCACTCGGCACCCGTTGCTTAGGCAACGTTGGAACTGTGTTCGAGTGGGTAGATCATTCGCAAAAATTGAGCGTTATTACTAATGCTGTAATTGCTCGAACGATCTCTGGGTCCAATGAGCTGTCGTTAGAAGACTTATGCTCGCTTTAAATTATTGGGTCCCCTGTATGCCGTAGATTTTCTTCGTTGGAGTTCATCGTAATCTAAGAGGGAATCTGACAATGATGTTTTAGACACTACACAGGCGACTGCATATCGAATGGTTCATTCTAGTGCGTTGGTTTCGGATTTTAGATTTTTATCAAATATGCGTAGACATCATTTTAACTAACAAAGAAGATATAATTTACAAAATATACATATTTACTTTACAAAATAACACATTCTATAATTCCGTCAGGTTTTATTTAATAATCGAGCGGCTCGGCGTTTAGCCCGCTCCTTTCGTCCAGGCCGGTAACTGTTCGGAGTTGGGGTTGTTGTTGGTGTCGTTGTTGGGGTTGTTATCGCCTCTCGGTAGGCTAATTGAGCTGGAGCAAAGACGAGGGGATAAGTTACAGCTGCCCCTTCTTGACAGGCGGACAGTGCAACCTCCAGTCCCTTTATTTGTGTTCGTAGGCTTTGCGTTAATTGTTTTTCTTCTGCCCATCCATTTTGGGCTGCGGTAAGTTTTTGATGCATTGATTTGATCTTCTTCGGATCCACCCATGTGGCTTTTGTTTGCTGGATCTCACGAGTCAACTGGATGATCTGGTCATAAAGGGTTTTATTGGTTTGTTGGGCACGTGCCAGCTCTGTCCGTAATATTTGTAAGGGCTCCATTTCTGCAACAATGAACATTAAAAACTTTTTGTTACCAGATCTAACATTTCCAAGCGTACAGTTAATTTAAACATAAATTACGAAATTATACTAGGAAACGAGAAAAGAAGAAAAAACTAAAACAAATCCCAAATAACAATTATTTATTATATAAAAATATCTAGAACGGAACTAGAAGGTTTGTAATCCACAGATCAGCGAACCAGGGATCCTCGAAATATTTCTTTATCCCTTCCTCATCGGAGTAGCCCGGAATTATGAATACGGGTCGTTTCGTATTACGGACCGGTCTGGAGTTGGGCGGCGGCATACACGGGTAGACGTCCGCTATCCGTCCGGCCGCGATGCCGTCCTCCACGTTGGCCAGGTATTGTCTGGCCCTGACCACGTGGAAATCAACCTGCCGTTGATGGTTTTCGAGGCGGTTGAGGAGATATCGGGCATGATCCCGGATTTCTTGGGCCGGACTCTGATCATCCCATCGTCTATCAAGCAACAATGGATTACCGCTATTTCCAAACGACTGCCAATTGGTCCGTCCGGGCTCTGGTTGAGGCACCTCGGGGTACCTTTCTCTCCCGAAGCGTCGCCACGCTTGCCTCCACTGGTCGGCAACGTGTGTGGGGACCCAGATAAAAGGTCCAGATTTTCCTAAACAATATCATGATCAGGAAAGTTTTGCTTATTTCAAAACTTAGTACTTTTATAAAAATAAAATAAAAATACATATCATCAGAATCCAGGCCGTACGCCTTTCACCTGGGTGTGGAGAATATCGTTGCCGGATTTAACATTTTTTATTAGGCGGCGCACAAACAAAAATGAAATATATAAAAATGATTTCTAAGAACACAATTACTCTTGTAATGTAGTACAGCATTTCGTTAATTAACAATTTTAAATATATACATCTACCTGTGCCAAAGGAGAAAATTAACTTTCTTCAAGCTCAATCGTTAATTCTCTCTTGTTTTAAACTATTTCCAAGAAAAAAATTCAATTTTTATAACCATTAAAAGCATGTAACAAGTGTTATATAAAATTTTCGATTGAATTGTTCCGGTAAACCTCTGTTACCCCAGTTATTCTCAGTTAACATCGATGTGAAAATTGATCAGGTAGAGGAATAAAAATCGAAATTAACCTGTACTTGACGTCCTGCAAATTCCTCTCTACAAACTCACTAAATTCCGACAAAATTATTTATAAGAAATTTGTGTAATCATCGGACACGATTATTAGATCGAGCTTCGAAAACTATCTGCAAAAGATTTGTATGATTATTCACTCATTAAAATGGACTTCAAGGATATTTACAAAATTCATGTGATTATTAAGCACAATTATTAAAATGAACTCAAAATAATTAGCTACAAAAATCTTTATAATTATTTAATACAATTGGTATGATTATTAAATATAATTATTAAAATGAATCTCAAAAATTTGGATGATTATTAGATACCGTTAGTAGAAGGAACTCCAATGATGTCTACAAGAATTCATATGATTATTAAATGCATTTAGTAAAATGAACCTCCATAATATCTAAAAAAAATCCATATGATCATTAAATATAATTATTAAAATGAATTTCAATAATATCTAAAAAATCCATATAATCATTAAATACAATTATTAAAATGAATTTCAATAATATCTAAAAAATTCCATATAAGCATTAAACACAATTATTAAAATGTATTTCAATAATATCCAAAAAATCCATATAATCATTAAATACAATTATTGAAATGAATTTCAATAATATCTAAAAAATCCATATAATCGGTAAATACAATTATTAAAATGTATTTCAGTAATATCTAAAAAATTTTTATAGTCATCGAAGAGTGAAAATTAGACTTACTCCAAGATTGTGGATCTAGGTTCGAGGTTACCTCCCTGCTTACTCCTCCAGTCGCTGTGTCCCTGAAGTCTTGTTGCTGGTACATTCTTAGAAAATTGTCAAAAATGTCTATGATCGGTTAAAATCGTCAGCAATTCTATTTATGGGACTTAGCAGTTGATGAACATGTGTATGCATGCGTGCTACCCACCGCTCGGTGGTGTGCAATATTCCAGACATTTACCAGCAAGAATGAGAAAATTTCACGGAATCAATATTCCTAAAGGTCAGCGACAAGGTTAGTTTCATTTTTCTAATTACTGGGTGTGTGTGGAATTGACTGATTGATTTTCTTCCCCAAAATGTCATGGTCTGCTCGATTCTTAAGTACGTGATAAGTCGACATACACTAGTTGTAGTAGATTATTTGGATGTCTGCCTTGTGTATTGATATTGAATATTGATTGCCCATTTCAGTTTTGTTGTGGATTCGCCATTCTAGACAGTAAGGTTTTGTTCGCCTTTAATTAATTGGATTTATGTTTTACTTTTCAGGAAGTCGTTGTTATATGAACAGGTTTAACGGGGAATATGGCTGGGGAATCAATTATTCTGCTATTAGCGACCTTAGGCTTACTCTACCAACTCGGCCATTAGCTTCAACTGGATGGAGCCTCTGCCTCCGGATCAAAATTATTCAGTGGTTTTCCCAATCTGACTTATGGATTATTTATTCTTATCGGTTGTGATCTTTAGAATACTTGTGATTATCTGATTGTACGTAAATCAATTGGAAGATTTTTCTTTTCTCATTTTTTGATTATTTAAATTATTGGGGTTTTTTTTGTTTTATGAGTCGCGTTTATTATGTCGTCAATTCTCAACTTTATTCAGAGGTTCTATTTGGTAGATCGTAATTTCGGTAAGTTAATTTTAATTTATTCCCAAAAACTCGTTAATAATAAAATAAAAAATATTGACTCTAATCAATTTATATTTTCCTGGTTTGGTTTTTATTGGGATTAATATATTCACTTTGGCGGTTACAGTAGTTACGCTATTCTATTTTACCCTCAAGTGATCGAATCGCGTTATAGTATGAAATATCTAAATTAAGCTAACTTTACTTGGGTAACAGTATGGGTTCTTGACAAGACATTTTGGGTTTACTCAATGGTTTTAACTATCTAAGCTATTTGAAGACTAAAATCATAATCAATTTTGGATGCTTACGCTACTGGTTTACTTACAAAATAACAATTATGCGTTCACGATTTAGTTTAAGTTCATAATGACTAATTAGCTCCATGGTTTATTTAAATGGGTAACCTTAATTATTATAGGTCCATGGTAGCCGTTCCATATTTATAACTATTTTAACTTCACCTCTATGGCTTGAAAATTTATAATCATATTAAGTACCTAGTGATAGTCTGAATCTATTATTTATTTAACTTTTATAACAAAGATTTCATTTTTTATTCCCGTCACCTTTCCCCTGGTTGACTTTAGGCGCATTGTGTTCATATTATAGTTAATGAGTGCCCACTGGACTACTCGGTGTGGTGATTTTGAGCCGTATGTAGAATCATTTAGGTCGAGTTTAAAGAAAATCGAGAGACGAGGAAGTAACCAAAAGACCACTTCCTCATTCCTCCTTTCTTCTATACGGGATAGTATTGAAGTTCCAGCTCCTGCGTTCCGCACGCCGGGCCTTCACGGGCACGAATCATTGGCGATATTCCACACACTTACACGAATTCGAATAATATATATGATTTTAATGACTTGTGATGTGTCTTGGCTGTATGCCGGAAAAATTTCGACAATTAAAAATAATTATGAAGAAAATGATTTTAGGTATCATAAATAATTTATTAGTATTAAAATAACATAACAATTACTTGATCCAAACATAACGAAATATCATAAAACATCACTCTTCCCCACGCCGACATCCAAGCAGAGCTCTACTGAGGTTGCGAGGATGCGACGTGGAGAGAGAGTTTCAAAATAAAACTCACACTTACATCGAGTAAATTGATTCAAGTTTGAAAAAACTGAAAAACGATTAAAATTGTGTAAAAATGAATCGGTATATATACCTATTGTACGACCCTAACCTTGCGTGTTCTTTTTGATTTAGTAAAACAAATTTTGACCTTGGAATTTTCTGGTATATTCTAATCTTTAATTTTATTATTTTGAGATTTTATTTGACAATTTTTTCTTTTGATTTTTAATTGAATTATTTCTAATTCAAATTATTTGATTTTTATTCCATTTTCATGAAATTTTGTATTTTTTAATAAATTGTCAAATTTCGGTCAAAATCGTTGGGTTTTCGTGTTATGTTTATGTTTAATTCGTGCGGATCTTGTTGCATTTTGTTATTATTTTTATTTATTTTTTGTGTTTATGATTTTATATTTTATTGTTTTCTCTGTGATATTTTGATAGGGTTAATTGGTGTTTTAATAGGTTTGAATTTAAATCTGCATGTTGTGTTTGCATGTGTGTTACCGATTCATTTAAACATTTACAAGGCCGTTTGTGTCCTGGCCCAACAATATAGTAATTAAAATTAAATAATTTTATCTTTAACTTTAATAAATTAAGATTTTTGGGGTTCAAAATTGATTTCTTAACAAGAAAATTAGCTATAATTTTTTTAAATTGTAAAATAAAAATTTTAATATTATTATATTACTAATAATGTAGATACAATGAATCTGAACCTAATTATTATAGTCATTATTATTAATGTTATTATTATTTATTATTATAATTTGATTGCATGGACACGAATTTTAGACCCAAGGTTTTCCCGAGATTGACAATTATATTACTAGGGACTTTGATAACATGTTGACTCTGTGAAACAATGTGGGATTAAGAGGACCCAGAGTGTCCCCAGTGGTGGACATAGCACGTTGGCCGGTGTCACGTCTATGAGCACCGTTGTGGATGCTTTTCCTGGGCATGTAGGACAGATAAAATGTGCGTGCCCATCCCTTCTCTCATCTAGATAGTTTAATTGACCCTGAGAAGAGTGATGTCTTAGGAACATAAGGATATTTTAACATTATTATACATAATTTAAATCAATCGTTAATAAAGATAGGGATCTTAAAATTTATTCTTTCAGTGGAACAAAACAGAAGGATCATCATGAAATTTTGCAGGGATATCTCTGAATATCATAGGAAGGCTCTAAATCAGAGACAAAAGGCGGAACTCATGGTACAAAAATGCCGTCACATGGAACAAACCTGGCTACGCCCAGAAGCTGCATCCAACTTGAAGTCAGAAATAAACATTAAAGAAAAAATTAACCCAAAAAGATGAAGCCCTGTGGCTGGCAGAACAGAAAGCACAGGAACTCGAAAGGCAGGTGTCTGAATTGAGATTAAGGAATGAAATACGCACAGGCCTGGTGCAGAGTGGAGCGACACTATCGGCAGAGCAGGAAGCCATAGTGATCCGCAACGTGACCGGGAAGGACATTGGAGTAAAGATCCTTACCCCAGGACCCTCACGCTCGCTAGTAGAAGTGCCGAAAAGGAATAGAAAGAGAAATCGGCCTAGCAAGAAGGAGCGTGAGAGGTTATTTAAGATGCATAAAGCTTGTTTGATAGGGCACATCCTTGACGCGAACGGGCTCTAAATCCCGTGCGTTCATTAACTTTGATTGCATAACAGATTATTAAATGTTGTAATTGTTGATAGATTCGAATAATAATTTATTAGTGTTAATTTTGATATTAGTGTTTAAAATGAATTAAAGCAGTTGAAAATCGGGATGCCGGAATAGTTTAGTTATCAAGTTAATTATTAATTAGATAGATAGGCGAGAAGGGGACCGATAGAGCATAGCACGAAGTCTTCTACGACAGCTCGTGAACCCGAGGACGGTTAGGGCATTAGCAGTTCTTGTAAAGGAGCTCACCTTTTGCTAACCTTCCACCCACTAGTTCACAGTACCAACGTCAATTTTTGACGGGTGACTAGCGGTAAAATCTCTTATGTAGGCGCTGGCTGGGAATTAGTGACCCTTAGGCAGGTTTAATATTTTAATGACCTATTAATGCCCAGCACTTTTTAAAAAAAATTTTGTGTAAATCAATGATTACGTAACTTTATAGATAATTAAAACCGTGATTACGCCATTATTATTTCATAATTGTGAAATATTTTTACATATAAATATTTGCCTTCATGTACTGCACAATAACGTAACATCAAATTTTAATTTAAATCAATTATTATGTAACTTTTAAAACTTTTTAAAAATCGTTGATTACATTACCAATTTTAAAATTCATCAAGAATTGTTGATCTCTATCCTTGTAATCTTTTACACTTGTTCTAATGGTACGGTTACTTAATCGATATCGTGAATATTCAAAGACTTACTTTAAAAATTTACATAAAAAATTTGCATAAAAACTTTACATAAAGAAGACATGTTAACAACATTTATTAAGAATACATTAAAGTCCTGGAGAAAGTCGAGCACTCAATAATTTCCAAATTGACGATATCACATCTTTTTCATCCATTTTATATCACTGCATTGAAATATTGACAAATCAACTTTCCCCATCTTTATATTCAATTTCTTCAAAGGCAACATGAAAACGAGAATTTTGATTGTAGATGAATATATTTTCATTGCAACAGATTATAATTGATTTCCGTTAACACTTTATTTATGTAACAACATCTTCTTTTGATAATTGTGCATTGAAACTCGAATATTGCATCTTGATCAATTTAATTGCATTCGTGGATACATATTTCATTTCATTTACAAAGAAATGCATCTTATAGTTATACTAAATTTGCAATGGTTGGACGTCTTCAACTATTTTCTTATTTTCTTTAGAATTTATCATCTTGTTATTTATTTTCAAAATAATACATGAAATTACATTTCACCTCTCTTTTATACGTGTAAAAACAGGTGTGTAACCAATCAAATTCGAGCATATGTGTGTAACCTTTGTCATGCTTTCATATTGCACATATCTTGACTTTGTATTGTAATTTATTATTATTATAATTTATTTAATTATTACCAACAAAGATTACCAAAACAAGATTTTAAACATTTATTATACATATACAATTGATGAAAAATGACATGATTTTTCTTTCTGTCATTACATCGTTCCCTTCGATATGGATATACAGATGGAATATTAAAATATTACCAAAGCATATTACAAATAAAACGATTATTTCTAATTTTTTGTCAAAGCCCTCTTATTATTTTTACACTAAAAATTTGATCATTTTTACTAGTATTTTTAAATTGTGTCGCTGTATAAATTTCATTAGTATTGTAGCAATTTAGATACGACTGGTGAGCTATTCCAGTCGCTTTCATAGTAATCCACTTTGCTTTCATACAGTCATTACTCCCGTTCATATTGTAACATTTGGGCCTTAAAAATATTCATTCATTATATCCAAACCCCTTGCTTTCATCTCATTATTTGCCTATTACAGAGTCAAATTTTTTACAATATAATGGATATGTTGGCGCATAATTAAAGGTATCTAATAATTTATCCCTTATCTTTACTGGAAGAGTATTTTACCTAAAATATTTTATTTCTAGGAAAAAGGAATCGGTATCTCCAGCAATAATATTTATTTTACAATTAAATTCTTTGGGATATATTTCCAACTCAATATACTGAAGTTGGTACGTACGCAGTTTTGATAAATCCAAAACTGACTGGCCAATATAACTTCGTCTATTTAGACATATTAAATCTTTTCTTAATAAAATTGATATCAATTTTAGTTGTTCTTTTAAAATTATTTTAATTGTTTTTTCTGACTTTTCTTCAATCTCCTTGATCCGAAACATTTATAGCTCGTTTTATTTGAAATCATCATCCCTACAAGTTAATAGTAATTATTTACAAAATAACCATCATTTGATTTATCATCATTTTTAGCTTTTTCAATTTTAAGTAATATAATACTAATTAATAATATTAACTACAACAAATTATGATTTCTCAAAATCGACGAAAATTTAAAAATATACTGTTCGACACAAGCTGTAAAAGTTGACACGTTTGATTGCCAAAATAATAATTATTTGAATTCGTGTTGATGGAATCTACATCTCAATGTATTTAAAAATAAATGATAAAAATACTTACAAAATTACTTTGATTGCTCATGTTGTATTTAAATAATAGAAATTGTTTAAATAATATCAGAAAATGACAGATTTTAATTGTAACATGAAATATTATTTTAGGAGTTTTCATTCAGTTTTATATGTTGAGGTTCCCAGAATCTCAACTTGATGTCTTATATAAATAAGAACACAAACACTGGTTTCAAACTTTTTATGTAATAATAACAAATATATGTATAAAATAAAATAAAAGTTTCAATTTTAACAATTAACCAAAGATTCTATATATAGTTTCTATGTATTATGCCATTTGTTTTATTTCTCTACTTGCGGTTACCTGAGCTAGGTTATGTAAATTTTTATGCTATAAATTATGTTGCAATATCAATTTCTGAATTTGCAACTCTTAGCTATAATTTTTTGATAGATTTGACTAAGAAAAATTGGGGTTTATATACTTATTTTTTGTGGTTCTTCATGCCTAGTGGTGATGATATTCAAATGTTACTAATGTTTATTTTTCATAAACAATTTTATATTTTTTAAATTGAAGAAAACAATTTCATCACTTCTATGTTGATCGACTTGTTTTGATAAAAAAATTACCTATCAGATTATTCTGACACCTTATATGATGAATGCAGATGAAAAGTTCATTAATAAATTGTGTACATCTCCATCGCCTGTTAGATGGATCTTTTATTCATTGATATGGAGTAATGTCTTGTGGTTATTCATTAGCTCAAACGTGTTTTCTATCAAGTGATGTTTAAAGTACGTAATCGATAGAAACACAGTGAGTAGTTCTCGGTTGAACGTAGAATATTTCTTCTCAGTTTTGTTCAGCTTTCTAGAAAAGAAACTAGTGAGAAAAAGCTTACCATACACGTTTCTATGGTTAAGGCTGGCTCCTATTCCGGCATATGATACATTGATGCATAAGACAAACATGGGATTCGATTCTGATATAGTCAATGACCATTGGTCATTTCTGTTATTTCCTGTAGCTTCTTCTTGACTTAAACTAACAAGGTAGTCCAAATGTATTTGCGTTTGGTTTTGGAGTTTTTTGTGACCAGATTATGAAGTGGTGCGATATTGATGACCGTTCAAAGCTCTGTAATCATCACCAAGTCGGTAGGAACCGTCTTTCTTTTTAGTTGCTACTAGTGGAGGATTTTCCAAAGAGCATGGGCTATGGCATTTGAGTACTTTTTACAATGTTTTTTGTGATAATAACATAAGCTAGCTTCATTTTCTCAAATGGTATTTATCTGTTGTTGAAAGTCATGAATCGCCGAAATATCACTGATTTAAATTTGGTTTGAAGACTGAAAATTGATTCATTTCTGATTATAATATGCACGTTTGCAATTTATTAGTAGGCAGCTCAGAAATTGATTGCTCAGAATATTACTTGTAAGTTGATTAGCGTTTGGCTACATAATTTTTAAATTTCTTTAGAGATCTTAGTAAAGCTGTGTTGACCTTCTATCTCTGAGTTCTTATTTAACAGCTTAGTTGCTGCTTCATTAATATTAGTAGTAAATAAAAATGCATTTAGCAGGAAATAGGGACGAAAAAATGTCAGGACTACTACGGGCCTTCTTACGACAGCTACCTGAACACAGGGTATGTCCAGGCCAGAACAATCTAGTTAAAGAAGCTCACTTTTGACAATTTATCAATCCTGTGTCACAGTACCAAAGTTATCTAGCAACGCCTGCGATGCGGGTAGATTCGTGGGTTATAGAGGGTTCGATGGTGAAAGACAATTTAAGGTTACAAATTTCAAAGATCTACCACACATAAAACATGAATGTCTCTGATTTTGAGTTCAAATCCATATTACCAAAAATGAAAAGAAATAATTTATGTCCCTACACCTAGCCATTATATACTATCATAAAGGAAATATTTTCGGAATGTGGAGGTGTGACTTGCTGGACCGTAACACTCTAGTTAACTTGCGTTAAGTAGGTGTGTACTACACCTAGTGAAGTTCAGATAAATTCCGCTATAATGTAAGTTGAAACATAAATCAACTTATTGGATTTTATTTTTTGTGTAAATTTAATGGATTTCAGCATTTCTGAAATGGCTGCAAAGTAAGTTATTTTTTAAAGTTATAAGCTTACATTTATTATGTTTTAAGAGTTGAATTATGATGTTACAAGGAAATTAAATCATTATTCAAACTTATAATTATAACTTTTGATCTACAAGCTCATGTATATTATTATTAATAATGATTATGAATATTCAGGAAATGATTTATTTTATGATAACTTATTTTTAGGAAATTTTGCAAAAAAGTGAGTTAAATTATTTTTGAAGTTATAAAAACTATTAATTGCATTAAATAATTTCGAATGTGTACACAAAATAATTGGGTTTATGATGATTTTTAAAAATTGCTAATATAGTTTACAATTTATGCTTTTTTCGGATTTCAGGTTTTTTTCCACAGAAATGTCTGAAAAATTAAATTAATTTTAGTTTTAAGAGTAAATCATATGAAGATACATCCTCATTTACTCGAAATTTCTTATCAAAAACCTCAAAACTTAAATTAAAAAATTATTCCGCAATTTTTCATTTTTAAAAATCTCAAAAATGTCTATAATTAATTTATTATAGGAGTGTTTTCAACTTCTGATGGCTACATGTTAAAAGTTTGCATGCCTGTTTTATTATGGGTTGTTTTAATGTGCATTATTTTATTTTTCTCACTTTTTGTGTTTCTATAGTGTATGCATTTTATAAAGAACCTTATGGTGATTTGGTGTGTTTATATGTTATAAATTTATTGATTTTCTTTTTATATTATAGGTGATTTGTCTCAATGTGGCTTGGTGTAAAATAGTCCCAATGAATCTTTACGTGTCAGTCTTTTCAATCATTACTGGGTGTTGATTCACCACACCCACGTATTTGTATGCATTAACCTTACATTACAAATACATTGGAATATTTTTTGGAAAAAGTTTTCAATTCGACAACAAATAAATTCGTCTTGTCAATGTCTATTAAATAGACTATTGACTTTAAGGTGACAACTTAACTGACTTATTTAGATTAATTTTGATTTAGATGGATAATCTTGATAGTTGTTCGATGTACTCATCTCCTGAAGTATTCGGATTCACGATTGGTCTAGTGTCGTTCAATTGGACGACACGCTGCCCTTTGGACTACAAATATTTTGACCAAGGGAAAAATAAATCAAAAACCCCCTGACTATAGGGGTGGTTCAGGCGGTAAGCCACAGCAACGTGGAGTCATTATCTATCTACTATAAATTTGAAAATCCTGGATTTTTATACATTGATGTGCTCTTCTTTGTTAACCAGAATCTGGCAATTTTACTAAATTTAATCACGTTTAAAAATTACGCTTCATCAATGCAACTTGCTCTCCTGATAAATAATAATTACAATCTCATCAAAAGTCATAATATAATTTCTACTAAATTTTATTAAAATCAAAAACGTATATTTAATTTTGAATATTAAAACAATATCATTCTCCTCCTCTTCATTTTCTTTGTACTTCTTCAGCCATTCGATTATTCTTGATTTTATTGAGTGTGGAAATTGTAATTCAACTTATCTTGGTGATAAGAATTTTAAAAGGTTCTTCATATTGAATTCCCTTCTTTTTTCGTCTACGGTTCCAAGCGTACTAATACTTTTTCTCTCACCATGAAAACTCGAGTACCCCGATTGTCTAAATCTCCATTTTGCATAGTTGTAGATGCCTTTTCTAGATTAGTTTTCATTTCATCCTCAATTTCTTCTCTGCATTTTAGTGTATGTCCTACTTTCGAATACAAATTAATTTTGTATAGTAGCATTCAAACTAAATTCAATTTTGGTAACAATCTATACCAATTTTTCTTTGTTTTAATCTCTGTCAATGATGTTGCCAACATGTTCCAAACTGTTCTTATAATTCGCTCTGATAAACCATTCGATTGGTGTTGGTACGGTGAACTAAATTCTTGCTTTATACCAAATTTCTCCATCCAGTCACAAAACATTGATTCTTCAAAAATTTTTCCTCTATCTGTAAGAATTCTTTCAGGTCTACAAAAATGATATATCTAATTATTCAAAATGACTTTCAAAATTATTGCTTCATCCTGTGTACTGGCTGCTGATAAACTGACCAATTTACTAAAACGATCTATTATCACTATCGCCGATATTAATCATCAATACGTCATCTTGTATCTGTAATATCTTCAAATACTTGAAAATACTGCTACTGATTGTTTCATAAAATATGTTAGCCTAATAATTTTCATAATATTTGAACTTTCTTGTAAACTATTAATGTACCGAGTTCTACATTTCACGTCTTTCGCATCTTTGTGTTCCATCTGACAATGAGGGCATATGGTATTATTTAAAAAGACATACCATGAGCATTTCCATGTTTTTCTCCCTTCCTTTATTGCAAAGCAAAATCGTATTCGGATAAATTTGCCATAAATGTCTGAAATTGTTGGCTTATTGGTTTTTTGTTGTATTCATAAATGTCAATGCCTTGTGATCCGTTCTGGATACAAATCTTCTCCCATATAAATATTGTCTAAAATGTACAATAAATTTGTGAAGAGCCAACAACTCTTTTCTGCTTGGACTTCCCCAGATCGTTCTTTCGTATCATAACCTTCTCGTGTTTCATATACATTTGCTGAATTTATTCTCTTATTCGTCGATATATTTTCTTTCAAACTGTCGTTCCGAACTCTGTCGCATAAAATCAGTTTGATTATATTTTCTTTTGAAATTCCACATTCATAAACTTCGTCAACGAGTTTCTTTACTCGAATTTCAAATGTAGCGAATCTTTCATCGTCATTTTGTCTCACTGATGATAATTCACAAATTTTATCCATGGTGGACTTCTTTTTTGTAAATGTGTCGTTAAACCATTCACGAGCATTTCCACTAGTCGTAGAGATGTCTTTAAATTCTTTCCAAAGGATAAACGTCTCATCATAGAATAATAAGTAAAAAAACTTACTAAATTTAATTCATTAAGGAGCATGCAATCTTCAATGTCCTTGAGCCACTGCTCTGCTTCCATCGTCCTTCGGCCATCGAATCTTCTGACATTAAAATTTAAAATGTTATTCGTCTGTTTAGGCAGATTCTATAATCAGCTTCAGATGCTGAATTCTTGTTACTGCTGTTGGGCCAGAACACAAACGGCCTTGTAAATGTTTAAATGAATCGGTAACACACATGCAAATATAACATGCAAATTTAAATTCAAACCTATTAAAACATCAACTAAGTCCTATCAAATATGAGAAAAAAGATAATAAAATATAAAATAATAAACATAAAAATTAAATTAAAATAATAAAAAAATGCACCAAGATCCGCACGAATTAAATATAATCATAACACGAAAACCCAATGATTTTGACCAAAATTTGACAATTTATTAAAAATACCAAATTTCATGAAAATGAAATAAAAATGAAATAATTTGAATTAGAAATAATTCAATTAAAAATCTAAAGAAAAAATTGTCAAATAAAATCTCAAAATAATAAAAATTAAGATTAGAATACACTAAAAAAATCCAAGGTCAAAATTTGTTTTACTAAATCAAAAAGAACACGCAAGGTTAGGGACAAAAAATAGGTATATATACCGATGCATTTTCACATGAAAGTTAAGCAAAAATCGTTTTTGAAAATCTTCAACTAGTTTTTTAAAATCTATTAGGTGAGTGAGAGTTTTATTGGAAGCTCCTCTCCACGTCACACCCTCGCAACCTCGATAGAGCTCTGCTTGGATGTCGGCGTGGGGAGAGTAATATTTTATGGTTTATGGATTGGTAACTTGTTTTTAATATTTTAATAAATTATTCATGATATATAAATTATAGTTTTGTTTTTCTTAATTTGTCAAAATTTTTCCGGCCCACAGCCAAAGACACATCACAAGATAGTAAAACCAACATATTATTCAGATTCGTGTAAGTGCGTGGAATATCGCCAATGATCTGTGCCCGTGAAGACCCGGCGTGCGGAACGCAGGGATCGGAACGTCAATATTATCCCGTATAGAAGAAAGGAGAAATAAGGAAGTGGTCTTTTGGCTACTCCCTCGTTTCTCGATTTCGGTAAACTCGACCTAAATGATTCTACATACGACTCAAAATCACCACACCGAGTAGTCCAGCGGGCACTCATTAACTATAATATGAACACAATGCGCCTAAGGTCAACCAGGGAAAAGGTAACGGTAAATCTAAATTGAAATCGTTGCTAATAAAAATAAAAAAGAATTCAAATCAGTAAGGGGTTCGGACTATCGCTAGAAACTTAATATGATCGAACTATAGAAGTGAGTCGGCTATCATGGACCTATACTAAGCAATAATTAGAGTCATCCATTTAAATAAACTATGGAGTGAACAGTCATTATGGACTTAAACTGAACCGTGAACAAACAATTCTTATTCTACGAATAGGTCTATAGGATAAACATCCCAATGAGAACATGAATTTAGTTTTCAAGTAGCAGGGACAGTTAAAACCAGTGAGTATACACCCGATTTCCTATTACGGACCCATACTAATATCAATGCGATATTGTAATCTTACTACTAACGAATTTTCGACATAAATTAAAATAATTTACCCAAATACCAAATCAACCGCAATTAATGGAACGATCTCAGTAAATTAAACTGCTATTAAAATGTAATATGACCACATTGATTTGTCACAAATGAAATAACATTTAGTCGTAGGAAGAACATAATTAACTCGACCACAAAAATATTATATTGAGAATAAATTGATTATCACAATGAATTAATCCACAGCCGAGCAAGTCTGGAGCCCATTTAGCTCCCGATAACTTCCGATTAATTTTTGAAGCCGGATTCTCGTAGTCCAGGAGAGAGATTCCGTAGTTAAAATAGCTCTGAATAATGAAATACTGCAACTAGGATAAACATTCGATTCCCGGATCGGTAAATATTGAGTCTAAGAACCTTAAGAACAAATTTTGTTTTCCCTTTTCTCTATAAATGTCGTGAGGTTAAGCCGATGAAATACAAAATAAATACCGGTAAAGTCCTTTTCCAAATCACATAAACGTTACCCAATTGTTATCGCTCAGATGAACCCTCCATTCGATTTAGTCCACCTCAAAAGTAGTAGGCCACCAATCGACGTCAGCTATCTTCAAACCAAAGAAGAAAATCTCCACCAATATGAACAAATAATTCTTACTCTATGAAATCAGATTCCCTCCGTGTCTGTAGTTGGGGTCTACGAGATCCCGTAGAATGTAAATAATAGGCATCAAACTGTAGTGAACGTTCCTTGTAATTTATGATCATTTATCCAGAGTGAAATGCGAATATACTAAAATGACAAATAAGATAAATAAGGAGTAATAAATAAAGTTCCCGCACTTACCACATGCATCGATTTTGACCTGCATTGGTCATATAGCGAATGAATCAGATAGATGCATAATATTTCCAAAGACGCACACCCCGATTGACTAGAAATTTCACTTGATAAGGCCAGTAACGATGACCTTTTACAGCACACGCGCGCTGCCAATCGATATGCACACCTCCCCTCGATTCGGCAAACGGCACACCGATGTTATATATGACATCAAATCGACACAGCAGATTTAATTCAGCCAAACCAAAAATTGTGCCGAAACAAAATTTTAAAATGAACCCACAAGGAAATCCATTGAACGAGTGCACCATAGACAGGACCCCGCCAGAGGACATAACAATCGAGGAACAACCCATGGGTAAAATATATTTTTATTTCTTTTTAATTTTACGACTTATCCGGCGTAAGCCATAGGAAAAACCGCAACAACGATGTTCCCCACTGAGGATGGGATAAGAGCTTATTTGTCACCCATACGACTCCCATAGTTAAGGAGTAGTGGGATGTGTCACCGCTAGATCATGTCACCGCTGGATCAACCCGCCCAGGAGGGGGTAAAAAAAAATTTTTTTTTCTAAGTCTAAAAGTACAACAAATTTTTAAGACAAAGACAATGACTCATTCAAGGTCATTCAAACAAAGACCATGACTCATTAAAGGTCATTCAAACAAAGACCATGACTCATTCAAGGTCATTGGATGACTCATCAAACACTTTCAAGGTCATTCAAACAAAGACCATGACTCATTCAAGGTCGTTGGATGACTCATCAAACACTTTCAAGGTTATTAAAAATTTCCCAAGGTCATTCAAACAAAGAACATGACTCATCAAAAAATTTCTCAAGGTCATTCAAAAATTTTCAAGGTCATTCAAACAAAGACCATGACTCATCAAAAATTCTCAAGGTTATTCAAACAAAGACCATGACTCATCAAAATTTTTCAAGGTCATTCAAACAAAGACCATGACTCATTAAAAAAAATTCAAGGTCATTCAAAATTTCTCAAGGTCATTCAAAATTTTTCAAGGTCATTCAAAACTTCTCAAGGTCATTCAGAAGTAGGTCAAGGTCATTCAGAAATAGGTCAAGGTCATTTAAAAGTAGGTCAAGGTCATATTATTTTTAAACATTTTTAAATTTTAATTTACTACTTATTTATATAAGTAGTATATTTTTTGTGAATTTATTTTATTATTATTATTATCAATATTTTATTATTATTATTATTATTAATATTATTATTTTTATTTTATTATTATTTTTATTATTATTATTATTATTATAATTAATATATTTATTATTATTATTATTATTGTCAAGGTCATTAGATGAGTCATCAGAATTTTTCAAGGTCATTTAAAATTTCTCAAGGTCATATTATTTTTTAAACATTTTAAAATTTTAATTTACTAATTATAAAAATAATTAGTATATACTTTGTAAACTATTTTATTATAATTATTATTAATATTATTATTACTTTTTATTATTCTATTATTATTATTTTTATTATTATTGCTATTATTATTATTATTATTAATATTATTAATACTTATAAACTTTTTTTAATATTATTATTATTATTAATATTATTATTATTATTATTCTATTATTACTTATAAATATTATATTATTACTTATAAAAACTTTAATTATTATTATTATTAATATTATTATTAATATGCTTATTACTTATAAAAATTTTATTTATACTTATAAAAATTTTAATTATTATTATTAATACTTTTAAAAACTTTTATTAATATTATTATTATTATTAATATACTTATTACTTATAAAATTTATAAATATTATTATTATAATTAATACTTTTAAAACTTTTTATAATAATATTATTATTATTATTATTATTATTATTATTATTATTATTATTATTTTTATTATTATTGTCAAGGTTATTGGATGACTCATCATAATTTTTCAAGGTCATTGAAAAGTAGGTCAAGGTTATTCAAAAGTAGGTCAAGGTCATTCAAAATTTCTCAAGGTCATATTATTTTTAAACATTTTTAAATATTTATTTACTACTTATTTTTATAAGTAGTATATATGTTGTAAATTTATTTTATTATTATTTTTATTAATATTTTTTTTTATTATTATTATTAATATTATTATTACTATTATTATTATTATTATCAAGGTTATTGGATGACTCATCATAATTTTTCAAGGTTATTGAAAAGTAGGTCATGGTCATTCAAAAGTAGGTCAAGGTCATTCAAAATTTATCAAGGTCATATTATTTTTAAACATTTTTAAACTTTAATTTACTACTTATTTTTATAAGTAGTATATATTTTGTAAATTTATTTTATTATTATTTTTATTATAATTAATATTTTTATTATTATTTTTAATATTATTATTAATATTATTATTACTTTTTATTATTCTATTATTACTTATAAAAATTTTTATTAATACTTATAAAAACTTTAATTATTATTAATATTAATATTTTTATTAATTTTATTATTATTATTATTTTTAATATACTTATTACTTATAAAATTTATTAAAATTTTTATTATTATTAATACTTTGAAAACTTTTTATAATACTATTATTATTATTATTATATTTATTATTATTATTTTTATTATTATTATTATTATTATTTTTAATAATATTATTATTATTATTAATGTATAAAACTTCTATTATAAGGAAATAATTTTATTATTATTAATATTATTATTAATATGATTATTAATATTATTAATTAATATGATTACTTATTAATATTGTTTAATTATATTTATTTTTATTATTATTATAATTATTATTATTATTGTTTTTATTATTATTATTGTCAAGGTCATTGATGAGTCTTAATTTTGTTTTTTTTTTTTTCAAGGTCATTTTAAAGTATGTCAAGGTCATTTAAAATTTCACAAGGTCTTAGTATTTTTAAACATTTTTATATAAATTTACTACTTATTTTTATAAGTAATGTTTTAATGTTTTTTAATTTTAATTTTATTATTATTATAATTTTCTCAAAGTCATAATATTTTTAGTCATTTTAAATATAAATTTACTACTTATTTTTATAAGTAATGTTTTAATATTTATTATTATTATTATTATTTTCAATCTTATTGGATGAGTCATAATATTATTTCAAGGTCATTTTAAAGTATGTCAAGGTCATTTAAAAGTAGGTCAATGTCTTAGTATTTTTAAACATTTTTATATAAATTTACTACTTATTTTTATAAGTAATGTTTTAATGTTTTTTAATTTTAATTTTATTATTATTATAATTTTCTCAAAGTCATAATATTTTTAGTCATTTTTAAATATAAATTTACTACTTATTTTTATAAGTAATGTTTTAATATTTATTATTATTATTATTTTCAAGGTTATTGGATGAGTCATAATATTATTTCAAGGTCATTTAAAAGTAGGTCAATGCCATAGTATTTTTAAACATTTTTTATTTTAATATACTACTTATTTTTTATAAGTAGAGTTTTAATGTTCTTTAATTTTTATTCTATTATTATTATTATTATTATTATTATTATTATTTTATATAAATTTTCAACAAAGTATATAAAATTAATATTGAATAGAAAAAGTTTGTTCAATTGTGGTTCATAGTATACAGGGATAGAACAATTGTAAATGTTTGTAAAAAGTTAAAGAAAAAATTCTATATTTTTAAGAAAATATGTGCAAATAAATATCAAAACTAATTATGGCTCAAATGTGTGTGTTAAACCATCGATATGTTACAGTGTTTATGGAAAAACTTTAATGAAAATATGTGTTATTTTTCAACAATTTATGAAATATTTATTTTATGTGTATATGTTAAATGATAAAAATAGTTCAATATTTATGTAAAGTTTGAGATTGTTAAGAAAAATGTAAATAATTTATGATACACACGTGTTTTTTTTTTTTATTGAAATATAGGTGTTTGTTTTACCGATATAAGAAAAACTATGGACATTTTTTAAGAAAATACACATAATTTATGATTATCATGGGATTAGAATTTGATTAAAGTTGTGAGAAAGTTGTTAAATTTGAGACCTTAAAATAAGACCTTCTGCAAATTGGTAAGAAAATAGTAGTTATTGAGTAATACTTATTAAAATTACCAAAGTTTTATAATTTTTGACAAGTCTTGATAGATCTTTAATAGAATTTGTTAGTACTTTGAATAAGAATTTAAAAAAAAAAAAAAAAAAAAAAAGTTTCAACACAGTAGCAAATCGTAAAGAAACTAGTACTTATCAGTTAATTAAATTAACTAAGTTGTAAAATAATTGAAAAAATTTGTTAGATTTTCAAAAATTTTAAGATTGTTAGGTAATTGTTCTAGGTACTTGTTGAATAAAAATTAATGTATTTTATCAACAGCTCATAGTTTTTAATCGTACAATTTCTCTTCATTCCTGGAAATAATCGTAAATATTTAAATTATTCAGAAAATTGTCAATAACAACATAAGTAATGGGTAACATAAATTTTTTAAATACTAATCAATTTTAGTTTTTAATTAAATTACAAATATAATAATAAAATCAAATAAATACTTGAATGCATGAATCGAAAAATTTCTTAGAACTGAACACGTATCGTATATTTTATTCAGATTCCAATAATATCATTAAAATTAACCAAAATCTTATTGTTATATTTTGATAACCCTTAAGTCAATGAAAATGTATCGATTTCACTAAGTGTCCATCTTTTGACATTGATATCTAACCGAATAAATCACCCTAAAAGTAAGATTCCCCCTCTTGACCTATCGTTTTCCCCTAAAATAATATAAAATTTAATCTCAACCAATCATTTCTCTTTAAATGACAATAATCCCAGCTATATTCATTATTTTCATAAAAATCAACGACTTATATCGATATTCAACCCAATAAATTTCTTGAAATCCCCTTAAAATAAATTCATATCTTGACCAATCTTTTACCATCAAATAACACTTTCTCCTACTTTACCATATTCATTATTTTTTTTTTATAAAAATCACCTATTAAATAACGATACTTAACCAACTTAACCCCTTAAAAATATCAACAAATCTGTTCTTAATCGATTATTTCCCCTTAAAAGATTATAAATTCTCTTCTTAGCCAATTGTTTCTCACTAAAATAAAATAAAATTTACTCTCAACCAATCATTTCTCTTTAAATGACATTAATCCAAGCTATATTCAATATTTTTCATAAAAATCACCGACATATCGATATTCAACCGAATAAATTTCTTGAAATCCCCTTAACATAAAATTCCTCTCTTGACCAATCAAATTACCTTAAGATTAACATAAATTCTCCTCTTAACCAATCATTTCTCTTTAAATGACAATAACCCCACCTATATTCATTATTTTCATAAAAATCACCGACTTATATCGATATTCAACCGAATAAATTTCTTGAAATCGCCTTACAATAGAATTCATCTCATGACCAATCCTTTCTCCTTAAAAGATCATAAATTCTCTTCTTAACAAATCATTTCTCTTTAATTGACAATATTTCCACTCTCTCAAAAGATTTACACACATATTGATATCTATCTGAACAAATCCCCTAAAAATATTATAAATTCCTCATCTATATTTTCCATTTAGAAAATATTTACCCTTTGAACACAGATATTCAACCAACTCAGCCCCTTAAAAATGACAACAAACTTGTTCTTAATCGATTATTTCCTTAAAATATCATAAAATTTACTCTTAACCAATCATTTCCATTGAAATGACAATTTTCCTCACGGCACCAACAATATACATATTTTTTAAAAACCTACAAGGTAAAATTTCTGTAGAAATCTATATTTAACCGAATAAGATCCTTAAAAATTCATCATTCGGATCATATTTACTATATGTATTCAACCAATCAAATTCCCACTTAAAATTATCATAAAAATCTGAATTTTACCAATAAATATAAATTTTCTTTAGTATTACAAAATTGTTATCATCATTTTCCGTTGAAAATCACCACAATTTGATTCTGGCAACAAATTCTATCAAATAAAAAATTCATCAAAAATGACTAAAATCGAATAAAGTCTATGTTTCCCACATAAATTAAATTATTGTAAAATATATATCATGTTGCTCAAATAATTAAAATTAATCAGTAAATCAAGTATAAATTCAATAAAGATTACCAGTCAACCCATAGAGATATATCAATGATTTTCATAACTATACTGATAACCACACTGAGCATAGTCTTAAAAATCTCTAAATTATACTACTTTTGTGATTGATATCCATGAAATCAATAAAATTGAAAATGAAAGTAATTATCGATCTCTTTTTTACACTGTAAAATCAATTAAAATCTTAGGTTTCACTAAAATATTTTTTTAAAAATTAACTGATTTAATCAACTATTTAAATTGAACATAAAATTATAATTAAAATATCATTAAATCTATCAGTCAAATTTGATTCTAATTCTTAAATAATAATCTTAAATAGATGTTTCATAAACATTTTGATCCTAAATTTAACTTTTATTTAAAATAATCCTAAAATCAAGTCAAATCTAATAAATTTTCAAGAAATTAAGTGTCTAAAATTATAGATTTACCCTAATTTCTTCAATAATTTCATTTAAAACATAATCAAACCTTAAATCCATTAAAATTCAAAAGAAAACCATAAAATTCACAAAGATGATTAAAATTTACTAAAATAAATACCTCGTAAAACTAGATATCACTTAAATTATCATAAAATTTCCCTAAAAGCTCTAATTGATTTACATAGCCTAAAATTATTTTATTTTTGTCGAATACAAATTTTCAGTGAAGAAGTAATATTGGTGAGAGAGTACATTAAGTAACTAAAATCGGTGAAATTACTGAAAAAAGTGGGATAGTTAAAGATATCTACTAAATAGATGAAATATCAATTGCTATATTAAACACTTACAAAGGTAATATACTTTGAATGGAGAAAATATACATCGAAGGGGAAATATTCATTGAAGAGAAAAATATTCATTGAAGAGGAAAAAACATTCATTGAATAAAGAAAACATTAATTGAAGAGAGAAAATATTCATTAAAGAGGAAAGCAATCATTAAAGTGAGAAAATATGAATTGAAGCTAACAAATATTCAGTGAATCGAGAATTGCTTATAATAAATTAGACGGTAAATTTCTCAATAATGAGATGAAATATCAATTAAATATTGGGAAATACTTTAAACGGAGTCTGAATTATTCACTGATCAACAAATATACTTAAAAGATGAAAATATTCACTGAAAATGAATTGTACTTTAAGAGTGGATGAATTACTATTATATTCAATTACAACTTTTTAACAATTGAGTAGATTTTGTCGGTTAATTATATTTAAATAGGGATATATATATATATTTTTGATGGACACTTATGGACGGAGAAATAGTTATTAAAAACAATAACCCCGCGCGCGTATACTAATCCGGCGAATATACATCAAACACTGAGATATTAGAAATCAAATTTAAGTCTCTTACAATAGTAAATCCAAAACAAAACCAGCAAATTTAATACTATAAATACTGGTGGATCTGAGGCAATATAACAAGTAGGAAGAACGTAGTAGAAAGTCTAACAAATAAAGGAATGTAGTAAACAATACATTGAATAGATGAATAATTTGGTATTACGATTATAAGAAACATTTAGTTTTGTAATATTAAATTCAGAAAATTGATGTATGTTTTACTTTTAGAAATTATTTACTTTTATAAATAATAAACAATTTTTGATATTATTATTATTTTGGAATTTAAATTATTATGTTGTCAATAGTCACAATTGAATAAATAATATGAAATTAAGTTAACAATTGGATAATATTTATTTATTACCATAAATTTATAAAGAGATTATTCAAAATATTTTTAGTTTGTCAAAAAGTTTTATTTGATTATAAATTTTAAACTAAATCAAATATTCTATTTACAAATCAATAAAAAATTTTTTTAATTAAATTTCAAATATAATTTTAAATAATAGAATAATTTAAGAATTCAAAATAATATGTTGTCAATAGTTACAACTAAAAACAAAAAGTATTTAAATATAAGTTTTATAGAAATTAATTACATTAATTCTTAATAGCAATAAATTCCATAATGTTCATTCAAAATATTGAATTTACTATTGATATAATATTCATGTTATAGATTAAAATATATGCAATTTTAATAATAAAAATTAATAAAAAATCACAAACATAAAATAAATCCATAAAAATATATTAACATCAATCAAATAAAACGTCAATTTCTCGACTGAAACCACTGTAGGAGCTGTTAAAGCTTGAGCTGTAGTACTCTGATAGCTGGGGCTGTGCGATACTTGTGCAATGTCATCGATTCCAAAATAATGGCCAAATGCTAGACTGGATTTTCTACCCACCCAATTACGCTTATCGATATATTTGTTGGATTTGTATATATTCGCCGGATTAGTATACGCGCGCGGGGTTATTGTTTTTAATAACTATTTCTCCGTCCATAAGTGTCCATCAAAAATATATATATATATCCCTATTTAAATATAATTAACCGACAAAATCTACTCAATTGTTAAAAAGTTGTAATTGAATATAATAGTAATTCATCCACTCTTAAAGTACAATTCATTTTCAGTGAATATTTTCATCTTTTAAGTATATTTGTTGATCAGTGAATAATTCAGACTCCGTTTAAAGTATTTCCCAATATTTAATTGATATTTCATCTCATTATTGAGAAATTTACCGTCTAATTTATTATAAGCAATTCTCGATTCACTGAATATTTGTTAGCTTCAATTCATATTTTCTCACTTTAATGATTGCTTTCCTCTTTAATGAATATTTTCTCTCTTCAATTAATGTTTTCTTTATCCAATGAATGTTTTTTCCTCTTCAATGAATATTTTTCTCTTCAATGAATATTTCCCCTTCGATGTATATTTTCTCCATTCAAAGTATATTACCTTTGTAAGTGTTTAATATAGCAATTGATATTTCATCTATTTAGTAGATATCTTTAACTATCCCACTTTTTTCAGTAATTTCACCGATTTTAGTTACTTAATGTACTCTCTCACCAATATTACTTCTTCACTGAAAATTTGTATTCGACAAAAATAAAATAATTTTAGGCTATGTAAATCAATTAGAGCTTTTAGGGAAATTTTATGATAATTTAAGTGATATCTAGTTTTACGATGTATTTATTTTAGTAAATTTTAATCATCTTTGTGAATTTATGGTTTTCTTTTGAATTTTAATGGATTTAAGGTTTGATTATGTTTTAAATGAAATTATTGAAGAAATTAGGGTAAATCTATAATTTTAGACACTTAATTTCTTGAAAATTTATTAGATTTGACTTGATTTTAGGATTATTTTAAATAAAAGTTAAATTTAGGATCAAAATGTTTATGAAACATCTATTTAAGATTATTATTTAAGAATTAGAATCAAATTTGACTGATAGATTTAATGATATTTTAATTATAATTTTATGTTCAATTTAAATAGTTGATTAAATCAGTTAATTTTTAAAAAAATATTTTAGTGAAACCTAAGATTTTAATTGATTTTACAGTGTAAAAAAGAGATCGATAATTACTTTCATTTTCAATTTTATTGATTTCATGGATATCAATCACAAAAGTAGTATAATTTAGAGATTTTTAAGACTATGCTCAGTGTGGTTATCAGTATAGTTATGAAAATCATTGATATATCTCTATGGGTTGACTGGTAATCTTTATTGAATTTATACTTGATTTACTGATTAATTTTAATTATTTGAGCAACATGATATATATTTTACAATAATTTAATTTATGTGGGAAACATAGACTTTATTCGATTTTAGTCATTTTTGATGAATTTTTTATTTGATAGAATTTGTTGCCAGAATCAAATTGTGGTGATTTTCAACGGAAAATGATGATAACAATTTTGTAATACTAAAGAAAATTTATATTTATTGGTAAAATTCAGATTTTTATGATAATTTTAAGTGGGAATTTGATTGGTTGAATACATATAGTAAATATGATCCGAATGATGAATTTTTAAGGATCTTATTCGGTTAAATATAGATTTCTACAGAAATTTTACCTTGTAGGTTTTTAAAAAATATGTATATTGTTGGTGCCGTGAGGAAAATTGTCATTTCAATGGAAATGATTGGTTAAGAGTAAATTTTATGATATTTTAAGGAAATAATCGATTAAGAACAAGTTTGTTGTCATTTTTAAGGGGCTGAGTTGGTTGAATATCTGTGTTCAAAGGGTAAATATTTTCTAAATGGAAAATATAGATGAGGAATTTATAATATTTTTAGGGGATTTGTTCAGATAGATATCAATATGTGTGTAAATCTTTTGAGAGAGTGGAAATATTGTCAATTAAAGAGAAATGATTTGTTAAGAAGAGAATTTATGATCTTTTAAGGAGAAAGGATTGGTCATGAGATGAATTCTATTGTAAGGCGATTTCAAGAAATTTATTCGGTTGAATATCGATATAAGTCGGTGATTTTTATGAAAATAATGAATATAGGTGGGGTTATTGTCATTTAAAGAGAAATGATTGGTTAAGAGGAGAATTTATGTTAATCTTAAGGTAATTTGATTGGTCAAGAGAGGAATTTTATGTTAAGGGGATTTCAAGAAATTTATTCGGTTGAATATCGATATGTCGGTGATTTTTATGAAAAATATTGAATATAGCTTGGATTAATGTCATTTAAAGAGAAATGATTGGTTGAGAGTAAATTTTATTTTATTTTAGTGAGAAACAATTGGCTAAGAAGAGAATTTATAATCTTTTAAGGGGAAATAATCGATTAAGAACAGATTTGTTGATATTTTTAAGGGGTTAAGTTGGTTAAGTATCGTTATTTAATAGGTGATTTTTATAAAAAAAAAATAATGAATATGGTAAAGTAGGAGAAAGTGTTATTTGATGGTAAAAGATTGGTCAAGATATGAATTTATTTTAAGGGGATTTCAAGAAATTTATTGGGTTGAATATCGATATAAGTCGTTGATTTTTATGAAAATAATGAATATAGCTGGGATTATTGTCATTTAAAGAGAAATGATTGGTTGAGATTAAATTTTATATTATTTTAGGGGAAAACGATAGGTCAAGAGGGGGAATCTTACTTTTAGGGTGATTTATTCGGTTAGATATCAATGTCAAAAGATGGACACTTAGTGAAATCGATACATTTTCATTGACTTAAGGGTTATCAAAATATAACAATAAGATTTTGGTTAATTTTAATGATATTATTGGAATCTGAATAAAATATACGATACGTGTTCAGTTCTAAGAAATTTTTCGATTCATGCATTCAAGTATTTATTTGATTTTATTATTATATTTGTAATTTAATTAAAAACTAAAATTGATTAGTATTTAAAAAATTTATGTTACCCATTACTTATGTTGTTATTGACAATTTTCTGAATAATTTAAATATTTACGATTATTTCCAGGAATGAAGAGAAATTGTACGATTAAAAACTATGAGCTGTTGATAAAATACATTAATTTTTATTCAACAAGTACCTAGAACAATTACCTAACAATCTTAAAATTTTTGAAAATCTAACAAATTTTTTCAATTATTTTACAACTTAGTTAATTTAATTAACTGATAAGTACTAGTTTCTTTACGATTTGCTACTGTGTTGAAACTTTTTTTTTTTTTTTTTTTTTTAAATTCTTATTCAAAGTACTAACAAATTCTATTAAAGATCTATCAAGACTTGTCAAAAATTATAAAACTTTGGTAATTTTAATAAGTATTACTCAATAACTACTATTTTCTTACCAATTTGCAGAAGGTCTTATTTTAAGGTCTCAAATTTAACAACTTTCTCACAACTTTAATCAAATTCTAATCCCATGATAATCATAAATTATGTGTATTTTCTTAAAAAATGTCCATAGTTTTTCTTATATCGGTAAAACAAACACCTATATTTCAATAAAAAAAAAAAACACGTGTGTATCATAAATTATTTACATTTTTCTTAACAATCTCAAACTTTACATAAATATTGAACTATTTTTATCATTTAACATATACACATAAAATAAATATTTCATAAATTGTTGAAAAATAACACATATTTTCATTAAAGTTTTTCCATAAACACTGTAACATATCGATGGTTTAACACACACATTTGAGCCATAATTAGTTTTGATATTTATTTGCACATATTTTCTTAAAAATATAGAATTTTTTCTTTAACTTTTTACAAACATTTACAATTGTCCTATCCCTGTATACTATGAACCACAATTGAACAAACTTTTTCTATTCAATATTAATTTTATATACTTTGTTGAAAATTTATATAAAATAATAATAATAATAATAATAATAATAATAATAGAATAAAAATTAAAGAACATTAAAACTCTACTTATAAAAAATAAGTAGTATATTAAAATAAAAAATGTTTAAAAATACTATGGCATTGACCTACTTTTAAATGACCTTGAAATAATATTATGACTCATCCAATAACCTTGAAAATAATAATAATAATAAATATTAAAACATTACTTATAAAAATAAGTAGTAAATTTATATTTAAAAATGACTAAAAATATTATGACTTTGAGAAAATTATAATAATAATAAAATTAAAATTAAAAAACATTAAAACATTACTTATAAAAATAAGTAGTAAATTTATATAAAAATGTTTAAAAATACTAAGACATTGACCTACTTTTAAATGACCTTGACATACTTTAAAATGACCTTGAAATAATATTATGACTCATCCAATAAGATTGAAAATAATAATAATAATAATAAATATTAAAACATTACTTATAAAAATAAGTAGTAAATTTATATTTAAAATGACTAAAAATATTATGACTTTGAGAAAATTATAATAATAATAAAATTAAAATTAAAAAACATTAAAACATTACTTATAAAAATAAGTAGTAAATTTATATAAAAATGTTTAAAAATACTAAGACCTTGTGAAATTTTAAATGACCTTGACATACTTTAAAATGACCTTGAAAAAAAAAAAACAAAATTAAGACTCATCAATGACCTTGACAATAATAATAATAAAAACAATAATAATAATAATTATAATAACAATAAAAATAAATATAATTAAACAATATTAATAAGTAATCATATTAATTAATAATATTAATAATCATATTAATAATAATATTAATAATAATAAAATTATTTCCTTATAATAGAAGTTTTATACATTAATAATAATAATAATATTATTAAAAATAATAATAATAATAATAATAAAAATAATAATAATAAATATAATAATAATAATAATAGTATTATAAAAAGTTTTCAAAGTATTAATAATAATAAAAATTTTAATAAATTTTATAAGTAATAAGTATATTAAAAATAATAATAATAATAAAATTAATAAAATATTAATATTAATAATAATTAAAGTTTTTATAAGTATTAATAAAAATTTTTATAAGTAATAATAGAATAATAAAAAGTAATAATAATATTAATAATAATATTAAAAATAATAATAAAAATATTAATTATAATAAAAATAATAATAAAATAAATTTACAAAATATATACTACTTATAAAAATAAGTAGTAAATTAAAGTTTAAAAATGTTTAAAAATAATATGACCTTGATAAATTTTGAATGACCTTGACCTACTTTTGAATGACCTTGACCTACTTTTCAATAACCTTGAAAAATTATGATGAGTCATCCAATAACCTTGATAATAATAATAATAATAGTAATAATAATATTAATAATAATAATAAAAAAAAAATATTAATAAAAATAATAATAATAAAATAAATTTACAACATATATACTACTTATAAAAATAAGTAGTAAATAAATATTTAAAAATGTTTAAAAATAATATGACCTTGAGAAATTTTGAATGACCTTGACCTACTTTTGAATAACCTTGACCTACTTTTCAATGACCTTGAAAAATTATGATGAGTCATCCAATAACCTTGACAATAATAATAAAAATAATAATAATAATAATAATAATAATAATAATAATAATAATATTATTATAAAAAGTTTTAAAAGTATTAATTATAATAATAATATTTATAAATTTTATAAGTAATAAGTATATTAATAATAATAATAATATTAATAAAAGTTTTTAAAAGTATTAATAATAATAATTAAAATTTTTATAAGTATAAATAAAATTTTTATAAGTAATAAGCATATTAATAATAATATTAATAATAATAATAATTAAAGTTTTTATAAGTAATAATATAATATTTATAAGTAATAATAGAATAATAATAATAATAATATTAATAATAATAATAATATTAAAAAAAGTTTATAAGTATTAATAATATTAATAATAATAATAATAATAGCAATAATAATAAAAATAATAATAATAGAATAATAAAAAGTAATAATAATATTAATAATAATTATAATAAAATAATTTACAAAGTATATACTACTTATTTTTATAATTAGTAAATTAAAATTTTAAAATGTTTAAAAAATAATATGACCTTGAGAAATTTTGAATGACCTTGAAAAATTCTGATGACTCATCTAATGACCTTGACAATAATAATAATAATAATAAATATATTAATTATAATAATAATAATAATAATAAAAATAATAATAAAATAAAAATAATAATATTAATAATAATAATAATAATAAAATATTGATAATAATAATAATAAAATAAATTCACAAAAAATATACTACTTATATAAATAAGTAGTAAATTAAAATTTAAAAATGTTTAAAAATAATATGACCTTGACCTACTTTTAAATGACCTTGACCTACTTCTGAATGACCTTGACCTACTTCTGAATGACCTTGAGAAGTTTTGAATGACCTTGAGAAATTTTGAATGACCTTGAGAAATTTTGAATGACCTTGAAAAATTTTGAATGACCTTGAAAAATTTCGAATGACCTTGAGAAATTTTGAATGACCTTGAGAAATTTTGAATGACCTTGAATTTTTTTTTATGAGTCATGGTCTTTGTTTGAATGACCTTGAAAATTTTTGAATGACCTTGAGAAATTTTTTGATGAGTCATGGTCTTTGTTCCAATGACCTTGAAATTTTTTGATGAGTCATGGTCTTTGTTTGAATGACCTTGAAAATTTTTGAATGACCTTGAGAAATTTTTTGATGAGTCATGTTCTTTGTTTGAATGACCTTGGGAAATTTTAAATAACCTTGAAAGTGTTTGATGAGTCATCCAATGACCTTGAATGAGTCATGGTCTTTGTTTCAATGACCTTGAAAGTGTTTGATGAGTCATCCAATGACCTTGAATGAGTCATGGTCTTTGTTTCAATGACCTTGAATGAGTCATTGTCTTTGTCTTAAAAATTTTTTGTACTTTTAGACCTAGAAAAAAAAAATTTTTTACCCCCTCCTGGGTGGGTTGATCCAGCGGTGACATGATCTAGCGGTGACACATCCCACTACTTTAAGGATATTTTTACCCAAACAATTTCAGCTGCTAGAACCAGTATTCGACCAGTAGGAAAGTCTATCATAAACCTCGTTTTTTCAATTTGGGAAACTCTGATTTTTATTTTTGATTACTTGACGAAAATTTTAGTTAATTTAAAATTATTGCGAAGTTATAGTGAATTACATTATTTCAAAAATTGTATTCGGATTTTTCTAGTTGTATGATTATAATCTTTCGTATCGGTGAGTTATGATTATTCAAATGATTTAGGAAAGTTGATTTCGGATTTTCTTTTCGTTACATTTTACCATATTATTACATTATAATGATTTGAACTATTTATGTTTTATAATTACATTTTGTCATATTTTATGTTTTAGAATTATATTTTTATCGAAAATTTATAATCATTTGAATCATTTATGTTTAGAATTGCATTTTTTGCCATATTTTATGTTTTAGAATTATAATTTTTATTGGAAAATGGTAATCATTTGAATCATTTATATTTATAATTACATTTTTGTCCTATTTTATGTTTTAGAATTACATTTCTGTATTTTACCACATTATAATGATTTAAAATTATTCATGTTTCAGTATTACATTTTTGTCATCATTTACGTTTTAGAATTACATTTTTTATACATTAGAAGATTAGGGTCATTTGAAATTTTATTCAGATTTGGTTTAGCCTTAGAATTAAATTCTTAACATACGGTAAAGTTATAATTATTTGAAATATTCCTGAAGATTAGTCGAATCTCCTAATCGTAGAATCAAATTTTATCATATTATGAATTTATAATAACTTACGCAATTGCATTCTAATTTATAGAGTACTCAGATCCCTCAAAGCAGAAGTAAACGGATACGACTTGTTAGAAAACCCTAGATTAGTTTCGACCACTTTCATAAAAATGTTATACCAGTGATATCTCAACCCAGATATCTTAATTATCCTGACCATCTAGTAGGTTGTTTAGTCCCAACAATCTTTCGTACAATGCACCACTCGAAGCATCCTTAGGCATTCTTTTTGTCAGTTCCCGGAATTTGTTGTAACTAAAAGTACGCCAATCATTTTTTTTGAGGTCACAGGGACCTTTGAGTAGCCTAACTAGCCTGAATTTCGTTTAAGGATTTAATTCATCTTGTGGCGAGTTCAATTACTCGTAATCAATTCCCATTATCAGGTAATTACGAATGTCGGCGTAACATAGTTAATCTTTCCCCGATTACCGTCGACCCTACCCTACCCTGAGTACCCCTTGAAATTAATTCCCATCTATGGAGATAGGAGATTCGCTCACCTGACTCAGACCTAGGAGGTAATGCCATAGGATATACCCGAAAAGATGGATTTTAAATGGAAGGGTTTTTGATTAATCCATGTTGATCTATTATATCATTCAGAACAATCGAGATCCCATGTCTATATGACCGCTCACGTCGCAGACCAATGGCGACAAGCGTGGCGACCCACCAATCAAGAACGATACCCCGACATGCCTCAGTCAGGGGAAAACCGACGGGAAGACGCGCTCCTGGTGGAGCTAAGGAGGGTCGATCCAGCGATCCAAGTCCGGCCCATGATATCCATGTGCGGGCCCAGGCACTTCTACACCACCTCCTAAACCATCAGTGCCTCGTCAACTCCTCAGTGGATCGGGCTAGGAGATATTTGACCAACGTGGAAGATGACCTGTCAGCTGGGCGACTCGCGGACAATTATCCATCTTCCCCAAGACCAGCCCTTAATACGAAGCGGCCCGTGATGGTGATTTCGAATTGCTCCCCGGAGGAGGGAATAAAGAAATTCTTCGAGGATGCCTGACCTTCCCGAACTAGCCAACACTAACAGTCCTGGTTTACTTCAGACATTTTTGTTTTTTTTTTGAAACTTGTTCTCCATTTGTTTTGGTGATTTCGTAGTATAAATTTTGCAATTTATGTTTTAAAATTAACTGTATGCTTGCGACTTATAAATTAGTAATAAAAGTGTTAATGTCCATTTTTTCCCAGAAATGGAACCTCTCCAAATCCTACGAACCGAACTGACCCGTGCCGAGCAGACCAACAAAGCCCTCTATGACCAGATCCTTCAGTTAACCTATGAGATCCAGCAAACAAAGGCTACCTGGGTGGACCCAAAAAAGATCAAACCCCTACATCAACGTCTCGCCGCAGTCCAGAAGGGTTGAACAGACGAAAAATAGCTGAATCAGAGCCTCCGAACGCAGATACGAGGGTTGGAGGTTGCCCTGTCCGCCAGTCAGGAAGAAGCGGCCGTAACTTACCCTCTCGTTTTTGCCCGGCTCAGTTAGCTTATCGAGATGCGATGGCAACCCCAACCACAACAATAGCGCCCAGCAACTATCGACCAGGGAGAAAAGAGCGGGCAAGGCGTCGAGCCGCTCGATTGTCGAAGCAGACCTAATTAACCTTTGAATACCTCTTAATTGCCAGTTACCTGTATTTTTGTCGTAATTATATCTTCCTTGTTATTCGATCAGTAATTTCACAGAGTTTTTCAAGTGTCCATAACCCGTACAGCAATAAAATCCACGACATACAGGGGACCCAAGAATCTAAAGCGAGCACAAGTCTTCTAACGACAGCTCGTTGGACCCAGGGATTGTCCGAGCAATTACAGCATTAGTGATAACACTCACTTTTTGTGGACAATCCACCCACTCGAACACATTTCCAACGTTGCCTAGCAGCGGGTGCCGAGTGGTAGCTAGAAACATTTATATGGCGTTACCAGGGTAACTATAAGAAAATTTAAACAATCATCAAGACCCTGTAACCCACCACTGCGTGAATCGGTTCGATTTTTTCGGCGTGGTCGCCAGTTAAAATCTCTTAAAAAGCCATAATATAATTTTTGCTAAATTTTATTAAAATCAAAAACGTATA
The DNA here is from genome assembly GCA_022537955.1 of Schmidtea mediterranea. Classification (NCBI taxonomy): domain Eukaryota; kingdom Metazoa; phylum Platyhelminthes; order Tricladida; family Dugesiidae; genus Schmidtea; species Schmidtea mediterranea. Next base: position 44,004,109 of record CM039680.1, read on the forward strand.
CGTAATATTGAATATTAAAACAATATTTTTATTATTCATTATTGGGCATCACTGTAATTAATGTATTTTTATGCAAGTTAGCAATTTAAATATTTTGATATATTTTACTTAAAAAATTATTTAGTTAAAATTATTTACTAAAACATTAGTAATTCTATCATCCTTAAGTTATTAAATCATTAATATAAAGAATTTTAAAATATGTTAATAACTTCTCAGTTAATTGTTTAAATTCTATATTTAAATACAATAGATAATATAAATATAATAATATCTATTTAAATACAACTATCTTTCCTTATATTTATTTCATAAAACTTTAGTAAGTTTTTGATTTTTTTCAGTTAATAATAAAAATTTTTATAAATCAAAAAATACATTAACATGTTTTATAATGTTCGATAAAAATAAAATTCATTAAATTTGCATCTGTTGACACTCTAAATATAGCATGAATTTTAATTGGCCCACTTTCATCCTTGTTATTTTTCCAATTTATTTGAATTTATTTACTGATATTTCCATCATATTTTAAATTTGTTTAGAAAATGAAAGTCATTGTTAAATTTGGAGACCAAAACTTTGCTTTCGAAGTTACTAGTGATACTTCGGTTGGTGATCTTAAAAAGCAAATCACCCAGAAGACTGGAATTGCTAGTGGCGATATTAATTTGCAGTACAACGCAATTTATTTATTGGACGATAAGCCACTGCAAAAATATGATATCCAAAGTAATTCTAATCTTGTTATGATTAGTAAACTCCAAGGTGGATGTGTTTAACGTTGAACGGAATGTATGCTAACTTTCGTCGTTAGTAAACGCTTATAATAAATTTGTTTTTTGTTCATTTATCGTTAAAGAATAAATTTTCATATTAAATTTTTTTGATTTTTAATTAAAATTTATTGTTTTCTTAAATTGATGTTTTACAAAATGATAACGATTATTTTTTTATAAATATTTTAGCTTTTCATAGTAATAAAAATCGAAGGTTCTTTTATAGTTCTGGATTTTAATGGAAGCACTACGGTCAATTATTAAATGAGAAATCATTCGATTTTTTGACCTAAAAATTCAATTTGAAATCTTATATGAAATGTTAACGTTTCTGATAATTAATTATCTTAATTTGAACAATATTTCTATAATTAGTGGTTTTATGATTTCGCCAGTTATACTTGTAATGTACTGACAGGATTTATCACTAGGCCACTGCCGTATCACATGCACGTTAAAATATTTATGATCTTTACAGACGATATATAATAATTTGATACGGCCTTTACAAAAGAATCAAACAAATTAACGACTCATTAGGTCAATATTAAAATTAATCACTATTGCGGTTGCCTGTCAGATGTTCACATATAAAAATAAACCTGGCATGACAATTACACAAATAATCGAAATCAATTTAATCAAATTGCATTTGATAAACGCTCAGTGAAAATTAATTAAGGGAAACTCAATTGAGCTAATGGAGATGTGCTTTATTTAATTTTTTTAGAATTTCTATGGATTTATTCAAAATGTATTACAGTCATTTGAATATCTAGAAAACGCTCTTCTTACTAATGCAACCTTTAGATTATCTTATATGTGTTGGACTTTAAAGATATTTGTTTGTTCGGCATTCTAAAATAGACATTTGGGAAAAATAAGATTTTTTTGAAAAAGTAAATAATGGTAATATTTAAACAAACTTTATTTTTAAGTAAATATATATAAAAATTACATTATAATCATCATGAAGGTGTTACCAGCGAAGAAATTAAAACCGATATCAAATCACAGATTGATTACTCGAAATTTACAGTGTTTTTATAAAGCCTCGTGCAATAACGATAAATACAAAATTCTAATTGGGCGATCTGTGTATATTCTATTTGATATAAATACAAGAACATTTCATCATTTAATTTGTTAAAAATTATGTTAACGTTATTCTCGATTTGTATATTTTGTGGGGTTAGTGGGATTCGTGACCTTGACCCCATAACATACAAACATTTCACACCCGCCAATGGTTACCCGTTGCTAGGCAACGTTGGAACTGCAACCATTGGTCACAGGACCGCCGAAGGTGAGTTCCGATGTCAGAACTGCTAAGGTTTAGTTCTATGTCGGGTTCAGCGGACTGGCGTTAGAAGGCCTCTGTCCGTCTTATCTTTCAGGTCCCTTAATTACTTATTCATCATTTTACTCGTATACTTTAATTATCCATAATAAACAACTGGTGGGTTACAGGGTGTCGCTAGTTGTTTATCTTCATTGTTGCCCCAGTAACGCCATACAAAATGTTACTCTGACTACCACTCGACACCCGTTGCTAGGCAACGTTGGAAATGTGCTCGAGCGGGTGGATTGTCCGCAAAAAGTGAGTGCCATCGCTAATACTGTAATTGCTCGGACAACCCTTGGGTTCAACGAGCCGTCGTTAGAAGACACATGCTCGATTTTAGTAATTGGTCCCCTTATGTCATGTATTTATCATTAGAGTCTAATAAATTACAGGAATTCGATCGTGATTTGCTGGATCCTCTTACATGAGTCAACAAAATCAAACTACAAAATATATATTATCTATGAGTCACAAGGTTTGTAAATTTGATTGGGTTAGCAATTTGGCGCCACGACGCCTAGCTCTCTCCTTGCGTCCGGGACGGGAGTAGGTGTTTACGGTTGCTGCAGGATTTGGGACCGAAGTTGAAGCAGCTGCCGACTCCCGGTAGGCTAACTGAGCCGGTGCGAATACGAGCGGATAGGTAACAGCCGCTCCCTCCTGACTGGCTGATAGGGCGACCTCCAGTCCTCGTATTTGCGTACGTAAACTCTGATTGATTTGTTTTTCTTCAGCCCATCCTTTCTGAGCAGCTGTGAGCCTCTGGTATAAGGGTTTGATTTTTGCTGGATCTATCCAGGTGGCTCGAATTTGATGTACCTCTCGTGTTAGTTGAATTATCTGATCGTATAGGTTCTTGTTATTTTGTCGTGCTATGGCTAGTTCTACTCTCAGGGTTTGTGGGGAATCCATGTCTGGAATTGATAATATCAAAACAATAGTTATCACCATAGAAGTAACTAATTAAACAAAACTTTCTTAACGAATTGTTACAACATCAACAAAAATAAAAAAAACGAAATTAATGTTTACTCGAACAAAATCTTTATTTTAATAACAAATTTTAAACTAAATGGGATTCACAATGTTACTATCATGTGTCCGTGAAGCCCCTTGCTACCCATTCCTCGGGGGAGCAGTTTGGAATGATCATTACCGGCCTTCTGGTATTTCGACCCCGGTGAGTTCCCGTCATCTGCGCATCCTTCCTGTGCTCGCCCGTTTCTTTCCCGGTGTCTCCATACAGGGATCCGCGTGACCGTGGGTGATAATAAGTAGCGGCAATCCGGCCGGCTTCGAGGTCCTCTTCAATGTTTACCAAACATTGGCGGGCCCGAGCCACTCGTAGGTCCACTTGTTGTTGGTGATCGAGAAGATCATCGAGTAGACTCCGTGCGTGTGCGTAGATCTCTGCCGTGGGGTGCCACTCTTCCCAGAACGGTTCTGGTGCCCCGGGAGTTCGGTTGAGATACTCTGATCTGTTATTGATACGTCGGAATTCGAGTGGGGATTTAGAGTGCCAGTAAAGCTTCCAGGCTTCTTTCCATCGGTCGGCGAGTTGTATGGGAATGAGATCTGGGTCTCCACTTCCTAAATGAAATCGTAATTAATATACTTCCTTTAAGATACTGTATCGGTGATGTAAGTGTTTCGGTTATTCCGAGCGGGATGTTAAATGACTTGACTACACTACGCGTGAAGAGTTCCCTACGCTTGGCGCTCTCTCATTTATGTGTGATGAGACTAAAATCTAATGATTGTGTCATTAATTCTGGTGTCATGAAGAAGAATTTTCCATAACTTAAACATAAAGTGTTATTATTCTAAAGTTAGATTACGAAATTTAATACAAAATTCCGATAGTAAGGTCGATACTGAAGTATTCACAAAAATGATGATATCATTACGCTGCGTGTACATAATAAGGCCTTAAGTCTGATCATTATCATCTATACACAAAATCACTACCTGGGTGTCGTGGGTCAGGTTCAGCTGTGGATCTTCCGCCGGTTGGGCTGTTTGAAATGGTTCTCTTCCTATAATTCCGTTGTCGGTGCATTAGTAAGATTGATTTACTGACATTGGGCGAAAGTTTATATACTATTGATTGTTTATTCTGTGTATTACTTTGATACGAGCATATGATTGCGCATCATTCGCCATTCGGCGGAAACGTGAACGTCGTTTAATTTAATTTAGCATTTCTTAATAAAATTTTATTATATGATTTATTCGTATTAATAAATCGATCGTCAACCTTATGAACTAGACGGATGTATCAAGGTTCGGGTTCGATAAGTACGCACATAACTATTATGGAAAATAGTCGGCGTTTCAAGATGATTCAACTTTGGACGCGTGTCTTCGTGGTTGATAAATTTATCAATCTACCGTTGTTTATTCGTAAGTTTCCGGTCAGCGTAAATTTTCGTTTTAATTTGTTTATTATTTCTAGATTACATCTTACGGAATTGATGTCGAATTTTTGGAGAAAATACTATGGTTCGAGATGTTGATGATGATGTTGACCTTCCGTACGATTTCCTATCAACCAGTAAGTTAATTTTATGTGATATTTACATTATCTGGTTGCTGAGATTTTCTTTCAGGAAAAATTAGGCTTGTCGAACGGCGACGAGGAAAATATTGGTGTCAATTCATTGATTTCATTTCATTCTATCTCAGATTCATTGTGGGAAGGAATTACTCACTTGCCGCGGATAGCACGGCATTATTCGGACGAAGGCTTTCTCTCGTTGGATTCAGGATGTCACTTATTGGAAGAACATTGTCATGTATTCAATCGTTATTGGTGATCCCTAACCTTATATTTAATGGATTTATTATCATCAATTTGATTATCACGTACTTCGTACTCTTAGTATCGGACTATTAATTTGGATATTATTCATTTATGTTTTGATTTTCGTAAGTGTTTGATTTTTTCGGTGATCTTGTGGGTTAATCTTTATTTATTCCGTGAAAAATCTCTAATCAATTTTGAGAATTATAATTTACGCTTTACATGATAATGATATTAACTTGTTAACACTAGAAACGTTAAATAATATTGAAGCATCAGGAATAATGATAGGGGCTTATAACGAATTGACGAATCGCATACTTAATCGCATAACATGAGTTTATGGTTAATGATTGAGAGTTAATGATAACTTTAATATACGAATTGAGAATTTATGATAGAAACTTATAGTAAGGTTTATGAATGACAATGATATTTTAATTAATGATATGGATTTGAATTGACAATTATTAAGATGAATTCACTGTTGATAATACAGTTTTCATATAGTGTTACAAAGGGTTTACGATTAATTATTAACAGAAACTTTACCATTACGGATCTGAATTTACCATTACCAAAAGGATTTATAGTTAATAATATGATTTTACCATTAATGATATCAGTTTACTATTACCAAAATACATTTACGATTAACAATATGAATTAATAATATGAGGTTATCATTAATAAGAGATTTACAATTAATTATTAACGAAATTCCTCCATTAAGGATATGAATTTATTATTGCCAAAGGGTTTACAATTATTAATGTATTGCTAACGAAAGGGTTTGTAATCAATAATGTGGATCTATAGTTAATAATATGAGTTTATCGTTAATAAAAATTTACCATTTACTAAAAGGATTTGTAATGAATTACGTGAATCGAAAGTTCATAACATGAGTTTATCATTAACAAAAGATGTACAATTAACAGTATGAGTTACCAATATGAATTTAATAATAAAGATTTACTGTAGATAATCTGAATTCATGATTAATATTATGAACTTTTAATTTAACTTTGTGATAGATAACATAGATTAATGTCATGAGTTTATAGCAAATAACAACGATTTCATTTTTTATTTAATTTCACGTCACCTTCCTTTAATTGACCTTAGACGCATATTATGTTTATATTATAGTTAATGAGTGCCCACTGGACTACTCGGTGTGAGGATTTTGAGCCGTGTGTAGTATGATTTTAGGTCGATTTTACAGAAATGAGAAACGAGGAAGCAGCTCAAGACTTCTTCCTTATTTCTCGTTTCATCTATACGGGTGATATTGACGTTACGACCCCTGCGTTCCGCACGCTAGGTCTTCACGGGTACATATCATTGGCGATTTTCCACGCACTTACATGAATCTGCACTATGTAGATTTTACTATCTTGCAATATGTGTTGGCTGTGGGTCGGAAAAATTTCGACAAATATTTAGTTAATTTTTAAGAAAAACAAATTTTAATCATCATAAATATGTATTAATATGTATTAAAACAAAATACAGAATTACTTGATCCATTCAATCCAAAATTTCATAAAAAATACATCTCCCTCCACGCCGACATCCAAGCAGAGCTCTACCGAGGTTGCGAGGATGTGACGTGGAGAGAGAGTTCCACATAATACTAAATCTCACCTAAAAATTTCGTAGTAGATTTTTAATCAAAACTCAAAAGTAATTTTCAGTTTGAAAAAATGGTGTGTGTTTAATGTGAAAATGAATCGGTATTTATACCTATTTTCTGTCCCTAACCTCGCATGTTAAATTTGATGCAGTAAAACAAAATTCGACCTTGTTATTTTCTAGTGTATTCTATTCTTTAATTTTATTATTTTTTGATTTATTTTAATAATTTTTCATTTAGAATTTTTATCGAATTATTACTAATTCGAATCTTTTGATTTAAGTTTCATTTTCATGAACTTTTTATTACTTTATTAATTCTGTCAAATTTGTTGTGTTTTCTTGTTATGTTTGTGTTGGTATCGTGCGGATCTTGGTGCGTTTTGTTATTATTTTAATTTATTTTTATGTTTAGTATTTTATATTTAATTCTCTTTTTTCTCACATTTGATAGGGTTTAATTGATGTTTCAATAGGTTTATTTAAATTTGCATGTTATATTTGCATGTGTGTTACCGATCCATTTAAACATTTCTCAAGGCCGTTTACGTTCTGGCCCAACACAACATATCAAAGCACAATTTGATTATATTATCGTCAAATAAGTTTGTTATACAGTTTGTTACGCAAATTTGATCATTTATTTGTGTTCTCCTTGGGCACGTCTCCGTAGTCGTTCGGTCCTGCCTGGCCTGGCATGTGGACGAGATCGTTTGTTGGGATGTTTTGGTTGGTCCTGATCATGGTAGGCCAGCTGTGCCGGTGCAAATACTAGGGGGTATGTCACCGCACTCCCTTCCTAACACGCTGACAGAGCGACTTCCAAATCTTTTATTTGCGTCCGTTGAGCTTGGTTTAACGATTTTTCATCTTTCCAGCCTTGTTGGGCCACAGTAAGGCGTTGATATACTTCTTTCATTTTGGCCCGTTCCACTCAAGTGGCTTTTAACCGCTGCATTTCTTGGCTTTGTTGTAGGAGTTGCCGGTGGAGATGGATATTCTCACGTCAAAGCTCTTTCAGTTCTCGGCTGAGGATCCTCATCGCTTCCATTCCAGAATTGAAATTATTTGAGCATTTATCATTATCATCATTGGATTTGACACATTAATTAATTTCATCCGCCCTTGTCTTAAGTACATTTGTGGACAATATTAATTCTAACGGGTTATTTCTCTGAGTCTTGTGGCAACTTATTTATTAATTTAATTCGTTATCATCTGGTTGAAGTTTCGCGATTCTCTTTCCTGCGTTATTTGCATTCTATATCGTGAAGTTGCGTTTTCCTAAAATAGTTATCCTAGTGAAAATTATTTTTCTTAGTAATGGTGGGTTACTGGGTGCTATTGTTTGTTTTAATCTTACTGGGGTTACCAAGGTAACACCATATAAATATTTTCTTGCTACCACTCAGCACCCGTTGCTTAGGCAACGTTGGAACTGTGTTCGAGTGGGTAGATCGTCCGCAAAAAGTGAGCGTTATTACTAATGCTGTAATTGCTCGGACGACCTCTGAGTCCAACGACCTGTCGTTAGAAGACTTATGCTCGCTTTAAATTATTGGGTCCCCTGTATGTCGTAGATTTTATTCGTTGGAGTTCATCGTAATCTAAGAGGGAATCTGACAATGATGTTTTAGACACTACACAGGCGACTGCATATCGAATGGTGCATTCTAGTGCGTTGGTTGCGGATTTTAGATTCTTATCGAATTTGCGTAGACATCATTTTAACTAACAAAGAAGATATAATTTACAAAATAAACACATTCTATAATTCCGTCAGGTTTTATTTAATAATCGAGCGGCTCGGCGTTTAGCCCGCTTCTTTAGTCCAGGCCGATAACTGTTCGTTGTTGTTGTTGTGATTGTTGGAGCTGACGCCGACTCTCGATAGGACAGTTGAACCGGGGCAAAGACTAGGGGGTAAGTTACGGCCGCCCCCTCTTAACAGGCAAATAGGGCGAGGTTCTGATTCATCTGTTTTTCGTCTGCCCATCCCTTTTGGGCTGCGGTAAGCTTCTGATGCATTGATTTGATCTTCTTCGGATCCACTCATGTGGCTTTTGTTTGCTAGATCTCACGAGTCAACTCGATGATCTGGTCATAAAGGGTTTTATTGGTTTGTTGGGCACGTGCCAGCTCTGTCTGTAATATTTGTAAGGGTTCCATTTCTGCAATAATGAACATTAAAAACTTTTTGTTAACGGATCTAAACTTTCCAAGCGTACAGTTAATTTAAACATAAATTACGAAATTATACTAGGAAACGAGAAAAGAAGAAAAAACTAAAACAAATCCCAAATAACAATTATTTATTATATAAAAATATTTAGAACGGAACTAGAAGGTCTGTAATCCACAGATCAGCGAACCAGGGATCCTCGAAAAATTTCTTTATCCCTTCCTCAGCGGAGTAGCCCGGAATTATGAATACGGGCCGTTTCGTGTCACGGACCGGTCTGGGGTTGGGCGGGGGCATACCCGGGTAGACGTCTGCGATCCGTCCGGCCGGGATGTCGTCCTCCACGTTGGCCAGGTATTGTCTGGCTTTGACCACGTGAAAATCAACCTGCCGTTGATGGTCCTCTAGGCGTGCGAGGAGCTTGCGGGCTTGTTCTCGAATTTCTCGAACCGGATACTGCTCGCCATTTTGTCCATTTGGCAACGACGATCTCTAGTTTATGCCTAGCATCTGCCAGATGGTCTGTCGGGGTCCTGTTGGTTGGGGCTCCTCGTCGCCTCTCGCTCGCCCGATTTGGCGCCAGGCTTGCCTCCACTGATCGGCAACTTGCGTGGAGACATATACACAGGCGTTCGGTGCATCTAAACAATAAGGCTAAATCAATTATTTATATTAATTATCATTTGCTGTCAGATCTCAGAGCTTAAGTGTTTATGAGTGAATTATGGGCAGGTTTTACTTATTTCGAAACTTAGTACTGTTATAAATAAAAAAAAATACATATCCTCAGAATCCAGGCCGTGCGTCACTTACCTGTGCGTAGAGATGAAGTATAGCATTTCCTTAATCAACAATCATTTTATACGTAGGTATCAGAGAAGAAAATTAACTTCAAAATTATCTACAGAAATTGCATGATTATTAACTACCTTTCGAAAGTGCTTTATATTTCACGAATCAAATCGATTCTGGAGATTTAACGAAAACATGTCCGGTAAAATCTATAGAAATTTAGAAAACAACAAAAAACGTGTTTCAACTATTATAAGGGGAAATTCCATCAGCTTTTATTTGTTTTAATATTCATTGAGTAGTCTTACGATAACAAAAATTTTATAAGTTATCTGGAACTCAATAATAATGATATACATAACTACATAACCTATGTCTCAATAATCATTTGCCTTTATATGGTGAAAACTCTCCGTAAGAAGATTCGACAATTATATCGCATTAAATTATAAAGTAAGTGAGTCTAACATTTATTTTTCAGTTCTCCGCAGTTAACTGTTATAGAAAAGAAATTAACCATTGGCATTAATCTATCTTGTCATGTATACCTTCGTTAATACTGGTGTTGGACTCATACGCTTCAGGCTGAATTGTTTTCCAGATCACGGTATTTCTGTAGTTTCCGAGGGACTTTAATATACTTGCATTTTGTCTAGGTAGATCATATTGTTCCCTGTCACTCACTAAGCTTCATCGTGATTCATCCTAAACTGAGTTGGCAAAAGTGAGATTTCTAATGTATTGGGTTTAACTAAGGCTGTGGTCGTCCTCATTAGCATTTAATCGTTCGGGATTTAGACCAGTTATTGATGATCCGGATCAAATTACATATATTCCCTTTTACTAAAATTGAGTGTTCCTACAGTATTGAAATGACCATCGAAATACATTTTTATTCTTTTAAGAACTTATTTACTAAAGGATTAAAAAAAAATTTCTCTAGAAAAAAATCAAATTCAAAACCTTAAATTATTTATTGTAATCTAATAAAATAAATCATCGCAGTTTGTGCTAATAGAACTTACCAAGAGTCTGGGGATCGGGCCTCGAGTTATTCTTTCGCTTGACGCGTCGGTTTTGGTACATTGTTTGTTGGATTTCATTTTATTTTTTGTTTAATTAGTTGGAATTATTGAACAGGCAGATGTTACCTGCACTTTTATAGAATCCAGTAGAGTTATATGTATGTTAGGGTGTACGGAGTGTGGCACCTTACTTGCTGGTGTGTTAGAAAAATTCTGCGCGCCGGTGTATGAAATGTGTGTTGGGCACACTCGAAAGAAAATTCCGCATTTATACTATTCTTGATGAGTCAATGGAGTGACTATACGGAAAAAATAAGTCAAACAACTGAAATTAAATTAATCACGTTGAACTTCCTCGGTAGGAAATTTGAGAAATATGGTGAGGACAATCAATAAAATTAACCAAATTGGACATGTTAATTGGAGAGTAGAAAATGTTATGAGGACAACTGCGCGATGGGTAGGAAAATAATTTCAAGTGGAATTTAGTAGGCACTATCGATCCATGCCGTGACAACTGGAAATGCCGGGGTGTCTAGTAAGTCTTTGATTTCTCATTGATTTTATTAACTATTTATACCAATTCAGAGTTACTTAATTTATTCCAGTCAAGTTGGATCGACTGCAAGTATTATACTAGAATTAGATGCTATTAATTTTTATTCTCAACTTTTTTAGAGATTCAATTCTTAGATGGGTACTGCGTCGTTTGATTTTCTCGACATTGGAGGTCGTATATCTGATGGACAATTTACTCAGTATACCCATGGATGGGGGGATTTGGTCTTATTGGTAGTGAGTACTATTTAGAATTTACTTTTATAAATTTTTATTCTTAGTTTTTCAGGGAAATTTTCGGTTTAGGTAGTAGTGGGATGTGTCACATCCAGCACATGTCACATCCAGCACAGTACCCCCTCCCCCCCCCGGCTGAGAGAAAATTTTTCTAAGTCCAAAAGACAAAGACCATGACTCATTCAAGGTCATTTGAACAAAGACCATGACTCATTCAAGGTCATTGGATGAGTCATCATATTTTTTCAAGGTCATTTAAACAAAGACCATGACTCATTCAAGGTCATTGGATGAGTCATCATATTTTTTCAAGGTCATTTAAACAAAGACCATGACTCATTCAAGGTCATTGGATGACTCATCATATTTTTTCAAGGTCATTTAAACAAAGACCATGACTCATTCAAGGTCATTGGATGACTCATCATATTTTCAAGGTCATTTAAACAAAGACCATGACTCATTCAAGGTCATTGGATGACTCATCATATTTTTCAAGGTCATTTAAACAAAGACCATGACTCATTCAAGGTCATTGGATGACTCATCAAAAATTTTCAAGGTCATTTAAACAAAGACCATGACTCATTCAAGGTCATTGGATGACTCATCATATTTTCAAGGTCATTTAAACAAAGACCATGACTCATTCAAGGTCATTGGATGACTCATCATATTTTTTCAAGGTCATTTAAACAAAGACCATGACTCATTCAAGGTCATTGGATGACTCATCATATTTTTCAAGGTCATTTAAACAAAGACCATGACTCATTCAAGGTCATTGGATGACTCATCAAAAATTTTCAAGGTCATTTAAACAAAGACCATGACTCATTCAAGGTCATTGGATGACTCATCATATTTTTTCAAGGTCATTTAAACAAAGACCATGACTCATTCAAGGTCATTGGATGACTCATCATATTTTTCAAGGTCATTTAAACAAAGACCATGACTCATTCAAGGTCATTGGATGACTCATCATATTTTTCAAGGTCATTTAAACAAAGACCATGACTCATTCAAGGTCATTGGATGACTCATCATATTTTATAATATATATTTTTAATTTTAAACAAAGACCATGACTCATTCAAGGTCATTGGATGACTCATCATATTTTATAATATTTTAAATTTTAAACAAAGACCATGACTCATTCAAGGTCATTGGATGACTCATCATATTTTATAATATTTTAAATTTTAAACAAAGACCATGACTCATTCAAGGTCATTGGATGACTCATCAAATTTTATAATATATATTTTTAATTTAATTTATATTTATTTAATATACTTTAATTATTTGTTTTAATCAAGTCAATAATATTATTATTTTATTTTTAAATTATATTATTATTATTAAATTGTTTGTTTTAATGAAGTGAATATTGTTTTAATCAAGTCAATAATATTATTTATTTATAAATTATATTATTTTTATTAAATTGTTTGTTTTAATGAAGTGAATATTGTTTTAATCAAGTCAATAATATTATTTATTGATTTTTTATTTTATTTTATTTATTTTATATACTATAATTTTTTGTTTTAATCAAGTCAATAATATTATTTATTGATTTTTATTTTATTTATGTAATATACTTTAATTATTTTTTTTTGTTTAAATTAAGTCAATATTTTATTATTTATTTACTATTTTTAAATTATATTATTATTATTATTGTTATTGTTATTATTATTATTATTATTATTATTATTATAATTATTATTATTATTACTATTATTATTATTTTTATTATTATTAATATATTATTAATATTGTTATTATTTTATTTTATTATTATTATTAATATTATTATTATTATTATTATTTTTTTTATTATACTTAAAAATTTGTAAATTTTATTCTATTTTATTATTAATTTTTATAATATTATTATTATTATTATTATATACTTATAAATTTGTAAATTTTATTCTATTTTATTATTAATTTTATAAAATATATTATTATTAATATTTTATTATTATTTTAATATTTTATTATTATTATTACTATAATTAATATTTTTATTATTATTATTAATATTATTTATTAATATTTTTATTATTATTATTAATATTATTATTAATATTGTTGTTATTATTATTATTATTATTATTATTATTACTATAATTAATATTTTTATTATTATTATTAATATTATTATTAATATTTTTATTATTATTATTAATATTATTATTAATATTGTTGTTATTATATTATTATTATTATTATTATTATAATTATTATTATTATTACTATAATTAATATTTTTATATTATTATTATTATTATTATTAATATTGTTATTATTATTATTATTATTATTATTATTATTATTATTAATATTATTATTATTATTATTATTATTTTTATTATTATACTTATAAATTGTAAATTTTATTCTATTTTATTATTAATTTTTATAAATACTATTATTATTATTATTATTATTTTTATTAATATTTTATTATTATTATTAATATTATTATATTATTATTATTATTATTATTATTATTACTATAATAAATATTTTTATTATTATTATTAATATTATTATTAATATTGTTGTTATTATTATAATTAATATTTTTGTTATTATTATTAATATTATTATTAATATTTTTATTAATATTATTAATATTATTATTAATATTGTTGTTATTATTATTATTATTATTATTAATATTATTATTAATATTTTTATTATTATTATTAATATTATTATTAATATTGTTGTTATTATTATTATTATTATTATTATTATTATTATTATAATTATTATTATTATTATTATTATTATTATTATTATTATTATTATTATTATTATTATTATTATTATTATTGTCAAGGTTATTGGATGACTCATCATAATTTTTCAAGGTCATTTAAACAAAGACCATGACTCATTCAAGGTCATTGGATGACTCATCATATTTTTCAAGGTCATTTAAACAAAGACCATGACTCATTCAAGGTCATTGGATGACTCATCATATTTTTCAAGGTCATTTAAACAAAGACCATGACTCATTCAAGGTCATTGGATGACTCATCAAAAATTTTCAAGGTCATTTAAACAAAGACCATGACTCATTCAAGGTCATTGGATGACTCATCATATTTTTTCAAGGTCATTTAAACAAAGACCATGACTCATTCAAGGTCATTGGATGACTCATCATATTTTTCAAGGTCATTTAAACAAAGACCATGACTCATTCAAGGTCATTGGATGACTCATCATATTTTTTCAAGGTCATTTAAACAAAGACCATGACTCATTCAAGGTCATTGGATGACTCATCATATTTTATAATATATATTTTTAATTTTAAACAAAGACCATGACTCATTCAAGGTCATTGGATGACTCATCATATTTTATAATATTTTAAATTTTAAACAAAGACCATGACTCATTCAAGGTCATTGGATGACTCATCATATTTTATAATATTTTAAATTTTAAACAAAGACCATGACTCATTCAAGGTCATTGGATGACTCATCAAATTTTATAATATATATTTTTAATTTAATTTATATTTATTTAATATACTTTAATTATTTGTTTTAATCAAGTCAATAATATTATTATTTTATTTTTAAATTATATTATTATTATTAAATTGTTTGTTTTAATGAAGTGAATATTGTTTTAATCAAGTCAATAATATTATTTATTTATAAATTATATTATTTTTATTAAATTGTTTGTTTTAATGAAGTGAATATTGTTTTAATCAAGTCAATAATATTATTTATTGATTTTTTATTTTATTTTATTTATTTTATATACTATAATTTTTTGTTTTAATCAAGTCAATAATATTATTTATTGATTTTTATTTTATTTATGTAATATACTTTAATTATTTTTTTTGTTTAAATTAAGTCAATATTTTATTATTTATTACTATTTTTAAATTATATTATTATTATTATTGTTATTTTATTATTATTATTATTATTATTATTATTATTATAATTATTATTATTATTACTATAATTAATATTTTTATTATTATTATTAATATTATTATTAATATAGTTATTATTATTATTATTATTATTATTATTATTATTAATATTATTATTATTATTATTATTATTTTTTTTATTATTATACTTAAAAATTTGTAAATTTTATTCTATTTTATTATTAATTTTTATAAATATTATTATTATTATTATATATACTTATAAATTTGTAAATTTTATTCTATTTATTATTAATTTTTATAAATACTATTATTATTATTATTAATATTTTATTATTATTATTAATATTTTTATTATTATTATTACTATAATTAATATTTTATTATTATTATTAATATTATTATTAATATTTTTATTAATTATTAATATTATTATTAATATTGTTGTTATTATTATTATTATTATTATTATTATTACTATAATTAATATTTTTATTATTATTATTAATATTATTATTAATATTTTATTATTATTATTAATATTATTATTAATATTGTTGTTATTATTATTATTATTATTATTATATATTATTATTATTACTATAATTAATATTTTATTATTATTATTATTATTATTAATATTGTTATTATTATTATTATTATTATTATTATTATTATTAATTATTAATATTATTATTATTATTATTATTATTTTATTATTATACTTATAAATTTGTAAATTTTATTCTATTTTATTATTAATTTTATAAATACTATTATTATTATTATTATTATTATTTATTAATATTTTTATTATTATTAATATTATTATTATTATTATATTATTATTATTATTATTACTATAATAAATATTTTTATTATTATATTAATATTATTATTAATATTGTTGTTATTATTATAATTAATATTTTTGTTATTATTATTAATATTATTATTAATATTTTTATTAATATTATTAATATTATTATTAATATTGTTGTTATTATTATTATTATTATTATTAATATTATTATTAATATTTTTATTATTATTATTAATATTATTATTAATATTGTTGTTATTATTATTATTATTATTATTATTATTATTATTATAATTATTATTATTATTATTATTATTATTATTATTATTATTATTATTATTATTATTATTATTATTGTCAAGGTTATTGGATGACTCATCATAATTTTTCAAGGTCATTTAAACAAAGACCATGACTCATTCAAGGTCATTGGATGACTCATCATATTTTTTCAAGGTCATTTAAACAAAGACCATGACTCATTCAAGGTCATTGGATGACTCATCATATTTTTCAAGGTCATTTAAACAAAGACCATGACTCATTCAAGGTCATTGGATGACTCATCAAAATTTTCAAGGTCATTTAAACAAAGACCATGACTCATTCAAGGTCATTGGATGACTCATCATATTTTTTCAAGGTCATTTAAACAAAGACCATGACTCATTCAAGGTCATTGGATGACTCATCATATTTTTTCAAGGTCATTTAAACAAAGACCATGACTCATTCAAGGTCATTGGATGACTCATCATATTTTTCAAGGTCATTTAAACAAAGACCATGACTCATTCAAGGTCATTGGATGACTCATCAAAAATTTTCAAGGTCATTTAAAAAAAGACCATGACTCATTCAAGTCATTGATGAGTCATCATATTTTTTCAAGGTCATTTAAACAAAGACCATGACTCATTCAAGGTCATTGGATGACTCATCATATTTTTCAAGGTCATTTAAACAAAGACCATGACTCATTCAAGGTCATTGGATGACTCATCATATTTTTCAAGGTCATTTAAACAAAGACCATGACTCATTCAAGGTCATTGGATGACTCATCAAATTTATAATATATATTTTTAATTTAATTTATATTATTTAATATACTTTAATTATTTGTTTTAATCAAGTCAATAATTTATTATTTTATTTTTAAATTATATTATTATTATTAAATTGTTTGTTTTAATGAAGTGAATATTGTTTTAATCAAGTCAATAATATTATTTATTTATAAATTATATTATTTTTATTAAATTGTTTGTTTTAATGAAGTGAATATTGTTTTAATCAAGTCAATAATATTATTTATTGATTTTTTATTTTATTTTATTTATTTTATATACTATAATTTTGTTTTAATCAAGTCAATAATATTATTTATTGATTTTATTTTATTTATGTAATATACTTTAATTATTTTTTTTGTTTAATTAAGTCAATATTTTATTATTTATTTACTATTTTTAAATTATATTATTATTATTATTGTTATTTTTATTATTATTATTATTATTATTATTATTATTATAATTATTATTATTATTACTATAATTAATATTTTTATTATTATTATTAATATTATTATTAATATAGTTATTATTATTATTATTATTATTATTATTATTATTAATATTATTATTATTATTATTATTATTTTTTTTATTATTATACTTAAAAATTTGTAAATTTTATTCTATTTATTATTAATTTTTATAAATATTATTATTATTATTATTATATACTTATAAATTTGTAAATTTTATTCTATTTTATTATTAATTTTTATAAATATTTATTATTATATTAATATTTTTATTATTATTATTAATATTTTATTATTATTATTATATAATTAATATTTTTATTATTATTATTAATATTATTATTATATATTTATTATTAATTATTATTATTATTATTATTAATATTTTTTATTATTATTATTATTAATATTATTATTATTATTATATTAATTAATATTTTTATTATTATTTATTAATATTATTATTAATATTTTATTATTATTATTATTAATATTATTATTAATATTTTTTATTATTATTATTATTATTATTATTATTATAATTATTATTATTATTACTATAATTAATATTTTTATTATTATTATTATTATTATTATTAATATTGTTATTATTATTATTATTATTATTATTATTATTATTATTATTATATTATTATTATTATTATTATTATTTTTATTATTATACTTATAAATTTGTAAATTTTATTCTATTTATTATTAATTTTTATAAATACTATTATTATTATTATTATTATTATTTTTATTAATATTTTTATTATTATTATTAATATTATTATTATTATTATTATTATTATTATTATTATTACTATAATAAATATTTTATTATTATTATTAATATTATTATTAATATTGTTGTTATTATTTATAATTAATATTTTTGTTATTATTATTAATATTATTATTAATATTTTTATTAATATTATTAATATTATTATTAATATTGTTGTTATTATTATTATTATTATTATTATATTATTATAATATTTTTATTATTATTATTAATATTATTATTAATATTGTTGTTATTATTATTATTATTATTATTATTATTATTATTATAATTATTATTATTATTATTATTATTATTATTATTATTATTATTATTATTATTATTATTATTATTGTCAAGGTTATTGGATGACTCATCATAATTTTTCAAGGTCATTTAAACAAAGACCATGACTCATTCAAGGTCATTGGATGACTCATCATATTTTTTCAAGGTCATTTAAACAAAGACCATGACTCATTCAAGGTCATTGGATGACTCATCATATTTTTCAAGGTCATTTAAACAAAGACCATGACTCATTCAAGGTCATTGGATGACTCATCAAAAATTTTCAAGGTCATTTAAACAAAGACCATGACTCATTCAAGGTCATTGGATGACTCATCATATTTTCAAGGTCATTTAAACAAAGACCATGACTCATTCAAGGTCATTGGATGACTCATCATATTTTTTCAAGGTCATTTAAACAAAGACCATGACTCATTCAAGGTCATTGGATGACTCATCATATTTTTCAAGGTCATTTAAACAAAGACCATGACTCATTCAAGGTCATTGGATGACTCATCAAAAATTTTCAAGGTCATTTAAAAAAAGACCATGACTCATTCAAGGTCATTGGATGAGTCATCATATTTTTTCAAGGTCATTT